>CM061542.1:305665369-306346455 GCA_030864215.1 Capsicum pubescens
TATCCAGATAGGCGATATGTTAGGCGCCGCTTATTCCAATGCCTATGCTCACTGCCTCACTTAGGGGATAGGTTAGGCGCCGCCATGTCAACATAGGTGATGGCTTAGGCGCCGCCTATATCAAAATAGGGGATAAGTTAGGCGTTGCTTATACCATTGCTGATGATCACTGCCTCAAATAAGTGATAGGTCAGGCACCGCCTATGTAAACATAGGCGATGACATAGGCGACACCTATATCGACTTAGGCGATAAGTTAGGCGCCGATTATACCATTGCCTATGCTCACTGCCTAAATTTTGCTATAGATTAGGCGCCTCCTATTTCAACATGGGCGAAGGCTTAGGCGCCCCCTATATCAACATATGCGATAGGTTAGGCACCGCTTATACCATTGCCTATGCTCACTGTCTCACTTAGGCAATAGGTTAGGCGCTGCCTATATCAAAATAGGCGATAGATTAGGCACCGCCTATACCAACATAGGCGATAAGTTAGGCGCCACTTATACCATTGCCTATGCTCACTTCCTCGCTTAGGTGATAGGTTAGTTGCCACCTATGTCAAAATAGGTGATAGGTTAGGCGCCGCTTATACCATTGCCTATGCTCACTGCCTCACTTAGGCAATAGGTTAGGCGCCGCCTATGTCAACATAGGCTATGGCTTGGGCGCCGCCTATAACAACATAGGCGATAGGTTAGGCGCCACTTATACCATGTCCTATGCTTACTGCCTCACTTAGGCGAATGTTTAAACGCCACCTATGTAATCATAGACGATGTAATAGGCGCTGCCTATGTCAACATAGGCGATAGATTAGGCCCCGCCTATATCAACATAAGCGATGGCTTAGGCGCCGCCTATGTAAACAGAGGGGAAGGATTAGGCGCCGCCTATATCAACATAGGCGATAGGCTAAGCGCCGCTTATACCATTACCTATTCTCACTGCCTCACTTATGAAATAAGTTAGGGTCCACCTATGTCAACATATGCGATCACTTAGGCGCCATCTCTATCAACAGAGGCGATAGGTTAGGCGCCATTTATAGAATTTCGTATGCTCACTGCCACACTTAGGCGATAGGTTAGGCGCTTCCCATGAAAACATAGGCGACAGCTTAGGCGCTACCTATATCAACATAGGGGATAGGTTAGGCGCCGCTTATACCATTGCCTATGCTCACTGCCTCACTTAGGCGATAGGTTAGGCACCGCCTATATGAACATAGGCGATACGTGAGGCGCCACTTATACCATTTCCTATGCTTACAACCGAACTTAGGCGATATGTTAGGCGCCGCTTATACCATTCCCTATGCTCACTGCCTCACTTAGGTAATAGGTTAGGAGCCGCCTATGTCCACATAGGTGATAGGTTAGGCACCGCTTATACCATGTCCTATGCTTACTGCCTCACTTAGGCGATAGGTTAGGCGCCGCCTATGTAAACATAGGCGAAGGATTAGGCGCCGCCTATATAAACATAGGCAATAGGCTAGGAGCCGCTTATACCATTACCTATTCTCACTGCCTCACTTAGGCAATAAGTTAGGGTCCGCCTATATCAACATAGGCGATGGCTTAGGCGCCGCTTATAGCATTGCCTATGCTCACTGCCACACTTAGGCGATAGGTTAGGCGCCGCCCATGTCAACATAGGCGACAGCTTAGGCTCTGCCTATATCAACACAGGCGATAGGTTAGGTGCCGCTTATACCATTTCCTATGCTCACTGCCTCACATAGGCGATAGGTTAGGCGTCGCTTATATCAACATAGGCGATAGGTGAGGAGCCGCCTATATCAACATAGGCGATAGGTTAGGCGCTACCTATGTCAACATAGGTGATGGCTTAGGCACCGCCTATGTCAACATAGGCAATGGATTAGGCGCCGTTTATACCATTGCCTATGCTCCCTGCCTTACTTAGGTGATAGGTTAGGCGCCGCCTATGTCAATATAGGCGATGGCTTAGGCGCCGCCTATGTCAACATAGGCGATAGCTTAGGCGCCGCCTATATCAACATAGGTTATAGGTTAGGCACCTCTTATACCATTGCCTATGCTCACTGCCTCATTTAGGCGATAGGTTAGGCGCCGCTTATGTCAACATAGGCGATGGCTTAGGTGCCGTTTATACCATTGTCTATGCTCAATGCCTTACTTAGGCGATAGGTTAGGCGCCGTCTATGTCAATATAAGATATGGCATAGGCGCAACTTATATCAATATAGGCGATAGGTTAGGCACCGCTTATACCATTGCCTATGCTCACTGCCTAACTTAAGCGATAGGTCAGGCGCCGCCTATGTCAACATAGGTGATGGCTTAGGCGCCGCCTATATCAACATAGGAGATAGGTTAGGCACCGCTTATACCATTGCCTATTCTCACTGCCTCACTTAGATGATTGGTTAGGCGCCGCCTATGATAACATAGGCGATGGTTTAGGCACCTCCTATATCAACATAGGCGATAGGTTAGGCACTTTCTATAGCAATATAGGCAATAGGTTTGGCGCTGCCTATATCAACATAGGAGATAGGTAAGGCGCCGCCTATGTCAACATAGGTGATGGCTTAGGTGCCGCCTATATCAACATAGGCGATAGATTAGGCACGGTCTATATGAATATAGGCGATAGGTTAGGAGCTACCTATATCAACATAGGCGATCGGTTATGCGCCGCTTATACCATTGACTATGCTCACTGCCTCACTTAGGCGATAGGATAGGCGCCGCCTATATCAACATAGACGATAGATTAGGCACCGCCTATAACAAAATAGGCGATAGGTTAGGCGCTGCTTATACCATTGCCTATGCTCACTGCCTAACTTAGGCGATAGGTTAGGTGCCGCCTATGTCAATATAGGTGAGGTCTTAGGCGCCGCCTATATCAACATAGGAGATATGTTAGGTGTCTCTTATACCATTTCCTATTCTCACTGCCTTACTTAGGCAATTGGTTAGGCGCCTCTTATACCATTGCCTATGCTCATAGCCTCACTCAGGCGATGGGTTTGGCGCCTCCTATATTAACATAGGGGATAGGTTAGGTGCCACTTATAGCATTACCTATGCTCACTACCTAACATAGGCGATACATTAGGCACCGCCTATATCAACAATGGCGATAGGTTAGGCGCTGCTTATACCATTGCCTATGCTCACTGCTTAACTTTGGCGATAGATTAGGCGCCTCCTATTTCGACATGGGCGATGGCTTAGGTGCCCCCTATATCAACATAGGCGATAGGTTAAGCGCCGCATATACCATAGCCTATGCTGACTGCCTCACTTTGGCGATAGGTTACGCGCCGCCTATATCAACATAGGCGATAGGTTAGGCGCCACCTATATCAACATGGCGATAGGTTAGGTGCCGCTTATCCCATTGCCTATGCTCACTACTTTACTTAGGCGATAGGTTAGGTGCAGCCTATGTCAACATAGGTGATGGCTTAGGCGCCGCCTATATCAATATAGGAGATAGGTTAGGCGCCGCTTATACCATTGCCTATTCTCACTGCCTAATTAGGTGATAGGTTAGGGGCCTCCTATGTCAACATAGACGATGTCTTAGGCGTCGCCTATCTCAACATAGGCGATATGTTAGGCGCCGCTTATACCATTGCCTATGTTCACTTCCAAACTTAGGCGATAGGTTAGGCGCCGCCTATGTCAACGTAGGAGATGGCTTAGGTGCTGCCTAAATCAACAAAGGCGATAGGTTAGGCGCCTCTTATACCATTGCCTATGCTTACTGCCTCACTTAGGCGATAGGTTAGGCGCCACCTATGTAACAATAGGCGATGGCTTAGGCACCGCCTATATCAACATAGGCGATAGGTTAGGCGCCGCTTATACCATTGCCTATGCTCACTGCCTCACTTAGGCGATAGGTTAGTCACCACCTATGTCACATAGGGGATGGCTTAGGGGCTGCCTATATCAACATAGGAGATAGGTTAGGTATCGCCTATATCAACAATGGCGATAGGTTAGGCGCCGTTTATACCATTCCCTAGGCTCACTGCCTAACTTAGGCGATAGGTTAGGTGCCGCCTATGTCAACATAGGCGATGGCTTAGACGCCGCTTATATCCACATAGGCGATATGTTAGGTGCCGCTTATACCAATGTCTATGCTCACTGCCTCACTTAGGCGATTTGCCATGTCAACATAGGTGATGGCTTAGGTGCTCCCTATATCAACATAGGCGATAGGTTAGGCGCCGCTTATACCATTGCCTATGCTTGCTGCATCACTTCGGCGATAGGTTATGCACCGCCTATGTCAACATAGGCGATGGCTTAGGTGCCGCCTATATCAACATAGGTGATAGGTTAGGCGTCGCTTATACCATTGCCTATGCACACTACCTTACTTCGACGATATATTAGGCGTCGCCTATGTCAACATAGGCGATGTATTAGGCACCGCCTATATCAAAATAGGCGATAGGTTAGGAGCGGCTTATGCCATTGCCTATGCTCATTGCCTCACTTAGTTGATTGTTTAGGCGCCACCTATATCAACATAGGCGATAGGTTAGGCACCGCTTATACCATTACCTATGCTCACTGCCTCACTTAGGAGATAGGTTAGGCGCTGCCTATGTCAACATAGGCTATGGATTAGGCGCCGCCTATATCAACATAGGCGATAGGTTACGTGCCGCTTATACCATTGCCTATGCTCACTGCCTCACAAAGGCGATAGGTCAGGCACCGCCTATGTTAACATAGGCGATGCCTTAGGCGCCGCCTATATCAACATAGGCAATAGATTAGGCACCGCTTATTCCATTGCCTATGCACACTGCCTAGCTTTGGCGATAGATTAGGCACCTTCTATTTCAATATAGTCAATGGCTTAGGCACCCCCTATATAAACATAGACGATAGGTTTGGTGCCGCTTATACCATTGCCTATGATCACTGCCTCATTTAGGTGATAGGTTAGGCGCCGCCTTTACCAACATAGGCGATAGGTTTGGCGCCGCTTATACCATTTCCTATTCTCACTGCCTCACTTAGGCGATAAGTTAGACTCCGCCTATGTCAACATAGGCGATGGATTAGGCGCCACCCATATCAACATAAAAGATAGGTTAGGCGTCGCTTATACCATTGACTATTCTCACTGCATCACTTAGGTGATTGGTTAGGCGCCGGCTATGTCAACATAGGCGATGGCTTAGGCGCAGCCTATATCCACATAGGCGATACGTTAGGCACCGCTTATACCATTGCCTATGCTCACAGCCTCACTTAGGCGATAGGTTAGGCGCCGCCTTTGTCAACACACGAGATGGCTTAGGCGCCGCCTATATTAATATAGGCGACAGGTTAGGCGCCGCTTATACCATTGCCTATGCTCGCTGCCTCACTTAGGCGATAGGTTAGGCGTCGCCTATGTCAACATAGGCGATAGCTTAGGCGCCGCCTATATCCACATAGGCGATATGTTAGGCGCCGCTTATACCAATGGCTATGATCACTGCCTCACTTAGGCGATAGGTTAGGCGTCGCCCATGTCAACATAGGTGATGGCTTAGGTGCGGCCTATATCAACATAGGCGATAGGTTAGGCGCCGCTTATACCATTGCCTATCCTCGCTGCCTCACTTAGGCGATAGGTTATGCACCACCTATGTCAACATAGGCGATGGCTTAGGCGTCGCCTATATCAACATAGGTGATAGGTTAGGCGTCGCTTATACCATTGCCTATGCACACTACCTCTCTTCGACGATATATTAGGCGCCTCCTATGTCAACATAGGAGATGTATTAGACACCGCCTATATCAACATAGGCGATAGCTTAGGAGCGGCTTATACCATTGCCTATGCTCATTGCCTCACCTAGGCGATTGGTTAGGCGCCACCTATATGAACATAGGCGATAGGTTAGGCGCCGCTTATACCATTG
Organism: Capsicum pubescens; assembly: GCA_030864215.1. Taxonomy (NCBI): domain Eukaryota; kingdom Viridiplantae; phylum Streptophyta; class Magnoliopsida; order Solanales; family Solanaceae; genus Capsicum; species Capsicum pubescens. The sequence continues at coordinate 305,671,313 of CM061542.1, forward strand.
CCTATGCTTACTGCCTCACTTAGGAGATAGGTTAGGCGCTGCCTATGTCAACATAGGCGATGGATTAGGCGCCGCCTATATCAACATAGGCGATAGGTTACGTGCCGCTTATACCATTGCCTATGCTCACTGCCTCACAAAGGAGATAGGTCAGTCACCGCCTATGTTAACATAGGCGATGGCTTAGGCGCCGCCTATATCAACATAGGCGATAGGTTAGGCACCGCTTATTCCTTTGCCTATGCACACTGCCTATCTTTTGCGATAGATTAGGCACCTTCTATTTCAATATGGGAAATGGCTTAGGCGCCCCCAATATAAACATAGACGATAGGTTTGGTGCCGCTTATACCGTTGCCTATGATAGGAGATAGGTTAGGCGTCGCTTATACCATTGCCTATTCTCACTGCCTTACTTAGGCGATAAGTTAGACGCCGCCTATGTCAACATAGGCGATGGCTTAGGCGCCACCTATATCAACATAGGAGATAGGTTAGGCATCGCTTATACCATTGCCTATTCTCACTGCATCACCTAGGAGATTGGTTCGGCGCCGGCTATGTCAACATAGGCGATGGCTTAGGCGCAGCCTATATCCACATAGGCGATATGTTAGGCGCCGCCTATACCATTGCCTATGCTCACAGTCTCACTTAGGCGATAGGTTAGGCGCCGCCTTTGTCAACATAGGCGATGGCTTAGGCGCCGCCTATATCAACATTGGCGTTATGTTAGGCGCCGCTTATACCATTGCCTATGTTCACATCCTAACTTAGGCGATAGGTTAGGCGCCGCCTATGTCAACAAAGGAGATGGCTTAGGCACCGCCTATACCAAAATAGGCGAAAGGTTAGGCGCCGCTTATACCATTGCCTATGCTCACTGCCTCACTTAGGCGATAGGTTAGGTGCCGCCTATGTGAACATAGGTGATGGCTTAGGTGCCGCCTATATCAACATAGGCGATAGGTTAGGCGTCGTTTATACCATTTCCTATGATCACTGCCTCACTTAGGCGATAGGTTAGGCTCCGCCTATATCAACATTGGTGACATGTTAGGCACCGCCTATATCAACATTGGCGATAGGTTTGGCGCCGCTTATACAATTGCCTATGCTCACTGCCTCACTTAGGCGATAGGTTTGGCGCTGCTTATACCAATGCCTATGCTCACTTCCTCACTTAGGCGATAGGTTAGGCGCCGCCTATGTCAACATAGGCGATGGCTTAGGCGCCGCCTATATCAACATATGCGATAGGTTAGGCGCCGCTTATACCATTGCCTATGCTCACAGCCTCACTTAGGCGATAGGTTAGGCGCCGGCCATGTCAACATAGGCGACGGCTTAGTCACCGCCTATATCAATATAGGCGATAGGCTAGGCGCCGCTTATTCCATTGCCTATGCTCACTACCTCACTTAGGCGATAGGTTAGGCGCCACCTATATCAACATAGTCGATAGGTTAGGCGCCGCCTATGTCAACATAGGCGATAGGTTTTGCGCCTCTCATACCATTGCCTATGCTTACTGCCTAACTTAGGCGATAGGGTTTGCTCCGCTTATACCATTGCCTATGCTCACTGCCTTACTTAGGCGATAGGTTCGGCGCCGCCTATGTCAACATAGGCGATGGCTTAGGCGCCGCCTATATCAACATAGACGATAGGTTAGGCACCGCTTAAACCTTTACCTAGACTCATTGCCTTACTTAGGGGATAGGTTATGCGCCGCTTATACCATTACCTATGCTCACTGCCTCACTTAGGCGATATGTTAGGCGCCGTTAATGTAAACATAGGCGATGGCTTAGGCGCCGCCAATATCAACATAGGCGATAGGTTAGGCGCCGCTTATACCATTGCCTATGCTTATTACCGCACTTAGGCGATAGGTTAGGCGCCGCCTATGTCAACATAGGCGATGGCTTAGGCGAAGCCTATATACACATAGGCGATGGCTTAGGCGCTACCGATATCAACATAGCGGATAGATTTGGCGCCGCTTATACCATTTCCTATGCTCACAGCCTCACTTAAGCGATAGGTTAGGCGCCGCCTATGTCAACATAGGCGATGGGTAGGCTCCACATATATCAAAATTGGAGATAGGTTAGGCGCCGCTTATGCCATTACCTATTCTCATTGCCTCACTTAGGCGATAGGTTAGGCGCCGCTTATGCCATTACCTATTCTCATTGCCTGACTTAGGCGATAGGTTAGGCACCGCCTATGTCAACATATGCGATGGCTTAAGCGCCGCCTATATCAACATAGGCGATGGGTTAGGCGCCGCTTATACCATTGCCTATGCTCACTGCCTTACTTAGGCGATAGGTTAGGCGCCGCCTATGTCAACATAGGCGATGGCTTAGGCGCCGCCTATATCAACATAGACGATAGGTTAGGCACCGCTTAAACCTTTACCTAGACTCATTGCCTTACTTAGGCGATAGGTTATGCTCCGCTTATACCATTACCTATGCTCACTGCCTCACTTAGGCAATAGGTTAGGCGCCGTTAATGTAAACATAGGCGATGGCTTAGGCGCCGCCAATATCAACATAGGCGATAGGTTAGGCGCCGCTTATACCATTGCCTATGCTTATTACCGCACTTAGGTGATATGTTAGGCGCCGCCTATGTCAACATAGGCGATGGCTTAGGGGCAACCTATATACACATAGGCGATGGCTTAGGCGCTACCGATATCAACATAGCGGATAGATTAGGCACCGCTTATACCATTTCCTATGCTCACAGCCTCACTTAAGCGATAGGTTAGGCGCCGCCTATGTCAACATAGGCGATGGGTTAGGCTCCACATATATCAAAATTGGAGATAGGTTAGGCGCCGCTTATGCCATTACCTATTCTCATTGCCTCACTTAGGAGATAGGTTAGGCACTGCTTATGCCATTACCTACTCTCATTACTCACTTAGGCGATATGTTAGGCATCGCCTATGTCAACATAGGCGATGGCTTAAGCGCCGCCTATATCAACATAGGCGATGGCTTAGGCGCCGCTTATACCATTGCCTATGCTCACTGCCTTACTTAGGCGATAGGTTAGGCGCCGCCTATGTCAACATAGCCGATGGAATAGGCGCCACCTATATAAACATAGGTTATAGGTTAGGCGCCGCTTATACCATTGTCTATGCTCAATGCCTTACTTAGGAGATAGGTTAGGCTCCGCCTATATCAACATAGGCAACATGTTAGGCACCGCCTATATCAACATTGGCGATAGGTTTTGCGCCGCTTATACCATTGCCTATGCTCACAGCCTAACTTAGGCGATAGGTTAGGCGCCGCCTATGTCATCATAGGCGATGGCTTAAGCGCCGCCTATATCAACATAGGCGATGCGTTAGGCGCCACTTATACCATTGCCTATGCTCACTGCCTTACTTAGGCGATAGGTTAGGCGCCGCCTATGTCAACATAGGCGATGGATTAGGCGCCTCCTATATAAACATAGGTTAAAGGTTAGGCGTCGCTTATACCATTGCCTATTCTCACTGCCTCACTTAGACGATTGGTTAGGCGCCGCCTATGTCAACATTGGCGATGGTTTAGGCCCCTCTTATATACATATAGGAGATAGGTTAGGCGCTTCCTATATTAACATAGGAGATAGGTTAGGCGTCGCTTATACCATTGCCTATGCTCACTTCCTCACTTAGGCGATAGGTTAGGTGCCGACAATGTCAACATAGGTGATGGCTTAGGCGCCGCCTATATCAACATAGGAGATAGGTTTGTCGCCGCTTATACCATTGCCTATACTCACTGACTCACTTAGAAGATTGGTTAGGCGCCGCCTATGTCAACAAAGGCGATGGCTTAGGTGCCACCTATATCAACATAGGCGATAGGTTAGGCGTTGTCTATATCGATGTAAGCGATAGGTTAGGCACTGCCTATGTCAACATAGGCGATAGGTTAGGCGCCGCTTATACCATTGCCTATGCTCACAGCCTAACTTAGGTGATAGGTTAGGTGCAACCTATGTAAACATAGGTGATGGCTTAGGCACCGCCTATATTAATATAGGATATAGGTTAGGCGCCACTTATACCATTGCCTATTCTCACTGCCTCACTCAGGAGATTGGTTAGGCGCCGCCTATGTCAACAAAGGCGATGGCTTAGGTGCCGCCTATATCAACATAGGCGATAGTTTAGGCGTCGTCTATATCAATATAGGCGATAGGTTAGGCGCTGCCTATATCAACATAGGCGATAGGTTAGGCGCCGCTAATACCATTGCCTATGCTCACAACCTCATATAGGCGATAGGTTAGGTTTTTACCTATGTCTACATAGGTGATGGCTTAGGCAGCACCTATATTAACATAGGAGATAGGTTTGGCGCCGCTTATACCATTTCCTATGCTCACAGCCTCACTTAAGCGATAGGTTAGGCGCCGCCTATGTCAACATAGGCTATGGGTAGGCTCCACATATATCAAAATTGGAGATAGGTTAGGCGCCGCTTATGCCATTACCTATTCTCATTGCCTCACTTAGGCGATAGGTTAGGCGCCGCTTATGCCATTACCTATTCTCATTGCCTCACTTAGGCGATAGGTTAGGCACCGCCTATGTCAACATAGGCGATGGCTTAAGCGCCGCCTATATCAACATAGGCGATGGGTTAGGCGCCGCTTATACCATTGCCTATGCTCACTGCCTTACTTAGGCGATAGGTTAGGCGCCGCCTATGTCAACATAGGCGATGGCTTAGGCGCCGCCTATATCAACATAGACGATAGGTTAGGCACCGCTTAAACCTTTACCTAGACTCATTGCCTTACTTAGGCGATAGGTTATTCTCCGCTTATACCATTACCTATGCTCACTGCCTCACTTAGGCGATAGGTTAGGCGCCGTTAATGTAAACATAGGCGATGGCTTAGGCGCCGCCAATATCAACATAGGCGATAGGTTAGGCGCCGCTTATACCATTGCCTATGCTTATTACCGCACTTAGGCGATATGTTAGGCGCCACCTATGTCAACATAGGCGATGGCTTAGGCGCAGCCTATATACACATAGGCGATGGCTTAGGCGCTACCGATATCAACATAGCGGATAGATTTGGCGCCGCTTATACCATTTCCTATGCTCACAGCCTCACTTAAGCGATAGGTTAGGCGCTGCCTATGTCAACATAGGCGATGGGTTAGGCTCCACATATATCAAAATTGGAGATAGGTTAGGCGCCGCTTATGCCATTACCTATTCTCATTGCCTCACTTAGGCGATAGGTTAGGCGCCGCTTATGCCATTACCTACTCTCATTGCCTCACTTAGGCGATATGTTAGGCACCGCCTATGTCAACATAGGCGATGGCTTAAGCGCCGCCTATATCAACATAGGCGATGGGTTAGGCGCCGCTTATACCATTGCCTATGCTCACTGCCTTACTTAGGTGATAGGTTAGGCGCCGCCTATGTCAACATAGCCGATGGAATAGGCGTCACCTATATAAACATAGGTTATAGGTTAGGCGCCGCTGATACCATTGTCTATGCTCAATGCCTTACTTAGGAGATAGGTTAGGCTCCGCCTATATCAACATAGGCAACATGTTAGGCACCGCCTATATCAACATTGGCGATAGGTTTTGCGCCGTTTATACCATTGCCTATGCTCACAGCCTAACTTAGGCGATAGGTTAGGCGCCGCCTATGTCATCATAGGCGATGGCTTAAGCGCCGCCTATATCAACATAGGCGATGGGTTAGGCGCCACTTATACCATTGCCTATGCTCACTGCCTTACTTAGGCGATAGGTTAGGCGCCGCCTATGTCAACATAGGCGATGGATTAGGCGCCGCCTATATAAACATAGGTTAAAGGTTAGGCGTCGCTTATACCATTGCCTATTCTCACTGCCTCACTTAGACGATTGGTTAGGCGCCGCCTATGTCAACATTGGCGATGGTTTAGGCCCCTCTTATATACATATAGGAGATAGGTTAGGCGCTTCCCATATTAACATAGGAGATAGGTTAGGCGTCGCTTATACCATTGCCTATGCTCACTTCCTCACTTAGGCGATAAGTGAGGTGCCGACAATGTCAACATAGGTGATGGCTTAGGCGCCGCCTATATCAACATAGGAGATAGGTTTGGCGCCGCTTATACCATTGCCTATACTCACTGACTCACTTTGAAGATTTGTTAGGCGCCGCCTATGTCAACAAAGGCGATGGCTTAGGTGCCACCTATATCAACATAGGCGATAGGTTAGGCGCTGTCTATATCAATGTAAGCGATAGTTTAGGCGCTGCCTATGTCAAGATAGGCGATAGGTTAGGCGCCGCTTATACCATTGCCTATGCTCACAGCCTAACTTAGGTGATAGGTTAGGTGCAACCTATGTAAACATAGGTGATGGCTTAGGCACCGCCTATATTAATATAGGATATAGGTTAGGCGCCACTTATACCATTGCCTATTCTCACTGCCTCACTCAGGAGATTGGTTAGGCGCCGCCTATGTCAACAAAGGCGATGGCTTAGGTGCCGTCTATATCAACATAGGCGATAGTTTAGGCGTCGTCTATATCAATATAGGCGATAGGTTAGGCACTGCCTATATCAACATAGGCGATAGGTTAGGCGCCGCTAATACCATTGCCTATGCTCACAACCTCACATAGGCGATAGGTTAGGTTTTTACCTATGTCTACATAGGTGATGGCTTAGGCAGCACCTATATTAACATAGGAGATAGGTTTGGCACCGCTTATACCATTTCCTATTCTCACTGCCTCACTTAGGAGATTTGTTAGATGCCGCCTATGTCAACAAAGGCGATGTCTTAGGCACTGCCTATATGCACATAGCCCATAGGTTAGGCGCCGCTTATACCATTGCCTATGCTCACCGCCTCACTTTGGCGATAGGTTAGGCGCCGCCTATGTAAACATAGGTGATGGCTTAGGCGCCGCCTATATCAACATAGGCGATAGGTTTGGCGCCGCTTATACCATGTCCTATGCTTACTGCATTACTTAGAATATAGGTTAGGCGCCGCCTGTGTAAACATAGGCGATGTATTAGGCTCCACCTATATCAACATAGGAGATAGTCTAGGCGCCGCTTATACCATTAAGTATTCTCACTGCCTCACTTAATCAATAGTTTAGGGGTCGCCTATGTTAACATAGGCGATGGCTTAGGCGCCATCTATATCAATATAGTCGATAGGTTAGGCACCGCTTATACCATTGCCTGTGCTCGTTGCCTCACTTAGGCGATAGGTTAGGTGCCGCCCATGTCAACATAGGCAACGACTTAGGCGCCGCCTATATCAACATAGGCGATAGGTTAGGCGCCGCTTGTACCATTGCCTTTGCTCACTGCCTCACTTAGGCGATAGGTTAGGCTCCGCCTATATCAACATAGGCGACATGTTAGGCACCGCCTATATCAACATTGGCGATAGGTTTGGCGCCGCTTATACCATTTCCTATGCATACTGCCTCACTTAGGTGATAGGTTTGGCACCGCTTATACCATTGCCTATGCTCACTTCCTCACTTAGGCGATAGGTTAGGCGCCGCCCATGTTAACATAGGCGACGGCTTAGGCACCGCCTATATCAACATCGGCGATATGTTAGGCGCCGCTTATACCATTGCTTATGCTCACTGCCTCACTTAGGCGATAGGTTAGGCGCCACCTATATCAACATAGGCGATAGGTTAGGCGCCGCCTATATCAACATAGGCGATAGGATTGGCGCCGCTCATACCATTGCCTATGCTCACTGCCTCACTTAGGCGATAGGTTTGGCTCTGCTTATACCATTACCTATTCTCACTGAGTCACTTAGGCGATAGGTTTGGCGACGCCTATATCAACATAAGGGATAGATTTGGCGCCGCTTATACCATTGCCTATGCTCACTGCCTCACTTAGGCGATAGATTTGGTGCCTCTTATACCATTACCTATACTCACTGCCTCACTTAGGCGATAGGTTAGGCGCCGCGTATGTCAACATAGGCGATGTCTTAGGCGCCGCCTATATCAACAAAGGCGATATGTTAGGCACCGCTTATACCTTTACCTTGGCTCATTGCCTCACTTAGGCGATAGGTTAGGCACCGCTTATACCATTACCTATGCTCACTGCCTCACTTAGGCGATAGGTTAGGCGCCGTCAATGTAAACATAGGCGATGGCTTAGGCGCCGCCAATATCAACATATGCGATAGGTTAGGCGCCGCTTATACAATTGCCTATGCTCATTACCGTACTTAGGCGATATGTTAGGCGCCGTCTATGTCAACATAGGCGATGTCTTAGGGGCAGCCTATATCAACATAGGCGATGGCTTAGGCGCTACCTATATCAACATAGGGGATAGATTTGGCGCCGCTTATACCATTGCCTATGCTCACAGCCTCACTTAGGCGATAGGTTAGGCACCGCCTATGTCAACATAGGCGATGGCTTAGGCGCCGCATATATCAAAATAGGCGATAGGGTAGGCGCCACTTATGCCATTACCTATACTCATTGCCTCACTTAGGCGATAGGTTAGGCGCCGCTTATGCCATTACCTATTCTTATTGCCTCACTTAGGCGATAGGTTAGGCACTGCGTATGTCAACATAGGCGATGGCTTAAGCGCTGCCTATATCAACATAGGCGATGGGTTAGGCGCCGCTTATACCATTGCCTACGCTCACTGCCTTACTTAGGCGATAGGTTAGGCGCCGCCTATGTCAATATAGGTGATGGCTTAGGCGCCGCCTATATCAACATAGACGATAGGTTAGGCACCGCTTAAACCTTTAACTAGACTCATTGCCTTACTTAGGCGATAGGTTATGCTCCGCTTATACCATTATCTATGCTCACTGCCTCACTTAGGCGATAGGTTAGGCGCCGTTAATGTAAACATAGGCGATGGCTTAGGCGCCGCCAATATCAACATAGGCGATAGGTTAGCCGCCGCTTATACCATTGCCTATACTTATTACCGCACTTAGGCGATATGTTAGGCGCCGCCTATGTCAACATAGGCGATGGCTTAGGCGCAGCCTATATACACATAGGCGATGGCTTAGGTGCTACCGATATCAACATAGCGGATAGATTTGGCGCCGCTTATACCATTTCCTATGCTCACAGCCTCACTTAAGAGATAGGTTAGGCGCCGCCTATGTCAACATAGGCGATGGGTTAGGCTCCACATATATCAAAATTAGAGATAGGTTAGGCGCCGCTTATGCCATTACCTATTCTCATTGCCTCACTTAGGCGATAGGTTAGGCGCCGCTTATGCCATTACCTACTCTCATTGCCTCACTTAGGCGATATGTTAGGCACCGCCTATGTCAACATAGGCAATGGCTTAAGCGCCGCCTATATCAACATAGGCGATGGGTTAGGCGCCTCTTATACCATTTCCTATGCTCACTGCCTTACTTAGGCGATAGGTTAGGCGCCGCCTATGTCAACATAGCCGATGGAATAGGCGCCACCAATATAAACATAGGTTATAGGTTAGGCGCTGCTTATACCATTGTCTATGCTCAATGCCTTACTTAGGAGATAGGATAGGCTCCGCCTATATCAACATAGGCAACATGTTAGGCACCGCCTATATCAACATTGGCGATAGGTTTTGCGCCGCTTATACCATTGCCTATGCTCACAGCCTAACTTAGGCGATAGGTTAGGCGCCGCCTATGTCATCATAGGCGATGGCTTAAGCGCCGCCTATATCAACATAGGCAATGGGTTAGGCGCCACTTATACCATTGCCTATGCTCACTGCCTTACTTAGGCGATAGGTTAGGCGCTGCCTATGTCAACATAGGCGATGGATTAGGCGCCGCCTATATAAACATAGGTTAAAGGTTAGGCGTCGCTTATACCATTGCCTATTCTCACTGCCTCACTTAGACGATTGGTTAGGCGCCGCTTATGTCAACATTGGCGATGGTTTAGGCCCCTCTTATATACATATAGGAGATAGGTTAGGCGCTTCCTATATTAACATAGGAGATAGGTTAGGCGTCGCTTATACCATTGCCTATGCTCACTTCCTCACTTAGGCGATAGGTTAGGTGCCGACAATGTCAACATAGGTGATGGCTTAGGCGCCGCCTATATCAACATAGGAGATAGGTTTGGCGCCGCTTATACCATTGCCTATACTCACTGACTCACTTAGAAGATTGGTTAGGCGCCGCCTATGTCAACAAAGGCGATGGCTTAGGTGCCACCTATATCAACATAGGCGATAGGTTAGGCGCTGTCTATATCAATGTAAGCGATAGGTTAGGCGCTGCCTATGTCAACATAGGCGATAGGTTAGGCGCCGCTTATACCATTGCCTATGCTCACAGCCTAACTTAGGTGATAGGTTAGGTGCAACCTATGTAAACATAGGTGATGGCTTAGGCACCGCCTATATTAATATAGGATATAGGTTAGGCGCCACTTATACCATTGCCTATTCTCACTGCCTCACTCAGGAGATTGGTTAGGCGCTGCCTATGTCAACAAAGGCGATGGCTTAGGTGCCGCCTATATCAACATAGGCGATAGTTTAGGCGTCATCTATATCAATATAGGCGATAGGTTAGGCGCTGCCTATATCAACATAGGCGATAGGTTAGGCGCCGCTAATACCATTGCCTATGCTCACAACCTCACTCAGGCGATAGGTTAGGTTTTTACCTATGTCTACATAGGTGATGGCTTAGGCAACACCTATATTAACATAGGAGATAGGTTTGGCACTACTTATACCATTTCCTATTCTCACTGCCTCACTTAGGAGATTTGTTAGATGCCGCCTATGTCAACAAAGGCGATGTCTTAGGCACTGCCTATATGCACATAGCCCATAGGTTAGGCGCCGCTTATACCATTGCCTATGCTCACCGCCTCACTTTGGCGATAGGTTAGGCGCCGCCTATGTAAACATAGGTGATGGCTTAGGCGCCGCCTATATCAACATAGGCGATAGGTTTGGCGCCGCTTATACCATGTCCTATGCTTACTGCGTTACTTAGAATATAGGTTAGGCGCCGCCTGTGTAAACATAGGCGATGGATTAGGCTCCACCTATATCAACATAGGAGATAGTCTAGGCGCCGCTTATACCATTACCTATTCTCACTGCCTCACTTAAGCAAAAGTTTAGGGGTCGCCTATGTTAACATAGGCGATGGCTTAGGCGCCATCTATATCAATATAGTCGATAGGTTAGGCACCGCTTATACCATTGCCTATGCTCGTTGCCTCACTTAGGCGATAGGTTAGGTGCCACCCATATCAACATAGGCAACGACTTAGGCGCCGCCTATATCAACATAGGCGATAGGTTAGGCGCCGCTTGTACCATTGCTTTTGCTTACTGCCTCACTTAGGCGATAGGTTAGGCTCCGCCTATATCAACATAGGCGACATGTTAGGCACCGCCTATATCAACATTGGCGATAGGTTTGGCGCCGCTTATACCATTACCTATGCATACTGCCTCACTTAGGTGATAGGTTTGGCACCGCTTATACCATTGCCTATGCTCACTTCCTCACTTAGGCGATAGGTTAGGCGCCGCCCATGTTAACATAGGCGACGGCTTAGGCACCGCCTATATCAACATCGGCGATATGTTAGGCGCCGCTTATACCATTGCTTATGCTCACTGCCTCACTTAGGCGATAGGTTAGGCGCCACCTATATCAACATAGGCGATAGGTTAGGCGCCGCCTATATCAACATAGGCGATAGGTTTGGCGCCGCTCATACCATTGCCTATGCTCACTGCCTCACTTAGGCGATAGGTTTGGCTCTGCTTATACCATTACCTATTCTCACTGAGTCACTTAGGCGATAGGTTTGGCGACGCCTATATCAATATAAGGGATAGATTTGGTGCCGCTTATACCATTGCCTATGCTCACTGCCTCACTTAGGCGATAGATTTGGTGCCTCTTATACCATTACCTATACTCACTGCCTCACTTAGGCGATAGGTTCGGCGCCGCCTATGTCAACATAGGCGATGTCTTAGGCGCCGCCTATATCAACATAGGCGATATGTTAGGCACCGCTTATACCTTTACCTAGGCTCATTGCCTCACTTAGGCGATAGGTTAGGCGCCGTCAATGTAAACATAGCCGATAGCTTAGGCGCCGCCAATATCAACATATGCGATAGGTTAGGCGCCGCTTATACCATTGCCTATGCTCATTACCGTACTTAGGCGATATGTTAGGCGCCGTCTATGTCAACATAGGCGATGTCTTAGGCGCAGCCTATATCAACATAGGCGATGGCTTAGGCGCTACCTATATCAACATAGGGGATAGATTTGGCGCCGCTTATACCATTGACTATGCTCACAGCCTCACTTAGGCGATAGGTTAGGCACCGCCTATGTCAACATAGGCGATGGCTTAGGCGCCGCATATATCAAAATAGGCGATAGGGTAGGCGCCACATATGCCATTACCTATACTCATTGCCTCACTTAGGCGATAGGTTAGGCGCCGCTTATGCCATTACCTATTCTTGTTGCCTCACTTAGGCGATAGGTTAGGCACGGCGAATGTCAACATAGGCGATGGCTTAAGCGCTGCCTATATCAACATAGGCGATGGGTTAGGCGCCGCTTATACCATTGCCTATGCTCGCTGCCTCACTTAGGCGATAGGTTAGGCGCCGCCTATGTCAACATAGGGGATGGCTTAGGCACCGCCTATATAAACATAGGAGATAGGTTAGACACCGCTTATACCATTACCTATTCTCACTATCTCACTTAGGCAATAGGTTAGGGGCCGCCTATGTCAACATAGGCGATGGCTTAGGCGTCGCCTATATCCACATAGGCAATAGGTTAGGTGCTTCTTATACCATCGCCTATGCTCACTGTCTCACTTAGGTGATAGGTTAGGCACCGCCAATGTCAACATAGGCGATGGCTTAGGCACCACCTATATCAAAATAGGCGATAGGTTAGGCACCGCTTATACCATTGCCTATGATCACTGCCTCACTTAAGAGATAGGTTTGGTGCCTCCTATATCAACATAGGAGATAGGTTAGGCGCCGCTTATACCATTTCCTATGCTCAGTGCCTCACTTAGGCGATAGGTTAGGCGCCGCTTATTTCAACATAGGGGATGGCTTAGGCACCGCCTATATCAACATAGGCAATAGGTTAGGCGCCGCTTATACCATTGCCTTTGCTCACTGCCACACTTAGGCGATAGGTTAGGCGCCGCCTATGTCAACATAGGCGATGGCTTAGGCGCCGCCTATATCCACATTGGCGATATGTTAGGTACCGCTTATACCATAGCCTATGCTCACTGCCTCACTTAGCCGATAGTTTAGGCGTCGCCTATGTCAACATAGGCGTTGGCTTAGGCGCCACCTATATCAACTAAGGCGATTGGTTAGGCGCCGCCTATGTGAACATAGGCGATGGCTTACGCGCCGCCTATATCCACATTGGCGATATGTTAGGTGTCGTTTATGCCATTGCCTATGCTCACTGCTTTACTTAGGCGATAGGTTAGGGGCCGCCTATGTCAACATAGGCGATAGCTTAGGCGCCACCTATATCAACACAGGCAATAGGTTAGGTCCCTCTTATACCAATGCCTATCCTCACTGTCTCACTTAGGCGATAGGTTAGGCACCGCCAATGTCAACATAGGCGATGTCTTAGGCGCCACCTATATCAACATAGGTGATAGGTTAGGCACCACTTATACCATTGCCTATGCTCACTACCTCACTTAAGAGATAGGTTTGGTGCCTCCTATATCAACATAGGGGATAGGTTAGGCGCCGCTTATACCATTGCCTATGCTCACTACCTCACTTAGGCGATAGGTTAGGCGACGCCTATGTCAATATAGGCGATGGATTAGGTGCCGCCTATATCAACATAGGCGATAGGTTAGGCGCCGCATATACCATTGCCTATGCTAACTGCCTCACTTAGGCGATGGATTAGGCTCCACCTATATCAACATAGGAGATAGTCTAGGCGCCGCTTATACCATTACCTATTCTCACTGCCTCACTTAAGCAAAAGTTTAGGGGTCGCCTATGTTAACATAGGCGATGGCTTAGGCGCCATCTATATCAATATAGTCGATAGGTTAGGCACCGCTTATACCATTGCCTATGCTCGTTGCCTCACTTAGGCGATAGGTTAGGTGCCACCCATATCAACATAGGCAACGACTTAGGCGCCGCCTATATCAACATAGGCGATAGGTTAGGCGCCGCTTGTACCATTGCTTTTGCTTACTGCCTCACTTAGGCGATAGGTTAGGCTCCGCCTATATCAACATAGGCGACATGTTAGGCACCGCCTATATCAACATTGGCGATAGGTTTGGCGCCGCTTATACCATTACCTATGCATACTGCCTCACTTAGGTGATAGGTTTGGCACCGCTTATACCATTGCCTATGCTCACTTCCTCACTTAGGCGATAGGTTAGGCGCCGCCCATGTTAACATAGGCGACGGCTTAGGCACCGCCTATATCAACATCGGCGATATGTTAGGCGCCGCTTATACCATTGCTTATGCTCACTGCCTCACTTAGGCGATAGGTTAGGCGCCACCTATATCAACATAGGCGATAGGTTAGGCGCCGCCTATATCAACATAGGCGATAGGTTTGGCGCCGCTCATACCATTGCCTATGCTCACTGCCTCACTTAGGCGATAGGTTTGGCTCTGCTTATACCATTACCTATTCTCACTGAGTCACTTAGGCGATAGGTTTGGCGACGCCTATATCAATATAAGGGATAGATTTGGTGCCGCTTATACCATTGCCTATGCTCACTGCCTCACTTAGGCGATAGATTTGGTGCCTCTTATACCATTACCTATACTCACTGCCTCACTTAGGCGATAGGTTCGGCGCCGCCTATGTCAACATAGGCGATGTCTTAGGCGCCGCCTATATCAACATAGGCGATATGTTAGGCACCGCTTATACCTTTACCTAGGCTCATTGCCTCACTTAGGCGATAGGTTAGGCGCCGTCAATGTAAACATAGCCGATAGCTTAGGCGCCGCCAATATCAACATATGCGATAGGTTAGGCGCCGCTTATACCATTGCCTATGCTCATTACCGTACTTAGGCGATATGTTAGGCGCCGTCTATGTCAACATAGGCGATGTCTTAGGCGCAGCCTATATCAACATAGGCGATGGCTTAGGCGCTACCTATATCAACATAGGGGATAGATTTGGCGCCGCTTATACCATTGACTATGCTCACAGCCTCACTTAGGCGATAGGTTAGGCACCGCCTATGTCAACATAGGCGATGGCTTAGGCGCCGCATATATCAAAATAGGCGATAGGGTAGGCGCCACATATGCCATTACCTATACTCATTGCCTCACTTAGGCGATAGGTTAGGCGCCGCTTATGCCATTACCTATTCTTGTTGCCTCACTTAGGCGATAGGTTAGGCACGGCGAATGTCAACATAGGCGATGGCTTAAGCGCTGCCTATATCAACATAGGCGATGGGTTAGGCGCCGCTTATACCATTGCCTATGCTCGCTGCCTCACTTAGGCGATAGGTTAGGCGCCGCCTATGTCAACATAGGGGATGGCTTAGGCACCGCCTATATAAACATAGGAGATAGGTTAGACACCGCTTATACCATTACCTATTCTCACTATCTCACTTAGGCAATAGGTTAGGGGCCGCCTATGTCAACATAGGCGATGGCTTAGGCGTCGCCTATATCCACATAGGCAATAGGTTAGGTGCTTCTTATACCATCGCCTATGCTCACTGTCTCACTTAGGTGATAGGTTAGGCACCGCCAATGTCAACATAGGCGATGGCTTAGGCACCACCTATATCAAAATAGGCGATAGGTTAGGCACCGCTTATACCATTGCCTATGATCACTGCCTCACTTAAGAGATAGGTTTGGTGCCTCCTATATCAACATAGGAGATAGGTTAGGCGCCGCTTATACCATTTCCTATGCTCAGTGCCTCACTTAGGCGATAGGTTAGGCGCCGCTTATTTCAACATAGGGGATGGCTTAGGCACCGCCTATATCAACATAGGCAATAGGTTAGGCGCCGCTTATACCATTGCCTTTGCTCACTGCCACACTTAGGCGATAGGTTAGGCGCCGCCTATGTCAACATAGGCGATGGCTTAGGCGCCGCCTATATCCACATTGGCGATATGTTAGGTACCGCTTATACCATAGCCTATGCTCACTGCCTCACTTAGCCGATAGTTTAGGCGTCGCCTATGTCAACATAGGCGTTGGCTTAGGCGCCACCTATATCAACTAAGGCGATTGGTTAGGCGCCGCCTATGTGAACATAGGCGATGGCTTACGCGCCGCCTATATCCACATTGGCGATATGTTAGGTGTCGTTTATGCCATTGCCTATGCTCACTGCTTTACTTAGGCGATAGGTTAGGGGCCGCCTATGTCAACATAGGCGATAGCTTAGGCGCCACCTATATCAACACAGGCAATAGGTTAGGTCCCTCTTATACCAATGCCTATCCTCACTGTCTCACTTAGGCGATAGGTTAGGCACCGCCAATGTCAACATAGGCGATGTCTTAGGCGCCACCTATATCAACATAGGTGATAGGTTAGGCACCACTTATACCATTGCCTATGCTCACTACCTCACTTAAGAGATAGGTTTGGTGCCTCCTATATCAACATAGGGGATAGGTTAGGCGCCGCTTATACCATTGCCTATGCTCACTACCTCACTTAGGCGATAGGTTAGGCGACGCCTATGTCAATATAGGCGATGGATTAGGTGCCGCCTATATCAACATAGGCGATAGGTTAGGCGCCGCATATACCATTGCCTATGCTAACTGCCTCACTTAGGCGATAGGTTAGGCGCCGCCTATATCAACATAGGTGATAGTTTAGGCGCCTCTTATACCATTGCCTATGCTAACTTTCTCACTTAGGCGATAGGTTAGGCACCGCCTATGTCAACATAGGCGATGGCTTAGGCGCCGCCTATATAAACATAGGCGATTGGTTAGGAGCCGCTAATACCATTGCCAATGCTCACTGCCTCACTTAGGCGATAGGTTTGGTGTCGCCTATGTCAATATAAGGGTTGGATTAGGCGCTGCCTATATCAACATAGGCGATAGGTTAGGCGCCGTATATACCCTTGCCTATGCTCACTGCCTCACTTAGGCGATAAGTTAGGCGCCGCCTATATCAACATAGGTGATGGCTTAGGTGCCTCCTATATCAACATAGGCGATGGCTTAGGCGCCGCCTATATCCACATTGGCGATATGTTAGGTGCCGCTTATACCATTGCCTATGCTCACTGCCTCACTTAGGCGATAGTTTAGGCGCCGCCTATATCCACATAGGCAATAGGTTAGGCACTTCTTATACCATTGCCTATGCTCACTGTCTTACTTAGGTGATAGGTTAGGCCCCGCCAATGTCAACATAGGCGATGGCTTAGGCGCCACCTATATCAAAATAGGCGATAGGTTAGGCACCGCTTATACCATTTCCTATGCTCACTGCCTCACTTAAGAGATAGGTTTGGTGCCTCCTATATCAACATAGGGGATAGGTTAGGCCCCGCATATACCATTGCCTATGCTCAGTGCCTCACTTAGGCGATAGGTTAGGCGCCGCCTATGTCAACATAGGGGATGGCTTAGGCGTCGCCTATATTAACATAGGAAATAGGTTAGGTGCCGCTTATACCATTGCCTATGCTCACTGCCACACTTAGGCGATAGGTTAGGCGTCGCCTATGTCAACATAGGCGATGGCTTAGGCGCCGCCTATATCCACATTGGCGAAATGTTAGGTACCGCTTATACCATAGCCTATGCTCACTGCCTTACTTAGCCGATAGTTTAGGCGTTGCCTATGTCAACATAGGCGTTGGCTTAGGCGCCACCTATATCAACTAAGGCGATTGGTTAGGCGCCGCCTATGTGAACATAGGCGATGGCTTACGCGCCGCCTATATCCACATTGGCGATATGTTAGGTGTCGTTTATGCCATTGCCTATGCTCACTGCTTTACTTAGGCGATAGGTTAGGGGCCGCCTATGTCAACATAGGCGATAGCTTAGGCGCCACCTATATCAACATAGGCAATAGGTTAGGTCCCTCTTATACCATTGCCTATCCTCACTGTCTCACTTAGGCGATAGGTTAGGCACCGCCAATGTCAACATAGGCGATGTCTTAGGCGCCACCTATATCAACATAGGTGATAGGTTAGGCACCACTTATACCATTGCCTATGCTCACTACCTCACCTAAGAGATAGGTTTGGTGCCTCCTATATCAACATAGGGGATAGGTTAGGCGCCGCTTATACCATTGCCTATGCTCACTACCTCACTTAGGCGATAGGTTAGGCGACGCCTATGTCAATATAGGCGATGGATTAGGTGCCGCCTATATCAACATAGGCGATAGGTTAGGCGCCGCATATACCATTGCCTATGCTAACTGGCTCACTTAGGCGATAGGTTAGGCGCCGCCTATATCAACATAGGTGATAGTTTAGGCGCCTCTTATACCATTGCCTATGCTAACTTTCTCACTTAGGCGATAGGTTAGGCACCGCCTATGTCAACATTGGCGATGGCTTAGGCGCCGCCTATATAAACATAGGCGATTGGTTAGGAGCCGCTAATACCATTGCCAATGCTCACTGCCTCACTTAGGCGATAGGTTTGGTGTCGCCTATGTCAATATAAGGGTTGGATTAGGCACTGCCTATATCAACATAGGCGATAGGTTAGGCGTCGTATATACCCTTGCCTATGCTCACTGCCTCACTTAGGCGATAAGTTAGGCGCCGCCTATATCAACATAGGTGATGGCTTAGGTGCCTCCTATATCAACATAGGCGATGGCTTAGGCGCCGCCTATATCCACATAGGCGATATGTTAGGTGCCGCTTATACCATTGCCTATGCTCACTGCCTCACTTAGGCGATAGTTTAGGCGCCGCCTATATCCACATAGGCAATAGGTTAGGCACTTCTTATACCATTGCCTATGCTCACTGTCTCACTTAGGTGATAGGTTAGGCCCCGCCAATGTCAACATAGGCGATGGCTTAGGCGCCACCTATATCAAAATAGGCGATAGGTTAGGCACCGCTTATACCATTTCCTATGCTCACTGCCTCACTTAAGAGATAGGTTTGGTGCCTCCTATATCAACATAGGGGATAGGTTAGGCCCCGCATATACCATTGCCTATGCTCAGTGCCTCACTTAGGCGATAGGTTAGGCGCCGCCTATGTCAACATAGGGGATGGCTTAGGCGTCGCCTATATTAACATAGGAAATAGGTTAGGTGCCGCTTATACCATTGCCTATGCTCACTGCCACACTTAGGCGATAGGTTAGGCGCCGCCTATGTCAACATAGGCAATGGCTTAGGCGCCGCCTATATCCACATTGGCGATATGTTAGGTACCGCTTATACCATAGCCTATGCTCACTGCCTCACTTAGGCGATAGTTTAGGCGTCGCCTATGTCAACATAGGCGTTGGCTTAGGCGCCGCCTATATCAACAAAGGTGATTGGTTAGGCGCCGCCTATGTGAACATAGGCGATGGCTTACGCGCCCCCTATATCCACATTGGCGATATGTTAGGTGTCATTTGTACCATTGCCTATGCTTACTGCCTCACTTAGGTGATAGTTTAGTAGCCGCATATGTCAACATAGGCGATGGCTTAGGCACCGCCTATATCAACATAGGAGATAGGTTAGACACCGCTTATACCATTACCTATTCTCACTTCCTTACATAGGCGATAGGTTAGGGGCCGCCTATCTCAACATAGGCGATATCTTAGGCGCCGCCTATATCAACATAGGCAATAGGGTAGGTGCCTCTTATACCATTGCCTATCCTCACTGTCTAACTTAGGCGATAGGTTAGGCACCGCCAATGTCAACATAGGCAATGTCTTAGGCGCCACCTATATCAACATAGGTGATAGGTTAGGCACCACTTATACCATTGCCTATGCTCACTACCTCACCTAAGAGATAGGTTTGGTGCCTCCTATATACACCTAGGGGATAGGTTAGGCGCCGCTTATACCATTGCCTATGCTCACTACCTCACTTAGACGATAGGTTAGGCGACACCTATGTCAATATAGGCGATGGATTAGGTGCCGCCTATATCAACATAGGCGATAGGTTAGGCGCAGCATATACCATTGCCTATGCTCACTGCCTCACATAGGCGATAGGTTAGGCGCCGCCTATATCAACATAGGTGATAGTTCAGGCGCCTCTTATACCATTGCCTATGCTAACTTTCTCATTTAGGCGATAGGTTAGGCACCGCCTATGTCAACTTAGGCGATAGATTAGGCGCCGCCTATGTCAACATAGGCGATGGCTGAGGCGCCGCCTATATCAACATAGGTAATAGGTTAGGCACCGCTTATACCATTGCCTATGCTCACTGCCTCATTTAGGCGATAGGTTAGGCGCCGCCTATGTCAACATAAGAGATGGCATAGGTGCCACCTATATCAACATAGGCGATAGGTTAGGCGCCGCTTATACCATTGCCTATGCTCACTGCCTAACTTAGGCGATAGGTCAGGCGCCTCCTATGTCAACATAGGTGATGGCTTAGGTGCCGCCTATATCAACATAGGAGATAGGTTAGGCACCGCTTATACCATTTCCTATTCTCACTGCCTCACTTAGATGATTGGTTAGGCGCCACCTATGTTAAAATAGGCGATGGTTTAGGCGCCTCCTATATCAACATAGGCGATAGGTTAGGCACTTCCTATATCAATATAGGTTATAGGTTTGGCGCTGCCTATATCAACATAGGAGATAGGTTAGGTGCCGCTTATACAATTGCCTATGCTCACTTCCTCACTTAGGTGATAGGTTAGGTGCCGCCTATGTCAACATAGGTGATGGTTTAGGTGCCGCCTATATGAACATAGGCGATAGATTAGGCGCGGTCTATATCAATATAGGTGATAGGTTAGGAGATACCTATATCAACATAGGCGATAGGTTAGGCGCCGCTTATACTATTGACTATGCTCACTGCCTCACATAGGCGATAGGATAGGTGCCGCCTATATCAACATAGGCGATAGATTAGGCACCGCCTATAACAAAATAGGTGATAGGTTAGGCGCCGCTTATACCATTGCCTATGCTCACTGAATAACTTAGGCGATAGGTTAGGTGCCGCCTATGTCAATATAGGTGATGGCTTAGGCGCCGCCTATATCAACATAGGAGATAGGTTAGGTGTCGCTTATACCATTGCCTATTCTCACTGCCTCACTTAGGCAATTGGTTAGGCGCCGCCTATGTCAACATAGGCGATGGCTTAGGCGCGGCCTATATCTACATAGGCGATAGGTTAGGCGCCTCTTATACCATTGCCTATGCTCATAGCCTCACTCAGGCGATAGGTTTGGCGCCTCCTATATTAACATAGGCGATAGGTTAGGCGCCACTTATACCATTACCTATGCTCACTACCTCACATAGGCGATACATTAGGCACCGCCTATATCAACAATGGCGATAGGTTAGGCGCTGCTTATACCATTGCCTATGCTCACTGCCTAACTTTAGCGATAGATTAGGCGCCTCCTATTTCGACATGGGCGATGGCTTAGGTTCCCCCTATATCAACATTGGCGATAGGTTAAGCGCCGCTTATACCATAGACTACGCTCACTGCCTCACTTTGGCGATAGGTTATGCGCCGCCTATATCAACATAAGCGATAGGTTAGGCGCCACCTATATCAACATAGGCGATAGGTTAGGTGCCGCTTATAATGTTGCCGATGCTCACTGCCTTACTTAGGCGATAGGTTAGGTGCAACCTATTTCAACATAGGTGATGGCTTAGGCGCCGCCTATACAAACATAGGAGATAGGTTAGGCGCCGCCTATACCATTGCCTATTCTCACTGCCTAATTAGGTGATAGGTTAGGGGCCTCCTATGTCAACATAGACGATTGCTTAGGCGCCGCCTATATCAACATAGGCGATATGGTAGGCGCCGCTTATACCATTGCCTATGTTCACTTCCTAACTTAGGCGATAGGTTAGGCGTCGCCTAAGTCAATGTAGGATATGGCTTAGGTGCCGCCTAAATCATCATAGGCGATAGGTTAGGCGCCTCTTATACCATTGCCTATGCTTACTGCCTTACTTAGGAGATAGGTTAGGCGCCGCCTATGTAACTATAGGCGATGGCTTAGGCACCGCCTATATGAACATAGGCGATAGGTTAGGCACCGCTTATACCATTGCCTATGCTCACTGCCTCACTTAGGCGATAGGTTAGTCGCCGCCTATGTCACATAGGCGATGGCTTAGGGGCCGCCTATATCAACATAGGAGATAGGTTAGGCATCACCTATATCAACAATGGCGATAGGTTAGGCGCCGCTTATAACATTGCCTATGCTCACTGCCTCACTTAGGGGATAGGTTAGGCGCCGCCTATGTCAACATAGGCAATGGCTTAGGCGCCGCCTATATCCACATAGGCGATATGTTAGGCACCGCTTCTACCAATGCCTATGCTCACTGCCTCACTTAGTCGATAGGTTAGGCGCCACCTATGTCAACATAGGCGATGGCTTAGGCGCCGCCTATGTCAACATAGGCGATGGATTAGGCGCCGTATATACCATTGCCTATGCTCACTGCCTTACTTAGGCGATAGGTTAGGCGCCGCCTATGTCAACATAGGCGATGGCTTAGGCACCGCCTATATCAACATAGGTAATAGGTTAGACACCGCTTATACCATTGCCTATGCTCACTGCCTCATTTAGGCGATAGGTTAGGCGCCGCCTATGTCAACATAAGAGATGGCATAGGCGCCACTTATATCAACATAGGAGATAGGTTAGGCGCCGCTTATACCATTGCCTATGCTCACTGCCTAACTTAGGCGATAGGCCAGGTACCGCCTATGTCAACATAGGTGATGGCTTAGGCGCCGCCTTTATCAACATAGGAGATAGGTTAGGCACCGCTTATACCATTTCCTATTCTCACTGCCTCACTTAGATGATTGGTTAGGCGCCGCCTATGTTAAAATAGGCGATGGTTTAGGCGCCTCCTATATCAACATAGGCGATAGGTTAGGCACTTCCTATATCAATATATGCGATAGGTTTGGCGCTGCCTATATCAACATAGGAGATAGGTTAGGTGCCGCTTATACCATTGCCTATGCTCACTTCCTCACTTAGGTGATTGGTTAGGTGCCGCCTATGTCAACATAGGTGATGGCTTAGGTTCCGCCTATATCAACATAGGCGATAGATTAGGCGCAGTCTATATCAATATAGGCGATAGGTTAAGAGATACCTATATCAACATAGGCGATAGGTTAGGCGCCGCTTATACTATTGACTATGCTCACTGCCTCACTTAGGCGATAGGATAGGCGCCGCCTATATCAACATATGCGATAGATTAGGCACCGCCTATAACAAAATAGGCGATAGGTTAGGCGCCGCATATACCACTGACTATGCTCACTAAATAACTTAGGCGATAGGTTAGGTGCCGCCTATGTCAATATAGGTGATGGCTTAGGCGCCACCTATATCAACATAGGAGATAGGTTAGGTGTCGCTTATACCATTGCCTATTCTCACTGCCTCACTTAGGCAATTGGTTAGGCGCCGCCTATGTCAACATAGGCGATGGCTTAGGCGCGGCCTATATCTACATAGGCGATAGGTTAGGCGCCTCTTATACCATTGCCTATGCTCATAGCCTCACTCAGGCGATAGGTTTGTCGCCTCTTATATTAACATAGGCGATAGGTTAGGCGCCGCTTATACCATTACCTATGCTCACTACCTCACATAGGGGATACGTTAGGCACCGCCTATATCAACAATGGCGATAGGTTAGGCGCTGCTTATACCATTGCCTATGCTCACTGCCTAACTTTGGCGATATATTAGGCGCCTCCTATTTCGACATGGGCGATGGCTTAGGTGCCCCCTATATCAACATAGGCGATAGGTTAAGCGCCGCTTATACCATAGCCTATGCTCACTGCCTCACTTTGGCGATAGGTTACGCGCCGCCTATATCAACATAGGCGATAGGTTAGGCGCCACCTATATCAACATAGGCGATAGGTTAGGTGCCGCTTATACCATTGCCTATGCTCACTGCCTTACTTAGGCGATAGGATAGGTGCAGCCTATGTCAACATAGGTGATGGCTTTGGCGCCTCTTATACCATTGCCTATTCTCACAGCCTAATTAGGTGATAGGTTAGGGGCCTCCTATGTCAACATAGACGATGGCTTAGGCGCCACCTATATCAACATAGGCGATATGGTAGGCGCCACTTATACCATTGCCTATGTTCACTTCCTAACTTAGGCGATAGGTTAGGCGCCTCCTATGTCAACATAGGAGATGGCTTAGGTGCCGCCTAAATAAACATAGGCGATAGGTTAGGCGCCTCTTATACCATTGCCTATGCTTACTGCCTCACTTAGGAGATAGGTTAGGCGCCGCCTATGTAACCTTTGGCGATGGCTTAGGCACCGCCTATATCAACATAGGCGATAGGTTAGGCGCCGCTTATACCATTGCATATGCTCATTGCCTCACTTAGGCGATAGGTTAGGCGCCGCCCATGTCAACATAGGTGATGGCTTAGGTGCTGCCTATATCAACATAGGCAATGGGTTAGGCGCCGCTTATACCATTACCTATGCTCGCTGCCTCACTTAGGCGATAGGTTATGCACCGCCTATGTCAACATAGGCGATCTCTTAGGCGCCGCCTATATCAACATAGGTGATAGGTTAGGCGTCGCTTATACCATTTCCTATGCACACTACCTTACTTCGACGATATATTAGGTGCCGCCTATGTCAACATAGGAGATGTATTAGGCACCGCCTATATCAATATAGGCGATAGGTTAGGAGCGGCTTATACCATTTCCTATGCTCATTGCCTCACTTAGGCGATGGGTTAGGCACCATCTATATCAACATAGGAGATAGGTTAGGCGTCGCTTATACCATTGCCTATGCTCACTGCCTAACTTAGGAGATAGGTTAGGCGCTGCCTATGTCATTATAGGCGATGGATTAGGCACCGCCTATATCAACATAGGTGATAGGTTACGTGCCGCATATACCATTGCCTATGCTCACTGCATCACAAAGGCGATAGTTCAGGCACCGCCTATGTTCACATAGGCGATGGCTTAGGCGCCGCCTATATCAACATAGGCGATAGGTTAGGCACCGCTTATTCCATTGCCTATGCGCACTGCCTAACTTTGGCAATAGATTAGGCACCTTCTATTTCAATATGGGCGATAGCTTAGGCGCCCCCTATATAAACATAGACGATAGGTTTGGTGCCGCTTATACCGTTGTCTATGATCATTGCCTCATTTAGGCGATAGGTTAGGCACTGCCTATACCAACATAGGCGATAGGTTAGACGCCTATTCTCACTGCCTCACTTAGGCGATAAGTTAGACGCCGCTTATGTCAACATAGGCGATGGCTTAGGCACCACCTATATCAACGTAGGAGATAGGTTAGGCGTCGCTTATACCATTGCCTATTCTCACTGCATCACTTAGGCGATTGGTTAGGCGCCGGCTATGTAAACATAGGCGATGGCTTAGGCGCAACCTATATCCACATAGGTGATACGTTAAGCACCGCTTATACCATTTCCTATGCTCACAGCCTCACTTAGGCGATAGGTTAGGCGCCGCCTTTGTCAACATAGGCGATGGCTTAGGCGCCCCCTATATCCACATAGGCGATATGTTAGGCACCGCTTATTCCAATGCCTATGCTCACTGCCTCACTTAGTCGATAGGTTAGGCGCCACCTATGTCAACATAGGCGATGGCTTAGGCGCCGCCTATGTCAACATAGGCGATGGATTAGGCGCCGTTTATACCATTGCCTATGCTCACTGCCTTACTTAGGCGATAGGTTAGGCGCCGCCTATGTCAACATAGGCGATGGCTTAGGCACCGCCTATATCAACATAGGTAATAGGTTAGACACCGCTTATACCATTGCCTATGCTCACTGCCTCATTTAGGCGATAGGTTAGGCGCCGCCTATGTCAACATAAGAGATGGCATAGGCGCCACTTATATCAACATAGGCGATAGGTTAGGCGCCGCTTATACCATTGCCTATGCTCACTGCCTAACTTAGGCGATAGGCCAGGCACCGCCTATGTCAACATAGGTGATGGCTTAGGCGCCGCCTTTATCAACATAGGAGATAGGTTAGGCACCGCTTATACCATTGCCTATTCTCACTGCCTCACTTAGATGATTGGTTAGGCGCCGCCTATGTTAAAATAGGCGATGGTTTAGGCGCATCCTATATCAACATAGGCGATAGGTTAGGCACTTCCTATATCAATATATGCGATAGGTTTGGCGCTGCCTATATCAACATAGGAGATAGGTTAGGTGCCGCTTATACCATTGCCTATGCTCACTTCCTCATTTAGGTGATTGGTTAGGTGCCGCCTATGTCAACATAGGTGATGGGTTAGGTTCCGCCTATATCAACATAGGCGATAGATTAGGCGCGGTCTATATCAATATAGGCGATAGGTTAAGAGATACCTATATCAACATAGGCGATAGGTTAGGCGCCGCTTATACTATTGACTATGCTCACTGCCTCACTTAGGCGATAGGATAGGCGCCGCCTATATCAACAAAGGCGATAGATTAGGCACCGCCTATAACAATATAGGCAATTGGTTAGGCGCCGCATATACCACTGACTATGCTCACTGAATAACTTAGGCGATAGGTTAGGTGCCGCCTATGTCAATATAGGTGATGGCTTAGGCGCCGCCTATATCAACATAGGAGATAGGTTAGGTGTCGCTTATACCATTGCCTATTCTCACTGCCTCACTTAGGCAATTGGTTAGGCGCCGCCTATGTCAACATAGGCGATGGCTTAGGTGCGGCCTATATCTACATAGGCGATAGGTTAGGCGCCTCTTATACCATTGCCTATGCTCATAGCCTCGCTCAGGCGATAGGTTTGGCGCCTCTTATATTAACATAGGCGATAGGTTAGGCGCCGCTTATACAATTACCTATGCTCACTACCTCACATAGTGGATACGTTAGGCACCGCCTATATCAACATAGGCGATGGCTTAGGCACCACCTATATCAAAATAGGCGATAGGTTAGGCGCTGCTTATACCATTTCCTATGCTCACTGCCTCACTTAAGAGATAGGTTTGGTGCCTCCTATATCAACATAGGGGATAGGTTAGGCGCCGCTTATACAATTTCCTATGCTCAGTGCCTCACTTAGGCGATAGGTTAGGCGCCGACTATTTCAATATAGGGGATGGCTTAGGCACCGCCTATATCAACATAGGCAATAGGTTAGGCGCCGCTTATACCGTTGCCTTTGCTCACTGCCATACTTAGGCGATAGGTTAGGCGCCGCCTATGTCAACATAGGCGATAACTTAGGCGCCGCCTATATCCACATTGGCGAAATGTTAGGTACCGCTTATACCATAGCCTATGCTCACTGCCTCACTTAGCCGATAGTTTAGGCGTTGGCTTAGGCGCCACCTATATCAACTAAGGCGATTGGTTAGGCGCCGCCTATGTGAACATAGGCGATGGCTTACGCGCCGCCTATATCCACATTGGCGATATGTTAGGTGTCGTTTATGCCATTGCCTATGCTCACTGCTTTACTTAGGCGATAGGTTAGGGGCCGCCTATGTCAACATAGGCGATAGCTTAGGCGCCGCCTATATCAACATAGGCAATAGGTTAGGTCCCTCTTATACCATTGCCTATCCTCACTGTCTCACTTAGGCGATAGGTTAGGCACCGCCAATGTCAACATAGGCGATGTCTTAGGCGCCACCTATATCAACATAGGTGATAGGTTAGGCACCACTTATACCATTGCCTATGCTCACTACCTCACTTAAGAGATAGGTTTGGTGCCTGCTATATCAACATAGGGGATAGGTTAGGCGCCGCTTATACCATTGCCTATGCTCACTACCTCACTTAGGCGATAGGTTAGGCGACGCCTATGTCAATATAGGCGATGGATTTGGTGCCGCCTATATCAACATAGGCGATAGGTTAGGCGCCGCATATACCATTGCCTATGATAACTGCCTCACTTAGGCGATAGGTTAGGCGCCGCCTATATCAACATAGGTGATAGTTTAGGCGCCTCTTATACCATTGCCTATGCTAACTTTCTCACTTAGGCGATAGGTTAGGCACCGCCTATGTCAACATAGGCGATAGGTTAGGCACCGCCTATGTCAACATAGGCGATGGCTTAGGCGCCGCCTATATAAACATAGGCGATTGGTTAGGAGCCGCTAATACCATTGCCAATGCTCACTTCCTCACTTAGGCGATAGGTTTGGTGTCGCCTATGTCAATATAAGGGTTGGATTAGGCGCTGCCTATATCAACATAGGCGATAGGTTAGGCGCCGTATATACCCTTGCCTATGCTCACTGCCTCACTTAGGCGATAAGTTAGGCGCCGCCTATATCAACATAGGTGATGGCTTAGGCGCCTCTTATATCAACATAGGCGATGGCTTAGGCGCCGCCTATATCCACATTGGCGATATGTTAGGTGCCGCTTATACCATTGCCTATGCTCACTGCCTCACTTAGGCGATAGTTTAGGCGCCGCCTATATCCACATAGGCAATAGGTTAGGCACTTCTTATACCATTGCCTATGCTCACTGTCTCACTTAGGTGATAGGTTAGGCCACGCCAATGTCAACATAGGCGATGGCTTAGGCGCCACCTATATCAAAATAGGCGATAGGTTAGGCACCGCTTATACCATTTCCTATGCTCACTGCCTCACTTAAGAGATAGGTTTGGTGCCTCCTATATCAACATAGGGGATAGGTTAGGCCCCGCATATACCATTGCCTATGCTCAGTTCCTCACTTAGGCGATAGGTTAGGCGCCGCCTATGTCAACATAGGGGATGGGTTAGGCGTCGCCTATATTAACATAGGAAATAGGTTAGGTGCCGCTTATACCATTGCCTATGCTCACTGCCACACTTAGGCGATAGGTTAGGCGCCGCCTATGTCAACATTGGCAATGGCTTAGGCGCCGCCTATATCCACATTGGCGATATGTTAGGTACCGCTTATACCATAGCCTATGCTCACTGCCTCACTTAGGCGATAGTTTAGGCGTCGCCTATGTCAACATAGGCGTTGGCTTAGGCGCCGCCTATATCAACAAAGGCGATTGGTTAGGCGCCGCCTATGTGAACATAGGCGATGGCTTACGCACCCCCTATATCCACATTGGCGATATGTTAGGTGTCATTTGTACCATTGCCTATGCTCACTGCCTCACTTAGGTGATAGTTTAGTAGCCGCATATGTCAACATAGGCGATGGCTTAGGCACCGCCTATATCAACATAGGAGATAGGTTAGACACCGCTTATACCATTACCTATTCTCACTTCCTTACTTAGGCGATAGGTTAGGGGCCGCCTATCTCAACATAGGCGATATCTTAGGCGCCGCCTATATCAACATAGGCAATAGGTTAGGTGCCTCTTATACCATTGCCTATCCTCACTGTCTAACTTAGGCGATAGGTTAGGCACCGCCAATGTCAACATAGGCGATGTCTTAGGCGCCACCTATATCAACATAGGCGATAGGTTAGGCACCACTTATACCATTGCCTATGCTCACTGCCTCACCTAAGAGATAGGTTTGGTGCCTCCTATATCAAGATAGGGGATAGGTTAGGCGCCGCTTATACCATTGCCTATGCTCACTACCTCACTTAGACGATAGGTTAGGCGACACCTATGTCAATATATGCGATGGATTAGGTGCCACCTATATCAACATAGGCGATAGGTTAGGCGCAGCATATACCATTGCCTTTGCTCACTGCCTCACATAGGCGATAGGTTAGGCGCCGCCTATATCAACATAGGTGATAGTTTAGGCGCCTCTTATACCATTGCCTATGCTAACTTTCTCATTTAGGCGATAGGTTAGGCACCGCCTATGTCAACTTAGGCGATAGGTTAGGCGCCGCCTATGTCAACATAGGCGATGGCTGAGGCGCCGCCTATATCAACATAGGTAATAGGTTAGGCACCGCTTATACCATTGCCTATGCTCACTGCCTCATTTAGGCGATAGGTTAGGCGCCGCTTATGTCAACATAAGAGATGGCATAGGTGCCACCTATATCAACATAGGCGATAGGTTAGGCGCCGCTTATACCATTGCCTATGCTCACTGCCTAACTTAGGCGATAGGTCAGGCGCCTCCTATGTCAACATAGGTGATGCCTTAGGTGCCGCCAATATCAACATAGGAGATAGGTTAGGCACCGCTTATACCATTTCCTATTCTCACTGCCTCACTTAGATGATTGGTTAGGCGCCACCTATGTTAAAATAGGCGATGGTTTAGGCGCCTCCTATATCAACATAGGCGATAGGTTAGGCACTTCCTATATCAATATAGGTTATAGGTTTGGCGCTGCCTATATCAACATAGGAGATAGGTTAGGTGCCGCTTATACAATTGCCTATGCTCACTTCCTCACTTAGGTGATAGGTTAGGTGCCGCCTATGTCAACATAGGTGATGGTTTAGGTGCCGCCTATATGAACATAGGCGATAGATTAGGCGCGGTCTATATCAATATAGGCGATAGGTTAGGAGATACCTATATCAACAAAGGCGATAGGTTAGGCGCCGCTTATACTATTGACTATGCTCACTGCCTCACTTAGGCGATAGGATAGGCGCCGCCTATATCAACATAGGCGATAGATTAGGCACCGCCTATAACAAAATAGGTGATAGGTTAGGCGCCGCTTATACCATTGCCTATGCTCACTGAATAACTTAGGCGA
This sequence comes from Capsicum pubescens, assembly GCA_030864215.1. NCBI lineage: Eukaryota > Viridiplantae > Streptophyta > Magnoliopsida > Solanales > Solanaceae > Capsicum > Capsicum pubescens. The sequence goes on from CM061542.1 coordinate 305,702,355, forward strand.
TAGGTTAGGTGCCGCCTATGTCAATATAAGTGATGGCTTAGGCGCCGCCTATATCAACATAGGAGATAGGTTAGGTGTTGCTTATACCATTGCCTATTCTCACTGCCTCACTTAGGCAATTGGTTAGGCGCCGCCTATGTCAACATAGGCGATGGCTTAGGCACGGCCTATATCTACATAGGCGATAGGTTAGGCGCCTCTTATACCATTGCCTATGCTCATAGCCTCACTCAGGAGATAGGTTTGGCGCCTCCTATATTAACATAGGCGATAGGTTAGGCGCCACTTATACCATTACCTATGCTCACTACCTCACATAGGCGATACATTAGGCACCGCCTATATCAATAATGGCGATAGGTTAGGCGCTGCTTATACCATTGCCTATGCTCACTGCCTAACTTTGGCGATAGATTAGGCGCCTCCTATTTCGACATGGGCGATGGCTTAGGTGCCCCCTATATCAACATTGGCGATAGGTTAAGCGCCGTTTATACCATAGACTACGCTCACTGCCTCACTTTGGCGATAGGTTACGCGCCGCCTATATCAACATAAGCGATAGGTTAGGCGCCACCTATATCAACATAGGCGATAGGTTAGGTGCCGCTTATAATATTGCCGATGCTCACTGCCTTACTTAGGCGATAGGTTAGGTGCAACCTATTTCAACATAGGTGATGGCTTAGGCGCCGCCTATACAAACATAGGAGATAGGTTAGGCGCCGCCTATACCATTGCCTATTCTCACTGCCTAATTAGGTGATAGGTTAGGGGCCTCCTATGTCAACATAGACGATTGCTTAGGCGCCGCCTATATCAACATAGGCGATATGGTAGGCGCCGCTTATACCATTGCCTATGTTCACTTCCTAACTTAGGCGATAGGTTAGGCGCCGCCTAAGTCAATGTAGGATATGGCTTAGGTGCCGCCTAAATCATCATAGGCGATAGGTTAGGCGCCTCTTATACCATTGCCTATGCTTACTGCCTTACTTAGGAGATAGGTTAGGCGCCGCCTATGTAACTATAGGCGATGGCTTAGGCACCGCCTATATGAACATAGGCGATAGGTTAGGCACCGCTTATACCATTGCCTATGCTCACTGCCTCACTTAGGCGATAGGTTAGTCGCCGCCTATGTCACATAGGCGATGGCTTAGGGGCCTCCTATATCAACATAGGAGATAGGTTAGGCATCACCTATATCAACAATGGCGATAGGTTAGGCGCCGCTTATAACATTGCCTATGCTCACTGCCTCACTTAGGGGATAGGTTAGGCGCCGCCTATGTCAACATAGGCAATGGCTTAGGCGCCGCCTATATCCACATAGGCGATATGTTAGGCACCGCTTATACTAATGCCTATGCTCACTGCCTCACTTAGTCGATAGGTTAGGCGCCACCTATGTCAACATAGGCGATGGCTTAGGCGCTGCCTATGTCAACATAGGCGATGGATTAGGCGCCGTTTATACCATTGCCTATGCTCACTGCCTTACTTAGGCGATAGGTTAGGTGCCGCCTATGTCAACATAGGCGATGGCTTAGGCACCGCCTATATCAACATAGGTAATAGGTTAGACACCGCTTATACCATTGCCTATGCTCACTGCCTTATTTAGGCGATAGGTTAGGCGCCGCCTATGTCAACATAAGAGATGGCATAGGCGCCACTTATATCAACGTAGGCGATAGGTTAGGCGCCGCTTATACAATTGCCTATGCTCACTGCCTAACTTAGGCGATAGGCCAGGTACCGCCTATGTCAACATAGGTGATGGCTTAGGCGCCGCCTTTATCAACATAGGAGATAGGTTAGGCACCGCTTATACCATTGCCTATTCTCACTGCCTCACTTAGATGATTGGTTAGGCGCCGCCTATGTTAAAATAGGCGATGGTTTAGACGCCTCCTATATCAACATAGGCGATAGGTTAGGCACTTCCTATATCAATATATGCGATAGGTTTGGCGCTGCCTATATCAACATAGGAGATAGGTTAGGTGCCGCTTATACCATTGCCTATGCTCACTTCCTCACTTAGGTGATTGGTTAGGTGCCGCCTATGTCAACATAGGTGATGGCTTAGGTTCCGCCTATATCAACATAGGCGATAGATTAGGCGCGGTCTATATCAATATAGGCGATAGGTTAAGAGATACCTATATCAACATAGGCGATAGGTTAGGCGCCGCTTATACTATTGACTATGCTCACTGCCTCACTTAGGCGATAGGATAGGCGCCGCCTATATCAACATAGGCGATAGATTAGTCACCGCCTATAACAAAATAGGCGATAGGTTAGGCGCCGCATATACCACTGACTATGCTCACTGAATAACTTAGGCGATAGGTTAGGTGCCGCCTATGTCAATATAGGTGATGGCTTAGGCGCCGCCTTTATCAACATAGGAGATAGGTTAGGTGTCGCTTATACCATTGCCTATTCTCACTGCCTCACTTAGGCAATTGGTTAGGCGCTGCCTATGTCAACATAGGCGATGGCTTAGGCGCGGCCTATATCTACATAGGCGATAGGTTAGGCGCCTCTTATACCATTGCCTATGCTCATAGCCTCACTCAGGCGATAGGTTTGTCGCCTCTTATATTAACATAGGCGATAGGTTAGGCGCCGCTTATACCATTACCTATGCTCACTACCTCACATAGGGGATACGTTAGGCACCGCCTATATCAACAATGGCGATAGGTTAGGCGCTGCTTATACCATTGCCTATGCTCACTGCCTAACTTTGGCGATATATTAGGCGCCTCCTATTTCGACATGGGCGATGGCTTAGGTGCCCCCTATATCAACATAGGTGATAGGTTAAGCGCCGCTTATACCATAGCCTATGCTCACTGCCTCACTTTGGTGATAGGTTACGCGCCGCCTATATTAACATAGGCGATAGGTTAGGCGCCACCTATATCAACATAGGCGATAGGTTAGGTGCCGCTTATACCATTGCCTATGCTCACTGCCTTACTTAGGCGATAGGATAGGTGCAGCCTATGTCAACATAGGTGATGGCTTTGGCGCCTCTTATACCATTGCCTATTCTCACAGCCTAATTAGGTGATAGGTTAGGGGCCTCCTATGTCAACATAGACGATGGCTTAGGCGCCACCTATATCAACATAGGCGATATGGTAGGCGCCACTTATACCATTGCCTATGTTCACTTCCTAACTTAGGCGATAGGTTAGGCGCCTCCTATGTCAACATAGGAGATGGCTTAGGTGCCGCCTAAATAAACATAGGCGATAGGTTAGGCGCCTCTTATACCATTGCCTATGCTTACTGCCTCACTTAGGAGATAGGTTAGGCGCCGCCTATGTAACCTTTGGCGATGGCTTAGGCACCGCCTATATCAACATAGGCGATAGGTTAGGCGCCGCTTATACCATTGCATATGCTCACTGCCTCACTTAGGCGATAGGTTAGGCGCCACCCATGTCAACATAGGTGATGGCTTAGGTGTTGCCTATATCAACATAGGCGATAGGTTAGGCGCCGCTTATACCATTACCTATGCTCGCTGCCTCACTTAGGCGATAGGTTATGCACCGCCTATGTCAACATAGGCGATGGCTTAGGCGCCGCCTATATCAACATAGGTGATAGGTTAGGCGTCGCTTATACCATTTCCTATGCAAACTACCTTACTTCGACGATATATTAGGTGCCGCCTATGTCAACATAGGAGATGTATTAGGCACCGCCTATATCAACATAGGCGATAGGTTAGGAGCGGCTTATACCATTGCCTATGCTCATTGCCTCACTTAGGCGATAGGTTAGGCACCATCTATATTAACATAGGAGATAGGTTAGGCGCCGCTTATACCATTGCCTATGCTCACTGCCTAACTTAGGAGATAGGTTAGGCGCTGCCTATGTCATCATAGGCGATGGATTAGGCGCCGACTATATCAACATAGGTGATAGGTTACGTGCCGCATATACCATTGCCTATGCTCACTGCATCACAAAGGCGATAGGTCAGGCACCGCCTATGTTAACATAGGCGATGGCTTAGGCGCCGCCTATATCAACATAGGCGATAGGTTAGGCACCGCTTATTCCATTGCCTATGCGCACTGCCTAACTTTGGCGATAGATTAGGCACCTTCTATTTCAATATGGGCGATAGCTTAGGCGCCCCCTATATAAACATAGACGATAGGTTTGGTGCCGTTTATACCGTTGTCTATGATCATTGCCACATTTAGGTGATAGGTTAGGCACTGCCTATACCAACATAGGCGATAGGTTAGACGCCTATTCTCACTGCCTCACTTAGGCGATAAGTTAGACGCCGCTTATGTCAACATAGGCGATGGCTTAGGCACCACCTATATCAACGTAGGAGATAGGTTAGGCGTCGCTTATACCATTGCCTATTCTCACTGCATCACTTAGGCGATTGGTTAGGCGCCGGCTATGTAAACATAGGCGATGGCTTAGGCGCAGCCTATATCCACATAGGCGATACGTTAATCACCGCTTATACCATTTCCTATGCTCACAGCCTCACTTAGGCGATAGGTTAGGCGCCACCTTTGTCAACATAGGCGATGGCTTAGGCGCCGCCTATATCCACATAGGGGATATGTTAGGCACCGCTTATACCAATGCCTATGCTCACTGCCTCACTTAGTCGATAGGTTAGGCGCCACCTATGTCAACATAGGCGATGGCTTAGGCGCCGCCTATGTCAACATAGGCGATGGATTAGGCGCCGTTTATACCATTGCCTATGCTCACTGCCTTACTTAGGCGATAGGTTAGGCGCCGCCTATGTCAACATAGGCGATGGCTTAGGCACCGCCTATATCAACGTAGGTAATAGGTTAGACACCGCTTATACCATTGCCTATGCTCACTGCCTCATTTAGGCGATAGGTTAGGCGCCGCCTATGTCAACATAAGAGATGGCATAGGCGCCACTTATATCAACATAGGCGATAGGTTAGGCGCCGCTTATACCATTGCCTATGCTCACTGCCTAACTTAGGCGATAGGCCAGGCACCGCCTATGTCAACATAGGTGATGGCTTACGCGCCGCCTTTATCAACATAGGAGATAGGTTAGGCACCGCTTATACCATTGCCTATTCTCACTGCCTCACTTAGATGATTGGTTAGGCGCCGCCTATGTTAAAATAGGCGATGGTTTAGGCGCCTCCTATATCAACATAGGCGATAGGTTAGGCACTTCCTATATCAATATATGCGATAGGTTTGGCGCTGCCTATATCAACATAGGAGATAGGTTAGGTGCCGCTTATACCATTGCCTATGCTCACTTCCTCACTTAGGTGATTGGTTAGGTGCCGCGTATGTCAACATAGGTGATGGCTTAGGTTCCGCCTATATCAACATAGGCGATAGATTAGGCGCGGTCTATATCAATATAGGCGATAGGTTAAGAGATACCTATATCAACATAGGCGATAGGTTAGGCGCCGCTTATACTATTGACTATGCTCACTGCCTCACTTAGGCGATAGGATAGCCGCCGCCTATATCAACATAGGCGATAGATTAGGCACCGCCTATAACAAAATAGGCGATAGGTTAGGCGCCGCATATACCACTGACTATGCTCACTGAATAACTTAGGCGATAGGTTAGGTGCCGCCTATGTCAATATAGGTGATGGCTTAGGCGCCGCCTATATCAACATAGGAGATAGGTTAGGTGTCGCTTATACCATTGCCTATTCTCACTGCCTCACTTAGGCAATTGGTTAGGCGCCGCCTATGTCAACATAGGCGATGGCTTAGGCGCGGCCTATATCTACATAGGCGATAGGTTAGGCGCCTCTTATACCATTGCCTATGCTCATAGCCTCACTCAGGCGATAGGTTTGGCGCCTCTTATATTAACATAGGCGATAGGTTAGGCGCCGCTTATACCATTACCTATGCTCACTACCTCACATAGGGGATACGTTAGGCACCGCCTATATCAACAATGGCGATAGGTTAGGCGCTGCTTATACCATTGCCTATGCTCACTGCCTAACTTTGGCGATATATTAGGCGCCTCCTATTTCGACATGGGCGATGGCTTAGGTGCCCCCTATATCAACATAGGCGATAGGTTAAGCGCCGCTTATACCATAGCCTATGCTCACTGCCTCACTTTGGCGATAGGTTACGCGCCGCCTATATCAACATAGGCGATAGGTTAGGTGCCACCTATATCAACATAGGCGATAGGTTAGGTGCCGCTTATACCATTGCCTATGCTCACTGCCTTACTTAGCCGATAGGATAGGTGCAGCCTATGTCAACATAGGTGATGGCTTTGGCGCCTCTTATACCATTGCCTATTCTCACAGCCTAATTAGGTGATAGGTTAGGGGCCTCCTATGTCAACATAGACGATGGCTTAAGCGCCACCAATATCAACATAGGCGATATGGTAGGCGCCACTTATACCATTGCCTATGTTCACTTCCTAACTTAGGCGATAGGTTAGGCGCCTCCTATGTCTACATAGGAGATGGATTAGGTGCCGCCTAAATAAACATAGGCGATAGGTTAGGCGCCTCTTATACCATTGCCTATGCTTACTGCCTCACTTAGAAGATAGGTTAGGCGCCGCCTATGTAACCTTTGGCGATGGCTTAGGCACCGCCTATATCAACATAGGCGATAGGTTAGGCGCCGCTTATACCATTGCATATGCTCACTGCCTCATTTAGGCGATAGGTTAGGCGCCGCCCATGTCAACATAGGTGATGGCTTAGGTGCTGCCTATATCAACATAGGCGATAGGTTAGGCGCCGCTTATACCATTACCTATGCTCGCTGCCTCACTTAGGCGATAGGTTATGCACCGCCTATGTCAACATAGGCGATGGCTTAGGCGCCGCCTATATCAACATAGGTGATAGGTTAGGCGTCGCTTATACCATTTCCTATGCACACTACCTTACTTCGACGATAGATTAGGTGCCGCCTATGTCAACATAGGAGATGTATTAGGCACCGCCTATATCAACATAGGCGATAGGTTAGGAGCGGCTTATACCATTGCCTATGCTCATTGCCTCACTTAGGCGATAGGTTAGGCACCATCTATATCAACATAGAAGATAGGTTAGGCGCCGCTTATACCATTGCCTATGCTCACTGCCTAACTTAGGAGATAGGTTAGGCGCTGCCTATGTCATCATAGGCGATGGATTAGGCGCCGCCTATATCAACATAGGTGATAGGTTACGTGCCGCATATACCATTGCCTATGCTCACTGCATCACAAAGGCGATAGGTCAGGCACCGCCTATGTTAACATAGGCGATGGCTTAGGCGCCGCCTATATCAACATAGGCGATAGGTTAGGCACCGCTTATTCCATTGCCTATGCGCACTGCCTAACTTTGGCGATATATTAGGCACCTTCTATTTCAATATGGGCGATAGCTTAGGCGCCCCCTATATAAACATAGACGATAGGTTTGGTGCCGCTTATACCGTTGTCTATGATCATTGCATCATTTAGGCGATAGGTTAGGCACTGCCTATACCAACATAGGCGATAGGTTAGACGCCTATTCTCACTGCCTCAGTTAGGCGATAAGTTAGACGCCGCTTATGTCAACATAGGCGATGTCTTAGGCACCACTTATATCAACGTAGGAGATAGGTTAGGCGTCGCTTATACCATTGCCTATTCTTACTGCATCACTTAGGCGATTGGTTAGGCGCCGGCTATGTAAACATAGTCGATGGCTTAGGCGCAGCCTATATCCACATAGGCGATACGTTAAGCGCCGCTTATACCATTTCCTATGCTCACAGCCTCACTTAGGCGATAGGTTAGGCGCCGCCTTTGTCAACATAGGCGATGGCTTAGGCGCCGCCTATATTAAGTTAGGCGACAGGTTAGACGCCGCTTATACCATTACCTATGCTCACTGCCTCACTTAGGCGATAGGCTTAGGCGCCGCCTATGTCAACATAGGAGATGGCTTAGGCGCCGCCTATATCAACATAGGCGATAGGTTAGGCGCCGCTTATTACATTGCCTATTCTCACTGCCTCACTTAGGCGATAGGTTAGGAGCCGCCTAAGTCAACATAGGCGATGGCTTTGGCGCCGCCTATATCAACATAGGCGATAGGTTAGGCACCGCCTATGTCAACATAGGCGATGGCATAGGCGCCACATATATAAACTTAGGCGATAGGTTAGGCGCCGATTATACCATTGCCTATGCTCACTGCCTCAATTTGGCGATAGATTAGGCGCCTCCTATTTCAACATGGGCGAAGGCTTAGGCGCCCCCCATGTCAACATAGACGATAGGTTATGCACCGCTTATAACATTCCCTATGCTCACTGCCTCACTTAGGCGATAGGTTAAGAGCCGCCGATGTCAACATAGGTGATGGCTTAGGCGACGCCTATATCAACATAGGCGATAGGTTGGGCGCCTCTTATACCATTGCCTATGCTCACTGACTCACTTAGGCGATAGGTTAGACGCCGCATATGTCAACATTAACAATGGCTTATGTGCCGCCTATATCAACATAAGAGATAGGTTAGGCTCCGCCTATATCAATATAGGATATAGGTTAGGCGCCGCCTATGTCAACAAAGGCGATGGCTTAGGTGCCGCCTATATCAACATAGGCGATAGGTTAGGCGCCGTCTATATCAATATAGGTGATAGGTTAGGCGCTGCATATATCAACAAAGGCAATAGGTTAGGCGCCGCTTATACCATTGCCAATGCTCACTGCCTCACTTAGGCGATAGGTTAGGCGCAGCATATATCAAGAAAGGCAATAGGTTAGGCGCCGCTTATACCATTGCCTATGCTCACTGCCTCACTTTGGAGATAGGTTAGGCGCCGCTTATACCATGTCCTATGCTTAATGACTCACTTAGGTGATAGGTTAGGCGCCTCTTATAGCATTTCCTATGATCACTGCCTCATTTAGGCGATAGGTTTGGCACCGCCTATGTCAACATAGGCGATGTCTTCGGCCCCGCTTATACCATTGTCTATGCTCAATGCCTTACTTAGGCGATAGGTTAGGAGCCGCTTATGTCAGCATAGGCGATGGCTTAGGCGCCACCTATATCAACATAGGCGATAGGTTAGGCGCTGCTTATACCATTGCCTATGCTCACTGCCTCACTTCGGCGATAAATCAGGCGCCGCCTATGTCAACATAGGTGATGCCTTAGGCGCCGCCTATATCAACATAGGAGATAGGTTAGGTGCTACTTATACCATTGCCTATTTTCACTTCGTCACTTAGACGATTGGTTAGGCGCCGCCTATGTCAACATAGGCGATGGTTTAGGCGCCGCCTATATCTACATAGGCAATAGGTTAGGCGCCGCCTATATCAATATAGGCGATAGGTTAGGGGCTGCCTATTTCAACATAGGAGATAGGTTAGGCGCCGTCTATATCAATATAGGTGATAGGTTAAGCGCTGCCTATATCAACAAAGTCGATAGGTTAGGTGCCACTTATAAAATTGCCTATGCTCATAGCCTCACTTAGGAGATAGGTTAGGTGCCACCTATGTCAACATAGGTGATCAACATAGAAGATAGGTTAGGCACCGCCTATACCATTTCTTATTATCACTTCCTCACTTAGGCGATTGGTTATGCGCCGCCTATGTCAACAAAGGCGATGGCTTAGGCGCTGCCTATATCCAAATAGGCGATAGGTATCGCCTAAGTAAGGCATTGAGCATAGAGAATGGTATAAGGGGCGCCTAAGACATCGCCTATGTTGACATAGGCGGTGCCGAACCTATTGCCTCAATGAAGCAGTGATCATAGGAAATGGTATAAGAGGCGCCTAACCTATCACCTAAGTGAGTAAGTAAGCATAGGACATGCTATAAGCGGCGCCTAACCTATCGCCTATGTTGATATAGGCAGCACCTTATCCATCGCCTATGTTGATATAGGCGGGGCCTAAGCCATCGCCTATGTTGACATAGACGGCGCCTAACATTTCGCCTAAGTGCGGTAGTGAGCATAGGCAATGGTATAAGCGGCGCCTAGCCTATCGCCTATGTTTGTATAGGCGGCGCCTAAGCCATCGTCAATGTTGACATATGCGGATCCTAACCTATCGCCTAAGTGAGGCAGTGAGCATAGGCAATGGTATAAGCGGCGCCTAACCTATCGCCTATGTTGATATAGGCGGCGCCTAAGCCATTGCCTATGTTGACATAGGGGGTGCCTGACCTATCGCCTAAGTGAGGCAGTGAGCATAGGAAATTGTATAAGCGGTGCCTAACCTATCGCCTAAGTGAGGCAGTGCACAACACATCGATAAACATGATTCTACATAGACACGGCTTTGTAGACTCCCTAGGACGACCCGCTCTGATACCACTTCTGTCACGCCCCAAATCCTATTAAGGCGGACTGGCACCCGTTGCCGGTAAGGCTCGGGAGAACCAACCTGTAGCAATACATTACCTATGAACATTATAAGTTACTTTTATACTAACATGCCCTCAAAAGATAAATGGGACTAGCAAGCAAAAAGATGTTGTATGACCAGGCCGTTGGAGCCACAATGTCTACGATACGATACATGACCATACTATACTTTACATAGTCTACAAAGCCTCTAGACAAGAAACATTATCTTATAAGGGTCGGGACAGGCCCCGCCTCATGATAAGATACTATACAATGCAAGAAGATATGATAAGACTCAAAGCCCCGAAGCAACCTGGAGATCAGTGACTGCAGTTGATATCCTGTACTCTTACTGAGAAGGTTTAGTAGCTTCTGCACCTGCAGCATGGAATGCAGGTCCCCCAACAGGGACGTCAGTACGAAATAATGTACTGAATATGTAAGGCAACATGTACTATGTATGAGATAAAAGCTCAAATGAAACCATACACTGTTGTAGGGTAAAAGACCACCTTTATGAATATTGTGGAGTCATGCATCGTATAACAATTATGTTACTTTACTCTTATCACTTGTATAATCTGTGCACAGCATGTAATACAGATGACCAGCTGATCAGTGGTAAATCTATATCAGGATCGACCCATGCTAGGCTTTCCTTTCACCCCTGGGATACCCCCTGTAATACTGGGATTGACCCATGCTAGGTGATCCTTTCACCCCTGGGATACCACCCAACAGAAGCTACTGTATACATATATCTTCTTATTACTTTTAAGATGAATCTTTGGTGGTCGTAACATTTGAGCTATAAGACTATAAGCATGACAAATGACAAGTATGTGACCATGTAACATCATATCACAATGAAAAGAGTGGGTTATACAATTAGTGAAACATGTAGGACATAAACAACGTATGAACTTTATTTAGCTAAAAAGAAGACTCATATGTCATGGTATCCACTGTATGTATGCAGCAGTGACAATGCTCGAATCTGGACACACAAATACATGTGAAAGAGTGGAGTGGTTATATCGAAGTTTGTAAAGATCTCTATGTGCCAATAAAGACTTTGGATTCCATGCCAAATAATAAGAGATCGAATAGCCTTACATACCTCGACATATCAACTTGTTTTTACCTCGAAATGACTTCTTTTCTTCCAACTATTTATCTACAATATCATTTTTTAAAGCGGGTATTATCAGCTAATCAATGCATCTGGACAGCCCAATCTCACAAGACACAACACTTTGGCAACAAACGTATAACCATCGACTCAATGGTGTTATTCCGACTTTCTCAATTCTAACTGTCTTCAACCAGTACACGTTATCATATACATGATGTATACAGCCTATATTAGCTCTATAACATGCTGGCAACAGTCCATAACTACAACACAGAACCATTTTACAAAACGCTCAACTAAGAAGCACAACATCTCGTCGTCTCCCTACATTTCGTCGTTAACAATTCATACTTGTCTCAACTTTGAACCAGATGCTCCCAAAATATATATCCATCAAATAAACCTTAACATAGTCACAAAATAGATAAAAACACAGGGGGAAACGTGAAACATCGCCCCCCCTCATCAAACAGTCCAATACCATTTTGGAAGCACATAAGATCATATAAGGATACTTGTTTCCAAAGAACTAGCAAAACAGTCCAGCAACCTTGGAAACCATATACACACTATAAAGTATTAATAACCTCAACTTATACCATATTAAAGTCAAAAATCAGGGTAAAAATCGTTCCAAAGCCAAGAAAACCAAACAACAACTTTCAGGACACAAGCTGTCCAGAAATTCCTGCACAGTGCACCAGCCGACTTATCTTGTTTTCCATGGAAAATTCATATCAAGTATATGGTCATTTTTACATACCTTAACTCCAAAGTTTTAGGTCTAATTCAAGAACTCAAAAAGTAGCCTTTGGTTGCCTTCCAAGGTGAAGAAATGCCAAGAGAAACTTAGAGAGAAAAGCTGAAATTTTTGGTCTTTTATAAGTTAACCTAAGGAGCTCGGTTTTGGTCCCTTTTTAAGGAGACCTTAGACCTACTGTCTCCTGATATTTGCAGCTGATTAACTCAAGTTGGTCAATGACTAATTTTCCCCTTTCACTTGGGCCTTTTGGATCTCTAAATCAATGGGCTTTAGCGGCCCATTTTCCTTAATCTTTCTTGCACTTTGTTTGGGCCCAATTTTGTTAGTAGTGAATGAATGTAGTTGGGCATATTATATAAAAATCTTGGGCTGAACATCTTGGCCCAATATAATGCTAAACCATTGGTTTTAATAGCCTACCTAACTTGGACTTCGTTTGTCACAAGACTTGGAAAGTTTCGGCGTTAAGCCTTGTCTTCGTTCCCCTTTCTTTTTACTAACATCTAGACTTCAAGAGAGTTCACTTATGAATGAATTATTCTGGTTAGGCGTCGCCTATGTCAGCATAGGCGATGGCTTAGGCGCCTCCTATATCAACATAGGCGATAGGTTAGGCGCTGCTTATACCATTGCCTATGCTCACTGCCTTACTTCGGCGATAAGTCAGGCGCTGCCTATGTCAACATAGGTGATGGCTTAGGCGCCGCCTATATCAACATAGGAGATAGGTTAGGTGCCGCTTATACCATTGCCTATTCTCACTGCCTCACTTAGACGATTGGTTAGGCGCCGCCTATGTCAACATAGGCGATGGTTTAGGCGCTGCCTATATCAACATAGGCGATAGGTTAGGCGCCGCCTATATTAATATAGGCGATTGGTTAGGGGTTGCCTATATAAACATAGGAGATAGGTTAAGGGCCGCTTATACCATTCCCTATGCTAACTTCCTCACTTAGGCGATAGGTTAGGTGTCGCCTATATCAACATAGGTGATGGCTTAGGCGCCGCCTATATCAACATAGTATATAGGTTAGGCGCCGCTTATACCATTTCCTATTCTCACTGCCTCACTTAGTTGATTGGTTAGGCGCCGCCTATGTCAACAAAGGCGATGGCTTAGGTGCCGCCTATATGAAAATAGGCAATATATTAGGCGCCGTCTATATCAATATAGGCGATAGGTTAAGCACCGCTTATACCAATGCCTATGCTGACTACCTCACTTAGGCGATAGGTTAAGAGCCGCCCATGTCAACATAGGTGATGGCTTAGGCGACGCCTATATCAACATAGGCGATAGGTTGGGCGCCTCTTATACCATTGCCTATGCTCACTGACTCACTTAGGCGATAGGTTAGACGCCGCATATGTCAACATTAACAATGGCTTATGTGCCGCCTATATCAACATAAGAGATAGGTTAGGCTCCGCCTATATCAACATAGGATATAGGTTAGGCGCCGCCTATGTCAACAAAGGCGATGGCTTAGGTGCCGCCTATATCAACATAGGCGATTGGTTAGGCGCCGTCTATATCAATATAGGCGATAGGTTAGGCGCTGCATATATCAACAAAGGCAATAGCTTAGGCGCCGCTTATACCATTGCCTATGCTCACTGCCTCACTTAGGCGATAGGTTAGGCGCAACATATATCAAGAAAGGCAATAGGTTAGGCGCCGCTTATACCATTGCCTATGCTCACTACCGCACTTAGGCGAAATGTTAGGCGCCGTCTATGTCAACATAGGCGATGGCTTAGGCCCCGCCTATATCAACATAGGCGATGGATAAGGTGCTGCCTATATCAACATAGGCGATAGGTTAGGCGCCGCTTATAGCATGTCCTATGCTTACTTACTCACTTAGGTGATAGGTTAGGCGCCTCTTATACCATTTCCTATGATCACTGCTTCATTGAGGCAATAGGTTCGGCACCGCCTATGTCAACATAGGCGATGTCTTAGGCGCCCCTTATACCATTCTCTATGCTCAATGCCTTACTTAGGCGATAGGTTAGGCGTCGCCTATGTCAGCATAGGCGATGGCTTAGGCGCCTCCTATATCAACATAGGCGATAGGTTAGGCGCTGCTTATACCATTGCCTATGCTCACTGCCTTACTTCGGCGATAAGTCAGGCGCTGCCTATGTCAACATAGGTGATGGCTTAGGCGCCGCCTATATCAACATAGGAGATAGGTTAGGTGCCGCTTATACCATTGCCTATTCTCACTGCCTCACTTAGACGATTGGTTAGGCGCCGCCTATGTCAACATAGGCGATGGTTTAGGCGCTGCCTATATCAACATAGGCGATAGGTTAGGCGCCGCCTATATTAATATAGGCGATTGGTTAGGGGTTGCCTATATAAACATAGGAGATAGGTTAAGGGCCGCTTATACCATTCCCTATGCTAACTTCCTCACTTAGGCGATAGGTTAGGTGTCGCCTATATCAACATAGGTGATGGCTTAGGCGCCGCCTATATCAACATAGTATATAGGTTAGGCGCCGCTTATACCATTTCCTATTCTCACTGCCTCACTTAGTTGATTGGTTAGGCGCCGCCTATGTCAACAAAGGCGATGGCTTAGGTGCCGCCTATATGAAAATAGGCAATATATTAGGCGCCGTCTATATCAATATAGGCGATAGGTTAAGCACCGCTTATACCAATGCCTATGCTGACTACCTCACTTAGGCGATAGGTTAAGAGCCGCCCATGTCAACATAGGTGATGGCTTAGGCGACGCCTATATCAACATAGGCGATAGGTTGGGCGCCTCTTATACCATTGCCTATGCTCACTGACTCACTTAGGCGATAGGTTAGACGCCGCATATGTCAACATTAACAATGGCTTATGTGCCGCCTATATCAACATAAGAGATAGGTTAGGCTCCGCCTATATCAACATAGGATATAGGTTAGGCGCCGCCTATGTCAACAAAGGCGATGGCTTAGGTGCCGCCTATATCAACATAGGCGATTGGTTAGGCGCCGTCTATATCAATATAGGCGATAGGTTAGGCGCTGCATATATCAACAAAGGCAATAGCTTAGGCGCCGCTTATACCATTGCCTATGCTCACTGCCTCACTTAGGCGATAGGTTAGGCGCAACATATATCAAGAAAGGCAATAGGTTAGGCGCCGCTTATACCATTGCCTATGCTCACTGCCTCACTTAGGCGATAGGTTAAGCGCCGCTTATACCATGTCCTATGCTTAATGACTCACTTAGGTGATACGTTAGGCGCCTCTTATACCATTTCCTATGATCACTGCCTCATTTAGGCGATAGGTTTGGCACCGCCTATGTCAACATAGGCGATGTCTTCGGCCCCGCTTATACCATTGTCTATGCTCAATGCCTTACTTAGGCGATAGGTTAGGAGCCGCTTATGTCAGCTTAGGCGATGGCTTAGGCGCCACCTATATCAACATAGGCGATAGGTTAGGCGCTGCTTATACCATTGCCTATGCTCACTGCCTCACTTCGGCGATAAATCAGGCGCCGCCTATGTCAACATAGGTGATGGCTTAGGCGCAGCCTATATCAACATAGGAGATAGGTTAGGTGCTGCTTATACCATTGCCTATTCTCACTGCGTCACTTAGACGATTGGTTAGGCGCCGCCTATGTCAACATAGGCGATGGTTTAGGCGCCGCCTATATCAACATAGGCAATAGGTTAGGCGCCGCCTATATCAATATAGGCGATAGGTTAGGGGCTGCCTATATCAACATAGGAGATAGGTTAGGCGCCGTCTATATCAACATAGGTGATAGGTTAAGCGCTGCCTATATCAACAAAGTCGATAGATTAGGTTCCACTTATAAAATTGCCTATGCTCATAGCCTCACTTAGGAGATAGGTTAGGTGCCACCTATGTCAACATAGGTGATCAACATAGAAGATAGGTTAGGCACCGCTTATACTATTTCTTATTATCACTTCCTCACTTAGGCGATTGGTTATGCGCCGCCTATGTCAACAAAGGCGATGGCTTAGGCGCTGCCTATATCCACATAGGCGATAGGTTAGGCACCGCTTATACCATTGCCTATGCTCACAGCCTCATTTAGGCGATAGGTTAGGCACCGCGTATGTAAATATTGGGAATGTCTTAGGTGCCGCCGATATCAACATAGGCTATAGGTTAGGCGCCGCTTATAGCATTGCCTATGCTCACTGCCTCACTTAGGCGATAGGTTAGGCGCCGCCTATGTCAACATAGACGATGGCTTAGGCGCCGCCTATATCAAAACAGGAGATAGGTTAGGCGCCGCTTATACCATTTCCTATGCTCACTACCGCACTTAGACGATATGTTAGGCGCCGCCTGTGTCAACATAGGTGATGGCTTAAGCACCGCCTATATCAACATAGGCGATGGCTTAGGCGCTGCCTATATCAACATAGGAGATAGGTTAGGCGCTGCTTATACCATGTCCTATGCTTACTGCCTCACTTAGGCGATAGGTTACACGCCGCATATGTCAACATTAACAATGGCTTA
Source organism: Capsicum pubescens (assembly GCA_030864215.1). NCBI lineage: Eukaryota > Viridiplantae > Streptophyta > Magnoliopsida > Solanales > Solanaceae > Capsicum > Capsicum pubescens. The sequence goes on from CM061542.1 coordinate 305,719,212, forward strand.
TGTGCCGCCTATATCAACATAGGCGATAGTTTAGGCGCCGCTTATACCATTGCCTATGCTCACTGCCTCACTTAGGGAATAGGTTAGGGGCCACCTATGTCAACATAAGCGATGGATTAGGCGCCATCTATATCAACATAGGCGATAGGTTAGGCGCCGCTTATACCATTTCTTCTGCTCACTGCCTCACTTTGGCGATAGGTTAAGCGCCGCCCATGTCAACATAGGTGAAAGCTTAGGCACCGCCTTTATCAACATAGGCAATAGGTTAGGCGCCGCTTATACCATTGCCTATGCTCACTGCCTCACTTAGACGATACGTTAGGCGCCTCCTATATCAACATAGGCGATAGGTTTGGCGCTGCCTATATCAACATAGGGGATAGATTTGGCGTTACTTATACCATTGCCTATGCTCACTTCTTCACTTAGGCGATAGGTTTGGCGCCGCTTATACCATTACCTATGCTCACTGCCTCACTTAGGCAATTGGTTAGGCGCCACCTATGTCAATATAGGCGATGGATTAGGCGCCGTTTATACCATTGTCTATGCTCACTGCCTTACTTAGGCGATAGGTTAGGCGCCGCCTATGTCAACATAGGCGATGGATTAGGCGCCGTTTATACCATTGTCTATGCTCACTGCCTTACTTAGGCGATAGGTTAGGCGCCGCCTATGTCAACATAGGCGATGGCTTAGGCGCCGCCTATATCAACATCGGTAATAGGTTAGGCGCCGCTTTTACCATTGCCTATGCTCACTGCCTTATTTAGGCGATAGGTTAGGCGCCGTTTATACCATTGCCTATGCTCACTTCCTTACTTAGGTGATAGTTTAGGCGCCATCTATGTCAACATAAGAGATGGCATAGGCGCCACCTATATCAACATAGGCGATAGGTTAGGCGCCGCTTGTACCATTGCCTATGCTCACTGCCTAACTTAGGCGATAGGTCAGGCGCCGCCTATGTCAACATAGGTGATGGCTTAGGCGCCGCCTATATCAACATAGGAGATAGGTTAGGCACCGCTTATACCATTGCCTATTCTCACTGCCTCACTTAGATGATTGGTTAGGCGCCGCCTATATCAACATAGGGGATAGATTTGGCACCGCTTATTCCATTGCCTATGCTCACTGCCTCACCTATGAGATAGGTTTGGCACCGCTTATACCATAACCTATGCTCACTGCCTGACTTGAGTGATAGGTTAGGCGATGCTTATGTCAACATAGTCGAGGGCATAGGCTCTGCCTATATAAACATAGGCGATAGGTTAGGCGCCGCTTATACCATTACCTATGCTCATTGCCTTACTTACGCGATAGGTTAGGCGCCGCCTATGTCAACATAGGCGATGGCTTAAGCGGCGCCTATATCAACATAGGCGATGGGTTAGGCGCCGCTTATACCATTGCCTATGCCCACTGCCTTACTTAGGCGATAGGTTAGGCGCTGCCTATGTCAACATACGCGATGGCTTAGGCGTCACCTATACCGACATAGGTGATAGTTTAGGCGCCTATTATACCATTGCCTATGATCACTGCCTCATTTAGGCGATAGGTTCGGCACCGCCTATGTCAACATAGGCGATGTCCTAGGCCCCGCTTATACCATTGTCTATGCTCAATGCCTTACTTAGGCGATAGGTTAGGCGCCCCCTATGTCAGCATAGGCGATGGGTTAGGCGCCGCCTATATCAACATAGGATATAGGTTAGGCCCCTCTTATACCATTGCCTATTCTCACTGCCTCACTTAGGAGATTTGTTAGGCGCTGCCTATGTCAACAAAGGCGATGGCTTAGGTGCCGCCTATATCAACATAGGCGATAGGTTAGGCACCGTCTATATCAATATAGGCGATAGGTTAAGCGCTGCCTATATCAACATACGCGATGGCATAGGCGCCGCCTATATCATCATAGGTGATAGGTTAGGCACCGCCTATGTCAACATACGCAATGGCATAGGAGCCGTCTATATCAACATAGGTGATAGGTTAGGCGCCGCTTATACCATTGCCTATGATCACTGCCTCATTTAGGTGATAGGTTCGGCACCGCCTATGTCAACATAGGCGATGTCCTAGGCGCCGCTTATACCATTGTCTATGCTCCATGCCTTACTTAGGCGATAGGTTAGGCGCCCCCTATGTCAGCATAGGCGATGGCTTAGGCGCCGCCTATATCAACATAGGATATAGGTTAGGCCCCGCTTATACCATTGCCTAATCTCACTGCCTCACTTAGGAGATAGGTTTGGCGCCGCTTTTACCAATACCTATGCTCACTGCCTTACTTAGGCGATAGGTTAGGCGCCGCGTATGTCAACATAGTCGAGTACATACGCTCTGCCAATATAAAAATAGGCGATAGGTTAGGCACCGCTTATACCATTACCTATGTTCATTTCCTCACATAGGTGATAGGTTAGGCGCCGCCTATGTCTACATAGGCGATGGCTTAAGCGGCGCCTATATCAACATAGGCGATGGGTTAGGCGCCGCTTATACCATTGCCTATGCTCACTGCCTTACGTAGGCGATAGGTAAGGCGCCACCTATGTCAACATATGCGATGGCTTAGGCGCCGCCTATATCAACATAGGTGATATGTTAGGCGCCGCTTATACCATTGCCTATCATCACTGCCTTATTTAGGCGATAGGTTCGGAACCGCCTATGTCAACATAGGCGATGTCCTAGGTGCCGCTTATACCATTGTCTATCATCAATGACTTACTTAGGCGATGGGTTAGGCACCCCCTATGTCAGCATTGGCGATGGCTTAGGCACCACCTATATCAACATAGGATATAGGTTAGGCCCCGCTTATACCATTGCCTATTCTCACTGGCTCACTTAGGAGATTGGTTAGGCGCTGCCTATGTCAACAAAGGCAATGGCTTAGGTGCTGCCTATATCAACATAGGCGATAGGTTAGGCGCCGTCTATATCAATATAGGCGATAGGTTAAGCGCTGCCTATATCAACAAAGTCGATAGGTTAGGCGCCGCTTATAAAATTGCCAATGCTCACAGCCTATATCAACAAAGTCGATAGGTTAGGCGCCGCTTATAAAATTGCCTATGCTCACAGCCTCACTTAGGAGATAGGTTAGGTGCCACCTATGTCAACATAGGTGATGGCTTTGGCGCCGCTTATATCAACATAGAAGATTGGTTAGGCACCGCTTATACCATTTCTTATTCTCACTTCCTCACTTAGGCGATTGGTTATGCGCCGCCTATGTCAACAAAGATGATGGCTTAGGCGCCGCCTATATCAACATAGGAGATATGTTAGGCGTCGCTTATACCATTGTCTATTCTAACTGCCTCACTTAGGCAATTGGTTAGGTGCCGCCTATGACAATATAGGCGATGGCTTAGGCGCGGCCTATATCTACATAGGCGAAAGGTTAGGCGCTGCTTATATTATTGCCTATGCTCACAGCCTCACTCAAGAGATAGGTTAGGCGCCTCCTATATTAACATAGGCGATAGGTTATGCACCGCCTATATCAACAATGACGATAGGTTAGGAGCCGCTTACACCATTGCCTATGCTCACTGCATCACTTAGGCGATAGGTTAGGTGCCGCCTATGACAACATAGGCGATGGCTTAGGCGCCGCCTTTATCCACATAGGCGATAGGTTAGGCGCCGCTTATATCAATATAGGCGATAGGTTAGGAGCTGCCTATATCAGCATAGGCGATAGGTTAGGCGCCGTCTATATCAATATAGGAGATAGGTTTGGTGCCACCTATATCAACATAGGGGATAGGTTTGGCGCCGCCTATATCAATATAAGCGATAGGTTAGGCCCCGCTTATACCATTACCTATGCTCACTGCCTCACTTAGGTAATAGGTTAGGCGCCGTCTATGTCGACATAGGCGATGGCTTAGGCTCCACTTATACCAATGTCTATGCTCACTGCCTCACTTAGGCGATAGGTTAGGCGCCGCCCATGTCAACATAGGTGATGGCTTAGGCGCCGCCTATATCAACATATGCGATAGGTTAGGCGCCGCATATACCATTGCCTATGCTCAATGCCTTACTTAGGTGATAGGTTAGGCGCCGTCTATTTCAACATAGGAGTTAGGTTAGGTGTCGCTTATACCATTGTCTATGCTCACTCCGTCACTTAGGCGATACGTTAGGCGCCGCCCATATCAACATAGGCGATAGGTTTGGCGCCGCCTATATCAACATAGGGGATAGATTTGGAGTTACTTATACCATTGCCTATGCTCACTGCCTTACTTAGGCGATAGGTTTGGCGCCGCTTATACCATTACCAATGCTCACTGCCTCACTTAGGCGATAGGTTAGGCGCCACCTATGTCAACATAGGCGATGGCTTAGGCGCCGCCTATGTCAACATAGGCAATGGATTAGGCGCCGTTTATACCATTGCCTATGCTCCCTGCCTTACTTAGGCGATAGGTTAGGCGCCGCCTATGTCAATATAGGCGATGGCTTAGGCGCCGCCTATGTCAACATAGGCGATAGCTTAGGCGCCGCCTATATCAACTTAGGTAATAGGTTAGGCGCTGCTTATACCATTGCCTATGCTCACTTTCTCATTTAGGCGATAGGTTAGGCGCCGCCTATGTCAACATAGGCGATGGCTTAGGTGCCGCTTATACCATTGTCTATGCCCAATGCCTTACTTAGGCGATAGGTTAGGCGCCGTCTATTTCAACATAAGAGATGGCATAGGCGCCACCTATATTAACATAGGCGATAGGTTAGGCGCCGCATATATCATTGCCTATGCTCACTGCCTAACTTAGGCAATAGGTTAGGTGCCGCCTATGTCAATATAGGTGATGGATTAGGCGCCGCCTATTTCAACATAGGAGATAGGTTAGGTGTCGCTTATACCATTTCCTATGCTCACTGCCTCACTTAGGCGATACGTTAGGCGCCGCCTATTTCAACATAGGCGATAGGATTGGCGCCGCCTATATCAACATAGGGGATAGATTTGGCGTTACTTATACCATTGCCTATGCTCACTGCCTCACTTAGGCGATAGGATAGGCGCCACCTATGTCAACATAGGCGATGGCTTAGGCGCCGCCTATGTCAACATAGGCGATGGATTAGGCGCCGTTTATACCATTGCCTATGCTCACTGCCTTACTTAGGCGATAGGTTAGGCACCGCCTATGTCAACATAGGCGATGCCTTAGGAGCCGCCTATGTCAACATAGGCGATAGCTTAGGCGCCGCCTATATCAACATAGGTAATAGGTTAGGCGCCGCTTATACCATTGCCTATGCTCACTTCCTCATTTAGGCGATAGGTTAGGCGCCGCCTATGTCAACATAGGCGATGGCTTAGGTGTCGCTTATACCATTGTCTATGCTCAATGCCTTACTTAGGCGATAGGTTAGGCGCCGTCTATTTCAACATAAGAGATGGCATAGGCGCCACCTATATCAACATAGGCGATAGGTTAGGCGCTGCTTATACGATTGCTTATGCTCACTGCCTAACTTAGGCGATAGGTTAGGTGCCGCCTATGTCATTATAGGTGATGGCTTAGGCGCCGCCTATATCAACATAGGAGATAGGTTAGGTGTCGCTTATACCATTGCCTATGCTCACTGCCACACTTAGGCGATACGTTAGGCGCCGCCTATATCAATATAGGCGATAGGTTTGGCGCCGCCTATATCAACATAGGGGATAGATTTGGCGCGGCCTATATCTACATAGGTGAAAGGTTAGGCGTTGCTTATATTATTGCCTATGCTCACAGCCTCACTCAAGAGATAGGTTAGGCGCCTCCTATATTAACATAGGCGATAGGTTAGGCACCGCCTATATCAACAATGACGATAGGTTAGGCGCCGCTTACACCATTGCCTATGCTCACTGCATCAGTTAGGCGATAGGTTAGGTGCCGCCTATGACAACATAGGCGATGGATTAGGCGCCGCCTTTATCCACATAGGCGATAGGTTAGGCGCCGCCTATATCAATATAGGCGATAGGTTAGGAGCTGCCTATATCAACATAGGCGATAGGTTAGGCGCCGTCTATATCAATATAGGAGATAGGTTTGGTGCCACCTATATCAACATAGGGGATAGGTTTGGCGCCGCCTATATCAATATAAGCGATAGGTTAGGCCCCGCTTATACCATTACCTATGCTCACTGCCTCACTTAGGTAATAGGTTAGGCGCCGTCTATGTCAACATAGGCGATGGCTTAGGCTCCACTTATACCAATGTCTATGCTCACTGCCTCACTTAGGCGATAGGTTAGGCGCCACCCATGTCAACATAGGTGATGTCTTAGGCGCCGCCTATATCAACATATGCGATAGGTTAGGCGCCGCATATACCATTGCCTATGCTCAATGCCTTACTTAAGTGATAGGTTAGGCGCCGTCTATTTCAACATAGGAGTTAGGTTAGGTGTCGCTTATACCATTGCCTATGCTCACTGCCTCACTTAGGAGATACGTTAGGCGCCGCCCATATCAACATAGGCGATAGGTTTGGCGCCGCCTATATCAACATAGGGGATAGATTTGGAGTTACTTATACCATTGCCTATGCTCACTGCCTTACTTAGGCGATAGGTTTGGCGCCGCTTATACCATTACCAATGCTCACTGCCTCACTTAGGCGATAGGTTAGGCGCCACCTATGTCAACATAGGCGATGGCTTAGGCGCCGCCTATGTCAACATAGGCAATGGATTAGGCGCCGTTTATACCATTGCCTATGCTCCCTGCCTTACTTAGGCGATAGGTTAGGCACCGCCTATGTCAATATAGGCGATGGCTTAGGCGCCGCCTATGTCAACATAGGAGATAGGTTAGGTGTCGCTTATATCATTGCCTATGCTCACTGCCTAACTTAGGCGATAGGTTAGGTGCCGCCTATGTCAATATAGGTGATGGCTTAGGCGCCGCCTATGTCAACATATGAGATAGGTTAGGTGTCGCTTATACCATTGCCTATGCTCACTGCCTCACTTAGGCGATACGTTAGGCGCCGCCTATATCAACATAGGCGATAGGATTGGCGCTGCCTATATCAACATAGGGGATAGATTTGGCGTTACTTATACCATTGCCTATGCTCACTGCCTCACTTAGGCGATAGGTTAGGCGCCACCTATGTCAACATAGGCGATGGCTTAGGCGCCGCCTATGTCAACATAGGCGATGGATTAGGCGCCGTTTATACCATTGCCTATGCTCACTGCCTTACTTAGGCGATAGGTTAGGCACCGCCTATGTCAACATAGGCGATGCCTTAGGAGCCGCCTATGTCAACATAGGCGATAGCTTAGGCGCCGCCTATATCAACATAGGTAATAGGTTAGGCGCCGCTTATACCATTGCCTATGCTCACTTCCTCATTTAGGCGATAGGTTAGGCGCCGCCTATGTCAACATAGGCGATGGCTTAGGTGCCGCTTATACCATTGTCTATGCTCAATGCCTTACTTAGGCGATAGGTTAGGCGCCGTCTATTTCAACATAAGAGATGGCATAGGCGCCACCTATATCAACATAGGCGATAGGTTAGGCGCTGCTTATACGATTGCTTATGCTCACTGCCTAGCTTAGGCGATAGGTTAGGTGCCGCCTATGTCATTATAGGTGATGGCTTAGGCGCCAACTATATCAACATAGGAGATAGGTTAGGTGTCGCTTATACCATTGCCTATGCTCACTGCCTCACTTAGGCGATACGTTAGGCGCCGCCTATATCAACATAGGCGATAGGTTTGGCGCCGCCTATATCAACATAGGGGATAGATTTGGCGCGGCCTATATCTACATAGGTGAAAGGTTAGGCGTTGCTTAAATTATTGCCTATGCTCACAGCCTCACTCAAGAGATAGGTTAGGCGCCTGCTATATTAACATAGGCGATAGGTTAGGCACCGCCTATATCAACAATGAAGATAGGTTAGGCGCCGCTTACACCATTGCCTATGCTCACGGCATCAGTTAGGCGATAGGTTAGGTTCCTCCTATGACAACATAGGCGATGGCTTAGGCGCCGCCTTTATCCACATAGGCGATAGGTTAGGCGCCGCCTATATCAATATAGGCGATAGGTTAGGAGCTGCCTATATCAACATAGGCGATAGGTTAGGCGCCGTCTATATCAATATAGGAGATAGGTTTGGTGCCACCTATATCAACATAGGGGATAGGTTTGGCGCCGCCTATATCAATATAAGCGATAGGTTAGGCCCCGCTTATACCATTACCTATGCTCACTGCCTCACTTAGGTAATAGGTTAGGCGCCGTCTATGTCGACATAGGCGATGGCTTAGGCTCCACTTATACCAATGTCTATGCTCACTGCCTCACTTAGGCGATAGGTTAGGCGCCGCCCATGTCAACATAGGTGATGGCTTAGGCGCCGCCTATATCAACATATGCGATAGGTTAGGCGCCGCATATATCATTGCCTATGCTCACTGCCTAACTTAGGCAATAGGTTAGGTGCCGCCTATGTCAATATAGGTGATGGATTAGGCGCCGCCTATTTCAACATAGGAGATAGGTTAGGTGTCGCTTATACCATTTCCTATGCTCACTGCCTCACTTAGGCGATACGTTAGGCGCCGCCTATTTCAACATAGGCGATAGGATTGGCGCCGCCTATATCAACATAGGGGATAGATTTGGCGTTACTTATACCATTGCCTATGCTCACTGCCTCACTTAGGCGATAGGATAGGCGCCACCTATGTCAACATAGGCGATGGCTTAGGCGCCGCCTATGTCAACATAGGCGATGGATTAGGCGCCGTTTATACCATTGCCTATGCTCACTGCCTTACTTAGGCGATAGGTTAGGCACCGCCTATGTCAACATAGGCGATGCCTTAGGAGCCGCCTATGTCAACATAGGCGATAGCTTAGGCGCCGCCTATATCAACATAGGTAATAGGTTAGGCGCCGCTTATACCATTGCCTATGCTCACTTCCTCATTTAGGCGATAGGTTAGGCGCCGCCTATGTCAACATAGGCGATGGCTTAGGTGTCGCTTATACCATTGTCTATGCTCAATGCCTTACTTAGGCGATAGGTTAGGCGCCGTCTATTTCAACATAAGAGATGGCATAGGCGCCACCTATATCAACATAGGCGATAGGTTAGGCGCTGCTTATACGATTGCTTATGCTCACTGCCTAACTTAGGCGATAGGTTAGGTGCCGCCTATGTCATTATAGGTGATGGCTTAGGCGCCGCCTATATCAACATAGGAGATAGGTTAGGTGTCGCTTATACCATTGCCTATGCTCACTGCCACACTTAGGCGATACGTTAGGCGCCGCCTATATCAACATAGGCGATAGGTTTGGCGCCGCCTATATCAACATAGGGGATAGATTTGGCGCGGCCTATATCTACATAGGTGAAAGGTTAGGCGTTGCTTATATTATTGCCTATGCTCACAGCCTCACTCAAGAGATAGGTTAGGCGCCTCCTATATTAACATAGGCGATAGGTTAGGCACCGCCTATATCAACAATGACGATAGGTTAGGCGCCGCTTACACCATTGCCTATGCTCACTGCATCAGTTAGGCGATAGGTTAGGTGCCGCCTATGACAACATAGGCGATGGATTAGGCGCCGCCTTTATCCACATAGGCGATAGGTTAGGCGCCGCCTATATCAATATAGGCGATAGGTTAGGAGCTGCCTATATCAACATAGGCGATAGGTTAGGCGCCGTCTATATCAATATAGGAGATAGGTTTGGTGCCACCTATATCAACATAGGGGATAGGTTTGGCGCCGCCTATATCAATATAAGCGATAGGTTAGGCCCCGCTTATACCATTACCTATGCTCACTGCCTCACTTAGGTAATAGGTTAGGCGCCGTCTATGTCAACATAGGCGATGGCTTAGGCTCCACTTATACCAATGTCTATGCTCACTGCCTCACTTAGGCGATAGGTTAGGCGCCACCCATGTCAACATAGGTGATGTCTTAGGCGCCGCCTATATCAACATATGCGATAGGTTAGGCGCCGCATATACCATTGCCTATGCTCAATGCCTTACTTAAGTGATAGGTTAGGCGCCGTCTATTTCAACATAGGAGTTAGGTTAGGTGTCGCTTATACCATTGCCTATGCTCACTGCCTCACTTAGGAGATACGTTAGGCGCCGCCCATATCAACATAGGCGATAGGTTTGGCGCCGCCTATATCAACATAGGGGATAGATTTGGAGTTACTTATACCATTGCCTATGCTCACTGCCTTACTTAGGCGATAGGTTTGGCGCCGCTTATACCATTACCAATGCTCACTGCCTCACTTAGGCGATAGGTTAGGCGCCACCTATGTCAACATAGGCGATGGCTTAGGCGCCGCCTATGTCAACATAGGCAATGGATTAGGCGCCGTTTATACCATTGCCTATGCTCCCTGCCTTACTTAGGCGATAGGTTAGGCACCGCCTATGTCAATATAGGCGATGGCTTAGGCGCCGCCTATGTCAACATAGGAGATAGGTTAGGTGTCGCTTATATCATTGCCTATGCTCACTGCCTAACTTAGGCGATAGGTTAGGTGCCGCCTATGTCAATATAGGTGATGGCTTAGGCGCCGCCTATGTCAACATATGAGATAGGTTAGGTGTCGCTTATACCATTGCCTATGCTCACTGCCTCACTTAGGCGATACGTTAGGCGCCGCCTATATCAACATAGGCGATAGGATTGGCGCTGCCTATATCAACATAGGGGATAGATTTGGCGTTATTTATACCATTGCCTATGCTCACTGCCTCACTTAGGCGATAGGTTAGGCGCCACCTATGTCAACATAGGCGATGGCTTAGGCGCCGCCTATGTCAACATAGGCGATGGATTAGGCGCCGTTTATACCATTGCCTATGCTCACTGCCTTACTTAGGCGATAGGTTAGGCACCGCCTATGTCAACATAGGCGATGCCTTAGGAGCCGCCTATGTCAACATAGGCGATAGCTTAGGCGCCGCCTATATCAACATAGGTAATAGGTTAGGCGCCGCTTATACCATTGCCTATGCTCACTTCCTCATTTAGGCGATAGGTTAGGCGCCGCCTATGTCAACATAGGCGATGGCTTAGGTGCCGCTTATACCATTGTCTATGCTCAATGCCTTACTTAGGCGATAGGTTAGGCGCCGTCTATTTCAACATAAGAGATGGCATAGGCGCCACCTATATCAACATAGGCGATAGGTTAGGCGCTGCTTATACGATTGCTTATGCTCACTGCCTAGCTTAGGCGATAGGTTAGGTGCCGCCTATGTCATTATAGGTGATGGCTTAGGCGCCAACTATATCAACATAGGAGATAGGTTAGGTGTCGCTTATACCATTGCCTATGCTCACTGCCTCACTTAGGCGATACGTTAGGCGCCGCCTATATCAACATAGGCGATAGGTTTGGCGCCGCCTATATCAACATAGGGGATAGATTTGGCGCGGCCTATATCTACATAGGTGAAAGGTTAGGCGTTGCTTAAATTATTGCCTATGCTCACAGCCTCACTCAAGAGATAGGTTAGGCGCCTGCTATATTAACATAGGCGATAGGTTAGGCACCGCCTATATCAACAATGAAGATAGGTTAGGCGCCGCTTACACCATTGCCTATGCTCACGGCATCAGTTAGGCGATAGGTTAGGTTCCTCCTATGACAACATAGGCGATGGCTTAGGCGCCGCCTTTATCCACATAGGCGATAGGTTAGGCGCCGCCTATATCAATATAGGCGATAGGTTAGGAGCTGCCTATATCAACATAGGCGATAGGTTAGGCGCCGTCTATATCAATATAGGAGATAGGTTTGGTGCCACCTATATCAACATAGGGGATAGGTTTGGCGCCGCCTATATCAATATAAGCGATAGGTTAGGCCCCGCTTATACCATTACCTATGCTCACTGCCTCACTTAGGTAATAGGTTAGGCGCCGTCTATGTCGACATAGGCGATGGCTTAGGCTCCACTTATACCAATGTCTATGCTCACTGCCTCACTTAGGCGATAGGTTAGGCGCCGCCCATGTCAACATAGGTGATGGCTTAGGCGCCGCCTATATCAACATATGCGATAGGTTAGGCGCCGCATATACCATTGCCTATGCTCAATGCCTTACTTAGGTGATAGGTTAGGCGCCGTCTATTTCAACATAGGAGTTAGGTTAGGTGTCGCTTATACCATTGCCTATGCTCATTGCCTCACTTAGGCGATACGTTAGGCGCCGCCCATATCAACATAGGCGATAGGTTTGGCGCCGCCTATATCAACATAGGGGATAGATTTGGAGTTACTTATACCATTGCCTATGCTCACTGCCTTACTTAGGCGATAGGTTTGGCGCCGCTTATACCATTACCAATGCTCACTGCCTCACTTAGGCGATAGGTTAGGCGCCACCTATGTCAACATAGGCGATGGCTTAGGCGCCGCCTATGTCAACATAGGCAATGGATTAGGCGCCGTTTATACCATTGCCTATGCTCCCTGCCTTACTTAGGCGATAGGTTAGGCGCCGCCTATGTCAATATAGGCGATGGCTTAGGCGCCGCCTATGTCAACATAGGCGATAGCTTAGGCGCCGCCTATATCAACTTAGGTAATAGGTTAGGCGCTGCTTATACCATTGCCTATGCTCACTTTCTCATTTAGGCGATAGGTTAGGCGCCGCCTATGTCAACATAGGCGATGGCTTAGGTGCCGCTTATACCATTGTCTATGCCCAATGCCTTACTTAGGCGATAGGTTAGGCGCCGTCTATTTCAACATAAGAGATGGCATAGGCGCCACCTATATCAACATAGGCGATAGGTTAGGCGCCGCATATATCATTGCCTATGCTCACTGCCTAACTTAGGCAATAGGTTAGGTGCCGCCTATGTCAATATAGGTGATGGATTAGGCGCCGCCTATTTCAACATAGGAGATAGGTTAGGTGTCGCTTATACCATTTCCTATGCTCACTGCCTCACTTAGGCGATACGTTAGGCGCCGCCTATATCAACATAGGCGATAGGATTGGCGCCGCCTATATCAACATAGGGGATAGATTTGGCGTTACTTATACCATTGCCTATGCTCACTGCCTCACTTAGGCGATAGGATAGGCGCCACCTATGTCAACATAGGCGATGGCTTAGGCGCCGCCTATGTCAACATAGGCGATGGATTAGGCGCCGTTTATACCATTGCCTATGCTCACTGCCTTACTTAGGCGATAGGTTAGGCACCGCCTATGTCAACATAGGCGATGCCTTAGGAGCCGCCTATGTCAACATAGGCGATAGCTTAGGCGCCGCCTATATCAACATAGGTAATAGGTTAGGCGCCGCTTATACCATTGCCTATGCTCACTTCCTCATTTAGGCGATAGGTTAGGCGCCGCCTATGTCAACATAGGCGATGGCTTAGGTGCCGCTTATACCATTGTCTATGCTCAATGCCTTACTTAGGCGATAGGTTAGGCGCCGTCTATTTCAACATAAGAGATGGCATAGGCGCCACCTATATCAACATAGGCGATAGGTTAGGCGCTGCTTATACGATTGCTTATGCTCACTGCCTAACTTAGGCGATAGGTTAGGTGCCGCCTATGTCATTATAGGTGATGGCTTAGGCGCCGCCTATATCAACATAGGAGATAGGTTAGGTGTCGCTTATACCATTGCCTATGCTCACTGCCACACTTAGGCGATACGTTAGGCGCCGCCTATATCAACATAGGCGATAGGTTTGGCGCCGCCTATATCAACATAGGGGATAGATTTGGCGCGGCCTATATCTACATAGGTGAAAGGTTAGGCGTTGCTTATATTATTGCCTATGCTCACAGCCTCACTCAAGAGATAGGTTAGGCGCCTCCTATATTAACATAGGCGATAGGTTAGGCACCGCCTATATCAACAATGACGATAGGTTAGGCGCCGCTTACACCATTGCCTATGCTCACTGCATCAGTTAGGCGATAGGTTAGGTGCCGCCTATGACAACATAGGCGATGGATTAGGCGCCGCCTTTATCCACATAGGCGATAGGTTAGGCGCCGCCTATATCAATATAGGCGATAGGTTAGGAGCTGCCTATATCAACATAGGCGATAGGTTAGGCGCCGTCTATATCAATATAGGAGATAGGTTTGGTGCCACCTATATCAACATAGGGGATAGGTTTGGCGCCGCCTATATCAATATAAGCGATAGGTTAGGCCCCGCTTATACCATTACCTATGCTCACTGCCTCACTTAGGTAATAGGTTAGGCGCCGTCTATGTCGACATAGGCGATGGCTTAGGCTCCACTTATACCAATGTCTATGCTCACTGCCTCACTTAGGCGATAGGTTAGGCGCCGCCCATGTCAACATAGGTGATGGCTTAGGCGCCGCCTATATCAACATATGCGATAGGTTAGGCGCCGCATATACCATTGCCTATGCTCAATGCCTTACTTAGGTGATAGGTTAGGCGCCGTCTATTTTGAACATAGGAGTTAGGTTAGGTGTCGCTTATACCATTGCCTATGCTCATTGCCTCACTTAGGCGATACGTTAGGCGCCGCCCATATCAACATAGGCGATAGGTTTGGCGCCGCCTATATCAACATAGGGGATAGATTTGGAGTTACTTATACCATTGCCTATGCTCACTGCCTTACTTAGGCGATAGGTTTGGCGCCGCTTATACCATTAGCAATGCTCACTGCCTCACTTAGGCGATAGGTTAGGCGCCACCTATGTCAACATAGGCGATGGCTTAGGCGCCGCCTATGTCAACATAGGCAATGGATTAGGCGCCGTTTATACCATTGCCTATGCTCCCTGCCTTACTTAGGCGAAAGGTTAGGCGCCGCCTATGTCAATATAGGCGATGGCTTAGGCGCCGCCTATGTCAACATAGGAGATAGGTTAGGTGTCGCTTATATCATTGCCTATGCTCACTGCCTAACTTAGGCGATAGGTTAGGTGCCGCCTATGTCAATATAGGTGATGGCTTAGGCGCCGCCTATATCAACATAGGAGATAGGTTAGGTGTCGCTTATACCATTGCCTATGCTCACTGCCTCACTTAGGCGATACGTTAGGCGCCGCCTATATCAACATAGGCGATAGGATTGGCGCCGCCTATATCAACATAGGGGATAGATTTGGCGTTACTTATACCATTGCCTATGCTCACTGCCTCACTTAGGCGATAGGTTAGGCGCCACCTATGTCAACATAGGCGATGGCTTAGGCGCCGCCTATGTCAACATAGGCGATGGATTAGGCGCCGTTCATACCATTGCCTATGCTCACTGCCTTACTTAGGCGATAGGTTAGGCACCGCCTATGTTAACATAGGCGATGCCTTAGGCGCCGCCTATGTCAACATAGGCGATAGCTTAGGAGCCGCCTATATCAACATAGGTAATAGGTTAGGCGCCGCTTATACCATTGCCTATGCTCACTTCCTCATTTAGGCGATAGGTTAGGCGCCGCCTATGTCAACATAGGCGATGGCTTAGGTACCACTTATACCATTGTCTATGCTCAATGCCTTACTTATGCGATAGGTTAGGCGCCGTCTATTTCAACATAAGAGATGGCATAGGCGCCACCTATATCAACATAGGCGATAGGTTAGGCGTTGCTTATACGATTGCTTATGCTCACTGCCTAACTTAGGCGATAGGTTAGGTGCCGCCTATGTCATTATAGGTGATGGCTTAGGCGCCGCCTATATCAACATAGGAGATAGGTTAGGTGTCGCTTATACCATTGCCGATGCTCACTGCCTCACTTAGGCGATACGTTAGGCGCCGCCTATATCAACATAGGCGATAGGTTTGGCGCCGCCTATATCAACATAGGGATAGATTTGGCGTTACTTATACCATTGCCTATGCTCACTGCCTTACTTAGGCGATAGGTTTGGCGCCGCTTATACCATTACCTATGCTCACTGCCTCACTTAGGCGATAGGTTAGGCGCCACCTATGTCAACATAGGTGATGGCTTAGGCACCGCCTATGTCAACATAGGCAATGGATTAGGCGCCGTTTATACCATTGCCTATGCTCCCTGCCTTACTTAGGTGATAGGTTAGGCGCCGCCTATGTCAATATAGGCGATGGCTTAGGCGCCGCCTATGTCAACATAGGCGATAGCTTAGGCGCCGCCTATATCAACATAGGTTATAGGTTAGGCGCCGCTTATACCATTGCCTATGCTCACTGCCTCATTTAGGCGATAGGTTAGGCGCCGCCTATATCAACATAGGTTATAGGTTAGGCGCCGCTTATACCATTGCCTATGCTCACTGCCTCATTTAGGCGATAGCTTAGGCGCCGCCTATATCAACATAGGTTATAGGTTAGGCGCCGCTTATACCATTGCCTATGCTCACTGCCTCATTTAGGCGATAGGTTAGGCGCCGCCTATATCAACATAGGTTATAGGTTAGGCGCCGCTTATACCATTGCCTATGCTCACTGCCTCATTTAGGCGATAGCTTAGGCGCCGCCTATATCAACATAGGTTATAGGTTAGGCGCCGCTTATACCATTGCCTATGCTCACTGCCTCATTTAGGCGATAGGTTAGGCGTCGCCTATGTCAACATAGGCGATGGCTTAGGTGCCGTTTATACCATTGTCTATGCTCAATGCCTTACTTAGGCGATAGGTTAGGCGCCGTCTATGTCAACATAAGATATGGCATAGGCGCAACTTATATCAACATAGGAGATAGGTTAGGCGCCGCTTATACCATTGCCTATGCTCACTGCCTAACTTAAGCGATAGGTCAGGCGCCGCCTATGTCAACATAGGTGATGGCTTAGGCGCCGCCTATATCAACATAGGAGATAGGTTAGGCACCGCTTATACCATTGACTATTCTCACTGCCTCACTTAGATGATTGGTTAGACGCCGCCTATGATAACATAAGCGATGGTTTAGGCACCTCCTATATCAACATAGGCGATAGGTTAGGCACTTTCTATAGCAATATAGGCAATAGGTTTGGCGCTGCCTATATCAACATAGGAGATAGGTTAGGCACCGCCTATGTCAACATAGGTGATGGCTTAGGTGCCGCCTATATCAACATAGGCGATAGATTAGGCACGGTCTATATGAATATAGGCGATAGGTTAGGAGCTACCTATATAATCATAGGCGATCGGTTATGCGCCGCTTATACCATTGACTATGCTCACTGCCTCACTTAGGCGATAGGATAGGCGCCGCCTATATCAACATAGACGGTAGATTAGGCACCGCCTATAACAAAATAGGCGATAGGTTAGGCGCTGCTTATACCATTGCCTATGCTCACTGCCTAACTTAGGCGATAGGTTAGGTGCCGCCTATGTCAATATAGGTGAGGTCTTAGGCGCCGCCTATATCAACATAGGAGATATGTTAGGTGTCTCTTATACCATTTCATATTCTCACTGCCTTACTTAGGCAATTGGTTAGGCGCCTCTTATACCATTGCCTATGATCAGAGCCTCACTCAGGCGATGGGTTTGGCGCCTCCTATATTAACATAGGGGATAGGTTAGGTGCCACTTATAGCATTACCTATGCTCACTACCTAACATAGGCGATACATTAGGCACCGCCTATATCAACAATGGCGATAGGTTAGGCGCTGCTTATACCATTGCGTATGCTCACTACTTAACTTTGGCGATAGATTAGGCGCCTCCTATTTCGACATGGGCGATGGCTTAGGTGCCCCCTATATCAACATAGGCGATAGGTTAAGCGCCGCTTATACCATAGCCTATGCTGACTGCCTCACTTTGGCGATAGGTTACGCGCCGCCTATATCAACATAGGCGATAGGTTAGGCGCCACCTATATCAACATGGCGATAGGTTAGGTGCCGCTTATCCCATTGCCTATGCTTACTACTTTACTTAGGCGATAGGTTAGGTGCAGCCTATGTCAACATAGGTGATGGCTTAGGCGCCGCCTATATCAATATAGGAGATAGGTTAGGCGCCGCTTATACCATTGCCTATTCTCACTGCCTAATTAGGTGATAGGTTAGGGGCCTCCTATGTCAACATAGACGATGTCTTAGGCGTCGCCTATCTCAACATAGGCGATATGTTAGGCGCCGCTTATACCATTGCCTATGTTCACTTCCAAACTTAGGCGATAGGTTAGGCGCCGCCTATGTCAACGTAGGAGATGGCTTAGGTGCCGCCTAAATCAACAAAGGCGATAGGTTAGGCGCCTCTTATACCATTGCCTATGCTTACTGCCTCACTTAGGCGATAGGTTAGGCGCCACCTATGTAACAATAGGCGATGGCTTAGGCACCGCCTATATCAACATAGGCGATAGGTTAGGCGCCGCTTATACCATTGCCTATGCTCACTGCCTCACTTAGGCGATAGGTTAGTCACCACCTATGTCACATAGGCGATGGCTTAGGGGCTGCCTATATCAACATAGGAGATAGGTTAGGTATCGCCTATATCAACAATGGCGATAGGTTAGGCGCCGCTTATACCATTCCCTAGGCTCACTGCCTAACTTAGGCGATAGGTTAGGTGCCGCCTATGTCAACATAGGCGATGGCTTAGGCGCCACTTATATCCACATAGGCGATATGTTAGGTGCCGCTTATACCAATGTCTATGCTCACTTCCTCACTTAGGCGATTTGCCATGTCAACATAGGTGATGGCTTAGGTGCTCCCTATATCAACATAGGCGATAGGTTAGGCGCCGCTTATACCATTGCCTATGCTCGCTGCATCACTTAGGCGATCGGTTATGCACCGCCTATGTCAACATAGGCGATGGCTTAGGTGCCGCCTATATCAACATTGGTGATAGGTTAGGCGTCGCTTATACCATTGCCTATGCACACTACCTTACTTCGACGATATATTAGGCGTCGCCTATGTCAACATAGGCGATGTATTAGGCACCGCCGATTTCAACATAGGCGATAGGTTAGGAGCGGCTTATGCCATTGCCTATGCTCATTGCCTCACTTAGTTGATTGTTTAGGCGCCACCTATATCAACATAGGCGATAGGTTAGGCACCGCTTATACCATTACCTATGCTAACTGCCTCACTTAGGAGATAGGTTAGGCGCTGCCTATGTCAACATAGGCTATGGATTAGGCGCCGCCTATATCAACATAGGCGATAGGTTACGTGCCGCTTATACCATTGCCTATGCTCACCGCCTCACAAAGGCGATAGGTCAGGCACCGCCTATGTTAACATAGGCGATGCCTTAGGCGCCGCCTATATCAACATAGGCAATAGATTAGGCACCGCTTATTCCATTGCCTATGCACACTGCCTAACTTTGGCGATAGATTAGGCACCTTCTATTTCAATATAGTCAATGGCTTAGGCACCCCCTATATAAACATAGACGATAGGTTTGGTGCCGCTTATACCATTGCCTATGATCACTGCCTCATTTAGGCGATAGGTTAGGCGCCGCCTATACCAACATAGGCGATAGGTTTGGCGCCGCTTATACCATTTCCTATTCTCACTGCCTCACTTAGGCGATAAGTTAGACTCCGCCTATGTCAACATAGGCGATGGCTTAGGCGCCACCCATATCAACATAAAAGATAGGTTAGGCGTCGCTTATACCATTGACTATTCTCACTGCATCACTTAGGTGATTGGTTAGGCGCCGGCTATGTCAACATAGGCGATGGCTTAAGCGCAGCCTATATCCACATAGGCGATACGTTAGGCACCGCTTATACCATTGCCTATGCTCACAGCCTCACTTAGGCGATAGGTTAGGCGCCGCCTTTGTCAACACACGAGATGGCTTAGGCGCCGCCTATATTAATATAGGCGACAGGTTAGGCGCCGCTTATACCATTGCCTATGCTCACTGCCTCACTTAGGCGATAGGTTAGGCGTCGCCTATGTCAACATAGGCGATAGCTTAGGCGCCGCCTATATCCACATGGGCGATATGTTAGGCGCCGCTTATACCAATGCCTATGCTCTCTGCCTCACTTAGGCGATAGGTTAGGCGCCGCCCATGTCAACATAGGTGATGGCTTAGGTGCTGCCTATATCAACATAGGCGATAGGTTAGGCGCCGCTTTTACCATTGCCTATCCTCGCTGCCTCACTTAGGCGATAGGTTATGCACCACCTATGTCAACATAGGCGATGGCTTAGGCGTCGCCTATATCAACATAGGTGATAGGTTAGGCGTCGCTTATACCATTGCCTATGCACACTACCTCTCTTCGACGATATATTAGGCGCCGCCTATGTCAACATAGGAGATGTATTAGACACCGCCTATATCAACATAGGCGATAGCTTAGGAGCGGCTTATACCATTGCCTATGCTCATTGCCTCACCTAGGCGATTGGTTAGGCGCCACCTATATCAACATAGGCGATAGGTTAGGCGCCGCTTATACCATTGCCTATGCTTACTGCCTCACTTAGGAGATAGGTTAGGCGCTGCCTATGTCAACATAGGCGATGGATTAGGCGCCGCCTATATCAACATAGGCGATAGGTTACGTGCCGCTTATACCATTGCCTATGCTCACTGCCTCACAAAGGCGATAGGTCAGTCACCGCCTATGTTAACATAGGCGATGGCTTAGGCGCCGCCTATATCAACATAGGCGATAGGTTAGGCACCGCTTATTCCTTTGCCTCCGCACACTGCCTATCTTTTGCGATAGATTAGGCACCTTCTATTTCAATATGGGAAATGGCTTAGGCGCCCCCAATATAAACATAGACGATAGGTTTGGTGCCGCTTATACCGTTGCCTATGATAGGAGATAGGTTAGGCGTCGCTTATACCATTGCCTATTCTCACTGCCTTACATAGGCGATAAGTTAGACGCCGCCTATGTCAACATAGGCGATGGCTTAGGCGCCACCTATATCAACATAGGAGATAGGTTAGGCGTCGCTTATACCATTGCCTATTCTCACTGCATCACCTAGGAGATTGGTTCGGCGCCGGCTATGTCAACATAGGCGATGGCTTAGACGCAGCCTATATCCACATAGGCGATATGTTAGGCGCCGCCTATACCAATGCCTATGCTCACAGTCTCACTTAGGCGATAGGTTAGGCGCCGCCTTTGTCAACATAGGCGATGCCTTAGGCGCCGCCTATATAAACATAGGAGATAGGTTAGACGCCGCTTATACCATTGCCTATTCTCACTGCCTAACTTAGGCGGTAGGTTAGGGGCCTCCTATGTCAACATAGGCGATGGCTTAAGCGCAACCTATATCAACATTGGCGTTATGTTAGGCGCCGCTTATACCATTGCCTATGTTCACATCCTAACTTAGGCGATAGGTTAGGCGCCGCCTATGTCAACAAAGGAGATGGCTTAGGCACCGCCTATACCAACATAGGCGAAAGGTTAGGCGCCGCTTATACCATTGCCTATGCTCACTGCCTCACTTAGGAGATAGGTTAGGTGCCGCCTATGTGAACATAGGTGATGGCTTAGGTGCCGCCTATATCAACATAGGCGATAGGTTAGGCGTCGTTTATACCATTTCCTATGATCACTGCCTCACTTAGGCGATAGGTTAGGCTCCGCCTATATCAACATTGGTGACATGTTAGGCACCGCCTATATCAACATTGGCGATAGGTTTGGCGCCGCTTATACAATTGCCTATGCTCACTGCCTCACTTAGGCGATAGGTTTGGCGCTGCTTATACCAATGCCTATGCTCACTTCCTCACTTAGGCGATAGGTTAGGCGCCGCCTATGTCAACATAGGCGATGGCTTAGGCGCCGCCTATATCAACATATGCGATAGGTTAGGCGCCGCTTATACCATTGCCTATGCTCACAGCCTCACTTAGGCGATAGGTTAGGCGCCGGCCATGTCAACATAGGCGACGGCTTAGGCACCGCCTATATCAATATAGGCGATAGGCTAGGCGCCGCTTATTCCATTGCCTATGCTCACTACCTCACTTAGGAGATAGGTTAGGCGCCACCTATATCAACATAGTCGATAGGTTAGGCGCCGCCTATGTCAACATAGGCGATAGGTTTTGCGCCTCTCATACCATTGCCTATGCTTACTGCCTAACTTAGGCGATAGGGTTTGCTCCGCTTATACCATTGCCTATGCTCACTGCCTTACTTAGGCGATAGGTTAGGCGCCGCCTATGTCAACATAGGCGATGGCTTAGGCGCCGCCTATATCAACATAGACGATAGGTTAGGCACCGCTTAAACCTTTACCTAGACTCATTGCCTTACTTAGGCGATAGGTTATGCGCCGCTTATACCATTACCTATGCTCACTGCCTCACATAGGCGATAGGTTAGGCGCCGTTAATGTAAACATAGGCGATGGCTTAGGCGCCGCCAATATCAACATAGGCGATAGGTTAGGCGCCGCTTATACCATTGCCTATGCTTATTACCGCACTTAGGCGATAGGTTAGGCGCCGCCTATGTCAACATAGGCGATGGCTTAGGCGCAGCCTATATACACATAGGCGATGGCTTAGGCGCTACCGATATCAACATAGCGGATAGATTTGGCGCCGCTTATACCATTTCCTATGCTCACAGCCTCACTTAAGCGATAGGTTAGGCGCCGCCTATGTTGCCTTACATAGGCGATAGGTTAGGTGCAGCCTATGTCAATATAGGTGATGGCTTAGGCGCCGCCTATATCAACATAGGAGATAGGTTAGACGCCGCTTATACCATTACTTATTCTCACTGCCTAACTTAGGCGATAGGTTAGGGGCCTTCTATGTCAACATGGGCGATGGCTTAGGTGCCGCCTATATCAACATAGGCGATATTCTAGGCGCCGCTTATACCATTGCCTATGTTCACTTCCTAACTTAGGCGATAGGTTAGGCGCCGCCTATGTCAACGTAGGAGATGGCTTAGGTGCCGCTTAAATCAACATAGGCGATAGGTTAGGCGCCTCTTATACCATTGCCTGTGCTTACTGCCTCACTTAGGTGATAGGTTAGGCGCCGCCTATGTAACCATAGGCGATGTCTTAGGTGCCGCCTATGTCAACATAGGCGATAGGTTAGGCCCCCTTTATCCCATTGCCTATGCTCACTGCCTCACTTAGGCGATAGGTAAGGCGCCGCCTATGTTAACATAGGCGATGGCTTAGGGGCCCGCCTATATCAACATAGGTGATTTGTTAGGCACCGATTATACCATTTCCTATGCTCACTACCTCTCTTAGGTGATAGGTTAAGAAATACTTATTTCAACATAGGAGCCGCCTATGTCAACATAGGCGATGGCTTAGGCGCCGCCTATATCAACATAGGCGATAGGTTAGGAGCCGCTTATTCCATTGCCTATTCTCACTGCCTCAATTAGACGATAAGTTAGGCGCCGCCTAAGTCAACAAAGGCGATGGCTTTGGCGCTGCATATGTCAACATAGGGGATAGGTTAGGTACCGCGTATGTCAACATAGGAGATGGCATAGGCACCATATATATCAACTTAGGCGATAGGTTAGGCGCCGATTATACCATTTCCTATTCTCACTGCCTCAATTTGGGGATAGATTAGGCGCCCCCTATATCAACATAGATGATAGGTTAGGCACCGCTTATTCCATTGCCAATGCACACTGCCTAACTTTGGCAATAGATTAGGCACCTTCTATTTCAATATAGGCAATGGCTAAGGCGCGCTCTATATAAACATAGACGATAGGTTAGGTGCCGCTTATACCATTGCCTATGTTCACTGCCTCATTTAGGCGATAGGTTAGGCACCGCCTATACCAACATAGGCAATAGGTTAGGCGCCGCTTATACCATTGCCTATTCTCACTGCCTTACTTAGGCGATAAGTTAGACGCCACCTATGTCAACATAGGCGATGGCGTAGGTGCCACCTATATCAACATAGGAGATAGGTTAGGCATCGCTTATACCATTGCCTATTCTCACTGCATCACTTAGGCGATTGGTTAGGCGCTGGCTACGTCAACATAGGCGATGGCTTAGGCGCAGCCTATATCCACATAGATGATACATTAGGCGCCGCTTATACCATTGCCTATGCTCACAGCCTCACTTAGGCGATAGGTTAGGCGCCGCCTTTGTCAACATAGGCGATGTCTTAGGCGCCGCCTATATTAACATAGGCGACAGGTTAGGTGCCGCTTATACCATTGCCTATGCTCACTGCCTCACTTAGGCTATAGGTCAGGCACCGCATATGTCAACATAGGGAATGGCTTAGGCGCCACCTATATCAACATAGGCGATAGGTTAGGCATCGCTTATACTATTAACTATGCTCACTGCCTAACTTTGGCGATAGATTAGGCGCCTCCTATTTCGACATGGGCGATGGCTTAGGTGCCCCCTATATCAACATAGGCGATAGGTTAACCACCGCTTATACCATAGCCTATGCTCACTGCATCACTTTGGCGATAGGTTAGGCGCCGCCTATATCAACATAGGCGATAGGTTAGGCGCAACCTATATCAACATAGGCGATAGGTTAGGTGCCGTTTATACCATTGCCTATGCTCACTGCCTTACTTAGGCGATAGGTTAGGTGCAGCCTATGTCAATATAGGTGATGTCTTAGGCGCCTATATCAAGATAGGAGATAGGTTAGACGCCGCTTATACCATTACCTATTCTCACTGCCTAACTTAGGCGATAGGTTAGGGGCCTCCTATGTCAACATGGGCGATGGCTTAGGTGCCGCCTATATCAACATAGGCGATATTCTAGGCGCCGCTTATACCATTGCCTATGTTCAATTCCTAACTTAGGCGATAGGTTAGGCGCCGCCTATGTCAACGTAGGAGATGGCTTAGGAGCCGCTTAAATCAACATAGGCGATAGGTTAGGCGCCTCTTATACCATTGCCTATGCTTACTGCCTCACTTAGGCGATAGGTTAGGCGTCGCCTAAGTAACCATAGGCGATGTCTTAGGCGCCGCCTATATCAACATAGGCGATAGGTTAGGCGCCCTTTATCCCATTGCCTATGCTCACTGCCTCACTTAGGCGATAGGTTAGGCGCCGCATATGTTAACATAGGCGATGGCTTAGGGGCCCGCCTATATCAACATAGGCGATTTGTTAGGCACCGATTATACCATTTTGCAATGCTCACTACCTCTTTTAGGTGATAGGTTAAGAAATACTTATTTCAACATAGGCGCCGCCTATGTCAACATAGGCGATGGCTTAGGCGCCGCCTATATCAACATAGGCGATAGGTTAGGAGCCTCTTATTCCATTGCCTATTCTCACTGCCTCACTTAGGCGATAAGTTAGGCGCCGCCTAAGTCAACATAGGCGATGGCTTTGGGGATGCCTATGTCAACATAGGCGATAGGTTAGGCACCGCCTATGTCAACATAGGCGATGGCATAGGCGCCATATATATCAACTTAGGAGATAGGTTAGGCACCGATTATACCATTGCCTATTCTCACTGCCTCAATTTGGGGATAGATTAGGCGCCCCCTATATCAACATAGATGATAGGTTAGGCACCGCTTATAACATTGCCTATGCTCACTGCCTCACTTAGTTGATAGGTTAGGCGCCGCATATATCAACATAGGTGATAGATTAGGCACCGCCTATACCAACATAGGCGATAGGTTAGGCGCCGCTTATACCATTGCCTATGCTCACTGACCTTACTTAGGCGATAGGTTAGGTGCCGCCTATGTCAACATAGGTGATGGCTTAGGCGCCGCCTATATCAACATAGGAGATAGGTTAGGCGTCACTTATACCATTGCCTATTCTCACTTCCTCACTTAGGCAATTGGTTAGGCGCCGCCTATGTCAACATAGGCGATGGCTTAGGCGCGGCCTATATCTACATAGGCGATAGGTTAGGCGCCGCTTATACCATTGCCTATGCTCACAGCCGCACTCAGGCGATTGGTTAGACGCCGCTTATATCAACATAGGAGATAGGTTTGGCGCTGCTTATACCATTGCCTATTCTCACTGCCTCACTTAGGCGATAGGTAAGACGCCGCCTATGTCAACATAGGCGATGGCTTAGGCACCGCTAATATCAACATAGGCGATATGTTAGGCACCGATTATACCATTGCCTATGCTCACTGCCACTCTTAGGCGATAGGTTACGAAATGCCTATGTCAACATATGCGATGGCTTAGGCGTCGCCTATGTCAACATAGGAGATGGCTTAGGCGTCGCCTATATCAACATAGGCGATAGGTTAGGCGCCGCTTATTCAATTGCCTATTATCACTGCCTCACTTAGGCGATAGGTTAGGCGCCGCTTATACCATTGCCTATGCTCGCTGCCTCACTTAGGCGATAGGTTATGGACCGCCTATGTCAACATAGGCGATGGCTTAGGCGCCGCCTATATCAACATAGGTGATAGGTTAGGCGTCGCTTATACCATTGCCTATGCACACTACCTCACTTTGACGATATATTAGGTGCCGTATATGTCAATATAGGCGATGTATTAGGCACTGCCTATATCAACATAGGCAATAGGTTAGGAGCGGCTTATACCATTGCCTATGCTCATTGCCTCACTTAGGCGATAGGTTAGGCGCCACCTATATCAACATAGGCGATAGGTTAGGCTTATACCATTGCCTATGCTCACTGCCTCACTTAGAAGATAGGTTAGGCGCTGCCTTTGTCAACATAGGCGATGGATTAGGCGCCGCCTATATCTACATAGGCGATAGGTTACGTGCCGCTTATACCATTGCCTATGCTCACTTCCTCACAAAGACGATAGGTTAGGCATCGCCTATGTTAACATAGGCGAAGGGTTAGGCGCCGCCTATATCAACATAGGCGATAGGTTAGGCACCACTTATTGCATTGCCTATGCACACTGCCTAACTTTGGCGATAGATTAGGCACCTTCTATTTCAATATGGGCAATGGCTTAGGCGCCCCCTATATAAACATAGACGATAGGTTAGGTGCCGCTTATACCGTTACCTATGATCACTGCCTCATTTAGGCGATAGGTTAGGCGCCGCATATACCAATGCCTATGCTCACTGCCTCACTTAGGCGATAGGTTAGGCGCCGCCCATGTCAATATAGGTGATGGCTTAGGTGCTGCCTATATCAACATAGGCGATAGGTTAGGCGCCACTTATACCATCGCCTATGCTCGCTGCCTCACTTAGCCGATAGGTTATGCACCGCCTATGTCAACATAGGCGATGACTTAGGCGCCGCCTATATCAACATAGGTGATAGGTTAGGCGTCGCTTATACCATTGCCTATCCACACTACCTAACTTCAACGATATATTAGGCGCCGCCTATGTCAACATAGGTGATGTATTAGGCACCGCCTATATCAACATAGGCAATAGGTTAGGAGCGGCTTATACCATTGCCTATGCTTATTGCCTCACTTAGGCGATAGGTTAGGCGCCACCTATATCAACATAGGAGATAGGTTAGGCTCCGCGTATACCAATGCCTATGCTCACTGCCTCACTTAGGAGATAGGTTAGGCGCTGCCTATGTCAACATAGGCGATGGATTAGGCGCCGCCTATATCAACATAGGCGATAGGTTAGGCGCCGCTTATACCATTGCCTATGCTCACAGCCGCACTCAGGCGATTGGTTAGACGCCGCTTATATCAACATAGGAGATAGGTTTGGCGCTGCTTATACCATTGCCTATTCTCACTGCCTCACTTAGGCGATAGGTAAGACGCCGCCTATGTCAACATAGGCGATGGCTTAGGCACCGCTAATATCAACATAGGCGATATGTTAGGCACCGATTATACCATTGCCTATGCTCACTGCCACTCTTAGGCGATAGGTTACGAAATGCCTATGTCAACATATGCGATGGCTTAGGCGTCGCCTATGTCAACATAGGAGATGGCTTAGGCGTCGCCTATATCAACATAGGCGATAGGTTAGGCGCCGCTTATTCAATTGCCTATTATCACTGCCTCACTTAGGCGATAGGTTAGGCGCCGCTTATACCATTGCCTATGCTCGCTGCCTCACTTAGGCGATAGGTTATGGACCGCCTATGTCAACATAGGCGATGGCTTAGGCGCCGCCTATATCAACATAGGTGATAGGTTAGGCGTCGCTTATACCATTGCCTATGCACACTACCTCACTTTGACGATATATTAGGTGCCGTCTATGTCAATATAGGCGATGTATTAGGCACTGCCTATATCAACATAGGCAATAGGTTAGGAGCGGCTTATACCATTGCCTATGCTCATTGCCTCACTTAGGCGATAGGTTAGGCGCCACCTATATCAACATAGGCGATAGGTTAGGCTTATACCATTGCCTATGCTCACTGCCTCACTTAGAAGATAGGTTAGGCGCTGCCTTTGTCAACATAGGCGATGGATTAGGCGCCGCCTATATCTACATAGGCGATAGGTTACGTGCCGCTTATACCATTGCCTATGCTCACTTCCTCACAAAGACGATAGGTTAGGCATCGCCTATGTTAACATAGGCGAAGGGTTAGGCGCCGCCTATATCAACATAGGCGATAGGTTAGGCACCACTTATTGCATTGCCTATGCACACTGCCTAACTTTGGCGATAGATTAGGCACCTTCTATTTCAATATGGGCAATGGCTTAGGCGCCCCCTATATAAACATAGACGATAGGTTAGGTGCCGCTTATACCGTTACCTATGATCACTGCCTCATTTAGGCGATAGGTTAGGCGCCGCATATACCAATGCCTATGCTCACTGCCTCACTTAGGCGATAGGTTAGGCGCCGCCCATGTCAATATAGGTGATGGCTTAGGTGCTGCCTATATCAACATAGGCGATAGGTTAGGCGCCACTTATACCATCGCCTATGCTCGCTGCCTCACTTAGCCGATAGGTTATGCACCGCCTATGTCAACATAGGCGATGACTTAGGCGCCGCCTATATCAACATAGGTGATAGGTTAGGCGTCGCTTATACCATTGCCTATCCACACTACCTAACTTCAACGATATATTAGGCGCCGCCTATGTCAACATAGGTGATGTATTAGGCACCGCCTATATCAACATAGGCAATAGGTTAGGAGCGGCTTATACCATTGCCTATGCTTATTGCCTCACTTAGGCGATAGGTTAGGCGCCACCTATATCAACATAGGCGATAGGTTAGGCTCCGCTTATACCAATGCCTATGCTCACTGCCTCACTTAGGAGATAGGTTAGGCGCTGCCTATGTCAACATAGGCGATGGATTAGGCGCCGCCTATATCAACATAGGCGATAGGTTACGTGCCGCTTATACCATTGCCTATGCTCACTGCCTCACAAAGGCGATAGGTCAGGCACCGCCTATGTTAACATAGGCGATGGGTTAGGCGCCGCCTATATCAACATAGGCGATAGGTTAGGCATCGCTTATTCCATTGCCTATGCACACTGCCTAACTTTGGCGATAGATTAGGAACCTTCTATTTCAATATGGACTATGTCTTAGGCGCCCCCTATATAAACATAGATGATAGGTTAGGAGACGCTTATACCATTGCCTATGATCACTGCCTCATTTAGGCGATAGGTTAGGCGCCGCCTATACCAACATAGGCAATAGGTCAGGTGCCGCTTATACCATTGCCTATTCTCACTGCCTTACTTAGGCGATAGGTTAGGTGTAGCCTATGTCAACATAGGTGATGGCTTAGGAGCCACCTATATCAACATAGGAGATAGGTTAGGCATCGCTTACACCATTGCCTATTCTCACTGCATCACTTAGGCGATTGGTTAGGCGCCGGCTATGTCAACATAGGCGATGGCTTAGGCGCAGCCTATATCCACATAGGCGACAGATTAGGTGCCGCTTATACCATTGCCTATGCTCACTGCCTCACTTAGGCTATAGGTCAGGCACCGCCTATGTCAACATAGGGAATGGCTTAGGCGCCACCTATATCAACATAGGCGATAGGTTAGGCGTCGCTTATACTATTAACTATGCTCACTGCCTTAATTTGGCGATAGATTAGGCGCCTCCTATTTCGACATGGGCGATGGCTTAGGTGCCCCCTATATCAACATAGGCGATAGGTTAAGCACCAGTTATACCATAGCCTATGCTCACTGCCTCAATTTGGCGATAGGTTAGGTGCCGCCTATATCAACATAGGCGATAGGTTAGGCGCCACCTATATCAACATAGGCGATAGGTTAGGTGTCGCTTATACCATTGCCTATGCTCACTGCCTTACTTAGGCGATAGGTTAGGTGCAGCCTATGTCAACATAGGTGATGGCTTAGGCGCCGCCTATATCAACATAGCAGATAGGTTAGACGCTGCTTATACCATTACCTATTCTCACTGGCTAACTTAGGCGATAGGTTAGGGGCCTCCTATGTCAATATAGGCGATGGCTTAGGCGACGCCTATATCAACATAGGCGATATTCTAGGCGCCGCTTATACCATTGCCTATGTTCACTTCCTAACTTAGGCGATAGATTAGGCGCCGCCTATGTCAACATAGGTGATGGCTTAGGTGCCGCTTAAATCAACATAGGCGATAGGTTAGGCGCCTCTTATACCATTGCCTATGCTCACTGCCTCACTTAGGCGATTGGTTAGGCGCCGCCTATGTTAACATAGGCGATGGCTTAGGGGCCCGCCAATATCAACATAGGCGATTTGTTAGGCACCGATTATACCATTGCCTATGCTCACTACCTCTCTTAGGCGATAGGTTAAGAAATACTTATTTCAACATAGGCGCCGCCTATGTCAACATAGGCGATGGCTTAGGAGCCGCCTATATCAACATAGGCGATAGGTTAGGCGCCGCTTATTCCATTGCCTATTCTTACTGCCTCACTTAGGCGATAGGTTAGGCGCCGCCTAAGTCAACATAGGCGATGGCTTTGGCGCTTCCTATGTCAACATAGGCGATAGGTTAGGCACCGCCTATGTCAACATAGGCGATGGCATAGGCGCCATATATATCAACTTAGGCGATAGGTTAGGCGCTGATTATACCATTGCCTATTCTCACTGCCTCAATTTGGGTATAGATTAGGCGCCCCCTATATCAACATAGACGATAGGTTAGGCACTGCTTATAACATTGCCTATGCTCACTGCCTCACTAAGGTGATAGGTTAGGCGCCGCATATATCAACATAGGCGATAGATTAGGCACAGCCTATACCAACATAGGCGATAGGTTAGGCGCCGCATATACCATTGCCTATGCTCAATGCCTTACTTAGGCGATAGGTTAGGTGCCGCCTATGTCAACATAGGTGATGGCTTAGGCGCCGCTTATATCAACATAGGAGATAGGTTAGGCGTCGCTTATACCATTGCTTATTCTCACTGCCTCATTTAGGCAATTGGTTAGGCGCCGCCTATGTCAATATAGGCGATAGGTTAGGCGCGGCCTATATCTACATAGGCGATAGGTTAGGTGCCGCTTATACCATTGCCTATGCTCACAGCCACACTCAGGCGATTGGTTAGACGCCACTTATATCAACATAGGCGATGGTTTAGGGGCCGCCTATATAAACATAGGCGATAGGTTTGGCGCCGCTTATACCATTGCCTATGCTCACTGCCTCACTTAGGCGATAGGTAAGTCGCCGCCTATGTCAACATAGGCGATGGCTTAGGCACCGCCAATATCAACATAGGCGATATGTTAGGCACCGATTATACCAGTGCCTATGCTCACTGCCACTCTTAGGCGATAGGTTACGAAATGCCTATGTCAACATATGCGATGGCTTAGGCACCGCCTATGTCAACATAGGAGATGGCTTAGGCATCGCCTATATCAACATAGGCGATAGGTTAGGCGTTGCTTATTCCATTACCTATTCTCACTGCCTCACTTAGGCGATAGGTTAGGAGCCGGCTAAGTCAACATAGGTGATAGGTTAGGCACCGCCTATGTCAACATAGCGATGACATAGGCGCTACATATATCAACTTTGGCGATAGGTTAGGCGCCGATTATAACATTGCCTATGCTCACTGCCTCAATTTGCGATAGATTAGGCGCCTCCTATTTCAACATTAGTTATAGATTAGGCACCGCCTATACCAACATAGGCGATAGATTAGACACCGCCTATACCAACATATGCGATAGGTTAGGTACCGCTAATACCATTGCCTATGCTCACTACCTCACTTAGGCGATAGGTTAGGCGCCGCCTATGTAAACAAAGGCGATGCCATAGGCGACGCCTATATAAACCTAGACGATAGGTTAGGCGCCGCTTATACCATTGCCTATTCTAACTGCCTTATTTAGGCGATAGGTTAGGGGACGCCTATGTCAATATTGGCAATGGCTTAGGCGCCGCCTATATCAATATAGGAGATAGGTTAGGCGCCGCTTATACCATTACCTATGCTCACTGCCTCACTTAGGTGATAGGTTAGGCGCCGTCTATGTCGACATAGGCGATGGCTTAGGCACCGCCTATATTCACTTAGGCGATATGTTAGGCTCCGCTTATACCAATGCCTATGCTCACTGCCTCACTTAGGCGATAGGTTAGGCGCCGCCTCTGTCAACATAGCTGATGGCTTCGGCGCCACCTATATCAACATAGGCGACAGGTTAGGCGTCGCTTATACTATTAACTATACTCACTGCCTAACATTGGCGATAGATTAGGCACCTCCTATTTCGACATGGGCGATGGCTTAGGTGCCCCCTATATCAACATAGAGGATAGGTTTGGCGTTGCTTATACCATTCCCTATGCTCACTGCATAACATAGGCGATAGGTTTGGTGCCACTTAGACCATTGCCTATGCTCACTTCCTCTCTTAGGCGATAGGTTAGGAACCTTCTATTTCAATATGGACTATGTCTTAGGGGCCCCCTATATAAACATAGATGATAGGTTAGGAGCCGCTTATACCATTGCCTATGATCACTGCCTCATTTAGGCGATAGGTTAGGCGCCGCCTATACCAACATAGGCAATAGGTCAGGCGCCGCTTATACCATTGCCTATTCTCACTGCCTTACTTAGGCGATAGGTTAGGTGCAGCCTATGTCAACATAGGTGATGGCTTAGGAGCCACCTATATCAACATAGGAGATAGGTTAGGCATCACTTACACCATTGCCTATTCTCACTGTATCACTTAGGCGATTGGTTAGGCGCCGGCTATGTCAACATAGGCGATGGCTTAGGCGCAACCTATATCCACATAGACGTTACGTTAGGCGCCGCTTATTTCATTGCCTTTGCTCACAGCCTCACTTAGGTGATAGGTTAGGCGCCGCCTTTGTCAACATAGGCGATGGCATAGGCGCCGCCTATATTAACATAGGCGACAGGTTAGGTGCCGCTTATACCATTGCCTATGCTCACTGCCTCACTTAGGCTATAGGTCAGGCACCGCCTATGTCAACATAGGGAATGGCTTAGGCGCCACCTATATCAACATAGGCGATAGGTTAGGCGTCGCTTATACTATTAACTATGCTCACTGCCTAAATTTGGCGATAGATTAGGCACCTCCTATTTCGACATGGGCGATGGCTTAGGTGCCCCCTATATCAACATAGGCGATAGGTTAAGCACCAGTTATACCATAGCCTATGCTCACTACCTCAATTTGGCGATAGGTTAGGTGCCGCCTATATCAACATAGGCGATAGGTTAGGCGCCACCTATATCAACATATGCGATAGGTTAGGTGTCGCTTATACCATTGCCTATGCTCACTGCCTTACTTAGGCGATAGGTTAGGTGCAGCCTATGTCAACATAGGTGATGGCTTAGGCGCCGCCTATATCAACATAGCAGATAGGTTAGACGCTGCTTATACCATTACCTATTCTCACTGGCTAACTTAGGCGATAGGTTAGGGGCCTCCTATGTCAATATAGGCGATGGCTTAGGCGACGCCTATATCAACATAGGCGATATTCTAGGCGCCGCTTATACCATTGCCTATGTTCACTTCCTAACTTAGGCGATAGATTAGGCGCCGCCTATGTCAACGTAGGTGATGGCTTAGGTGCCGCTTAAATCAACATAGGCGATAGGTTAGGCGCCTCTTATACCATTGCCTATGCTCACTGCCTCACTTAGGCGATTGGTTAGGCGCCGCCTATGTTAACATAGGCGATGGCTTAGGGGCCCGCCAATATCAACATAGGCGATTTGTTAGGCACCGATTATACCATTGCCTATGCTCACTACCTCTCTTAGGCGATAGGTTAAGAAATACTTATTTCAACATAGGCGCCGCCTATGTCAACATAGGCGACGGCTTAGGCGCCGCCTATATCAACATAGGCGATAGGTTAGGCGCCGCTTATTCCATTGCCTATTCTTACTGCCTCACTTAGGCGATAGGTTAGGCGCCGCCTAAGTCAACATAGGCGATGGCTTTGGCGCTTCCTATGTCAACATAGGCGATAGGTTAGGCACCGCCTATGTCAACATAGGCGATGGCATAGGCGCCATATATATCAACTTAGACGATAGGTTAGGCGCTGATTATACCATTGCCTATTCTCACTGCCTCAATTTGGGTATAGATTAGGCGCCCCCTATATCAACATAGACGATAGGTTAGGCACCGCTTATAACATTGCCTATGCTCACTGCCTCACTAAGGTGATAGGTTAGCCGCCGCATATATCAACATAGGCGATAGATTAGGCACAGCCTATACCAACATAGGCGATAGGTTAGGCGCCGCATATACCATTGCCTATGCTCACTGCCTTACTTAGGCGATAGGTTAGGTGCCGCCTATGTCAACATAAGTGATGGCTTAGGCGCCGCTTATATCAACATAGGAGATAGGTTAGGCGTCGCTTATACCATTGCTTATTCTCACTGCCTCATTTAGGCAATTGGTTAGACGCCGCCTATGTCAACATAGGCGATAGGTTAGGCGCGGCCTATATCTACATAGGCGATAGGTTAGGTGCCGCTTATACCATTGCCTATGCTCACAGCCACACTCAGGCGATTGGTTAGACGCCACTTATATCAACATAGGCGATGGCTTAGGGGCCGCCTATATAAACATAGGCGATAGGTTTGGCGCCGATTATACCATTGCCTATGCTCACTGCCTCACTTAGGCGATAGGTAAGTCGCCGCCTATGTCAACATAGGCGATGGCTTAGGCACCGCCAATATCAACATAGGCGATATGTTAGGCACCGATTATACCAGTGCCTATGCTCACTGCCACTCTTAGGCGATAGGTTACGAAATGCCTATGTCAACATATGCGATGGCTTAGGCGCCGCCTATGTCAACATAGGAGATGGCTTAGGCATCGCCTATATCAACATAGGCGATAGGTTAGGCGCTGCTTATTCCATTGCCTATTCTCACTGCCTCACTTAGGCGATAGGTTAGGAGCCGGCTAAGTCAACATAGGCGATAGGTTAGGCACCGCCTATGTCAACATAGCGATGACATAGGCGCTACATATATCAACTTTGGCGATAGGTTAGGCGCCGATTATAACATTGCCTATGCTCACTGCCTCAATTTGCGATAGATTAGGCGCCTCCTATTTCAACATTAGTTATAGATTAGGCACCGCCTATACCAACATAGGCGATAGATTAGACACCGCCTATACCAAGATATGCGATAGGTTAGGTACCGCTAATACCATTGCCTATGCTCACTACCTCACTTAGGCGATAGGTTAGGCGCCGCCTATGTAAACAAAGGCGATGCCATAGGCGACGCCTATATAAACCTAGATGATAGGTTAGGCGCCGCTTATACCATTGCCTATTCTAACTGCCTTACTTAGGCGATAGGTTAGGGGACGCCTATGTCAATATTGGCAATGGCTTAGGCGCCGCCTATATCAATATAGGCGATAGGTTAGGCGCCGCTTATACCATTACCTATGCTCACTGCCTCACTTAGGTGATAGGTTAGGCGCCGTCTATGTCGACATAGGCGATGGCTTAGGCGCCGCCTATATTCACTTAGGCGATATGTTAGGCTCCGCTTATACCAATGCCTATGCTCACTGCCTCACTTAGGCGATAGGTTAGGCGCCGCCTCTGTCAACATAGCTGATGGCTTCGGCGCCACCTATATCAACATAGGCGACAGGTTAGGCGTCACTTATACTATTAACTATACTCACTGCCTAACTTTGGCGATAGATTAGGCGCCTCCTATTTCGACATGGGCGATGGCTTAGGTGCTCCCTATATCATCATAGAGGATAGGTTTGGCGTTGCTTATACCATTCCCTATGCTCACTGCATAACATAGGCGATAGGTTTGGTGCCACTTAGACCATTGCCTATGCTCACTTCCTCTCTTAGGCGATAGGTTAGGCGCCGCCTATGTCAACATAGGCGTTCGCTTAGGCGCCGCCTATATCAACATATGCGATAGGTTAGGCGCCGCTTATACCATTGCCTATGTTTACTGCCTCACTTAGGCGATAGGTTAGGCGCCGCCCATGTCAACATAGGCGACGGCATAGGCACCGCCTCTATCAACATAGGCGATAGGTTAGGCGCCGCTTATACCATTGCCTATGCTCTCTGCCTCACTTAGGCGATAGGTTAGACGCCGCCTATATCAACGTAGGCGATAGGTTAGGCGCCGCCTATATCAACATAGGCGAGAGGTTTGGCGCCGCTCATACCATTACCTATGCTCACTGCCTAACTTAGGCGATAGGTTTGGCTCCGCTTATACCATTACCTATGCTCACTGCCTCACTTAGGTGTTAGGTTTGGCGACGCCTATATCAACATAAGGGATAGATTTGGCGCCTCTTATACCATTGCCTATGCTCACTACATTACTAAGGCGATAGATTTGGCGTCTCTTATACCATTACCTATGCTCACTGCCTCACTTAGGCGATAGGTTAGGCGCCGCCTATGTCAATATAGGCGATGGCTTAGGCGCCGCCTATATCAACATAGGCGATAGATTAGGCTCCGCTTTTACCTTTACCTAGGCTCATTGCCTCACTCAAGCCATAGGTTAGGCGTCGCTTATACAATTACTTATGCTCACTGCCTCACTTAGGCGATAGGTTAGGCGCCGACAATGTAAACATAGGCGATGGCTTAGGCGTCGCCAATATGAACATAGGCAATAGGTTAGGCGCCGCTTATACCATTGCCTCTTCTTATTACCGCACTTAGGCGATTTGATAGGCGCCGCCTATGTCAACATAGGCGATGACTTAGGCTCCGGCTATATCAACATAGGCGATGGCTTAGGCGCTACCTATATCAATATAGGGGATAGATTTGGCGCCGCTTATACCATTGCCTATGCTCACAGCCTCACTTAGGCGATAGGTTAGGCGCCGCCTATGTCAACATATGCGAGGGCTTAGGCGCCTCCTATATCAAAATAAGCGATAAGTTTGGCACCGCTTATGCCATTACTTATTCTTATTGCCTTACTTAGGCAATAGGTTAGGCACCGCCTATGTCAACATAGGCAATGGCTTAAGCGTGCCTATATCAACATAGGCGATGGGTTAGGCGCCGCTTATACCATTGACTATGCTCACTGCCTTACTTAGGCGATAGGTTAGGCGCCGCCGATGTCAATATAGGCGATGGATTAGGCGCCACCTATATAAACATAGGTTAAAGGTTAGGCGCCGCTTATACCATTGCATATGCTGAATGCCTCATTTAGGAGATTGGTTATACGCCGCCTATTTCAATATAGGCGATGGCTTAGGCGCCGATTATACCATTGTGTATGCTCACTGCCTCACTTAGGCGATAGGTCAGACGCCGCCTATGTCAACATAGGTGATGGCATAGGCGCCACCTATATCAACATAGGAGATGAGTTAGGCGTCGCTTATACCATTGCCTATTCTCACTGCCTCACTTAGACGATTGGTTAGGCGCCGCCTATGTCAACATTAGCGATGGTTTAGGCGCCTCCTATATCAACATAGGCGATAGGTTATGCGCCGCCTATATACATATAGGCGATAGGTTAGGGCCGCCTATATCAACATAGGAGATAGGTTAGGCGCCGATTATACCATTGCCTATACTCACTGACTCACTTAGAAGATTGGTTAGGCGCTGCCTATGTCAACAAAGGCGATGGCTTAGGTGCCGCCTATATCAACATAGGCGATAGGTTAGGTGCTGTCTATATCAATGTAGGCGATAGCTTAGGCGCTGCCTATGTCAACATAGGCGATAGGTTAGGCGCCGCTTATACCATAGCCTATGCTCACAGCCTTACTTAGGCGATAGGTTAGGTGCCACCTATGTCAACATAGGTGATGGCTTAGGCACCGCCTATATCAACATAGGATATAGATTAGGCGCCGCTTATACCATTGCCTATTCTCACTGCCTCACTCAGGAGATTGGTTAGGCGCCGCCTATTTCAACAAAGGCGTTGGCTTAGGTGCCGCCAATATCAACATAGGCGATAGTTTAGGCGTCGTCTATATAAATATAGGCGATAGGTTAGGCGCTTCCTATATCAACAGAGGTGATAGGTTAGGCGCCGCTTATACCATTTCCTATGCTCACAGCCTCACTTAGGCGATAGGTTAGGTGCCACCTATGTCAACATAGGTGATGGCTTAGGCACCGCCTATATCAACATAGGAGATAGGTTTGGCACCGCTTATACCATTTCCTATTCTCACTGCCTCACTTAGGAGATTGGTTAGGCGCCGCCTATGTCAACAAAGGCGATGGCATAGGTGCTGCCTATATCCATATAGGTGATAGGTTAGGCGCCGCTTATACCATTGCCTATGCTCACCGCCTCACTTAGGCGATAGGTTAGGCGCCGCCTATGTAACCATAGGTGATGGCTTAGGAGCCACCTATATCAACATAGGCGATAGGTTAGGCGCCGCTTATACCATGTCCTATGCTTACTGCATTACATAGAATATAGGTTAGGCGCCGCCTATGTTAACATAGGCGATGGCTTAGGCTCCGCCTATATCAACATAGGCGATAGGCTAGGCGCCGCTTATACCATTACCTATTCTCACTGCCTCACTTAAGCAATAGGTTAGGGGCAGCCTATGTTAACATAGGCGATGTCTTAGGCGCCATCTATATCAACATAGTCGATAGGTTAGGCGCCGCTTATACCATGGCTATAGGTTAGGCGTCGCCAATGTCAACATAGGCGACAACTTAGGCGCCGCCTATATCAACATAGGCAATTGGTTAGGCGCCGTTTATACCATTGCCTATGCTCAGTGCCTCACTTAGGCGATAGGTTAGGCGCCGCCTATATCAACGTAGGCGATAGGTTAGGCGCCGCCTATATCAACATAGGCGAGAGGTTTGGCGCCGCTCATACCATTACCCATGCTCACTGCCTAACCTAGGCGATAGGTTTGGCTCCGCTTATACCATTACCTATGCTCACTGCCTCACTTAGGTGTTAGGTTTGGCGACGCCTATATCAACATAAGGGATAGATTTGGCGCGTCTTATACCATTGCCTATGCTCACTACCTCACTTAGGCGATAGATTTGGCGCCTCTTATACCATTACCTATGCTCACTGTCTCACTTAGGTGATAGGTTATGAGCCGCCTATATCAATAAAGGCGATGGCTTAGGCGCCGCCTATATCAACATAGGCGATAGGTTAGGCTCTGCTTTTACCTTTACCTAGGCTCATTGCCTCACTCAGGCGATAGGTTAGGCGCCGCTTATACGATTACTTATGCTCACTGCCTCACTTAGGCGATAGGTTAGGCACCGACAATGCAAACATAGGCGATGGCTTTGGCGCCGCCTATATCAACATAGGATATAGATTAGGCGCCGCTTATACCATTGCCTATTATCACTGCCTCACTCAGGAGAATGGTTAGGCGCCGCCTATATCAACATAGTCGATAGGTTAGGCGCCGCTTATACCATGGCCTATGCTCGTTGCCTCACTTAGGCGATAGGTTAGGCGCCGCCAATGTCAACATAGGCGACAACTTAGGCGCCGCCTATATCAACATAGGCAATTGGTTAGGCGCCGTTTATACCATTGCCTATGCTCACTGCCTCACTTAGGCGATAGGTTAGGCTCCGCCTATATCAACATAGGAGACATGTTGGGCACCGCCTATATCAACATTGGCGATAGGTTTGGCGCCGCTTATACCATTGCCTATGCTCACTGCCTCACTTAGGAGATAGGTTTGGCGCCGTTTATACCATTGCATATGCTCACTTCCTCACTTAGGCGATAGGTTAGGCGCCGCCTATGTCAACATAGGCGATGGATTAGGCACCACCTATATCAACATATGCGATTGGTTAGGCACCGCTTATACCAATTCCTATGCTCACTGCCTCACTTAGGCGATAGGTTAGGCGCCACTTAGACAATTGCCTATGCTCACTACCTCACTTAGGCGATAGGTTAGGAGCCACCTATATCAACATAGGAGATAGGTTAGGCGCCTCCTATATCAACATAGGCGATAGGTTTGGCGCCGGTCATACCATTGCCTATGCTCACTGCCTCACTTAGGTGATAGGGTTTGCTCCGCTTGTACCATTACCTATGCTCACTGCCTCACTTAGGCGATAGATTTGGCGCCTCTTATACTATTACCTATACTCACTGCCACACGTAGGCGATAGGTTAGGCCCCGCCTATGTCAACATAGGCGATGGCTTAGGCGCCGCCTTTATCCACATAGGCGATAGGTTAGGCAACGCTTATACCTTTACCTAGGCTCATTGCCTCACATTGGCGATAGGTTAGGCGCCGCTTATACCATTACCTATGCTCACTTCTTCACTTAGGCGATAGGTTAGGCGCCATCAATGTAAACATAGTCGATGGCTTAGGCGCTGCCAATATCAACATAGGCGATAGGTTAGGCTCCGCCAATATCAACATAGGCGATAGGTTAGGCGCCGCCAATATCAACATAGGCGATGGCTTAGGCGCAGCATATATACACATAGGCGATGACTTAGGCGCTACCTATATCAACATAGGGGATAGATTTGGCACCGCTTATACCATTGCCTATGCTCACAGCCTCACTTAGGCGATAGGTTAGGCGCCGCCTATGTCAACATAGGCGATGGCTTAGGCGCTGCATCTATCAAAATAGGCGATAGGTTAGGCGCCGCTTATGCCATTACCTATTCTCATTGCCTCACTTAGGCGATAGGTTAGGCGCCGCTTATGCAATTACCTATTCTCATTGCCTCACTTAGGCGATAGGTTAGGCACCGCCTATGTCAACATAGGCGATGGCTTAAGCACAGCCTATATCAACATAGGTGATGGGTTAGGCACCGCTTATACCATTGCCTATGCTCACTGCCTTACATAGGCGATAGGTTAGGCACCGCCTATGTTAACATAGCCGATGGATTAGGCGCCACCTATATAAACATAGGTTATAGGTTAGGCGCCGCTTATACCATTGTCTATGCTCAATGCCTTACTTAGGCGATAGGTTAGACACCGTCTATGTGAACATAGGCGATGGCTTAGGCGCCACCTATATCAACATAGGCGATAGGTTAGTCTCCGCCTATATCAACATAGGCAACTTGTTAGGCACCGCCTATATCAACATTGGCGATAGGTTTGGCGCCGCTTATACCATTGCCTATGCTCACAGCCTCACTTAAGCGATAGGTTAGGCGCCGCCTATGTCATCATAGGTGATGGCTTAGGCGCCACCTATATCAAAATAAGCGATAAGTTAGGCGCCACTTATGCCATTACCTATTCTCATTGCCTCACTTAGGCGATAGGTTAGGCACCGCCTATGTCAACATAGGCGATGGCTTAAGCGCCGCCTATATCAACATAGGCGATGGGTTAGGCGCTGCTTATACCATTGCCTATGCTCACTGCCTTACTTAGGCGATAGGTTAGGCTCCGCCTATGTCAACATAGGCGATGGATTAGGCCCCACCTATATAAACATAGGTTAAAGGTTAGGCGCCGCTTATACCATTGCCTATGCTGAATGCCTCATTTAGGAGATAGGTTAGGCGCCGCTTATACCATTGCCTATGCTCACTGCCTAACATTGGCGATAGATTAGGCGCCTCCTATTTCGACATGGGCGATGGCTTAGGTGCCCCTTATATCTAAATAGGCGATAGGTTAAGCACCGCTTATACCATAGCCTATGCTCACTGCCTCACTTTGGCGATAGGTTAGGTGCCGCCTATATCAACATAGGCGATAGGTTAGGCGCCACCTATATCAACATAGGCGATAGGTTAGGTGCCGCTTATACCATTGCCTATGCTCACTGCCTTACTTAGACGATAGGTTAGGTGCAGCCTATGTCAAAATAGGTGATGGCTTAGGCGCTGCCTATATCAACATAGGAGATAGGTTAGACGCCGCTTATACCATTACCTATTCTCACTGGCTAACTTAGGCGATAGGTTAGGGGCCTCCTATGTCAACATAGGCGATGGCTTAGGCGCCGCCTATATCAACATAGGCGATATTCTAGGCGCCGCTTATACCATTGCCTATGTTCACTTCCTAACTTAGGCGATAGATTAGGCGCCGCCTATGTCAACGTAGGTGATGGCTTAGGTGCCGCTTAAATCAACATAGGCGATAGGTTAGGCGCCTCTTATACCATTGCCTATGCTCACTGCCTCACTTAGACGATGGGTTAGGCGCCGCCTATGTTAATATAGGCGATGGCTTAGGGGCCCGCCTATATCAACATAGGCGATTTGTTAGGCACCGATTATACCATTGCCTATGCTCACTACCTCTCTTAGGCGATAGGTTAAGAAATACTTATTTCAACATAGGCGCCGCCTATGTCAACATAGGCGATGGCTTAGGCGCCGCCTATATCATCATAGGCGATAGGTTAGGCGCTGCATATTCCATTGCCTATTCTCACTGCCTCACTTAGGCGATAGGTTAGGCGATGGCGTTGGCGCTGCCTAAGTCAACATAGGCGATGGCGTTGGCGCTGCCTATGTCAACATAGGCGATAGGTTAGGCACTGCCTATGTCAACATAGGCGATGGCATAGGCGCCATATATATCAACTTAGGCGATAGGTTAGGCGCCGATTATACCATTGCCTATTCTCACTGCCTCAATTTGGGGATAGATTAGGCGCCCCCTATATCAACATAGACGATAGGTTAGGCACCGGTTATAACATTGCCTATGCTCACTGCCTCACTAAGGTGATAGGTTAGGCGCCGCATATATCAATATAGGCGATAGATTAGGCACCGCCTATACCAACATAGGAGATAGGTTAGGCGCCGCTTATACCATTGCCTATGCTCACTGCCTTACTTAGGCGATAGGTTAGGTGCCACC
Organism: Capsicum pubescens; assembly: GCA_030864215.1. Classification (NCBI taxonomy): domain Eukaryota; kingdom Viridiplantae; phylum Streptophyta; class Magnoliopsida; order Solanales; family Solanaceae; genus Capsicum; species Capsicum pubescens. Next base: position 305,762,582 of record CM061542.1, read on the forward strand.
TATGTCAACATAGGTGATGGATTATGCGCCACCTATATCAACATAGGAGATAGGTTAGGCGTCACTTATACCATTGCCTATTCTCACTGCCTCATTTAGGCAATTGGTTAGGCGCCGCCTATGTCAACATAGGCGATAGCTTAGGCGCGGCCTATATCTACATAGGCGATAGGTTAGGCGCCGCTTATACCATTGCCTATGCTCACAGCCACACTCAGGTGATTTGTTAGACGCCACTTATATCAACATAGGCGATGGCTTAGGGGCCGCCTATATCAACATAGGTGATAGGTTTGGCGCCGCTTATACCATTGCCTATGCTCACTGCCTCACTTTGGCGATAGGTGAGTCGCCGCCTATGTCAACATAGGCGATGGCTTAGGCACCGCCAATATCAACATAGGCGATATGCTAGGCACCGATTATTCCATTGCCTATGCTCAGTGCCACTCTTAGGCGATAGGTTACGAAACGCCTATGTCAACATATGCGATGGCTTAGGCGCTGCCTATATCAACATAGGTAATAGGTTAGGCGCTGCATATTCCATTGCCTATTCTCACTGCCTCACTTAGGCGATAGGTTAGGAGCCGCCTAAGTCAACATAGGCGATGGCTTTGGCACCGCCTATATCAACATAGGCGATAGGTTAGGCACCACCTATGTCAACATAGCGATGGCATAGGCGCTACATATATCAACTTTGGCGATAGGTTAGGTGCCGCCTATATCAACATAGGCGATAGGTTAGGCTCCACCTATATCAACATAGGCGATAGGTTAGGTGCCGCTTATACCATTGCCTATGCTCACTGCCTTACTTAGGCGATAGGTTAGGTGCAGCCTATGTCAACATAGGTGATGGCTTAGGCGCCGCCTATATCAACATAGGAGATAGGTTAGACGCCGCTTATACCATTACCTATTCTCACTGGCTAACTTAGGCGATAGGATAGGGGCCTCCTATGTCAACATAGGAGATGGCTTAGGCGCCGCCTATATCAACATAGGCGATATTCTAGGCGCCGCTTATACCATTGCCTATGTTCACTTCCTAACTTAGGCGATAGATTAGGCGCCGCCTATGTCAACATAGGTGATGGCTTAGGTGTCTCTTAAATGAACATAGGCGATAGGTTAGGCGCCTCTTATACAATTGCCTATGCTCACTGCCTCACTTCGGCGATAGGTTAGGCGCCGCCTATGTTAACATAGGCGATGGCTTAGGGGCCTGCCTATATCAACATAGGCGATTTGTTAGGCACCGATTATACCATTGCCTATGCTCACTACCTCTCTTAGGCGATAGGTTAAGAAATACTTATTTCAACATAGGCGATGGCTTAGGCGCCGCCTATATCAACATAGGCGATAGGTTAGGCGCCGCATATTCCATTGCCTATTCTCACTGCCTCACTTAGGCGATAGGTTAGGCGCCGCCTAAGTCAACATAGGCGATGGCTTTGGCGCTGCCTATGTCAACATAGGCGATAGGTTAGGCACCGCCTATGTCAACATAGGCGATGGCATAGGCGCCATATATATCAACTTAGGCGATAGGTTAGGCGCCGATTATACCATTGCCTATTCTCACTGCCTCAATTTAGGGATAGATTAGGCGCCCCCTATATCAACATAGACGATAGGTTAGGCATCGGTTATAACATTGCTTATGCTCACTGCCTCACTAAGGTGATAGGTTAGGCGCCGCATATATCAACATAGGCGATAGATTAGGCACCGCCTATACCAACATAGGCGATAGGTTAGGCGCCGCTTATTCCATTGCCTATGCTCACTGCCTTAATTAGGCGATAGGTTAGGTGCCGCCTATGTCAACATAGGTGATGGCTTACGCGCCGCCTATATCAACATAGGAGATAGGTTAGGCATCGCTTATACCATTGCCTATTCTCAGTGCCTCATTTAGGCAAGTGGTTAGGCGCCGCCTATGTCAACATAGGCGATAGCTTAGGCGCGGCCTATATCTACATAGGCGATAGGTTAGGCGCCGCTTATACCATTACCTATGCTCACAGCCACACTCAGGCGATTGGTTAGACGCCACTTATATCAACATAGGCGATGGCTTAGGGGCTGCCTATATCAACATAGGTGATAGGTTTGGCGCCGCTTATACCATTGCCTATGCTCACTACCTCACTTAGGCGATAGGTAAGTCGCCGCCTATGTCAACATAGGTGATGGCTTAGGCACCGCCAATATCAACATAGGCGATATGTTAGGCACCGATTATACCATTGCCTATGCTCAGTGCCACTCTTAGGCGATAGGTTACGAAACGCCTCTGTCATCATATGCGATGGCTTAGGCGCCGCCTATGTCAACATAGGAGATGGTTTAGGCGCCGCCTATATCAACACAGGCGATAGGTTAGGCGCTGCATATTCCATTGCCTATTCTCACTGCCTCACTTAGGCGATAGGTTAGGAGCCGCCTAAGTCAACATAGGCGATGGCTTTGGCACCGCCTATATCAACATAGGCGATAGGTTAGGCACCGCTTATACCATTGCATATGATGAATGCCTCATTTAGGAGATTGGTTATGCACCGCCTATTTCAACATAGGCAATGGCTTAGGTGCCGATTATACCAATGTCTATGCTCACTGCCTCACTTAGGCGATAGGTCAGACGCCGCCTATGTCAACATAGGTGATGGCATAGGCGCCGCCTATATCAACATAGGAGATGAGTTAGGCGTCGCTTATACCATTGCCTATTCTCACTGCCTCACTTAGATGATTGGTTAGGCGCCGCCTATGTCAACATTGGCGATGGTTTAGGCGCCTCCTATATCAACATAGGCGATAGGTTATGCGCCACCTATATACAAATAGGCGATATGTTAGGGCCACCTATATCAACATAGGAGATAGGTTAGGCACGATTATACCATTGCCTATACTCACTGACTCACTTAGAAAATTGGTTAGGCGCCGCCTATGTCAAAAAAGGCGATGGCTTAGGTGCCGCCTATATCAACATAGGCGATAGGTTAGGTGCTGTCTATATCAATGTAGGCGATAGCTTAGGCGCTGCCTTTGTCAACATAGGCGATATGTTAGGCGCCGCTTATACCATTGCCTATGCTCACAGCCTCACTTAGGCGATAGGTTAGGTGCCACCTATGTCAACATAGGTGATGGCTTAGGAACCACCTATATCAGCATAGGATATAGATTAGGCTCCGCTTATACCATTGCCTATTCTCACTGCCTCACTCAGGAGATTGGTTAGGCGCCGCCTATTTCAACAAAGGCGTTGGCTTAGGTGCCGCCTATATCAACATAGGCGATAGTTTAGGCGTCGTCTATATCATTATAGGCGATAGGTTAGGCACTTCCTATATCAACCTAGGCGATAGGTTAGGCGCCGCTTATACCATTGCCTATGCTCACTGCCTCACTTAGGCGATAGGTTTGGCGCCGCTTATACCATTGCCTATGCTCACTTCCTTACTTAGGCGATAGGTTACGCGCCGCCTATGTCAACATAGGCGAAGGATTAGCCGCCGCATGTATCAACATATACGATAGGTTAGGCGCCGCTTATACCATTGCCTATGCTCACTGCCTCACTTAGGCGATAGGTTAGGCGCCGCTTATACCATTGCCTATGCTCACTACCTCACTTAGGCGATAGGTTAGGAGCCACCTATATCAACATAGGCGATAGGTTAGGCACCGCCTATATCAACGTAGGCGATAGGTTTGGCGCCGTTCATACCATTGCCTATGCTCACTGCCTCACTTAGGCGATAGTTTTTGCTCCGCTTGTACCATTACCTATGCTCACTGCCTCACTTAGGCGATAGATTTGGCGCCTCTTATACCATTACCTATGCACACTGCCTCACTTAGGTGATAGGTTAGGTGCCACCTATGTCAACATAGGCGATGGCTTAGGCGCCCCCTATATCAACATAGGCGACAGGTTAGGCACCGCTTATACCTTTACCTAGGCTCATTGCCTCACTTAGGCGATAGGTTAGGCGCCGCTTATAGCATTACCTATGCTCTCTGATTCACTTAGGCGATAGGTTGGGCGCCGTCAATGTAAACGTAGTCGATGGCTTAGGCGCCGTCAATATCAACATAGGCGATGGCTTAGGCACCGATTATACCATTGCCTATGCTCACTACCTCTCTTAGGCGATAGGTTAAGAAATACTTATTTCAACATAGGCGCCGCCTATGTCAACATAGGCGATGGCTTAGGCGCCGCCTATATCAACATAGGCGATAGGTTAGGCGCCGCTTATTCCATTGCCTATTCTTACTGCCTCACTTAAGCGATAGGTTAGGCGCCGCCTAAGTCAACATAGGCGATGGCTTTGGCGCTTCCTATGTCAACATAGGCGATAGGTTAGGCACCGCCTATGTCAACATAGGCGATGGCATAGGCGCCATATATATCAACTTAGGCGATAGGTTAGGCGCTGATTATACCATTGCCTATTCTCACTGCCTCAATTTGGGTATAGATTAGGCGCCCCCTATATCAACATAGACGATAGGTTAGGCACCGCTTATAACATTGCCTATGATCACTGCCTCACTAAGGTGATAGGTTAGGCGCCGCATATATCAACATAGGCGATAGATTTGGCACAGCCTATACCAACATAGGCGATAGGTTAGGCGCCGCATATACCATTGCCTATGCTCACTTCCTTACTTAGGCGATAGGTTAGGTGCCGCCTATGTCAACATAGGTGATGGCTTAGGCGCCGCTTATATCAACATAGGAGATAGGTTAGGCGTCGCTTATACCATTGCTTATTCTCACTGCCTCATTTAGGCAATTGGTTAGGCGCCGCCTATGTCAACATAGGCGATAGGTTAGGCGCGGCCTATATCTACATAGGCGATAGGTTAGGTGCCGCTTATACCATTGCCTATGGTTACAGCCACACTCAGGCGATTGGTTAGACGCCACTTATATCAACATAGGCGATGGCTTAGGGGCCGCCTATATAAACATAGGCGATAGGTTTGGTGCCACTTAGACCATTGCCTATGCTCACTTCCTCTCTTAGGCGATAGGTTAGGCGCCGCCTATGTCAACATAGGCGATGGCTTAGGCGCCGCCTATATCAACATATGCGATAGGTTAGGCGCCGCTTATACCATTGCCTATGCTTACTGCCTCACTTAGGCGATAGGTTAGGCGCTGCCCATGTCAACATAGGCGACGGCATAGGCACCGCCTCTATCAACATAGGCGATAGGTTAGGCGCCGCTTATACCATTGCCTATGCTCTCTGCCTCACTTAGGCGATAGGTTAGACGCCGCCTATATCAACGTAGGCGATAGGTTAGGCGCCGCCTATATCAACATAGGCGAGAGGTTTGGCGCCGCTCATACCATTACCTATGCTCACTGCCTAACTTAGGCGATAGGTTTGGCTTCGCTTATACCATTACCTATGCTCACTGCCTCACTTAGGTGTTAGGTTTGGCGACGCCTATATCAACATAAGGGATAGATTTGGCGCCTCTTATACCATTGCCTATGCTCACTACATCACTAAGGCGATAGATTTGGCGTCTCTTATACCATTACCTATGCTCACTGCCTCACTTAGGCGATAGGTTAGGCGCCGCCTATGTCAATATAGGCGATGGCTTAGGCGCCGCCTATATCAACATAGGCGATAGATTAGGATCCGCTTTTACCTTTACCTAGGCTCATTGCCTCACTCAAGCCATAGGTTAGGCGCCGCTTATACAATTACTTATGCTCACTGCCTCACTTAGGCGATAGGTTAGGCGCCGACAATGTAAACATAGGCGATGGCTTAGGCTTCGCCAATATGAACATAGGCAATAGGTTAGGCGCCGCTTATACCATTGCCTCTTCTTATTACCGCACTTAGGCGATTTGATAGGCGCCGCCTATGTCAACATAGGCGATGGCTTAGGCTCCGGCTATATCAACATAGGCGATGGCTTAGGCGCTACCTATATCAATATAGGGGATAGATTTGGCGCCGCTTATACCATTGCCTATGCTCACAGCCTCACTTAGGCGATAGGTTAGGCGCCGCCTATGTCAACATAGGCGAGGGCTTAGGCGCCTCCTATATCAAAATAAGCGATAAGTTTGGCACCGCTTATGCCATTACTTATTCTTATTGCCTCACTTAGGCAATAGGTTAGGCACCGCCTATGTCAACATAGGCAATGGCTTAAGCGTCGCCTATATCAACATAGGCGATGGGTTAGGCGCCGCTTATACCATTGACTATGCTCACTGCCTTACTTAGGCGATAGGTTAGGCGCCGCCGATGTCAACATAGGCGATGGATTAGGCGCCACCTATATAAACATAGGTTAAAGGTTAGGCGCCGCTTATACCATTGCATATGCTGAATGCCTCATTTAGGAGATTGGTTATACGCCGCCTATTTCAATATAGGCGATGGCTTAGGCGCCGATTATATCATTGTCTATGCTCACTGCCTCACTTAGGCGATAGGTCAGACGCCGCCTATATCAACATAGGAGATGAGTTAGGCGTCGCTTATACCATTGCCTATTCTCACTGCCTCACTTAGACGATTGGTTAGGCGCCGCCTATGTCAACATTAGCGATGGTTTAGGCGCCTCCTATATCAACATAGGCGATAGGTTATGCGCCGCCTATATACATATAGACGATAGGTTAGGGCCGCTTATATCAACATAGGAGATAGGTTAGGCGCCGATTATACCATTGCCTATACTCACTGACTCACTTAGAAGATTGGTTAGGCGCCGCCTATGTCAACAAAGGCGATGGCTTAGGTGCCGCCTATATCAACATAGGCGATAGGTTAGGTGCTGTCTATATCAATGTAGGCGATAGCTTAGGCGCTGCCTATGTCAACATAGGCGATAGGTTAGGCGCCACTTATACCATAGCCTATGCTCACAGCCTTACTTAGGCGATAGGTTAGGTGCCACCTATGTCAACATAGGTGATGGCTTAGGCACCGCCTATATCAACATAGGATATAGATTAGGCGCCGCTTATACCATTGCCTATTCACACTGCCTCACTCAGGAGATTGGTTAGGCGCCGCCTATTTCAACAAAGGCGTTGGCTTAGGTGCCGCCTATATCAACATAGGAGATAGTTTAGGCGTCATCTATATCAATATAGGCGATAGGTTAGGCGCTTCCTATATCAACAGAGGTGATAGGTTAGGCGCCGCTTATACCATTTCCTATGCTCACAGCCTCACTTAGGCGATAGGTTAGGTGCCACCTATGTCAACATAGGTGATGGCTTAGGCACCGCCTATATCAACAAAGGAGATAGGTTTGGCACCGCTTATACCATTTCCTATTCTCACTGCCTCACTTAGGAGATTGGTTAGGCGCCGCCTATGTCAAAAAAGGCGATGGCTTAGGTGCCGCCTATATCAACATAGGCGATAGGTTAGGTGCTGTCTATATCAATGTAGGCGATAGCTTAGGCGCTGCCTTTGTCAACATAGGCGATATGTTAGGCGCCGCTTATACCATTGCCTATGCTCACAGCCTCACTTAGGCGATAGGTTAGGTGCCACCTATGTCAACATAGGTGATGGCTTAGGAACCACCTATATCAGCATAGGATATAGATTAGGCTCCGCTTATACCATTGCCTATTCTCACTGCCTCACTCAGGAGATTGGTTAGGCGCCGCCTATTTCAACAAAGGCGTTGGCTTAGGTGCCGCCTATATCAACATAGGCGATAGTTTAGGCGTCGTCTATATCATTATAGGCGATAGGTTAGGCACTTCCTATATCAACCTAGGCGATAGGTTAGGCGCCGCTTATACCATTGCCTATGCTCACTGCCTCACTTAGGCAATAGGTTTGGCGCCGCTTATACCATTGCCTATGCTCACTTCCTTACTTAGGCGATAGGTTACGCGCCGCCTATGTCAACATAGGCGAAGGATTAGCCGCCGCATGTATCAACATATACGATAGGTTAGGCGCCGCTTATACCATTGCCTATGCTCACTGCCTCACTTAGGCGATAGGTTAGGCGCCGCTTATACCATTGCCTATGCTCACTACCTCACTTAGGCGATAGGTTAGGAGCCACCTATATCAACATAGGCGATAGGTTAGGCACCGCCTATATCAACGTAGGCGATAGGTTTGGCGCCGTTCATACCATTGCCTATGCTCACTGCCTCACTTAGGCGATAGTTTTTGCTCCGCTTGTACCATTACCTATGCTCACTGCCTCACTTAGGCGATAGATTTGGCGTCTCTTATACCATTACCTATGCACACTGCCTCACTTAGGTGATAGGTTAGGTGCCACCTATGTCAACATAGGCGATGGCTTAGGCGCCCCCTATATCAACATAGGCGACAGGTTAGGCACCGCTTATACCTTTACCTAGGCTCATTGCCTCACTTAGGCGATAGGTTAGGCGCCGCTTATAGCATTACCTATGCTCTCTGATTCACTTAGGCGATAGGTTGGGCGCCGTCAATGTAAACGTAGTCGATGGCTTAGGCGCCGTCAATATCAACATAGGCGATGTCTTAGGCACCGATTATACCATTGCCTATGCTCACTACCTCTCTTAGGCGATAGGTTAAGAAATACTTATTTCAACATAGGCGCCGCTTATACCATAGCCTATGCTCACAGCCTTACTTAGGCGATAGGTTAGGTGCCACCTATGTCAACATAGGTGATGGCTTAGGCACCGCCTATATCAACATAGGATATAGATTAGGCGCCGCTTATACCATTGCCTATTCTCACTGCCTCACTCAGGAGATTGGTTAGGCGCCGCCTATTTCAACAAAGGCGTTGGCTTAGGTGCCGCCTATATCAACATAGGAGATAGTTTAGGCGTCGTCTATATCAATATAGGCGATAGGTTAGGCGCTTCCTATATCAACAGAGGTGATAGGTTAGGCGCCGCTTATACCATTTCCTATGCTCACAGCCTCACTTAGGCGATAGGTTAGGTGCCACCTATGTCAACATAGGTGATGGCTTAGGCACCGCCTATATCAACAAAGGAGATAGGTTTGGCACCGCTTATACCATTTCCTATTCTCACTGCCTCACTTAGGAGATTGGTTAGGCGCCGCCTATGTCAACAAAGGCGATGGCTTAGGTGCTGTCTATATCCACATAGGTGATAGGTTAGGCGCCGCTTATACCATTGCCTATGCTCACCGCCTCACTTAGGCGATAGGTTAGGCGCCGCCTATGTAAACATAGGTGATGGCTTAGGAGCCACCTATATCAACATAGGCGATAGGTTAGGCGCCGCTTATACCATGTCCTATGCTTACTGCCTTACATAGAATATAGGTTAGGCGCCGCCTATGTTAAAATAGGCGATGGCTTAGGCTCCGCCTATATCAACATAGGCGATAGGCTAGGCGCCGCTTATACCATTACCTATTCTCACTGCCTCACTTAAGCATTAGGTTAGGGGCAGCCTATGTTAACATAGGCGATGGCTTAGGCGCCATCTATATCAACATAGTCGATAGGTTAGGCGCCGCTTATACCATGGCCTATGCTCGTTGCCTCACTTAGGCAATAGGTTAGGCGTCGCCAATGTCAACATAGGCGACAACTTAGGCGCCGCCTATATCAACATAGGCAATTGGTTAGGCGCCGTTTATACCATTGCCTATGCTCACTGCCTCACTTAGGCGATAGGTTTGGCGCCGCCTATATCAACGTAGGCGATAGGTTAGGCGCCGCCTATATCAACATAGGCGAGAGGTTTGGCGCCGCTCATACCATTACCCATGCTCACTGCCTAACCTAGGCGATAGGTTTGGCTCCGCTTATACCATTACCTATGCTCACTGCCTCACTTAGGTGTTAGGTTTGGCGACGCCTATATCAACAAAAGGGATAGATTTGGCGCCTCTTATACCATTGCCTATGCTCACTACCTCACTTAGGCGATAGATTTGGCGCCTCTTATACCATTACCTATGCTCACTGTCTCACTTAGGTGATAGGTTATGCGCCGCCTATATCAATAAAGGCGATGGCTTAGGCGCCGCCTATATCAACATAGGCGATAGGTTAGGCTCTGCTTTTACCTTTACCTAGGCTCATTGCCTCACTCAGGCGATAGGTTAGGCGCCGCTTATACGATTACTTATGCTCACTGCCTCACTTAGGCGATAGGTTAGGCACCGACAATGCAAACATAGGCGATGGCTTTGGCGCCGCCAATATCAACATAGGTAATAGTTTAGGCGCCGCTTATACCATTGCCTCTTCTTATTACCGCACTTAGGCGATTTGTTAGGCGCCGCCTATATCAACATAGGCGATGGCTTAGGCACTACCTATATCAATATAGGGGATAGATTTGGCGCCGCTTATACCATTTCCTATGCTCACAGCCTCACTTAGGCGATAGGTTAGGCGCCGCCTATGTCAACATAGGCGAGGGCTTAGGCGCCTCCTATATCAAAATAGGCGATAAGTTAGGCGCCGCTTATGCCATTACTTATTCTCATTGCCTCACTTAGCCGATAGGTTAGGCACCGCCTATGTCAACATAGGCAAAGGCTTAAGCGCCGCCTATATCAACATAGGCGATGGGTTAGGCGCTGCTTATACCATTGCCTATGCTCACTGCCTTACTTAGGCGATAGGTTAGGCGCCGCCGATGTCAACATAGGCGATGGATTTGGCGCCTCCTATATAAACATAGGTTAAAGGTTAGGCGCCGCTTATACCATTGCATATGCTGAATGCCTCATTTAGGAGATTGTTTATGCGCCGCCTATTTCAACATAGGCGATGGCTTAGGCGCCGATTATACCATTGTCTATGCTCACTGCCTCACTTAGGCGATAGGTCAGACGCCGCCTATGTCAACATAGGTGAAGGCATAGGCGCCGCCTATATCAACATAGGAGATGAGTTAGGCGTCGCTTATACCATTTCCTATTCTCACAGCCTCACTTAGGAGATAGGTTAGGTGTCACCTATGTCAACATAGGTGATGGCTTAGGCACCGCCTATATCAACATAGGATATAGATTAGGCGCCGCTTATACCATTGCCTATTATCACTGCCTCACTCAGGAGAATGGTTAGGCGCCTCCTATATCAACATAGTCGATAGGTAAGGCGCCACTTATACCATGGCCTATGCTCGTTGCCTCACTTAGGCGATAGGTTAGGCGCCGCCAATGTCAACATAGGCGACAACTTAGGCGCCGCCTATATCAACATAGGCAATTGGTTAGGCGCCGTTTATACCATTGCCTATGCTCACTGCCTCACTTAGGCGATAGGTTAGGCTCCACCTATATCAACATAGGCGACATGTTGGGCACCGCCTATATCAACATTGGCGATAGGTTTGGCGCCGCTTATACCATTGCCTATGCTCACTGCCTCACTTAGGCGATAGGTTTGGCGCCGCTTATACCATTGCATATGCTCACTTCCTCATTTAGGCGATAGGTTAGGCGCCGCCTATGTCAACATAGGCAATGGATTAGGCACCGCCTATATCAACATATGCGATTGGTTAGGCGCCGCTTATACCAATTCCTATGCTCACTGCCTCACTTAGGCGATAGGTTAGGCGCCGCTTATACAATTGCCTATGCTCACTACCTCACTTAGGCGATAGGTTAGGAGCCACCTATATTAACATAGGCGATAGGTTAGGCGCCTCCTATATAAACATAGGCGATAGGTTTGGCGCCGGTCATACCAATGCCTATGCTCACTGCCTCACTTAGGTGATAGGTTTTGCTCCGCTTGTACCATTACCTATGCTCACTGCCTCACTTAGGCGATAGATTTGGCGCCTCTTATACTATTACCTATACTCACTGCCACACTTAGGCGATAGGTTAGGCGCCGCCTATGTCAACATAGGCGATGGCTTAGGCGCCGCCTATATCCACATAGGCGATAGGTTAGGCAACGCTTATACCTTTACCTAGGCTCATTGCCTCACATTGGCGATAGGTTAGGCGCCGCTTATACCATTACCTATGCTCACTTCTTCACTTAGGCGATAGGTTAGGCGCCATCAATGTAAACATAGTCGATGGCTTAGGCGCCGCCAATATCAACATAGGCGATAGGTTAGGCTCCGCCAATATCAACATAGGCGATAGGTTAGGCGCCGCCAATATCAACATAGGCGATGGCTTAGGCGCAGCATATATACACATAGGCGATGGCTTAGGCGCTACCTATATCAACATAGGGGATAGATTTGGCACCGCTTATACCATTGCCTATGCTCACAGCCTCACTTAGGCGATAGGTTAGGCGCCGCCTATGTCAACAAAGGCGATGGCTTAGGCGCCGCCTATATCAACATAGGCGATAGATTAGGCTCCGCTTTTACCTTTACCTAGGCTCATTGCCTCACTCAATCCATAGGTTAGGCGCCGCTTATACAATTACTTATGCTCACTGCCTCACTTAGGCGATAGGTTAGGCGCCGACAATGTAAACATAGGCGATGGCTTAGGCTTCGCCAATATGAACATAGGCAATAGGTTAGGCGCCGCTTATACCATTGCCTCTTCTTATTACCGCACTTAGGCGATTTGATAGGCGCCGCCTATGTCAACATAGGCGATGGCTTAGGCTCCGGCTATTTCAACATAGGCGATGTCTTAGGCGCTACCTATATCAATATAGGGGATAGATTTGGCGCCGCTTATACCATTGCCTATGCTCACAGCCTCACTTAGGCGATAGGTTAGGCGCCGCCTATGTCCACATAGGCGAGGGCTTAGGCGCCTCCTATATCAAAATAAGCGATAAGTTTGGCACCGCTTATGCCATTACTTATTCTTATTGCCTCACTTAGGCAATAGGTTAGGCACCGCCTATGTCAACATAGGCAATGGCTTAAGCGTCGCCTATATCAACATAGGCGATGGGTTAGGCGCCGCTTATACCATTGACTATGCTCACTGCCTTACTTAGGCGATAGGTTAGGCGCCGCCGATGTCAACATAGGCGATGGATTAGGCGCCACCTATATAAACATAGGTTAAAGGTTAGGCGCCGCTTATACCATTGCATATGCTGAATGCCTCATTTAGGAGATTGGTTATACGCCGCCTATTTCAATATAGGCGATGGCTTAGGCGCCGATTATATCATTGTCTATGCTCACTGCCTCACTTAGGCGATAGGTCAGACGCCGCCTATGTCAACATAGGTGATGGCATAGGCGCCGCCTATATCAACATAGGAGATGTGTTAGGCGTCGCTTATACCATTGCCTATTCTCACTGCCTCACTTAGACGATTGGTTAGGCGCCGCCTATGTCAACATTAGCGATGGTTTAGGCGCCTCCTATATCAACATAGGCGATAGGTTATGCGCCGCCTATATACATATAGGCGATAGGTTAGGGCCGCCTATATCAACATAGGAGATAGGTTAGGCGCCGATTATACCATTGCCTATACTCACTGACTTACTTAGAAGATTGGTTAGGCGCCGCCTATGTCAACAAAGGCGATGGCTTAGGTGCCGCCTATATCAACATAGGCGATAGGTTAGGTGCTGTCTATATCAATGTAGGCGATAGCTTAGGCGCTGCCTATGTCAACATCGGCGATAGGTTAGGCGCCGCTTATACCATAGCCTATGCTCACAGCCTTACTTAGGCGATAGGTTAGGTGCCACCTATGTCAACATAGGTGATGGCTTAGGCACCGCCTATATCAACATAGGATATAGATTAGGCGCCGCTTATACCATTGCCTATTCTCACTGCCTCACTCAGGAGATTGGTTAGGCGCCGCCTATTTCAACAAAGGTGTTGGCTTAGGTGCCGCCTATATCAACATAGGCGATAGTTTAGGCGTCGTCTATATCAATATAGGCGATAGGTTAGGCGCTTCCTATATCAACAGAGGTGATAGGTTAGGCGCCGCTTATACCATTTCCTATGCTCACAGCCTCACTTAGGCGATAGGTTAGGTGCCACCTATGTCAACATAGGTGATGGCTTAGGCACCGCCTATATCAACATAGGAGATAGGTTTGGCACCGCTTATACCATTTCCTATTCTCACTGCCTCACTTAGGAGATTGGTTAGGCGCCGCCTATGTCAACAAAGGCGATGGCTTAGGTGCTGCCTATATCCACATAGGTGATAGGTTAGGCGCCGCTTATACCATTGCCTATGCTCACCGCCTCACGTAGGCGATAGGTTAGGCGCCGCCTATGTAAACATAGGTGATGGCTTAGGAGCCACCTATATCAACATAGGCGATAGGTTAGGCGCCGCTTATACCATGTCCTATGCTTACTGCCTTACATAGAATATAGGTTAGGCGCCGCCTATGTTAACATAGGCGATGGCTTAGGCTCCGCCTATATCAACATAGGCGATAGGCTAGGCGCCGCTTATACCATTACCTATTCTCACTGCCTCACTTAAGCAATAGGTTAGGGGCAGCCTATGTTAACATAGGCGATGGCTTAGGCGCCATCTATATCAACATAGTCGATAGGTTAGGCGCCGCTTATACCATGGCCTATGCTCGTTGCCTCACTTAGGCAATAGGTTAGGCGTCGCCAATGTCAACATAGGCGACAACTTAGGCGCCGCCTATATCAACATAGGCATTTGGTTAGGCGCCGTTTATACAATTGCCTATGCTCACTGCCTCACTTAGGCGATAGGTTAGGCGCCGCCTATATCAACGTAGGCGATAGGTTAGGCGCTGCCTATATCAACATACGCGAGAGGTTTGGCGCCGCTCATACCATTACCCATGCTCACTGCCTAACCTAGGCGATAGGTTTGGCTCCGCTTATACCATTACCTATGCTCACTGCCTCACTTAGGTGTTAGGTTTGGCGACGCCTATATCAACATAAGGGATAGATTTTGCGCCTCTTATACCATTGCCTATGCTCACTACCTCACTTAGGCGATAGATTTGGCGCCTCTTATACCATTACCTATGCTCACTGTCTCACTTAGGTGATAGGTTATGCGCCGCCTATATCAATAAAGGCGATGGCTTAGGCGCCGCCTATATCAACATAGGCGATAGGTTAGGCTCTGCTTTTACCTTTACCTAGGCTCATTGCCCCACTCAGGCGATAGGTTAGGCGCCGCTTATACGATTACTTATGCTCACTGCCTCACTTAGGCGATAGGTTAGGCACCGACAATGCAAACATAGGCGATGGCTTTGGCGCCGCCAATATCAACATAGGTAATAGTTTAGGCGCCGCTTATACCATTGCCTCTTCTTATTACCGCACTTAGGCGATTTGTTAGGCGCCGCCTATGTCAACATAGGCGATGGCTTAGGCGTCGCCTATATCAACATAGGCGATGGCTTAGGCACTACCTATATCAATATAGGGGATAGATTTGGCGCCGCTTATACCATTTCCTATGCTCACAGCCTCACTTAGGCGATAGGTTAGGCGCCGCCTATGTCAACATAGGCGAGGGCTTAGGCGCCTCCTATATCAAAATAGGCGATAAGTTAGGCGCCGCTTATGCCATTACTTATTCTCATTGCCTCACTTAGGCGATAGGTTAGGCACCGCCTATGTTAACATAGGCAAAGGCTTAAGCGCCGCCTATATCAACATAGGCGATGGGTTAGGCGCTGCTTATACCATTGCCTATGCTCACTGCCTTACTTAGGCGATAGGTTAGGCGCCGCCGATGTCAACATAGGCGATGGATTTGGCGCCTCCTATATAAACATAGGTTAAAGGTTAGGCGCCGCTTATACCATTGCATATGCTGAATGCCTCATTTAGGAGATTGTTTATGCGCCGCCTATTTCAACATAGGCGATGTCTTAGGCGCCGATTATACCATTGTCTATGCTCACTGCCTCACTTAGGCGATAGGTCAGACGCCGCCTATGTCAACATAGGTGATGGCATAGGCGCCGCCTATATCAACATAGGAGTTGAGTTAGGCGTCGCTTATACCATTTCCTATTCTCACAGCCTCACTTAGGAGATAGGTTAGGTGTCACCTATGTCAACATAGGTGATGACTTAGGCACCTCCTATATCAACATAGGATATCGATTAGGCGCCGCTTATACCATTGCCTATTATCACTGCCTCACTCAGGAGAATGGTTAGGCGCCGCCTATATCAACATAGTCGATAGGTTAGGCGCCACTTATACCATGGCCTATGCTCGTTGCCTCACTTAGGCGATAGGTTAGGCGCCGCCAATGTCAACATAGGCGACAACTTAGGCGCCGCCTATATCAACATAGGCAATTGGTTAGGCGCCGTTTATACCATTGCCTATGCTCACTGCCTCACTTAGGCGATAGGTTAGGCTCCGCCTATATCAACATAGGCGACATGTTGGGCACCGCCTATATCAACATTGGCGATAGGTTTGGCGCCGCTTATACCATTGCCTATGCTCACTGCCTCACTTAGGAGATAGGTTTGGCGCCGCTTATACCATTGCATATGCTCACTTCCTCACTTAGGCGATAGGTTAGGCGCCGCCTATGTCAACATAGGCGATGGATTAGGCACCGCCTATATCAACATATGAGATTGGTTAGGCGCCGCTTATACCAATTCCTATGCTCAATGCCTCACTTAGGCGATAGGTTAGGCGCCGCTTATACAATTGCCTATGCTCACTACCTCACTTAGGCGATAGGTTAGGAGCCACCTATATCAACATAGGCGATAGGTTAGGCGCCTCCTATATCAACATAGGCGATAGGTTTGGCGCCGGTCATACCATTGCCTATGCTCACTGCCTCACTTAGGTGATAGGTTTTGCTCCGCTTGTACCATTACCTATGCTCACTGCCTCACTTAGGCGATAGATTTGGCGCCTCTTATACTATTACCTATACTCACTGCCACACTTAGGCGATAGGTTAGGCGCCGCCTATGTCAACATAGGCGATGGATTAGGCGCCGCCTATATCCACATAGGCGATAGGTTAGGCAATGCTTATACCTTTACCTAGGCTCATTGCCTCACATTGGCGATAGGTTAGGCGCCGCTTATACCATTACCTATGCTCACTTCTTCACTTAGGCGATAGGTTAGGCGCCATCAATGTAAACATAGTCGATGGCTTAGGCGCCGCCAATATCAACATAGGCGATAGGTTAGGCTCCGCCAATATCAACATAGGCGATAGGTTAGGCGCCGCCAATATCAACATAGGCGATGGCTTAGGCGCTACCTATATCAACATAGGGGATAGATTTGGCACCGCTTTTACCATTGCCTATGCTCACAGCCTCACTTAGGCGATAGGTTAGGCGCCGCCTATGTCAACATAGGCGATGGGTTAGGCGCTGCATCTATCTAAATAGGTGATAGGTTAGGCGGCGCTTATGCCATTACCTATTCTTATTGCCTCACTTAGGCGATAGGTTAGGCGCCGCTTATGCAATTACCTATTCTCATTGCCTCACTTAGGCGATAGGTTAGGCACCGCCTATGTCAACATAGGCGATGGCTTAAGCGCAGCCTATATCAACATAGGTGATGGGTTAGGCACCGCTTATACCATTGCCTATGCTCACTGCCTTACATAGGCGATAGGTTAGGCACCGCCTATGTTAACATAGCCGATGGATTAGGCGCCACCTATATAAACATAGGTTATAGGTTAGGCGCCGCTTATACCATTGTCTATGCTCAATGCCTTACTTAGGCGATAGGTTAGACACCGTCTATGTGAACATAGGCGATGGCTTAGGTGCCACCTATATCAACATAGGCGATAGGTTAGTCTCCGCCTATATCAACATAGGCAACATGTTAGGCACCGCCTATATCAACATTGGCGATAGGTTTGGCGCCGCTTATACCATTGCCTATGCTCACAGCCTCACTTAAGCGATAGGTTAGGCGCCGCCTATGTCATCATAGGTGATGGCTTAGGCGCCGCCTATGTCATCATAGGTGATGGCTTAGGCGCCGCCTATATCAAAATAAGCGATAAGTTAGGCGCCACTTATGCCATTACCTATTATCATTGCCTCACTTAGGCGATAGGTTAGGCACCGCCTATGTCAACATAGGCGATGGCTTAAGCGCCGCCTATATCAACATAGGCGATGGGTTAGGCGCCGCTTATACCATTTCCTATGCTCACTGCCTTACTTAGGCGATAGGTTAGGCTCCGCCTATGTCAACATAGGCGATGGATTAGGCGCCACATATATAAACATAGGTTAAAGGTTAGGCGCCGCTTATACCATTGCCTATGCTGAATGCCTCATTTAGGAGATAGGTTAGGCGCCGCTTATACCATTGCCTATGCTCACTGCCTAACATTGGCGATAGATTAGGCGCCTCCTATTTCGACATGGGCGATGGCTTAGGTGCCCCCTATATCTAAAGAGGCGATAGGTTAAGCACCGCTTATACCATAACCTATGCTCACTGCCTCAC
This sequence comes from Capsicum pubescens, assembly GCA_030864215.1. Lineage (NCBI taxonomy): Eukaryota > Viridiplantae > Streptophyta > Magnoliopsida > Solanales > Solanaceae > Capsicum > Capsicum pubescens. Next base: position 305,781,023 of record CM061542.1, read on the forward strand.
TTTGGTGATAGGTTAGGTGCCGCCTATATCAACATAGGAGATAGGTTAGGCGCCACCTATATCAACATAGGCGATAGGTTAGGTGCCGCTTATAGCATTGCCTATGCTCACTGCCTTACATAGACGATAGGTTAGGTGCAGCCTATGTCAAAATAGGTGATGGCTTAGGCGCCGCCTATATCAACATAGGAGATAGGTTAGACGCCTCTTATACCATTACCTATTCTCACTGGCTAACTTAGGCGATAGGTTAGGGGCCTCCTATGTCAACATAGGCGATGGCTTAGGCGCCGCCTATATCAACATAGGCGATATTCTAGGCGCCGCTTATACCATTGCCTATGTTCACTTCCTAACTTAGGCGATAGATTAGGCGCCGCCTATGTCAACGTAGGTGATGGCTTAGGTGCCGCTTAAATCAACATAGGCGATAGGTTAGGCGCCTCTTATACCATTGCCTATGCTCACTGCCTCACTTAGACGATGGGTTAGGCGCCGCCTATGATAACATAGGCGATGGCTTAGGGGCCCGCCTATATCAACATAGGCGATTTGTTAGGTACCGATTATACCATTGCCTATGCTCACTACCTCTCTTAGGCGATAGGTTAAGAAATACTTATTTCAACATAGGCGCCGCCTATGTCAACATAGGCGATGGCTTAGGCGCCGCCTATATCATCATAGGCGATAGGTTAGGCGCCGCATATTCCATTGCCTATTCTCACTGCCTCACTTAGGCGATAGGTTAGGCGGCGCCTAAGTCCTAAGTCAACATAGGCGATGGCTTTGGCGCTGCCTATGTCAACATAGGCGATAGGTTAGGCACTGCCTATATCAACATAGGCGATGGCATAGGCGCCATATATATCAACTTAGGCGATAGGTTAGGCGCCGATTATACCATTGCCTATTCTCACTGCCTCAATTTGGGGATAGATTAGGCGCCCCCTATACCAACATAGACGATAGGTTAGGCACCGGTTATAACATTGCCTATGCTCACTGCCTCACTAAGGTGATAGGTTAGGCGCCGCATATATCAACATATGCGATAGATTAGGCGCCGCTTATACCATTGCCTATGCTCACTGCCTTACTTAGGCGATAGGTTAGGTGCCGCCTATGACAACATAGGTGATGGATTATGCGCCACCTATATCAACATAGGAGATAGGTTAGGCGTCACTTATACCATTGCCTATTCTCACTGCCTCATTTAGGCAATTGGTTAGGCGCCGCCTATGTCAACATAGGCGATAGCTTAGGCGCGGCCTATATCTACATAGGCGATAGGTTAGGCGCTGCTTATACCATTGCCTATGCTCACAGCCACACTCAGGCGATTGGTTAGACGCCACTTATATCAACATAGGCGATGGCTTAGGGGCCGCCTATATCAACATAGGTGATAGGTTTTGCGCCGCTTATACCATTGCCTATGCTCACTGCCTCACTTAGGCGATAGGTAAGTCGCCGCCTATGTCAACATAGGCGATGGCTTAGGAACCGCCAATATCAACATAGGCGATATGCTAGGCACCGATTATACCATTGCCTATGCTCAGTGCCACTCTTAGGCGATAGGTTACGAAAGGCCTATGTCAACATATGCGATGGCTTAGGCGCTGCCTATATCAACATAGGCAATAGGTTAGGCGCTGCTTATTCCATTGCCTATTCTCACTGCCTCACTTAGGCGATAGGTTAGGAGCCGCCTAAGTCAACATAGGCGATGGCTTTGGCACCGCCTATATTAACATAGGCGATAGGTTAGGCACCACCTATGTCAACATTGCGATGGCATAGGCGCTACATATATCAACTTTGGAGATAGGTTAGGTGCCGCCTATATCAACATAGGCGATAGGTTAGGCGCCACCTATATCAACATAGGCGATAGGTTAGGTGCCGCTTATACCATTGCCTATGCTCACTGCCTTACTTAGGCGATAGGTTAGGTGCAGCCTATGTCAACATAGGTGATGGCTTAGGCGCCGCCTATATCAACATAGGAGATAGGTTAGACGCCGCTTATACCATTACCTATTCTCACTGGCTAACTTAGGCGATAGGATAGGGGCCTTCTATGTCAACATAGGCGATGGCTTAGGCGCCGCCTATATCAACATAGGCGATATTCTAGGCGCCGCTTATACCATTGCCTATGTTCACTTCCTAACTTAGGCGATAGATTAGGCGCCGCCTATGTCAACATAGGTGATGGCTTAGGTGCCGCTTAAATCAACATAGGCGATAGGTTAGGCGCCTCTTATACCATTGCCTATGCTCACTTCCTCACTTCGACGATAGGTTAGGCGCCGCCTATGTTAACATAGGCGATGGCTTAGGGGCCTGCCTATATCAACATAGGCGATTTGTTAGGCACCGATTATACCATTGCCTATGCTCACTACCTCTCTTAGGCGATAGGTTAAGAAATACTTATTTCAACATAGGCGCCGCCTATGTCAACATAGGCGCCGCCTATGTCAACATAGGCGATGGCTTAGGCGCCGCCTATATCAACATAGGCGATAGGTTAGGCGCCGCATATTCCATTGCCTATTCTCACTGCCTCACTTAGGCGATAGGTTAGGCGCCGCCTAAGTCAACATAGGCGATGGCTTTGGCGCTGCCTATGTCAACATAGGCGAAAGGTTAGGCACCGCCTATGTCAACATAGGCGATGGCATAGGCGCCATATATATCAACTTAGGCGATAGGTTAGGCGCCGATTATACCATTGCCTATTCTCACTGCCTCAATTTAGGGATAGATTAGGCGCCCCCTATATCAACATAGACGATAGGTTAGGCATCGGTTATAACATTGCCTATGCTCACTGCCTCACTAAGGTGATACGTTAGGCGCCGCATATATCAACATAGGCGATAGATTAGGCACCGCCTATACCAATATAGGCGATAGGTTAGGCGTCGCTTATTTCATTGCCTATGCTCACTGCCTTACATAGGCGATAGGTTAGGTGCCTCCTATGTCAACATAGGTGATGGCTTACGCGCCGCCTATATCAACATAGGAGATAGGTTAGGCATCGCATATACCATTGCCTATTCTCAGTGCCTCATTTAGGCAATTGGTTAGGCGCCGCCTATGTCAACATAGGCGATAGCTTAGGCGCGGCCTATATCTACATAGGCGATAGGTTAGGCGCCGCTTATACCATTACCTATGCGGCCTAACCAATCGCCTAAGTGAGTCAGAGAGAATAGGCAATGTTATAAGTGGCGCCTAACCAATCGCCTATGTTGATATCGGCGGTGCCTAAGCCACCGCCTATGTTGACATAGGTGGTGCCTAACCAATCGCCTAAGTGAGGTAGTGAGATTAGGCAATGTTATAAGCGGTGCCTAACCTATCTCTTATGTTGATATAGGTGGCACCTAAGCCATCACCTATGTTGATATAGGCGGCGCCTAAACTATCGTCTAAGTGCGGCAGTGAGCATAGGCAATGGTTTAAGCGGCACCTATCCTATCTCCTATGTTGAAATAAGAGGCGCCTAATCAATCGCCAAAGATAGGCAGTGAGCATAGGCAATGGTATAAGCGGCGTCTAACCTATCGCCTATGTTGATATAGGCGGCGCCTAAGCCATCGCCTATGTTGACATAGGCGGCCCATAACCTATCGCCTAAGTGAGGAAGCGAGAATAGGTAATGGTATAAGCGGTGGCTAACCTATCACCTATGCTGATATAGGCGGCTCCTAAGCCATCGCCTATGTTGATATTAGAGGTGCCTAACCTATGGCCAAAGTGAGGAAGTTAGCATAGGCAATGGTATAAGCGGCGCCTAAACTATCGCCTATGTTGATATAGACGGCGTCTAACCTATCGCCTATGTGAGGCACTGATCATAGACAATGGTCTAAGCGGCGCCTAACCTATCGCCTATGTTGATATAGGCGCCACCAAATCCATCCACTATGTTGACATAGGCGGCGCCTAACCTATCGCCTAAGTGAGGTAGTGAGCATAGGCATTGGTATAAGCGGCGCCTAACCTATCACCTATGTTGATATAGGCGGCGCCTAAGACATCGCCTATCTTGACATAGGCAGCCCCTAACCTATCGCCTAAGTGAGAAAGTGAGAATAGGCAATTGTATAAGCAGCTCCTAACCTATTGCCTAGGACGATATAGGCGGCCCCTAAGCCATCGCCTATGTTGACATAGGCGGTCCCTAACCTATCGCCTAAGTGTGGAAGTTCGCATAGGCAATGGTATAAGCGGCGCCTAGCCTATCGCCTATGTTTATATAGGCGGCCCTAACCTATCGCCTATGTGAGGCAGTGAGCATAGGTAATGGTATAAGCGGTGCCTAACCTATCACCTATGTTGATATAGGCGGCACCTAATCCATCCCCTATGTTGAAATAGACTGCTCCTAAACTATCGCCTAAGTAAGGCAGTGAGCATAGGCAATGGTATAAGTGGCACCTAACCTATCGCCTATGTTGATATCGGCGGCGCTTAACCTATAGCCTAAGTGAGGCAGTGAGCATAGGCATTGGTATAAGCGGCTCCTAACCTATCGCCTATGTTGATATAGGTGGTGCCTAAGCCATCACCTATGTTGACACAGGCGGTGCCTAACCTATCTCCTAAGTGTAGAAGTTAGCAAAGGCAATGGTATCAGCGACGCCTAACCTATCGCCTATGTTGATATAGGCGGTGCCTAACCTATCGCCTAAGTAAGACAGTAAGCATAGGGAATGGTATAAGCGGCGCCTAACCCATCCCTTATATTGAAATATACAGCGCCGAACATATCGCCAAAGAGAGGCAGTGAGCATAGGCAATGGTATAAGCGGCGCCTAACCTATCGCCTATGTTGATAGAGGCGGCACAAAACCTATCGCTTAAGTTAGGCAGTGAGAATAGGCAATGTATAAGTGGCGCGTAACCTATATCCCATGTTGATATATGCGGCGCCTAAGACATCGCCTATGTTGACATAGGCGGTGCCTAACTTATCTCCTCAGTGAGGAAGTTAGCATAGGCAATGGTATAAGCAGCGCTTAATCTATCGCCTATGTTGATATAGGCGGCGCCTAACCTATCGCCTAAGTGAGGCAGTGAACATAGGCAATGGTATAAGCGGTGCGTAAGATATCGCCTATGTTTATATAGGCGGCGCCTAACCGATCGCCTAAGTGAGGCAGTGAGCATAGGCATTGGTATAAGCGGCGCCTAACCTATCGCCTATGTTGATATAGGCGACGCCTAATCCATCCCCTATGTTGACATAGGCGGCGCCTAACCTATCGCCTAAGTGAGGCTGTGAGTATAGGCAATGGTATAAGCTGCGCCTAATGTATCGCCTATATGGATATAGGCGATGCTTAACCCTTCGCCTTTGATGACATAGGCGACGCCTAAATAATTGCCTAAGTGAGGCAGTGAGATTAGGCAATGTTATAAGCGACGCCTAACCTATCTCCTATGTTGATATAGGCGGCGCCTAAGCCATCACCTATATTGATATAGGCGGTGCCTAACCTATCGCCTAAGTGTGGCAGTGAGCATAGGCAATGGTTTAAGCGGCACCTAACCTATCGCCTATGTTGAAATAAGATGAGCCTAATCTATCGCCAAAGATAGGCAGTGAGCATAGGCAATGGTATAAGCGGCGCCTAACCTATCGCCTATGTTGATATAGGCAGTGCCTAAGCCATCGCCTATGTTGACATAGGCGGCCCCTACCCTATCGCCTAAGTGAGGAAGAGAGAATAGGCAATGGTATAAGCGGTGCCTAACCTATTGCCTATGTTGATATAGGCGGCGCCTAAGCCATTGCCTATGTTGACATAAGCAGCCCCTAACCTATCGCCTAAGTGAGAAAGTGAGAATAGGAAATGGTATAAGCGGCTCCTAACCTATCGCCTAGGACGATATAGGCGGCGCCTAAGCCATCGCCTTTGTTGACATAGGCGGTCCCTAACCTATCGCCTAAGTGTGGAAGTTAGCATAGGCAATGGTATAAGCGGCGCCTAGCCTATCGCTTATGTTTATATAGGCGGCCCTAACCTATCGCCTATGTGAGGCAGTGAGCATAGGCAATGGTATAAGCGGTGCCTAACCTATCACTTATGTTGAAATAGGCGGCACCTAATCCATCCCCTATGTTGAAATAGACGGCTCCTAAACTATCGCCTAAGTAAGGCAGTGAGCATAGGCAATGTTATAAGTGGCACCTAACCTATCGCCTATGTTGATATCGGCGGCGCCTAACCTATAGCCTAAGTGAGGCAGTGAGCATAGGCATTGGTATAAGCGGCGCCTAACCTATCGCCTATGTTGATATAGGCGGCGCCTAATCCATCCCCTATGTTGACATAGGCGGCGTCTAACCTATCGCCTAAGTGAGGCTGTGAGTATAGGCAATGGTATAAGCTGCGCCTAACGTATCGCCTATGTGGATATAGGCGGCGCTTAAGCCATCGCCTTTGTTAACTTAGGCGGCGCCTAAACAATCGCCAAAGTTAGTCAGTGAGAATAGGCAATGGTATAAGTGGCGCCTAACCAATCGCCTATGTTGATATCGGCGGCGCCTAAGCCATCGCCTATGTTGACATAGGTGGTGCCTAACCAATCGCCTAAGTGAGGTAGTGAGATTAGGAAATGTTATAAGCGGCACCTAACCTATCTCTTATGTTGATATAGGCGGCGCCTAAGCCATCACCTATGTTGATATAGGCGGCGCCTAAACTATCACCTAAGTGTGGCAGTGAGCATAGGCAATGGTTGAAGCGGCACCTAACCTATCTCCAATGTTGAAATAAGAGGTGCCTAATCAATCGCCAAAGATAGGCAGTGATCATAGGCAATGGTATAAGCGGCGCCTAACCTATCGCCTATGTTGATATAGTTGGCGCCTAAGCCATCGCCTATGTTGACATAGGCGGCCCCTAACCTATCGCCTAAGTGAGGCACTGAGAATAGGCAATGGTATAAGCGGCTCCTAACCTATCGCCTATGTTGATATAGGTGGCGCCTAAGCCATCGCGTATGTTGACATAGGCGGTGCCTAACCTATCTCCTAAGTGTGGAAGTTAGCAAAGGCAATGGTATCAGCGACGCCTAACCTATCGCCTATGTTGATATAGGCGGTGCCTAACCTATCGCCTAAGTAAGACAGTGAGCATAGGGAATGGTATAAGTGGCGCCTAACCCATCCCCTATATTGACATATGCAGCGCCGAACCTATCGCCAAAGTGAGGCAGTGAGCATAGGCAATGGTATAAGTGGCACCTAACCTATCGCCTATGTTGATAGAGGCGGCACAAAACCTATCTCTTAAGTGAGGCAGTGAGAATAGGCAATGCTATAAGTTGCGTGTAACCTATCGCCCATGTTGATGTAGGCGGCTCCTAAGACATCGCCTATGTTGACATAGGCGGTGCCTAACCTATCTCCTAAGTGAGGAAGTTAGCATAGGCAATGGTATAAGCAGCGCTTAACCTATCTCCTATGTTGATATTATAGGCGCCTAACCTATCGCCTAAGTGAGGTACTGAACATAGGCAATGGTATAAGCGGTGCGTAACCTATCGCCTATGTTTATATAGGAGGCGCCTAACCGATCGCCTAAGTGAGGCAGTGAGCATAGGCATTGGTATAAGCGGCGCCTAACCTATCGCCTATGTTGATATAGGCGACGCCTAATCCATCCCCTATATTGACATAGGCGGCGCCTAACCTATCGCCTAAGTGAGGCTGTGAGTATAGGCAATGGTAAAAGCTGCGCCTAATGTATCGCCTATGTGGATATAGGCGATGCTTAACCCTTCGCCTTTGATGACATAGGCGACGCCTAAATAATTGCCTAAGTGAGGCAGTGAGATTAGGCAATGTTATAAGTGGCGCCTAACCTATCTCCTATGTTGATATAGGCGACGCCTAAGCCATCACCTATGTTGATATAGGCAGTGCCTAACCTATCGCCTAAGTGGGGCAGTGAGCATAGGCAATGGTTTAAGCGGCACCTAACCTATCGCCTATGTTGAAATAAGATGAGCCTAATCTATCGCCAAAGATAGGCAGTGAGCATAGGCAATGGTATAAGCGGCGCCTAACCTATCGCCTATGTTGATATAGGCAGTGCCTAAGCCATCGCCTATGTTGATATAGGCGGCCCCTAACCTATCGCCTAAGTGAGGAAGAGAGAATAGGCAATGGTATAAGCGGCGCCTAACCTATCGCCTATGTTGATATAGGCGGCGCCTAAGCCATCGCCTATGTTGACATTAGCGGTGCCTAACCTATGGCCTAAGTGAGGAAGTTAGCATAGGCAATGGTATAAGCGGCGCCTAACCTATCGCCTATTTTTATATAGACGGCGCCTAACCTATCGCCTATGTGAGGCAGTGAGAATAGGCAATGGTATAAGCGGCGCCTAACCAATCGCCTATGTTGATATAGGCGGCACCAAATCCATCCGCTATGTTGACATAGGCGGCGCCTAACCTATCGCCTAAGTGAGGCAGTGAGCATAGGCATTGGTATAAGCGGTGCCTAACCTATCTCCTATGTTGATATAGGCGGCGCCTAAGACATTGCCTATGTTGACATAGGCGGCCCCTAACCTATCGCCTAAGTGAGGCACTGAGAATCGTCAATGGTATAAGCGGCGCCTAACCTATCGCCTATGTTAATATAGGTGACGCCTGACCTATCGCCAATGTGAGGCAGTGAGCATAGGCAATGGTATAAGCGGTGCCTAACCTATCGCCTATGTTGATATAGGCGGCGCCTAATCCATCCCCTATGTTGAAATAGATGGCTCCTAACCTATCGCCTAAGTAAGGCAGTGAGCATAGGCAATGGAATTACCGGCGCCTAACCTATCGCCTATGTAGATATCGGCGGCGCCTTACCTATAGCCTAAGTGAGGCAGTGAGCATAGGCATTGGTATAAGCGGCGCCTAACCTATCGCCTACGTTGATATAGGCGGCGCCTAATCTATCCCCTATGTTGACATAGGCGGGGCCTAACCTATCGCCTAAGTGAGGCTGTGAGTAGAGGCAATGGTATAAGCTGCGCCTAACGTATCACCTATATGGATATAGGCAGCGCTTAAGCCATCGCCTTTGTTGACATAGGCGGCGCCTAAACTATCGCCTAAGTAAGTCAGTGAGAATAGGCAATGGTATATGTGGCGCCTAACCAATCGCCAATGTTGATATCGGCGGCGCCTAAGCCATCGCCTATGTTTTCATAGGTGGTGCCTAACCAATCGCCTAAGTGAGGTAGTGAGATTAGGCAATGATATAAGCGGCGCCTAACCTATCTCCTATGTTGATATAGGCGGCGCCTAAGCCATCACCTATGTTTATATAGGCGGCACCAAAACTATCGCCTAAATGTGGCAGTGAGCATAGGCAATGGTTTAAGCGGCACGTAACCTATCGCCTATGTTGAAATAAGAGGCGCCTAATCTATCGCCAAAGATAGGCAGTGAGCATAGGCAATGGTATAAGTTGCGTGTAACCTATCGCCCATGTTGATGTAGGCGGCTCCTAAGACATCGCCTATGTTGACATAGGCGGTGCCTAACCTATCTCCTAAGTGAGGAAGTTAGCATAGGCAATGGTATAAGCAGCGCTTAACCTATCTCCTATGTTGATATTATAGGCGCCTAACCTATCGCCTAAGTGAGGTACTGAACATAGGCAATGGTATAAGCGGTGCGTAACCTATCGCCTATGTTTATATAGGAGGCGCCTAACCGATCGCCTAAGTGAGGCAGTGAGCATAGGCATTGGTATAAGCGGCGCCTAACCTATCGCCTATGTTGATATAGGCGACGCCTAATCCATCCCCTATATTGACATAGGCGGCGCCTAACCTATCGCCTAAGTGAGGCTGTGAGTATAGGCAATGGTAAAAGCTGCGCCTAATGTATCGCCTATGTGGATATAGGCGATGCTTAACCCTTCGCCTTTGATGACATAGGCGACGCCTAAATAATTGCCTAAGTGAGGCAGTGAGATTAGGCAATGTTATAAGTGGCGCCTAACCTATCTCCTATGTTGATATAGGCGACGCCTAAGCCATCACCTATGTTGATATAGGCAGTGCCTAACCTATCGCCTAAGTGGGGCAGTGAGCATAGGCAATGGTTTAAGCGGCACCTAACCTATCGCCTATGTTGAAATAAGATGAGCCTAATCTATCGCCAAAGATAGGCAGTGAGCATAGGCAATGGTATAAGCGGCGCCTAACCTATCGCCTATGTTGATATAGGCAGTGCCTAAGCCATCGCCTATGTTGATATAGGCGGCCCCTAACCTATCGCCTAAGTGAGGAAGAGAGAATAGGCAATGGTATAAGCGGCGCCTAACCTATCGCCTATGTTGATATAGGCGGCGCCTAAGCCATCGCCTATGTTGACATTAGCGGTGCCTAACCTATGGCCTAAGTGAGGAAGTTAGCATAGGCAATGGTATAAGCGGCGCCTAACCTATCGCCTATTTTTATATAGACGGCGCCTAACCTATCGCCTATGTGAGGCAGTGAGAATAGGCAATGGTATAAGCGGCGCCTAACCAATCGCCTATGTTGATATAGGCGGCACCAAATCCATCCGCTATGTTGACATAGGCGGCGCCTAACCTATCGCCTAAGTGAGGCAGTGAGCATAGGCATTGGTATAAGCGGTGCCTAACCTATCTCCTATGTTGATATAGGCGGCGCCTAAGACATTGCCTATGTTGACATAGGCGGCCCCTAACCTATCGCCTAAGTGAGGCACTGAGAATCGTCAATGGTATAAGCGGCGCCTAACCTATCGCCTATGTTAATATAGGTGACGCCTGACCTATCGCCAATGTGAGGCAGTGAGCATAGGCAATGGTATAAGCGGTGCCTAACCTATCGCCTATGTTGATATAGGCGGCGCCTAATCCATCCCCTATGTTGAAATAGATGGCTCCTAACCTATCGCCTAAGTAAGGCAGTGAGCATAGGCAATGGAATTACCGGCGCCTAACCTATCGCCTATGTAGATATCGGCGGCGCCTTACCTATAGCCTAAGTGAGGCAGTGAGCATAGGCATTGGTATAAGCGGCGCCTAACCTATCGCCTACGTTGATATAGGCGGCGCCTAATCTATCCCCTATGTTGACATAGGCGGGGCCTAACCTATCGCCTAAGTGAGGCTGTGAGTAGAGGCAATGGTATAAGCTGCGCCTAACGTATCACCTATATGGATATAGGCAGCGGTTAAGCCATCGCCTTTGTTGACATAGGCGGCGCCTAAACTATCGCCTAAGTAAGTCAGTGAGAATAGGCAATGGTATATGTGGCGCCTAACCAATCGCCAATGTTGATATCGGCGGCGCCTAAGCCATCGCCTATGTTTTCATAGGTGGTGCCTAACCAATCGCCTAAGTGAGGTAGTGAGATTAGGCAATGATATAAGCGGCGCCTAACCTATCTCCTATGTTGATATAGGCGGCGCCTAAGCCATCACCTATGTTTATATAGGCGGCACCAAAACTATCGCCTAAATGTGGCAGTGAGCATAGGCAATGGTTTAAGCGGCACGTAACCTATCGCCTATGTTGAAATAAGAGGCGCCTAATCTATCGCCAAAGATAGGCAGTGAGCATAGGCAATGGTATAAGCGGCGCCTGACCTATCGCCTATGTTGATATAGGCGGCACCTAAGCCATCGCCTATGTTGACATAGGCGGCCCCTAACCTATCTCCTAAGTAAGGAAGTGAGAATAGGCAATGGAATAAGCGGCTCCTAACGTATCGCCTATGTTGATATAGGCGGCGCCTATTCCATCGCCTATGTTGACATAGGCAGTGCCTAATCTATGGCCTAAGTGAGGAAGTTAGCTTAGGCAATGGTATAAGGTGCGCCTAACCTATCGCCTATGTTGATATAGGAGGCGCCTAACCTATCGCCAAAGATAGGCAGTGAGCATAGGCAATGGTATAAGCGGCGCCTAACCTATCGCCTATGTTGATATAGGCGGCACCTAAGCCATCGCCTATGTTGACAAAGGCGGCCCCTAACCTATCTCCTAAGTAAGGAAGTGAGAATAGGCAATGGAATAAGCGGCTCCTAACCTATCGCCTATGTTGATATAGGCGGCGCCTATTCCATCGCCTATGTTGACATAGGCAGTGCCTAATCTATGGCCTAAGTGAGGAAGTTAGCATAGGCAATGGTATAAGCGGCGCCTAACCTATCGCCTATGTTGATATAGGCGGCGCCTAAGCCATCGCCTATGTTGACATAGGCGGCCCATAACCTATCGCCTAAGTGAGGAAGCGAGAATAGGTAATGGTATAAGCGGTGGCTAACCTATCACCTATGCTGATATAGGCGGCTCCTAAGCCATCGCCTATGTTGATATTAGAGGTGCCTAACCTATGGCCAAAGTGAGGAAGTTAGCATAGGCAATGGTATAAGCGGCGCCTAAACTATCGCCTATGTTGATATAGACGGCGTCTAACCTATAGCCTATGTGAGGCACTGATCATAGACAATGGTCTAAGCGGCGCCTAACCTATCGCCTATGTTGATATAGGCGCCACCAAATCCATCCACTATGTTGACATAGGCGGCGCCTAACCTATCGCCTAAGTGAGGTAGTGAGCATAGGCATTGGTATAAGCGGCGCCTAACCTATCACCTATGTTGATATAGGCGGCGCCTAAGACATCGCCTATCTTGACATAGGCAGCCCCTAACCTATCGCCTAAGTGAGAAAGTGAGAATAGGCAATTGTATAAGCAGCTCCTAACCTATTGCCTAGGACGATATAGGCGGCCCCTAAGCCATCGCCTATGTTGACATAGGCGGTCCCTAACCTATCGCCTAAGTGTGGAAGTTCGCATAGGCAATGGTATAAGCGGCGCCTAGCCTATCGCCTATGTTTATATAGGCGGCCCTAACCTATCGCCTATGTGAGGCAGTGAGCATAGGTAATGGTATAAGCGGTGCCTAACCTATCACCTATGTTGATATAGGCGGCACCTAATCCATCCCCTATGTTGAAATAGACTGCTCCTAAACTATCGCCTAAGTAAGGCAGTGAGCATAGGCAATGGTATAAGTGGCACCTAACCTATCGCCTATGTTGATATCGGCGGCGCTTAACCTATAGCCTAAGTGAGGCAGTGAGCATAGGCATTGGTATAAGCGGCTCCTAACCTATCGCCTATGTTGATATAGGTGGTGCCTAAGCCATCACCTATGTTGACACAGGCGGTGCCTAACCTATCTCCTAAGTGTGGAAGTTAGCAAAGGCAATGGTATCAGCGACGCCTAACCTATCGCCTATGTTGATATAGGCGGTGCCTAACCTATCGCCTAAGTAAGACAGTAAGCATAGGGAATGGTATAAGCGGCGCCTAACCCATCCCTTATATTGAAATATACAGCGCCGAACATATCGCCAAAGAGAGGCAGTGAGCATAGGCAATGGTATAAGCGGCGCCTAACCTATCGCCTATGTTGATAGAGGCGGCACAAAACCTATCGCTTAAGTTAGGCAGTGAGAATAGGCAATGTATAAGTGGCGCGTAACCTATATCCCATGTTGATATATGCGGCGCCTAAGACATCGCCTATGTTGACATAGGCGGTGCCTAACTTATCTCCTCAGTGAGGAAGTTAGCATAGGCAATGGTATAAGCAGCGCTTAATCTATCGCCTATGTTGATATAGGCGGCGCCTAACCTATCGCCTAAGTGAGGCAGTGAACATAGGCAATGGTATAAGCGGTGCGTAAGATATCGCCTATGTTTATATAGGCGGCGCCTAACCGATCGCCTAAGTGAGGCAGTGAGCATAGGCATTGGTATAAGCGGCGCCTAACCTATCGCCTATGTTGATATAGGCGACGCCTAATCCATCCCCTATGTTGACATAGGCGGCGCCTAACCTATCGCCTAAGTGAGGCTGTGAGTATAGGCAATGGTATAAGCTGCGCCTAATGTATCGCCTATATGGATATAGGCGATGCTTAACCCTTCGCCTTTGATGACATAGGCGACGCCTAAATAATTGCCTAAGTGAGGCAGTGAGATTAGGCAATGTTATAAGCGACGCCTAACCTATCTCCTATGTTGATATAGGCGGCGCCTAAGCCATCACCTATATTGATATAGGCGGTGCCTAACCTATCGCCTAAGTGTGGCAGTGAGCATAGGCAATGGTTTAAGCGGCACCTAACCTATCGCCTATGTTGAAATAAGATGAGCCTAATCTATCGCCAAAGATAGGCAGTGAGCATAGGCAATGGTATAAGCGGCGCCTAACCTATCGCCTATGTTGATATAGGCAGTGCCTAAGCCATCGCCTATGTTGACATAGGCGGCCCCTACCCTATCGCCTAAGTGAGGAAGAGAGAATAGGCAATGGTATAAGCGGTGCCTAACCTATTGCCTATGTTGATATAGGCGGCGCCTAAGCCATTGCCTATGTTGACATAAGCAGCCCCTAACCTATCGCCTAAGTGAGAAAGTGAGAATAGGAAATGGTATAAGCGGCTCCTAACCTATCGCCTAGGACGATATAGGCGGCGCCTAAGCCATCGCCTTTGTTGACATAGGCGGTCCCTAACCTATCGCCTAAGTGTGGAAGTTAGCATAGGCAATGGTATAAGCGGCGCCTAGCCTATCGCTTATGTTTATATAGGCGGCCCTAACCTATCGCCTATGTGAGGCAGTGAGCATAGGCAATGGTATAAGCGGTGCCTAACCTATCACTTATGTTGAAATAGGCGGCACCTAATCCATCCCCTATGTTGAAATAGACGGCTCCTAAACTATCGCCTAAGTAAGGCAGTGAGCATAGGCAATGTTATAAGTGGCACCTAACCTATCGCCTATGTTGATATCGGCGGCGCCTAACCTATAGCCTAAGTGAGGCAGTGAGCATAGGCATTGGTATAAGCGGCGCCTAACCTATCGCCTATGTTGATATAGGCGGCGCCTAATCCATCCCCTATGTTGACATAGGCGGCGTCTAACCTATCGCCTAAGTGAGGCTGTGAGTATAGGCAATGGTATAAGCTGCGCCTAACGTATCGCCTATGTGGATATAGGCGGCGCTTAAGCCATCGCCTTTGTTAACTTAGGCGGCGCCTAAACAATCGCCAAAGTTAGTCAGTGAGAATAGGCAATGGTATAAGTGGCGCCTAACCAATCGCCTATGTTGATATCGGCGGCGCCTAAGCCATCGCCTATGTTGACATAGGTGGTGCCTAACCAATCGCCTAAGTGAGGTAGTGAGATTAGGAAATGTTATAAGCGGCACCTAACCTATCTCTTATGTTGATATAGGCGGCGCCTAAGCCATCACCTATGTTGATATAGGCGGCGCCTAAACTATCGCCTAAGTGTGGCAGTGAGCATAGGCAATGGTTTAAGCGGCACCTAACCTATCTCCAATGTTGAAATAAGAGGTGCCTAATCAATCGCCAAAGATAGGCAGTGATCATAGGCAATGGTATAAGCGGCGCCTAACCTATCGCCTATGTTGATATAGTTGGCGCCTAAGCCATCGCCTATGTTGACATAGGCGGCCCCTAACCTATCGCCTAAGTGAGGCACTGAGAATAGGCAATGGTATAAGCGGCTCCTAACCTATCGCCTATGTTGATATAGGTGGCGCCTAAGCCATCGCGTATGTTGACATAGGCGGTGCCTAACCTATCTCCTAAGTGTGGAAGTTAGCAAAGGCAATGGTATCAGCGACGCCTAACCTATCGCCTATGTTGATATAGGCGGTGCCTAACCTATCGCCTAAGTAAGACAGTGAGCATAGGGAATGGTATAAGTGGCGCCTAACCCATCCCCTATATTGACATATGCAGCGCCGAACCTATCGCCAAAGTGAGGCAGTGAGCATAGGCAATGGTATAAGTGGCACCTAACCTATCGCCTATGTTGATAGAGGCGGCACAAAACCTATCTCTTAAGTGAGGCAGTGAGAATAGGCAATGCTATAAGTTGCGTGTAACCTATCGCCCATGTTGATGTAGGCGGCTCCTAAGACATCGCCTATGTTGACATAGGCGGTGCCTAACCTATCTCCTAAGTGAGGAAGTTAGCATAGGCAATGGTATAAGCAGCGCTTAACCTATCTCCTATGTTGATATTATAGGCGCCTAACCTATCGCCTAAGTGAGGTACTGAACATAGGCAATGGTATAAGCGGTGCGTAACCTATCGCCTATGTTTATATAGGAGGCGCCTAACCGATCGCCTAAGTGAGGCAGTGAGCATAGGCATTGGTATAAGCGGCGCCTAACCTATCGCCTATGTTGATATAGGCGACGCCTAATCCATCCCCTATATTGACATAGGCGGCGCCTAACCTATCGCCTAAGTGAGGCTGTGAGTATAGGCAATGGTAAAAGCTGCGCCTAATGTATCGCCTATGTGGATATAGGCGATGCTTAACCCTTCGCCTTTGATGACATAGGCGACGCCTAAATAATTGCCTAAGTGAGGCAGTGAGATTAGGCAATGTTATAAGTGGCGCCTAACCTATCTCCTATGTTGATATAGGCGACGCCTAAGCCATCACCTATGTTGATATAGGCAGTGCCTAACCTATCGCCTAAGTGGGGCAGTGAGCATAGGCAATGGTTTAAGCGGCACCTAACCTATCGCCTATGTTGAAATAAGATGAGCCTAATCTATCGCCAAAGATAGGCAGTGAGCATAGGCAATGGTATAAGCGGCGCCTAACCTATCGCCTATGTTGATATAGGCAGTGCCTAAGCCATCGCCTATGTTGATATAGGCGGCCCCTAACCTATCGCCTAAGTGAGGAAGAGAGAATAGGCAATGGTATAAGCGGCGCCTAACCTATCGCCTATGTTGATATAGGCGGCGCCTAAGCCATCGCCTATGTTGACATTAGCGGTGCCTAACCTATGGCCTAAGTGAGGAAGTTAGCATAGGCAATGGTATAAGCGGCGCCTAACCTATCGCCTATTTTTATATAGACGGCGCCTAACCTATCGCCTATGTGAGGCAGTGAGAATAGGCAATGGTATAAGCGGCGCCTAACCAATCGCCTATGTTGATATAGGCGGCACCAAATCCATCCGCTATGTTGACATAGGCGGCGCCTAACCTATCGCCTAAGTGAGGCAGTGAGCATAGGCATTGGTATAAGCGGTGCCTAACCTATCTCCTATGTTGATATAGGCGGCGCCTAAGACATTGCCTATGTTGACATAGGCGGCCCCTAACCTATCGCCTAAGTGAGGCACTGAGAATCGTCAATGGTATAAGCGGCGCCTAACCTATCGCCTATGTTAATATAGGTGACGCCTGACCTATCGCCAATGTGAGGCAGTGAGCATAGGCAATGGTATAAGCGGTGCCTAACCTATCGCCTATGTTGATATAGGCGGCGCCTAATCCATCCCCTATGTTGAAATAGATGGCTCCTAACCTATCGCCTAAGTAAGGCAGTGAGCATAGGCAATGGAATTACCGGCGCCTAACCTATCGCCTATGTAGATATCGGCGGCGCCTTACCTATAGCCTAAGTGAGGCAGTGAGCATAGGCATTGGTATAAGCGGCGCCTAACCTATCGCCTACGTTGATATAGGCGGCGCCTAATCTATCCCCTATGTTGACATAGGCGGGGCCTAACCTATCGCCTAAGTGAGGCTGTGAGTAGAGGCAATGGTATAAGCTGCGCCTAACGTATCACCTATATGGATATAGGCAGCGCTTAAGCCATCGCCTTTGTTGACATAGGCGGCGCCTAAACTATCGCCTAAGTAAGTCAGTGAGAATAGGCAATGGTATATGTGGCGCCTAACCAATCGCCAATGTTGATATCGGCGGCGCCTAAGCCATCGCCTATGTTTTCATAGGTGGTGCCTAACCAATCGCCTAAGTGAGGTAGTGAGATTAGGCAATGATATAAGCGGCGCCTAACCTATCTCCTATGTTGATATAGGCGGCGCCTAAGCCATCACCTATGTTTATATAGGCGGCACCAAAACTATCGCCTAAATGTGGCAGTGAGCATAGGCAATGGTTTAAGCGGCACGTAACCTATCGCATATGTTGAAATAAGAGGCGCCTAATCTATCGCCAAAGATAGGCAGTGAGCATAGGCAATGGTATAAGCGGCGCCTGACCTATCGCCTATGTTGATATAGGCGGCACCTAAGCCATCGCCTATGTTGACATAGGCGGCCCCTAACCTATCTCCTAAGTAAGGAAGTGAGAATAGGCAATGGAATAAGCGGCTCCTAACGTATCGCCTATGTTGATATAGGCGGCGCCTATTCCATCGCCTATGTTGACATAGGCAGTGCCTAATCTATGGCCTAAGTGAGGAAGTTAGCTTAGGCAATGGTATAAGGTGCGCCTAACCTATCGCCTATGTTGATATAGGAGGCGCCTAACCTATCGCCAAAGATAGGCAGTGAGCATAGGCAATGGTATAAGCGGCGCCTAACCTATCGCCTATGTTGATATAGGCGGCACCTAAGCCATCGCCTATGTTGACAAAGGCGGCCCCTAACCTATCTCCTAAGTAAGGAAGTGAGAATAGGCAATGGAATAAGCGGCTCCTAACCTATCGCCTATGTTGATATAGGCGGCGCCTATTCCATCGCCTATGTTGACATA
Source organism: Capsicum pubescens (assembly GCA_030864215.1). Taxonomy (NCBI): domain Eukaryota; kingdom Viridiplantae; phylum Streptophyta; class Magnoliopsida; order Solanales; family Solanaceae; genus Capsicum; species Capsicum pubescens. The sequence goes on from CM061542.1 coordinate 305,799,684, forward strand.
GGCAGTGCCTAATCTATGGCCTAAGTGAGGAAGTTAGCATAGGCAATGGTATAAGCGGCGACTAACCTATCGCCTATGTTGATATAGGCGGCGCCTAAGCCATCGCCTATGTTGACATAGGCGGTGCCTAACCTATCACCTATGTAAGGAAGTTAGCATAAACTTTGGTATAAGTGGCACCTAACCTATCACCTATGTTGATATAGGCGGCGCCTAACCTATCGCCTAAGTAAGGCAGTAAGCATAGGCAATGGTATAAGCGGCGAATAACCTATCGCCTATGTTGATATAGGCGGCGCCTAATCCATTCACTATGATGACATAGGCGGCGCCTACCCTATCGCCTAAGTGAAGCTGTGAGTATAGGCAATGGTATAAGCAGCGCCTAATGTATCGCCTATGTGGATATAGGCAACGCTTAATCCATCACCTTTGTTGACATAGGCGGCGCGTAAACAATTGCCTAAGTGAGGCACTGAGAATAGGCAATGGTATAAGCTGCGACTAACCAATCGCCTATGTTGATATCGGCGGTGCCTAAGCCATCTCTTATGTTGACATAGGTGGTGCCTAACCAATCGCCTAAGTGAGGCAGTTAGATTAGGCAATGTTATAAACGGCGCCTAACCTATCGCCTATGTTTATATAAGCGGCGCCTAACCTATCGCCAATGTGAGGCAGTGAGCATAGGCAATGGTATAAGCGGTGCCTAACCTATCGCCTATGTTGATATAGGCGGCGCCTAACCCAACGCCTATGTTGACATAGGCGGCGCCTAACCTATCGCCTAAGTAAGGCAGTGAACATAGGCAATGGTATAAGCGGCGCCTAACCTATCGCCTATGTTCATATAGGCGGCGCCTAATCCATCCCCTATATTGACATAGGTGGCACCAAACCTATCGCCTAAGTGAGGCAGTAAGCATTGGCAATGGTATAAGCGGCGACTAACCAATCGCCTATGTTTATATAGGCGGCGCCTAAGCCATCACCTATGTTGACATAGGCGGTGCCTAACCTATCGCCTAAGTGAGGAAGTCAGCATAGGCAATGGTATAAGAGGCGCCTGAACTATCACCTATGTTGATATAGGCGGCGCCTAACCTATCGCCTAAGTGAGCAGTGAGCATAGGCAATGGTATATGTGGCGCCTATCCTATCGCCTATGTTGATATAGGTGGCGCCTAATCCATCTCCTATATTGACATAGTTGTCGCCTAACCTATCGCCTAAGTGAGGCAGTAAGCATAGGCAATGGTATAAGCGGCGCCTAACCTATCCCCTATGTTGATATAGGAGGCACCAAACCTATCTCTTAAGTGAGGTAGTGAGCATAGGCAATGGTGTAAGTGGTGCCTAACCGATCACCTATGTTGATATAGGTGGCGTCTAAGACATTGCCTATGTTGACATTGGCGGTGCCTAACCTATCGCCTAAGTGAGACAGTGAGGATAGGAAATGGTATAAGAGGCGCCTAACCTAGTGCCTATCTTGATATAGGCGGCGCCTAAGCTATCGCCTATGTGAGGAAGTGAGACTAGGTAATGGTATAAGCGGCGAATAACCTATCGCCTATGTTGATATAGGCGGCGCCTAATCCATTCACTATGATGACATAGGCGGCGCCTACCCTATCGCCTATGTGAAGCTGTGAGTATAGGCAATGGTATAAGCAGCGCCTAATGTATCGCCCATGTGGATATAGGCGACGCTTAATCCATCGCCTTTGTTGACATAGGCGGCGCGTAAACAATTGCCTAAGTGAGGCACTGAGAATAGGCAATGGTATAAGCGGCGACTAACCAATCGCCTATGTTGATATCGGCGGTGCCTAAGCCATCTCCTATGTTAACATAGGTGGTGCCTAACCAATCGCCTAAGTGAGGCAGTTAGATTAGGCAATGTTATAAGCGGCGCCTAACCTATCGCCTATGTTTATATAAGCGGCGCCTAACCTATCGCCAATGTGAGGCAGTGAGCATGGGCAATGGTATAAGCGGTGCCTAACCTATCGCCTATGTTGATATAGGCGGCGCCTAAGCCATCGCCTATGTTGACATAGGCGACCCCTAACCTATCGCCTAAGTGAGAAAGTGAGAATAGGTAATAGTATAAGTGGTGTCCAACCTATCTCCAATGTTGATATAGGCGGTGCCTAAGCCATCGCCTATGTTGACATAGGCTACGCCTAACCTATCGCCTAAGTGAGGCAGTGAGCATAGGACATGGTATAAGTGGCTCCTAACCAATCGCCTTTGTTGATATAGGCGGCGCCTAAACCAACGCCTATGTTGACATAGGCGGCGCCTAAACTATTGCCTAAGTGAGGCAGTGAGCATAGGCAATGGTATAACCAGCACCTAACATATCGCCAATGTGGATATAGGCGGCGCCTAAGCCATCGCCTATGTTGATATAGGAGGCGCCTAAGCCATCACCTATGTTGATATAGGCGGCGCCTAACCTATCACCTAAGTGAGGCAGTGAGCATAAGCAATGGTATATACGGCGCCTAAACTATCGCCTATGTTGATATAGGCGGCGCCTAATCCATCCCCTATATTGACATAGGCGACACCAAACCTATCTCCTAAGTGAGGCAGTGAGCATTTGCAATGGTATAAGCGGTGCCTAACCAATAGCCTATGTTTATATAGGCGGCACCTAAGCCATCGCCTATGTTGACATAGGCGGTGCCTAACCTATCGCCTAAGCTAGAAAGTTAGCATAGGCAATGGTATAAGAGGCGCCTAAACTATCACCTATGTTGATATAGGCGGCGCCTAACCTATCGCCTAAGTGAGGCAGTGAGCATAGGCAATGGTATATGCGGCACCTAACCTATCGCCTAAGTGAGGCTGTGAGCATAGGCAATGGTATATACGGCGCCTAACCTATCGCCTCTGTTGATATAGGCGGTGCCTAATCCATCGCCTATATTGACATAGGCGTCGCCTAACCTATCGCCTAAGTGAGGTAGTGAGCATAGGCAATGGTATAAGCGGCGCCTAACCTATCCCCTATGTTGATATAGGAGGCACCAAACCTTTCCCTTAAGTGAGGTAGTGAGCATAGGCAATGGTATAATTGATACCTAACCTATCACCTATGTTGATATAGGTGGTGCCTAAGACATCCCCTATGTTGACATTGGCGGTGCCTAACCTATCGCCTAAGCGAGACAGTGAGGATAGGAAATGGTATAAGAGGCGCCTAACCTATTGCCTATGTTGATATAGGCGGCGCCTAAGCTATCGCCTATGTTGACATAGGCTGCCCCTAACCTATCGCCAAAGTGAGGAAGTGAGAATAGGTAATGGTATAAGCGGTGTCTAACCTATCTCCTATGTTGATATAGGCGGTGCCTAAGCCATCGCCTAAGTAAGGCAGTGAGCATAGGAAATGGTATAAGCGGCACCTTACATATCGCCAATGTGGATATAGGCGGCGCGTAAGACATCGCCTATGTTCACATAGGCGGCGCCTAACCAATCGCTTTTGTTGATATAGGTGGCGCCTAAGCCAATGCCTATGTTGACATACGCGACGCCCTAACTATCGCCTAGGTGAGGCAGTGAGCATAGGGTTTGGTATAAGCGGTACCTAACATATCGCCAATGTGGATATAGGCGGCGCCTAAGCCATCGCCTATGTTGACATAAGCGGCGCCTAACCTATCGCCTAAGTGAGGCAGTGAGCATAGGCAATGGTATAAGCGGCGCCTAACCTATTGCCCATGTTGATATAGGCGGTGCCTAAGCCATCCCCTATGTTGACATAGGCGGCGCCTAACCTATCGCCTAAGTGAGGCACTGAGCATAGGCAATGGTATAATCGGCGCCTAACCTATCCCCTATGTTCATATAGGAGGCACCAAACTTATCTCTTAAGTGAGGCAGTGATCATAGGCAATGGTATAAGCGGTGCCTAACCTATTGCCTATTTTTATATAGGTGGCGCCTAAGCCATCGCCTATGTTGACATAGGCGGCCCCTAACCTATCGCCTAAGTAAGGAAGTGAGAATAGGTAATGGTATAAGCGGTGTCCAACCTATCTCCTATGTTGATATAGGCGGTGCCTAAGCCATCGCCTATGTTGACATAGGCTACGCCTAACCAATCGCCTTTGTTGATATAGGCGGCGCCTAACCCAACGCCTATGTTGACATAGGCGGAGCCTAAACTATCGCCTAAGTGAGGCAGTGAGCATAGGCAATGGTATAAGCGGCACCTAACATATCGCCAATGTGGATATAGGCGGCGCCTAAGCCATCGCCTATGTTGATATAGGAGGCGCCTAAGCCATCACCTATGCTGATATAGGCGGCGCCTAACTTATCGCCTAAGTGAGGCAGTGAGCATAGGCAATAGTATGTGCGGCGCCTAACCTATCGCCTATGTTGATATAGGCGGCGCCTAATCCATCCCCTATATTGACATAGGCGACACCAAACCTATCGTCTAAGTGAGGCAGTGAGCATTGGCAATGGTATAAGCGGCGCCTAACCAATCGCCAATGTTTATATAGGCGGAGCCTAAGCCATCGCCTATGTTGACATAGGCGGTGCCTAACCTATCGCCTAAGTGAAAAAGTTAGCATAGGCAATTGTATAAGAGGCGCCTAAACTATCACCTATATTGATATAGGCGGCGCCTAACCTATCGCCTAAGTGAGGCAGTGAGCATAGGCAATGGTATATGCGGCGCCTAACCTATCGCCTATGTTGATATAGGCGGCGCCTAATCCATTGCCTATATTGACATAGGCGTCGCCTAACCTATCGAATAAGTGAGGTAGTGAGCATAGGCAATGGTATAAGCAGCGCCTAACCAATCCCCTATGTTGATATAGGAGGCACCAAACCTATCTCTTAAGTGAGGTAGTGAGCATAGGCAATGGTATAAGTGGTGCCTAACCTATCACCTATGTTGATATAGGTGGCTCCTAAGACATCGCCTATGTTGACATTGGCGGTGCCTAACCTATTGCCTAAGTGAGTCAGTGAGGATAGGCAATGGTATAAGAGGCACCTAACCTATTGCCTATGTTGATATAGGCGTCCCCTAACCTATCGCCTATGTGAGGAAGTGAGAATAGGTAATGGTATAAGCGATGTCTAACCTATCTCCTATATTGATATAGGCGGTGCCTAAGTTATCGCCTATGTTGACATAGGCGGCTACTAAACTATCGCCTAAGTAAGGCAGTGAGCATAGGTAATGGTATAAACGACACCTAACATATCGCCAATGTGGATATAGGAGGCGCGTAAGCCATCGCCTATGTTCACATAGGCGACGCCTAACCAATCACCTTTGTTGATATAGGTGGCGCCTAAGCCAACGCCTATGTTGACATAGGCGACGCCTAAACTATCGCCTAAGTGAGGCAGTGAGCATAGGCTATGGTATAAGAGTTACCTAACATATCGCCAATGTGGATATAGGCGGCGCCTAAGCCATCGCCTATGTTGATATAGGCGGCGCCTAAGCCAACGCCTATGTTGACATAGCCGACGCCTAAACTATCGCCTAAGTGAGGCAGTGAGCATAGGCTATGGTATAAGCGTTACCTAACATATCGCCAATGTGGATATAGGCGGCGCCTAAGCCATCGCCTATGTTGACATAGGCAGCGCCTAACCTATCGCCTGAGTGTGGCAGTGAGCATAGGCAATGGTATACGCGGCGCCTAACCTATTGCCTATGTTGATATAGGCGGCACCAAACTATCGCCTAAGTGAGGCACTGCGCATAAGCAATGGTATAAGCGGCGTCTAACCTATCCCCAATGTTGATATAGGAGGTACCAAACTATCTCTTAAGTGAGGCAGTGAGCATAGGCAATGGTATAAGCGCTGCCTAACCTATCACCTATTTTGATATAGGTGGCGCCTAAGCCATCGCCTATGTTGACATTGGCGGTGCCTAACCTATCGCCTAAGTGAGAGAGTGAGCATAGGCAATGGTATAAGAAGCGCCTAACCTATTGCCTATGTGGTTATAGGCGGCGCCTAAGCCATCGCCTATGTTGACATAGGCTGCCCCTAACCTATCGCCTAAGTGAGGAAGTGAGAATAGGTAATGGTATAAGTGGTGTCTAACCTATATCCTATGTTTATATAGGTGGTGCCTAAGCCATCGCCTATGTTGACATAGGCAGCGCCTAACCTATCGCCTAAGTGAGACAGTGAGCATAGGCAATGGTATAAGCGGCGCCTAATCCATCGCCTATGTTGATATAGGCAGCGCTTAAGACATCGCCTATGTTGACATACGCGGTGGCTAACCTATCGCCTAAGTGAGGCAATAATAATAGGTAATTCCATAAGCGGCGCCTAACCTATCGCCTAAGTGAGGCAATGAGAATAGGTAATGGCATAAGTGGCGCCTACCCTATCGCCTATTTTGATATATGCGGCGCCTAAGCCATCGCCTATGTTGACATAGGTGGTGCCTAACCTATCTCCTAAGTGAGGCTGTGAGCATTGGCAATGGTATAAGCGGCGCCAAATCTATCCCCTATGTTGATATAGGTAGCGCCTAAGACATCGCCTATGTTGATATAGGCTGCGCCTAAGCCATTGCCTATGTTGACATAGGCGGCGCCTAACATATCGCCTATGTGCGGTAATGAGCATAGGCAATGGTATAAGCGGCGCCTAACCTATCGCCTATGTTGATACTGGCGGCGCCTAATCCATCGCCTATGTTTATATTGACGGCACCTAACCTATCGCCTAAATGAGGCAGTGAGCATAGGTAATGGTATAAGCGGAGCCTAACCTATCTCCTAAGGGAGGAAATGATCCTAGGTAAAGGTATAAGCGGTGCCTAACCTATCGCCTATGTTGATATACGCGGCGCCTAAGACATCGCCTATGTTGACATAGGCAGCGCCTAACCTATCATCTAAGTGAGGAAGTAGGCATAGGTAATGGTATAAGAGGCGCCAAATCTATCGCCTAAGTGAGGCAGTGAGCATAGGTAATGGTATAAGCGGCGCCAAATCTATCCCTTATGTTGATATAGGCATCATCAAACCTATCGCCTAAGTGAGGCAGTGAGCATAGGTAATGGTATAAGCGGAGCCAAACCTATCGCCTAAGTGAGGCAGTGAGCTTAGGCAATAGTATGAGCGGCGCCAAACCTATCGCCTATGTTGATATAGGCGGCGCCTAACCTATCGCCTATGTTGATTTAGGTGGCGCCTAACCTATCGCCTAAGTGAGGCAGTGAGCATAGGCAATTGTATAAGCGGCGCCTAACCTATCGCCTATGTTGATATAGGCGGTGCCTAAGCCGTCGCCTATGTTGACATGGGAGGCACCTAACCTATCGCCTAAGTGAGGAAGTGAGCATAGGCAATGGTATAAGCGGTACCAAACCTATCGCCTAAGTGAGGCAGTGAGCATAGGCAATGGTATAAGCGGCGCCAATCCTTTCGCCAATGTTGATATAGGCGGTGCCTAACATGTCTCCTATCTTGATATAGGCGGAGCCTAACCTATCGCCTAAGTGAGGCATTGAGCAAAGGCAATGGTATAAGCGGCGCCTAACCTATCGCCCATGTTGATATAAGCGGCGCCTAAGTCGTCGCCTATGTGACATGGGCGACGCCTAACCTATCGCCTAAGTGAGGCAACGAGCATAGGCAATGGTATAAGCGGTGCCTAACCTATCGACTATGTTGATATAGATGGCACCTAAGCCATCGCCTATGTTAACATAGGTGACCCCTAACCTATTGCTTAAGTGAGGCAGTGAGAATAGGTAATGGTATAAGGTGCGCCTAGACTATCACCTATGTTGATATAGGCGGAGCCTAAGCCATCGCCTATGTTTACATAGGCGGCGCCTAACCTATATTCTAAGTAAGGCAGTAAGCATAGGACATGGTATTAGCGGCGCCTAACCTATCGCCTATGTTGATATAGGCGGCGCCTAAGCCATCACCTATGTTTTCATAGGTGGCGCCTAACCTATCGTCTAAGTGAGTCAATGAGCATAGGCAATGGTATAAGCGGCGCCTAACCTATCGGCTATGTGGATATAGGCAGCGCCTAAGCTATCGCCTATATTGATATAGACGACGCCTAAAATATCGCCTATGTTGATATAGGCGGCACCTAAGCAATCGCTTTTGTTGACATAGGCTGCGCCTAACCAATCTCCTGAGTGAGGTAGTGAGAATAGGCAATGGTATAAGTGGCGCCTAACCTATATCCTATGTTGATATAGGCGGTGCCTAAGCCATCAGCTATGTTGACATAGGTTGCACCTAACCTATCACCTAAGTTAGGCTGTGAGCATAGGCAATGGTATAAGCGGCGCCTAACCTATCGCCTATGTTGACATAGGCAGCGCCTAACCTATCGCTTACATTGATATAGACAGCACCTAACCTATCTCCTATTTTTATATAGGCGGCACCTAAGCCATCTCCTTTGTTGACATAGGCGGTGCCTAACTAATCTTCTAAGTGAGTCAGTGATTATAGGCAATGGTATAAGCGGCGCCTAACCTATCTCCTATGTTGATATAGGCGGCGCCTAAGCCATCACCTATGTTGACATAGTCGGCACCTAACCTATCGCCTAAGTGAGGAAGTGAGCATAGGCAATGGTATAAGCGACGCCTAACCTATCTCCTATGTTGATATAGGCAGCACCTAACCTATCTCCTATATGTATATAGGCGGCGCATAACCTATCCCCTATGTTGATATAGGAGACGCCTAAACCATCGCCAATGTTAACATAGACGGCGCCTAACCAATCGTCTAAGTGAGGCAGTGAGAATAGGCAATGGTATAAGCGACGCCTAACTCATCTCCTATGTTGATATAGGCGGCGCCTAACCTATCTCCTAAATAAGGCAATTAGCATAGGCAATGGTATAAGCGGCGCCTAACCTTTAACCTATGTTTATATAGGTGGTGCCTAATCCATCGCCTATGTTGACATAGGTGGCGCCTAACCTATCGCCTAAGTAAGGCAGTGAGCATAGGCAATGGTATAAGTGGCGCCTAACCCATCGCCTATGTTGATATAGGTGGCGCTTAAGCCATCGCCTATGTTGACCTAGGCGGTTCCAAACCTATCGCCTAAGTAAGGCAATAACAATAGGTAATGCCATAAGCGGCTCCTAACTTAACCCCTATTTTGATATAGGCGGCGCCTAAGCCATCGCCTATGATGACATAGGCGGCGCCTAACCTATCGCCTAAGTGAGGCTGGGAGCATAGCCAATGGTATAAGCGGCGCAAAACCTATCGCCAATGATGATATAGGCGGTGCCTAACATGTTGCCTATGTTCATATAGGCGGAGCCTAACCTATCGCCTATGTTGATATAGGTGGCGCCTATGCCATCGCTTATGTTGACATAGACGGCGTCTAACCTATCGCCTAAGTAAGGCATTGAGCATAGACAATCGTATAAGCGGCGCCTAACCTATAACCTATGTTTATATAGGTGGAGCCTATTCCATCGGCTATGTTGACATAGACGGCGCCTAACCTATCGCCTAAATAAGGCAGTGAGCATAGGCAATGGTATAAGCGGCGCCTAACCCATCACCTATGTTGATATAGGCGGCGCTTAAGCCATCGCCTATGTTGACATAGGCGTTGCCTAACCTATCGCCTAAGTGAGGCAATGAGAATAGGTAATGGAATAAGCGGCACCTAACCTATCGCCTATTTTGATATATGCGGCGCCTAACCCATCGCCTATGTTGACATAGACGGCACCTAACCTATCGCCTAAGTGAGGCTGTGAGCGTAGGAAATGGTATAAGCGGCGCCAAATCTATCCCCTATGTTGATATAGGTAGCTCCTAAGCCATCGCCTATGTGTATATAGGTTGCGCCTAAGCCATCGCCTATGTTGACATAGGCGGCGCATAACATATCGCCCAAGTGCGGTAATGAGCATAGGCAATGGTATAAGCGGCACCTAACCTATCGCCTATGTTGATATTGGCGGCGCCTAAGCCATCGCCTATGTTTACATTGACGGCGCCTAACCTATCGCCTAAGTGAGGCAATGAGCATAGGTAATGGTATAAGCAGCGCCTAACCTATCGCCTAAGTAAGGCAATGAGTCTAGGTAAAGGTATAAGTGGTGCCTAACCTATCGCCTATGTTGATATAGGCGGTGCCTAAGCCATCGCCTATGTTGACATAGGCGGCGCCTAACCTATCGCCTAAGTGAGGCAGTGAGCATAGGTAATGGTATAAGAGGTGCCAAATCTATCGCCTAAGTAAGGCAGTGAGCATAGGCAATGGTATAAGCGGAGCAAAACCTATCGCCTAAGTGAGGTAGTGAGCATAGGCAATGGTATGAGAGGCGCCAAACCTATCGCCTATGTTGATATAGGCGGCGCCTAGCCTATCGCCTATGTTGATATAGGTGGCGCCTAACCTATCGCCTAAGTGAGGTAGTGAGCATAGGCAATGGAATAAGCGGCGCCTAGCCTATCGCCTATGTTGATATAGGCGGTGCCTAAGCCGTCGCCTATGTTGACATGGGCGGCGCCTAACCTATCGCCTAAGTGAGGCAATGAGCATAGGCAATGGTATAAGCGGCGCCTAACCTATCGCATATGTTGATATAGGCGGCGCCTAAGCCATCGCCTATGTTGACATAGGGAACGCCTAACCTATCGCCTAAGTGAGGAAGTGAGCATCGGCAATGGTATAAGCGGTGCCAAACCTATCGCCTAAGTGAGGCAGTGAGCATAGGCACTGGTATAAGCGGCGCCAATCCTATAACCAATGTTGATATAGGCAGTGCCTAACATGTCGCCTATGTTGATATAGGCGGAGCCTAACCTATCGCCTAAGTGAGGCAGTGAGCAAAGGCAATGGTATAAGCGGCGCCTAACCTATCGATTCTGTTGATATAGGCGGCGCCTAAGTCGTCGCCTATGTTGTCATGGGCGGCGCCTAACCTATCTCCTAAGTGAGGCAACGAGCATAGGCAATGGTATAAGCGGTGCCTAACCTATCGACTATGTTGATATAGATGGCGCCTAAGCCATCGCCTATGTTAACATAGGCGGCCCCTAACCTATTGCTTAAGTGAGGCAGTGAGAATAGGTAATGGTATTAACGGCACCTAGACTATCTCCTATGTTGATATAGGCGGAACCTAAGCCATCGCCTATGTTTACATAGGCGGCGCCTAACCTATACTCTAAGTAAGGCAGTAAGCATAGGACATGTTATAAGAGGCGCCTAACCTATCGCCTATGTTGATATAGGCGGCGCCTAAGCCATCACCTATGTTTACATAGGAGGCGCCTAACCTTTCGCCTAAGTGAGGCGGTGAACATAGGCAATGGTATAAGTCGCGCCTAACCTATCGGCTATGTGGATATAGGCAGCGCCTAAGCCATCGCCTTTGTTGACATAGGCGGCACCTAACCAATCTCCTAAGTGAGGCAATGAGAATAGGAAATGGTATAAGCGGTGCCAAACCTATCTCCTATTTTAATATAGGCGGTGCCTAAGACATCACCTATGTTGACATAGGTAAAAACCTAACCTATCGCCTAAGTGAGGTTGTGAGCATAGGAAATGGTATAAGCGGCGCCTAACCTATCGCCTATGTTGATATAGGCTGCGCCTAACCTATCTCCTATATTGATATAGACGATGCCTAAACTATCGCCTATGGTATATAGGCGGCACCTAAGCCATCGCCTTGGTTGACATAGGCGGCGCCTAACCAATCTCCTGAGTGAGGCAGTGAGAATAGGCAATGGTATAAGTGGCGCTTAACCTATATCCTATGTTGATATAGGCGGTGCCTAAGCCATCACCTATGTTGACATAGGTTGCACCTAACCTATCACCTAAGTTAGGCTGTGAGCATAGGCAATGGTATAAGCGGCGCCTAACCTATCACCTATGTTGACATAGGCAGCGCCTAACCTATCGCTTACATTGATATAGACAGCGCCTAACCTATCGCCTATGTTGATATAGGCGGCACCTAAGCCATCTCCTTTGTTGACATAGGTGGTGCCTAACCAATCTTCTAAGTGAGTCGGTGAGTATAGGAAATGGTATAAGCGGCGCCTAACCTATCTCCTATGTTGATATAGGCGGCGCCTAAGCCATCACCTATGTTGACATAGTTAGCACATAACCTATCACCTAAGTGAGGAAGTGAGCATAGGCAATGGTATAAGCGATGCCTAACCTATCTCCTATGTTGATATAGGCAGTGCATAACCTATCTCCTATATGTATATAGGCGGCGCATAACCTATCCCCTATGTTGATATAGGAGGCGCCTAAACCATCACCAATGTTGACATAGGCGGCGCCTAACCAATCGTCTAAGTGAGGCAGTGAGAATAGGCAATGGTATAAGCGATGCCTAACTCCTCTCCTATGTTGAAATAGGCGGCTCCTAATTCATCCCCTATGTAATATAGGCGTCCCGTAACCAATCGCCTAAATGAGGCAGTGAGAATAGGCAATGGTATAAGCGGCTCTTAACCTATCGCCTATGTTGATATAGGTGGCGCCTAAGACATCGCCTATGTTGACATAGGTGGTTCCTAACCTATCGCCTAAGTGAGGAAGTTAGCACAGTCAATGGTATAAGCAACGCCTAACCTATCGCCTAATTAAGACTGTGAGTATAGGCAATGGTATAAGCTGCGCCTAACGTATCGCATATGTGGATATAGGCGGCGCTTAAGCCATCACCTTTTTTGACATAGGTGGCGCCTAAACAATCGCCTAAGTGAGTCAGTGAGAATAGGCAATGGTATAAGTGGCGCCTAAACAATCGCCTATATTGATATCGGCGGCGCCTAAGCCATCGCCTATGTTGACATAGGTGGTTCCTAACCAATCGCCTAAGTGGGGTAGTGAGATTAGGCAATGTTATAAGCGGCGCCTAACCTATCTCTTATGTTGATATAGGCGGCGCCTAAGCCATCACCTATGTTGATAGAGGCGGCGCCTAAACTATCGCCTAAGTCTGGCAGTGAGCATAGGCAATGGTTTAAGCGGCACCTAACCTATCTCCTATGTTGAAATAAGAGGCGCCTAATCAATCGCAAAATATAGGAAGTTAGCATAGGCAATGGTATAAGCGGCGCCTAACCTATCGCCTATGTTGATATAGCCGGCGCCTAAGACATCGCCTATGTTGACATAGGCGACCCCTAACCTATCGCCTAAGTGAGGAAATGAGAATAGGCAATGGTATAAGCGGCGCCTAACCTATCGCCTATGTTGATATAGGCGGTGCCTAATCCATCGCCTATGTTAACATAGGCGGTGCCTAACCTATGGCCTAAGTGAGGAAGTTAGACTAGGCAATGGTATAAGGTGCGCCTAACCTATCGCCTATGTTGATATAGGAGGCGCCTAACCTATCGCCTAAGTAAGGAAATGAGAATAGGCAATGGTATAAGCGGCGCCTAACCTATCACCTATGTTAATATAGGCGGTGCCAAAGCCATCGCCTATGTTGACATAGGCGGTGCCTGACCTATCGCCTAAGTGAAGAAGTTAGCATAGGCAATGGTATAAGCGGCGCCTAACCTATCGCCTATGTTGATATAGGCGGCGCCTAACCTATCGCCTAAGAAAGGCAGTGAGCATAGGCAATGGTATAAGCGGCGCCTTACCTATCGCCTATGTTGATATAGGCGGTGCCTAACCTATCGCCTAAGTAAGGCAGTGAGCATAGGCATAGGTATAAGCGGCGCCTAACCTATCGCCTAAGTGAGGCTGTGAGTATAGGCAATGGTATAAGCTGCGCCTAACGTATCGCCTAAGTGGATATAGTCGACGCTTAAGCCATCGCCTTTGTTGATATAGGCGGCACCTAAACAATTGCCTAAGTGAGGCAGTGAGAACAGGCAATGGTATAAGAGGCACCTAACCAATCGCCTATGTTGATATCGGCGGCGCCTAAGCCATCGCCTATGTTGACATAGGTGGCGCCTAACCAATCGCCTAAGTGAGGCAGTGAGATTAGGCAATGTTATATGCGACGCCTAACCTATCTCCTATGTTGATATAGGCGGCGCCTAAGCCATCACCTATGTTGATATAGGCGGTGCCTAACCTATCGCCTAAGTGTGGCAGTAAGCATAGGCAATGGTTTAAGTGGCACCTAACCTATCGCCTATGTTGAAATAAGAGGCGCCTAATCAATCGCCAAAGATACGCAGTGAGCATAGGCAATGGTATAAGCGGCGCCTATCCTATCGCCTATGTTGATATAGGCGGCGCCTAAGCAATCGCCTATGTTGACATAGGCGGCCCCTAACCTATCGCCTAAGTGAGGAATCGAGAATAGGCAATGGTATAAGCGATGCCTAACCTATCGCCTATGTTGATATCGGCGGCGCCTAGGCTATCGCCTATGTTGATATTGGCGGTGCCTAACCTATGGCCTAAGTGAGGAAGTTATCATAGGCAATGGTATAAGCGGCGCCTAACCTATCGCCTATGTTCATATACACGGCGCCTAACCTATCGCCTATGTGAGGCAGTGAGTATAGGCAATGGTATAAGCGGTGCCAAAACTATCGCCTATGTTGATATCGGTGGCCCCTAACCTATCGCCTAGGTGAGGCAGTGAGCATAGGCATTGGTACAAGCGGCGCCTAACCTATCGCCTATGTTGATATAGGCGGCGCCTAATCCATCCCCAATGTTGACATAGGCGGCGCCTAACCTATCTCCTAAGTGAGGCTGTGAGTGTAGGCAATGGTATAAGCTGCGCCTAACGTATCGCCTATGTGGATATAGGCGGCGCTTAAGCCATCCCCTTTGTTGACATAGGCGGCGCCTAAACAATCGCCTAAGTAAGTCAGTGAGAATAGACAATGGTATAAGCGGAGCCTAACAAATCGCCAATGTTGATATTGGCGGCGCCTAACCTATCGCCTAAGTGAGGCAGTGAGTATAGGCAATGGAATAAGCGACACCTAACCTATCCACTATGTTGATATAGGCAGCACCAAACCTATCGCTTAAGTGAGGCAGTGAGCATAGGAAATGGTATAAGCGGCGCCTAACCTATCGCCTATGTTGATATAGACAGCGCCAAAGCCATCGCCTATGTTGACATAGGCGGTGCCTAAACTATCGCCTAAGTGAGGAAGTTAGCATAGGCAAGGGTATAATCGGCGCCTAACCTATCCCTTATGATGATATAGGCAGCGCCTAACCTATCACCTATGTGTGGCAGTGAGCATAGGCAATGGTATAAGAGGCGCCTAACCTATCGCCTATGTTGATATATGCGGCACCTAATCCATCCCCTATGTAACATAGGCGTCCCCTAACCTATCGCCTAAGTGAGGCAGTGAGAATAGAATAGGCAATGGTATAAGAGGCTCTTAACCTATTGCCTATGTTGATATAGGTGGATCCTAAGACATCGCCTATGTTGAGATAGGCAGCGCCTAACATATCTCCAAAATGAGGAAGTTAGCATAGGCAATGGTATAAGCGGCGCCTAACCTATCCCCTATGTTGATAGAGGCGGCACCAAACCTATCGCTTAAGTGAGGCAGTGAGCATAGGCAATGGTATAACCGGCGCCTAACCTATCGCCTATGTTGATATACGCGGCTCCTAAGCTATCGCCTATGCTGACATAGGCGGTGCGTAACCTATCGCCTAAGTGATGAATTTAGCATAGGCAATGGTATAAGCAGCGCGTAACCTATCACCTATGTTGATATAGGCGTCGCCTAAGCCGTCGCCTAAGTTGACAAAGAAGCCCCTAACCTATCGCCTGAGGGAGGCAGTGAGAATAGGCAATGGTATAAGCGGCTCGTAACCTATCGCCTATGTTGATATAGGTGGTGCCTAAGCCATCGCTTATGTTGACATAGGCGGTGCCGAACCTATCTCCTAAGTGTGGAAGTTAGCAAAGGCAATGGTATAAGCGACGCCTAACCTATCGCCAATGTTGATATAGGCGGTGCCTAACCTATCGCCTAAGTAAGGCAGTGAGCATAGGAAATGGTATAAGCGGCGCCTAACCTATCGCCTATGTTGATATAGGCGGCGCCTAAGACATCCCCTATGTTGACATTGGCAGCGCCTAACATATCGCCAAAATGAGAAAGTTAGCATAGGCAATGGTATAAGCGGCGCCTAACCTATCCCCTATGTTGATAGAGGTGTCACCAAACCTATCGCTTAAGTGAGGCAGTGAGCATAGGCAATGGTATAAGAGGCTCTTAACCTATTGCCTATGTTGATATAGGTGGCTCCTAAGACATCGCCTATGTTGAGATAGGCAGCGCCTAACATATCGCCAAAATGAGGAAGTTAGCATAGGCAATGGTATAAGCGGCGCCTAACCTATCGCCTATATTGATATAGGCATCGCCTAAGCCATCGCCTAAGTTGACAAAGGCGGTCCCTAACCTATCGCCTGAGTGAGGCAGTGAGAATAGGCAATGGTATAAGCGGCTCCTAACCTATCGCCTATGTTGATATAGGTGGTGCCTAAGCCATCGCCTATGTTGAAATAGGCGGTGCCTAACCTATCTCCTTAGTGTGGAAGTTAGCAAATGCAATGGTATAAGCGACGCCTAACCTATCGCCAATGTTGATATAGGCGATGCCTAACCTATCGCCTAAGTAAGGCAGTGAGCATAGGGAATAGTATAAGCGGCGCCTAACCTATCGCCTATGTTGATATAGGCGGCGCCTAAGCCATCCCCTATGTTGACATAGGCAGCGCCTAACCTATCGCCAAAGTGAGGCAGTGAGCATAGGCAATGGTATAAGCGGCACCTAACCGATCCCCTATGTTGATAGAGGCGCCACCAAACCTATCCCCTAAGTGAGGCAATGAACATAGGCAATGGTATAAGCGGCCCCTAACCTATCGCCTATGTTGATATAGGCGACGCCTAACCTATCGCCTATGTTGATATAGGCGGTGCCTAACCTATCGCCTAAGTGATGCAGTGAGCATAGGCATTGGTATAAGCGGCGCCTAACCTATCGCCTATGTTGATATAGGCGGCTCCTAAGACATCCCCTATGTTGAGATAGGAAGCGCCTAACATATCGCCAAAATGAGGAAGTTAGCATAGGCAATGGTATAAGCGGCGCCTAACCTATCCCCTATGTTGATAGAGACGGCACCAAACCTATTGCTTAAGTGAGGCAGTGAGCATAGGCAATGGTATAAGAGGCACCTAACCTATCGCCTATGTTGATATAGGCGGCTCCTAAGCTATCGCCTATGGTGACATAGGCGGTGCCTAACCTATCGCCTAAGTGAGGCTGTGAGTGTAGGCAATGGTATAAGCTGCGCCTAACGTATCGCCTATGTGGATATAGGCGGCGCTTAAGCCATCCCCTTTGTTGACATAGGCGGCGCCTAAACAATCGCCTAAGTAAGTCAGTGAGAATAGACAATGGTATAAGCGGAGCCTAACAAATCGCCTATGTTGATATTGGCGGCGCCTAACCTATCGCCTAAGTGAGGCAGTGAGTATAGGCAATGGAATAAGCGACACCTAACCTATCCACTATGTTGATATAGGCAGCACCAAACCTATCGCTTAAGTGAGGCAGTGAGCATAGGAAATGGTATAAGCGGCGCCTAACCTATCGCCTATGTTGATATAGACAGCGCCAAAGCCATCGCCTATGATGACATAGGCGGTGCCTAAACTATCGCCTAAGTGAGGAAGTTAGCATAGGCAAGGGTATAATCGGCGCCTAACCTATCCCTTATGATGATATAGGCAGCGCCTAACCTATCACCTATGTGTGGCAGTGAGCATAGGCAATGGTATAAGAGGCGCCTAACCTATCGCCTATGTTGATATATGCGGCACCTAATCCATCCCCTATGTAACATAGGCGTCCCCTAACCTATCGCCTAAGTGAGGCAGTGAGAATAGAATAGGCAATGGTATAAGAGGCTCTTAACCTATTGCCTATGTTGATATAGGTGGATCCTAAGACATCGCCTATGTTGAGATAGGCAGCGCCTAACATATCGCCAAAATAAGGAAGTTAGCATAGGCAATGGTATAAGCGGCGCCTAACCTATCCCCTATGTTGATAGAGGCGGCACCAAACCTATCGCTTAAGTGAGGCAGTGAGCATAGGCAATGGTATAACCGGCGCCTAACCTATCGCCTATGTTGATATAGGCGGCTCCTAAGCTATCGCCTATGCTGACATAGGCGGTGCGTAACCTATCGCCTAAGTGATGAAGTTAGCATAGGCAATGGTATAAGCAGCGCGTAACCTATCACCTATGTTGATATAGGCGTCGCCTAAGCCGTCGCCTAAGTTGACAAAGAAGCCCCTAACCTATCGCCTGAGGGAGGCAGTGAGAATAGGCAATGGTATAAGCGGCTCGTAACCTATCGCCTATGTTGATATAGGTGGTGCTTAAGCCATCGCTTATGTTGACATAGGCGGTGCCGAACCTATCTCCTAAGTGTGGAAGTTAGCAAAGGCAATGGTATAAGCGACGCCTAACCTATCGCCAATGTTGATATAGGCGGTGCCTAACCTATCGCCTAAGTAAGGCAGTGAGCATAGGAAATGGTATAAGCGGCGCCTAACCTATCGCCTATGTTGATATAGGCGGCGCCTAAGCCATCCCCTATGTTGACATTGGCAGCGCCTAACATATCGCCAAAATGAGGAAGTTAGCATAGGCAATGGTATAAGCGGCGCCTAACCTATCCCCTATGTTGATAGAGGTGTCACCAAACCTATCGCTTAAGTGAGGCAGTGAGCATAGGCAATGGTATAAGAGGCTCTTAACCTATTGCCTATGTTGATATAGGTGGCTCCTAAGACATCGCCTATGTTGAGATAGGCAGCGCCTAACATATCGCCAAAATGAGGAAGTTAGCATAGGCAATGGTATAAGTGGCGCCTAACCTATCGCCTATATTGATATAGGCATCGCCTAAGCCATCGCCTAAGTTGACAAAGGCGGTCCCTAACCTATCGCCTGAGTGAGGCAGTGAGAATAGGCAATGGTATAAGCGGCTCCTAACCTATCGCCTATGTTGATATAGGTGGTGCCTAAGCCATCGCCTATGTTGAAATAGGCGGTGCCTAACCTATCTCCTTAGTGTGGAAGTTAGCAAATGCAATGGTATAAGCGACGCCTAACCTATCGCCAATGTTGATATAGGCGATGCCTAACCTATCGCCTAAGTAAGGCAGTGAGCATAGGGAATGGTATAAGCGGCGCCTAACCTATCGCCTATGTTGATATAGGCGGCGCCTAAGCCATCCCCTATGTTGACATAGGCAGCGCCTAACCTATCGCCAAAGTGAGGCAGTGAGCATAGGCAATGGTATAAGCGGCACCTAACCGATCCCCTATGTTGATAGAGGCGCCACCAAACCTATCCCCTAAGTGAGGCAATGAACATAGGCAATGGTATAAGCGGCGCCTAACCTATCGCCTATGTTGATATAGGCGGCGCCTAACCTATCGCCTATGTTGATATAGGCGGTGCCTAACCTATCGCCTAAGTGATGCAGTGAGCATAGGCATTGGTATAAGCGGCGCCTAACCTATCTCCTATGTTGATATAGGCGGCTCCTAAGACATCCCCTATGTTGAGATAGGAAGCGCCTAACATATCGCCAAAATGAGGAAGTTAGCATAGGCAATGGTATAAGCGGCGCCTAACCTATCCCCTATGTTGATAGAGACGGCACCAAACCTATTGCTTAAGTGAGGCAGTGAGCATAGGCAATGGTATAAGAGGCACCTAACCTATCGCCTATGTTGATATAGGCGGCTCCTAAGCTATCGCCTATGGGGACATAGGCGGTGCCTAACCTATCGCCTAAGTGAGGAAGTTAGCATAGGAAATGGTATAAGCGGAGCCTAACCTATCGCCTATGTTGATATAGGCGTCGCCTAAGCCATCGCCTAAGTTGACAAAGGCGGCCCCTAACCTATCGCCTGAGTGAGGCAATGAGAATAGGCAATGGTATAAGTGGCTCCTAACCTATCGCCTATTTTGATATAGGTGGTGCCTAAGCCATCGCCTATTATGACATAGGCGGTGCCTAACCTATCTCCTAAGTGTGGAAGTTAGCAAAGGTAATGGTATAACCGGCGCCTAACCGATCCCCTATGTTGATAGAGGCGGCACCAAACCTATCCCCTAAGTGAGGCAGTGAACATAGGCAATGGTATAAGCGGCGACTAACCTATCGCCTATATTGATATAGGCGGCGCCTAACCTATCGCCTATGTTGATATAGGCGGCGCCTAACATATCGCCTAAGTGAGGCAGTGAGCATAGGAATTGGTATAAGCGGCGCCTAACCTATCGCCTATATTGATATAGGCGGCGCCTAATCCATCCCCTATGTTGACATAGGCGGCGCCTAACATATCGCTTAAGTGAGGCTGTGAGTATAGGCAACGGTATAAGCTGCGCCTAACGTATCGCCTATGTGGATATAGGCGACGCTTAAGCCATCGCCTATGTTAACATACGCGGCGCCAAAACAATTGCCTAAGTGAGGCACTGAGAATAAGCAATGGTATAAGAGGCGCCTAACCAATAGCCTATGTAGATATAGGCGGCGCCTAAGCCATTGCCTATGTTGACATAGGTGGCGCATAACCTATCGTCTAAGTGTGGCAGTGAGCATAGGCAATGGTTTAAGCGGCACCTAACCTATCTACTATGTTGATATAGGCGGCGCCTAACCTATCGCCTAAGTGAGGCAGTGAGCATAGGCATTGGTATAAGCGGCGCCTAACCTATCGCCTATGTTGATATAGGCGGCGCCTAATCCATTCCCTATGTTGACATAGGCGGCGCCTAACCTATCGCCTAAGTGAGGCTATGATTATAGGCAATGGTATAAGAAGCGCCTAATGTATCGCCTATGTGGATATAGGCGACGCTTAATCCATCGCCTTTGTTGACATAGGCGGCGCGTAAACAATTGCCTAAGTGAGGCACTGTGAATAGGCAATGGTATAAGCGACGACTAACCAATCGCCTATGTTGATATTTGCGGCGCCTAAGCCATCGCCTATCTTGACATAGGTGGCGCCTAACCAATTGCCTAAGTGAGGCAGTTAGATTAGGCAATGTTATAAGCGGCGCCTAACCTATCGCCTAACCTATCGCAAATGTGAGGCAGTGAGCATAGGCAATGGTATAAGCGGTGCCAAACCTATCGCCTATGTTGATATAGGCGGCGCCTAATCCATCCCCTATGTTGAAATAGATGGCTCCTAACCTATCTCCTAAGTAAGGCAGTGAGCATAGGAAATGGTATAAGCGGACCCTAACCTATCGCCTATGTTGATATCGGCAGCGCCTAACCTATAGCCTAAGTGAGGCAGTGAGCATAGGCATTGGTATAAGCAGCGCCTAACCTATCGTCTGTGTTGATATAGGCGGCGCCTAATCCATCCCCTATGTTGACATAGGCGGCGTCTAACCTATCGCCTAAGTGAGGCTGTGAGTATAGGCAATGGTATAAGCTGCGCCTAACGTATCGCCTATGTGGAAATAGACGGCGCTTAAGCTATCGCCTTTGTTGACATAGGCGACGCCTAAACAATCGCCTTAGTGAGTCAGTGAGAATAGGCAATGGTATTAGTGGCGCCTAACCAATCTCCTATGTTGATATCGGCGGCGCCTAAGCCATCGCCTATGTTGACATAGGTGGTGCCTAACCAATCGCCTAGGTGAGGTAGTGAGATTAGGCAATGATATAAGCGACGCCTAACCTATCTCCTATGTTAATATAGGCGGCCCCTAATCCATCACCAATGTTGATATAGGTGGCGCCTAAACTATCGCCTAAGTGTGGCAGTGAGCATAGGTAATGGTTTAGGCGACACCTAACCTATCGCCTATGTTGAAATAAGAGGCGCCTAATCTATCGCCAAAGATAGGCAGTGAGCATAGGCAATGGTATAAGCGGCGCCTAACCTATCGCCTATGTTGATATAGGCCACGCCAAAGCCATCACCTATGTTGACATAGGCGGCCCCTAACCTATCGCCTAAGTGAGGAAGTGAGAATAGGCAATGGTATAAGCGGCGCCTAACCTATCGCCTATGTTGATATAGGCGGAGCCTATTCCATCGCCTAGGTCGACATAGGTAGTGCCTAACCAATGGACTAAGTGAGGAAGTTAGCATAGGCAATGGTATAAGGTGCTCCTAACCAATCGCCTATGTTGATATAGGAGGCGCCTAACCTATCGCCTAAGTAAGGCAATGAGAATAGGCAATGGTGTAAGCGGCGCCTAACCTATCGCCTATGTTGACATAGGCGATGCCTAACCTATCGCCTAAGTGAGGAAGTTAGCACAGGCAATGGTATAAGCGACGCCTAACCTATCGCCTATGTTGATATAGGCGGCGCCTAACCTATCGCCTAAGTGAGGCAGTGAGCATAGGCAATGGTATAAGAGGCGCCTAACCTATCTCCTATATTGATATAGGCGGTGCCTAACCCATCACCTAAGTGAGGCAGTGAGCATAGGCAATGGTATAAGAGGCGCCTAACCTTTCTCCTATGTTGATATAGGCGGTGCCTAACCTATCACCTAAGTGAGGCAGTGAGCATAGACATTGGTATAAGCGGCGCCTAACCTATCGCCTATGTTGATATAGGCGGAGCCTAAGAAATCGCCAAAGATAGGCAGTGAGCATAGGCAATGGTATATGCGGCGCCTAACCTATCGCCTATGTTGATATAGGCGGCGCCTAATCCATCCCCTATATTGACATAGGCGACACCAAACCTATCTCCTAAGTGAGGAAGTGAGCATTGGCAATGGTATAAACGGCGTCTAACCAATAGCCTATGTTTATATAGGCGGTGCCTAAGCCATCGTCTCTGTTGACATAGGCGGTGCCTAACCTATCGCCTAAGTGAGAAAGTTAGCATAGGCAATGGTATAAGAGGCGCCTAAACTATAACCAATCTTGATATAGGCGGCGCCTAACCTATCGCATAATTGAGGCAGTGAGCATAGGCAATGGTATATGCGGCACCTAACCTATCGCCTAAGTGAGGCAGTGAGCATAGGCAATGGTATATGCGGCGCCTAACCTATCGCCTATGTTGATAGAGGCGGCGCCTAATCCATCGCCTATATTGACATAGGCGTCGCCTAACCTATCGCCTAAGTTAGGTAGTGAGCATAGGCAATGGTATAAGCGGCGCCTAACCTATCCCCTATGTTGATATAGGAGGCACCAAACCTATCTCTTAAGTGAGGTAGTGAGCATAGGCAATGGTATAATTGATGCCTAACCTATCACCTATGTTGATATAGGTGGCGCCTAAGACATCGCCTATGTTGACAATGGCGGTGCCTAACCTATCGCCTATGTGAGAAAGTTAGCATGGGCAATGGTATAAGAGGCGCCTAAACTATCACCTATGTTCATATAGGAAGCGCCTAACCTATCGCCTAAGTGAGGCAGTGAGCATAGGCAATGGTATATGCGGCGCCTAATCTATTGCCTATGTTGATATAGGCGGCGCCTAATCCATCTCCTATATTGACATAGGCATAGCCTAAACTATCACCTAAGTGAGGCAGTGAGCATAGGCAATGATATAAGTGGATCCTAACCAATCGCCTTTGTTGATATAGGCGGCGCCTAACCCAACGCCTATGTTGAAATAGGCGGCGCCTAAACTATCGCCTAAGTGAGGCAGTGAGCATAGGCAATGGTATAAGCGACACCTAACATATCGCCAATGTAGATATAGGCGGCACGTAAGCCATCGCCTATGTTCATATAGGCGGCGCCTAACCAATCGCCATTGTTGATATAAGTGGCGCCTAAGCCATCGCCTATGTTGACATAAGCGGCCCCTAACCTATCTCCTAAGTGAGGAAGTGAGAATAGGTAATGGTATAAGCGATGTCTAACCTATCTCCTATGTTTATATAGGCGGTGCCTAAGCCAACGCCTATGTTGAAATAGGCGGCGCCTAACCTATTGCCTAAGTGAGGCAGTGAGCATAGGAAATGGTATATGTAGCTCCTAACCAATCGCCTTTGTTGATATAGGCGGCGCCTAAGCCAACTCCTATGTTGACATAGGCGGCGCCTAAACTATCGGCCAAGTGAGGCAGTGACCATAGGCTATGGTATAAGCGGCACCTAACATATCGTAAATGTGGATATAGGCGGCGCGTAAGACATCGCCTATGTTCACATAGGGGGCGCCTAACCGATCGCCTTTGTTGATGTAGGTGGCGCCTAAGCCAACGCCTATGTTGACATAGGCGACGCCTAAACTATCGCCTAAGTGAGGCAGTTAGCATAGGCTATGGTATAAGTGGCACCTAACATATCGCCAATGTGGATATAGGCGGCGCCTAAGCCATCCCCTATGTTGACATAGGCGGCGCCTAACCAATCGCCTAAGTGAGGCACTGAGCATAGGCAATGGTATAAGCGGCGTCTAACCTATCCCCTATGTTTATATAGGAGGCACCAAACCTATCTCTTAAGTGAGGCAGTGAGCATAGGCAATGGTATAAACGATGCCTAACCTATCACCTATTTTGATATAAGTGGAGCCTAAGTCGCCTATGTTGACATTGGCGGTACCTAACCTATCGCCTAAGTGAGACAGTGAGCATAGGCAATGGTATAAGAGGCGCCTAACCGATTGCCTATGTTGATATAGGCGGCGCCTAAGCCATCGCCTATGTTGACATAGGCGGCCCCTAACCTATCGCCTAAGTGAGGAAGCGAGAATAGGTAATAGTATAAGTGGTGTCCAACCTATCTCCAATGTTGATATAGGCGGTGCCTAAGCCATCGCCTATGTTGACATAGTCTACGCCTAACCTATCGCCTAAGTGAGGCAGTGAGCATAGGACATGGTATAAGTGGCTCCTAACGAATCGCCTTTGTTGATATAGGCGGCGCCTAAACCAACGCCTATGTTGACATAGGCGGCGCCTAAACTATCGCCAAAGTGAGGCAGTGAGCATAGGCAATGGTATAAGCAGCACCTAACATATCGCCAATGTGGATATAGGCGGCGCCTAAGCCATCACCTATGTTGATATAGGCGGCGCCTAACCTATCACCTAAGTGAGGTAGTGAGCATAGGCAATGGTATATACGGCGCCTAACCTATCGCCTATGTTGATATAGGCGGCGCCTAATCCATCCCCTATATTGACATAGGCGACTATAAACCTATCTCCTAAGTGAGGCAGTGAGCATTTGCAATGGTATAAGCGGCGCCTAACCAATAGCCTATGTTTATATAGGCGGCGCCTAAGCCATCGCCTATGTTGACATAGGCGGTGCCTAACCTATCTCCTAAGTGAGAAACTTAGCATAGGCAATGGTTTAAGAGGCGCCTAAACTATCACCTATGTTGATATAGGCGGCGCCTAACCTATCGCCTATAATTATATAGTGAGCATAGGCAATGGTATATGCGGCACCTAACCTATCGCCTAAGTGAGGCAGTGAGCATAGGCAATGGTATATGCGGCGCCTAACCTATCGCCTATGTTGATATAGGCGGTGCCTAATCCATCGCCTATATTGACATAGGCGTCGCCTAACCTATCGCCTAAGTGAGGTAGTGAGCATAGGCAATGGTATAAGCGGCGCCTAACCTATCCCCTATGTTAATATAGGAGGCACCAAACCTTTCTCTTAAGTGAGGTAGTTAGCATAGGCAATGGTATAATTGATACCTAACCTATCACCAATGTTGATATAGGTGGCGCCTAAGACATCGCCTATGTTGACATTGGCGGTGCCTAACCTATCGCCTAAGTGAGACAGTGAGGATAGGCAATGGTATAAGAGGCGCCTAACCTATTGGCTATGTTGATATAGCCGGCGCCTAAGCTATCGCCTATGTTGACATAGGCGGCCCCTAACCTATCGCCAAAGTGAGGAAGTGAAAATAGGTAATGGTATAAGCGGTGTCTAACCTATCTCCTATGTCGATATAGGCGGTGCCTAAGCCATCGCCTATGTTGACATAGGCGGCTACTAAACTATCGCCTAAGTGAGGCAGTGAGCATAGGCAATGGTATAAGCGGCACCTAACATATCGCTAATGTGGATATAGGCGGCGCGTAAGACATCGCCTATGTTCACATAGGCGGCGCCTAACCAATTGCTTTTGTTGATATAGGTGGCGCCTAAGCCAACGCCTATGTTGACATACGCGACGCCCTAACTATCGCCTAGGTGAGGCAGTGAGCATAGGGTTTGGTATAAGCGGTACCTAACATATCGCCAATGTGGATATAGGCGGCGCCTAAGCCATTGCCTATGTTGACATAAGCGGCGCCTAACCTATCGCCTAAGTGAGGCAGTGAGTATAGGCAATGGTATAAGCGGCGCCTAACCTATTGCCCATGTTGATATAGGCGGCGCCTAATCCATCCCCTATGTTGACATAGGCGGTGCCTAACCTATCGCCTAAGTGAGGCACTGAGCATAGGCAATGGTATAATCGGCGCCTAACCTATCCCCTATGTTGATATAGGAGGCACCAAACCTATCTCTTAAGTGAGGCAGTGATCATAGGCAATGGTATAAGCGGTGCCTAACCTATCGCCTATTTTTATATAGGTGGAGACTAAGCCATCGCCTATGTTGACATTGGCGGTGCCTAACCTATCGCCTAAGTGAGACAGTGAGCATAGGCAATGGTATAAGAGGCGCCTAACTGATTGCCTATGTTGATATAGGCGGCGCCTAAGCCATCGCCTATGTTGACATAGGCGGCCCCTAACCTATTGCCTAAGTAAGGAAGTGAGAATAGGTAATGGTATAAGCGATGTCTAACCTATCTCCTATGTTTATATAGGCGGTGCCTAAGCCAACGCCTATGTTGAAATAGGCGGCGCCTAACCTATTGCCTAAGTGAGGCAGTGAGCATAGGAAATGGTATATGTGGCTCCTAACCAATCGCCTTTGTTGACATAGGCGGCGCCTAAGCCAACGCCTATGTTGACATAGGCGGCGCCTAAACTATCGGCCAAGTGAGGCAGTGACCATAGGCTATGGTATAAGCGGCACCTAACATATCGTAAATGTGGATATAGGCGGCGCGTAAGACATCGCCTATGTTCACATAGGGGGCGCCTAACCGATCGCCTTTGTTGATGTAGGTGGCGCCTAAGCCAACGCCTATGTTGACATAGGCGACGCCTAAACTATCGCCTAAGTGAGGCAGTTAGCATAGGCTATGGTATAAGTGGCACCTAACATATCGCCAATGTGGATATAGGCGGCGCCTAAGCCATCCCCTATGTTGACATAGGCGGCGCCTAACCAATCGCCTAAGTGAGGCACTGAGCATAGGCAATGGTATAAGCGGCGTCTAACCTATCCCCTATGTTTATATAGGAGGCACCAAACCTATCTCTTAAGTGAGGCAGTGAGCATAGGCAATGGTATAAACGATGCCTAACCTATCACCTATTTTGATATAAGTGGAGCCTAAGCCATCGCCTATGTTGACATTGGCGGTACCTAACCTATCGCCTAAGTGAGACAGTGAGCATAGGCAATGGTATAAGAGGCGCCTAACCGATTGCCTATGTTGATATAGGCGGCGCCTAATCCATCGCCTATGTTGACATAGGCGGCCCCTAACCTATCGCCTAAGTGAGGAAGCGAGAATAGGTAATAGTATAAGTGGTGTCCAACCTATCTCCAATGTTGATATAGGCGGTGCCTAAGCCATCGCCTATGTTGACATAGTCTACGCCTAACCTATCGCCTAAGTGAGGCAGTGAGCATAGGACATGGTATAAGTGGCTCCTAACGAATCGCCTTTGTTGATATAGGCGGCGCCTAAACCAACGCCTATGTTGACATAGGCGGCGCCTAAACTATCGCCAAAGTGAGGCAGTGAGCATAGGCAATGGTATAAGCAGCACCTAACATATCGCCAATGTGGATATAGGCGGCGCCTAAGCCATCACCTATGTTGATATAGGCGGCGCCTAACCTATCACCTAAGTGAGGTAGTGAGCATAGGCAATGGTATATACGGCGCCTAACCTATCGCCTATGTTGATATAGGCGGCGCCTAATCCATCCTCTATATTGACATAGGCGACTATAAACCTATCTCCTAAGTGAGGCAGTGAGCATTTGCAATGGTATAAGCGGCGCCTAACCAATAGCCTATGTTTATATAGGCGGCGCCTAAGCCATCGCCTATGTTGACATAGGCGGTGCCTAACCTATCTCCTAAGTGAGAAAGTTAGCATAGGCAATGGTTTAAGAGGCGCCTAAACTATCACCTATGTTGATATAGGCGGCGCCTAACCTATCGCCTATAATTATATAGTGAGCATAGGCAATGGTATATGCGGCACCTAACCTATCGCCTAAGTGAGGCAGTGAGCATAGGCAATGGTATATGCGGCGCCTAACCTATCGCCTATGTTGATATAGGCGGTGCCTAATCCATCGCCTATATTGACATAGGCGTCGCCTAACCTATCGCCTAAGTGAGGTAGTGAGCATAGGCAATGGTATAAGCGGCGCCTAACCTATCCCCTATGTTAATATAGGAGGCACCAAACCTTTCTCTTAAGTGAGGTAGTTAGCATAGGCAATGGTATAATTGATACCTAACCTATCACCAATGTTGATATAGGTGGCGCCTAAGACATCGCCTATGTTGACATTGGCGGTGCCTAACCTATCGCCTAAGTGAGACAGTGAGGATAGGCAATGGTATAAGAGGCGCCTAACCTATTGGCTATGTTGATATAGCCGGCGCCTAAGCTATCGCCTATGTTGACATAGGCGGCCCCTAACCTATCGCCAAAGTGAGGAAGTGAAAATAGGTAATGGTATAAGCGGTGTCTAACCTATCTCCTATGTCGATATAGGCGGTGCCTAAGCCATCGCCTATGTTGACATAGGCGGCTACTAAACTATCGCCTAAGTGAGGCAGTGAGCATAGGCAATGGTATAAGCGGCACCTAACATATCGCTAATGTGGATATAGGCGGCGCGTAAGACATCGCCTATGTTCACATAGGCGGCGCCTAACCAATTGCTTTTGTTGATATAGGTGGCGCCTAAGCCAACGCCTATGTTGACATACGCGACGCCCTAACTATCGCCTAGGTGAGGCAGTGAGCATAGGGTTTGGTATAAGCGGTACCTAACATATCGCCAATGTGGATATAGGCGGCGCCTAAGCCATTGCCTATGTTGACATAAGCGGCGCCTAACCTATCGCCTAAGTGAGGCAGTGAGTATAGGCAATGGTATAAGCGGCGCCTAACCTATTGCCCATGTTGATATAGGCGGCCCCTAATCCATCCCCTATGTTGACATAGGCGGTGCCTAACCTATCGCCTAAGTGAGGCACTGAGCATAGGCAATGGTATAATCGGTGCCTAACCTATCCCCTATGTTGATATAGGAGGCACCAAACCTATCTCTTAAGTGAGGCAGTGATCATAGGCAATGGTATAAGCGGTGCCTAACCTATCGCCTATTTTTATATAGGTGGAGACTAAGCCATCGCCTATGTTGACATTGGCGGTGCCTAACCTATCGCCTAAGTGAGACAGTGAGCATAGGCAATGGTATAAGAGGCGCCTAACTGATTGCCTATGTTGATATAGGCGGCGCCTAAGCCATCGCCTATGTTGACATAGGCGGCCCCTAACCTATTGCCTAAGTAAGGAAGTGAGAATACGTAATGGTATAAGCGATGTCTAACCTATCTCCTATGTTTATATAGGCGGTGCCTAAGCCAACGCCTATGTTGAAATAGGCGGCGCCTAACCTATTGCCTAAGTGAGGCAGTGAGCATAGGAAATGGTATATGTGGCTCCTAACCAATCGCCTTTGTTGACATAGGCGGCGCCTAAGCCAACGCCTATGTTGACATAGGCGGCGCCTAAACTATCGGCCAAGTGAGGCAGTGACCATAGGCTATGGTATAAGCGGCACCTAACATATCGTAAATGTGGATATAGGCGACGCCTAACCGATCGCCTTTGTTGATGTAGGCGGCGCCTAAGACATCCCCTATGTTGACATAGGCGGCGCCTAACCAATCGCCTAAGTGAGGCACTGAGCATAGGCAATGGTATAAGCGGCGTCTAACCTAACAGCTATGCTTATATAGAAGGCACCAAACCTATCTCTTAAGTGAGGTAGTGAGCATAGGCAATGGTATAATTGATACCTAACCTATCACCTATGTTGATATAGGTGGCGCCTAAGACATCGCCTATGTTGACATTGGCGGTGCCTAACCTATCGCCTAAGCGAGACAGTGAGGATAGGCAATGGTATAAGAGGCGCCTAACCTATTGCCTATTTTGATATAGGCGGCGCCTAAGCTATCGCCTATGTTGACATAGGCAGCCCCTAACCTATCGCCAAAGTGAGGAAGTGAGAATAGGTAATGGTATAAGCGGTGTCTAACCTATCTCCTATGTTGATATAGGCGGTGCCTAAGCCATCGCCTATGTTGACATAGGCGGCTACTAAACTATCGCCTAAGTAAGGAAGTGAGCATAGGCAATGGTATAAGTGGCACCTTACATATCGCCAATGTGGATATAGGCGGCGCGTAAGACATCGCCTATGTTCACATAGGCGGCGCCTAACCAATTGCTTTTGTTGATATAGGTGGCGCTTAAGCCAACGCCTATGTTGACATACGAGACGCCCTAACTATCGCCTAGGTAAGGCAGTGAGCATAGGGTTTGGTATAAGCGGTACCTAACATATCGCCAATGTGGATATAGGCGGCGCCTAAGCCATCGCCTATGTTGACATAAGCGGCGCCTAACCTATCGCCTAAGTGAGGCAGTGAGCATAGGCAATGGTATAAGCGGCGCCTAACCTATTGCCCATGTTGATATAGGCGGTGCCTAAGCCATCCCCTATGTTGACATAGGCGGCGCCTAACCTATCGCCTAAGTGAGGCACTGAGCATAGGCAATGGTATAATCGGCGCCTAACCTATCCCCTATGTTAATATAGGAAGCACCAAACCTATCTCTTAAGTGAGGCAGTGAGCATAGGCAATGGTATAAGCGGTGCCTAACCTATCGCCTATTTTTATATAGGTGGCACCTAAGCCATCGCCTATGTTGACATAGGCGGCCCCTAACCTATCGCCTAAGTAAGGAAGTGAGAATAGGTAATGATATAAGTGGTGTCCAACCTATCTCCTATGTTGATATAGGCGGCGCCTAACCCAACGCCTATGTTGACATAGGCGGCGCCTAAACTATCGCCTAAGTGAGGCAGTGAGCATAGGCAATGGTATAAGCGGCACCTAACATATCGCCAATGTGGATATAGGCGGCGCCTAAGCCATCGGCTATGTTGAAATAGGAGGCGCCTAAGCCATCACCTATGCTGGTATAGGCGGCGCCTAACTTATCGCCTAAGTGAGGCAGTGAGCATAGGGAATAGTATGTGTGGCGCCTAACCCATCGCCTATGTTGATATAGGCGGCGCCTAATCCATCCCCTATATTGACATAGGCGACACCAAACCTATCGTCTAAGTAAGGCAGTGAGCATTACCAGAGGTATAAGCGGCGCCTAACCAATCGCCTATGTTTATATAGGCGGAGCCTAAGAAATCGCCTATGTTGACATAGGCGGTGCCTAACCTATCGCCTAAGTGAAAAAGTTAGCATAGGCAATGGTATAAGAGGCGCCTAAAGTATCACCTATATTGATATAGGCGGCGCCTAACCTATCGCCTAAGTGAGGCAGTGAGCATAGGCAATGGAATATGCGGCGCCTAACCTATCGCCTATGTTGATATAGGCGGCGCCTAATCCATTGCCTATATTGACATAGGCGTCGCCTAACCTATCAAATAAGTGAGGTAGTGAGCATGGGCAATGGTATAAGCGGCGCCTAACCAATCCCCTATGTTGATATAGGAGGCACAAAACCTATCTCTTAAGTGAGGTAGTGAGCATAGGCAATGGTATAAGTGGTGCCTAACCTATCACCTATGTTGATATAGGTGGCTCCTAAGACATCGCCTATGTTGACATTGGCGGTGCCTAACCTATTGCCTAAGTGAGTCAGTGAGGATAGGCAATGGTATAAGAGGCACCTAACCTATTGCCTATGTTTATATAGGCGTCCCCTAACCTATCGGCTATGTGAGGAAGTGAGAATAGGTAATGGTATAAGCGATGTCTAACCTATCTCCTAAATTGATATAGGCGGTGCCTAAGCCATCGCCTATGTTGACATAGGCGGCTACTAAACTATCGCCTAAGTGAGGCAGTGAGCATAGGTAATGGTATAAACGACACCTAACATATCGCCAATGTGGATATAGGAGGCGCGTAAGCCATCGCCTATGTTCACATAGGCGACGCCTAACCAATCGCCTTTGTTGATATAGGCGGCACCTAAGCCAACACCTATGTTGACATAGGCGACGCCTAAACTATCGCCTAAGTGAGGCAGTGAGCATAGGCTATGGTATAAGCGTTACCTAACATATCGCCAATGTGGATATAGGCGGCGCCTAAGCCATCGCCTATGTTGACATAGACGGCGCCTAACCTATCGCCTGAGTGTGGCAGTGAGCATAGGCAATGGTATAAGCGGCGCCTAACCTATTGCCTATGTTGATATAGGCGGCGCCTAATCCATCCCCTATGTTGACATAGGCGGCGCCTAACCTATCGCCTAAGTGTGGCACTGAGCATAAGCAATGGTATAAGCGGCGCCTAACCTATCCCCATTGTTGATATAGGAGGCACCAAACTATCTCTTAAGTGAGGCAGTGAGCATAGGCAATGGTATAAGCGGTGCCTAACCTATCTCCTAAGTGAGACAGTGAGCATAGGCAATGGTATAAGAAGCGCCTAACCTATTGCCTATGTGGTTATAGGCGGCGCCTAAGCCATCGCCTATGTTGACATAGGCTGCCCCTAACCTATCGCCTAAGTGAGGAAGTGAGAATAGGTAATGGTATAAGTGGTGTCTAACCTATATCCTATGTTTATATAGGTGGTGCCTAAGCCATCGCCTATGTTGACATAGGCAGCGCCTAACCTATCGCCTAAGTGAGACAGTGAGCATAGGCAATGGTATAAGCGGCGCCTAATCCATCGCCTATGTTGATATAGGCAGCGCTTAAGACATCGCCTATGTTGACATACGCGGTGGCTAACCTATCGCCTAAGTGAGACAATAATAATAGGTAATTCCATAAGCGGCGCCTAACCTATCGCCTAAGTGAGGCAATGAGAATAGGTAATGGCATAAGTTGCGCCTACCCTATCGCCTATTTTATATATGCGGCGCCTAAGCCATCGCCTATGTTGACATAGGCGGTGCCTAACCTATCTCCTAAGTGAGGCTGTGAGCATTGGCAATGGTATAAGCGGCGCCAAATCTATCCCCTATGTTAACATAGGTAGCGCCTAAGACATCGCCTATGTTGATATAGGCTGCGCCTAAGCCATCGCCTATGTTGACATAGGCGGCGCCTAACATATCGCCTAAGTGCGGTAATGAGCATAGGCAATGGTATAAGTGGCGCCTAACCTATCGCCTATGTTGATATTGGCGGCGCCTAAGCCATCGCCTATGTTTATATTCACGACGCCTAACCTATCGCCTAAATGAGGCAGTGAGCATAGGTAATGGTATAAGCGGAGCCTAACCTATCGCCTAAGGGAGGCAATGATCCTAGGTAAAGGTATAAGCGGTGCCTAACCTATCGCCTATGTTGATATAGGCGGCGCCTAAGACATCGCCTATGTTGACATAGGCGGCGCCTAACCTATCGTCTAAGTGAGGAAGTGAGCATAGGTAATGGTATAAGAGGTGCCAAATCTATCGCCTAAGTAGGGCAGTGAGCATAGGCAATGGTATAAGCGGCGCCAAATCTATCCCTTATGTTGATATAGGCATCGTCAAACCTATCGCCTAAGTGAGGCAGTGAGCATAGGTAATGGTATAAGCGGAGCCAAACCTATCGCCTAAGTGAGGCAGTGAGCTTAGGCAATAGAATGAGCGGCGCCAAACCTATCGCCTATGTTGATATAGGCGGCGCCTAACCTATCGCCTATGTTGATATAGGTGGCGCCTAACCTATCGCCTAAGTGAGGCAGTGAGCATAGGCAATTGTATAAGCGGCGCCTAACCTATCGCCTATGTTGATATAGGCGGTGCCTAAGCCGTCGCCTATGTTGACATGGGCGGCACCTAACCTATCGCCTAAGTGAGGAAGTGAGCATAGGCAATGGTATAAGCGGTGCCAAACCTATCGCCTAAGTGAGGCAGTGAGCATAGGCAATTGTATAAGCGGCGCCAAACCTTTCGCCTATGTTGATATAGGCGGTGCCTAACATGTCGCCTATCTTGATATAGGCGGAGCCTAACCTATCGCCTAAGTGAGGCATTGAGCAAAGGCAATGGTATAAGCGGCGCCTAACCTATCGCCTATGTTGATATAAGCGGCGCCTAAGTCGTCGCCTATGTTGACATGGGCGGCGCCTAACCTATCGCCTAAGTAAGGCAACGAGCATAGGCAATGGTATAAGCGGTGCGTAACCTATCGACTATGTTGATATAGATGGCGCCTAAGCCATCGCCTATGTTAACATAGGTGACCCCTAACCTATTGCTTAAGTGAGGCAGTGAGAATAGGTAATGGTATAAGGTGCGCCTAGACTATCACCTATGTTGATATAGGCGGAGCCTAAGCCATCGCCTATGTTTACATAGGCGGCGCCTAACCTATATTCTAAGTAAGGCAGTAAGCATAAGACATGGTATTAGCGGCGCCTAACCTATCGCCTATGTTGATATAGGCGGCGCCTAAGCCATCACCTATGTTTTCATAGGTGGCGCCTAACCTATCGTCTAAGTGAGGCGGTGAGCATAGGTAATGGTATAAGCGGCGCCTAACCTATCGGCTATGTGGATATAGGCAGCGCCTAAGCTTTCACCTATATTGATATAGACGACGCCTAAACTATCGCCTATGTTGATATAGGCGGCACCTAAGCCATCGCCTTTGTTGACATAGGCGGCGCCTAACCAATCTCCTGAGTGAGGCAGTGAGAATAGGCAATGGTATAAGTGGCGCCTAACCTATATCCTATGTTGATATAGGCGGTGCCTAAGCCATCAGTTATGTTGACATAGGTTGCACCTAACCTATCACCTAAGTTAGGCTGTGAGCATAGGCAATGGTATAAGCGGCGCCTAACCTATCGCCTATGTTGACATAGGCAGCGCCTAACCTATGGCTTACATTGATATAGACAGCACCTAACCTATCGCCTATGTTTATATAGGCGGCACCTAAGCCATCTCCTTTGTTGACATAGGCGGTGCCTAACTAATCTTCTAAGTGAGTCAGTGATTATAGGCAATGGTATAAGCGGCGCCTAACCTATCTCCTATGTTGATATAGGCGGCGCCTAAGCCATCACCTATGTTGACATAGTCGGCACCTAACCTATCGCCTAAGTGAGGAAGTGACCATAGGCAATGGTATAAGCGACGCCTAACCTATCTCCTATGTTGATATAGGCAGCACCTAACCTATCTCCTAAATGTATATAGGCGGCGCATAACCTATCCCCTATGTTGATATAGGAGGCGCCTAAACCATCGCCAATGTTAACATAGACGGCGCCTAACCAATTGTCTAAGTGAGGCAGTGAGAATAGGCAATGGTATAAGCGACGCCTAACTCATCTCCTATGTTGATATAGGCGGCGCCTAACCTATCTCCTAAATAAGGCATTTAGCATAGGCAATGGTATAAGCGGCGCCTAACCTTTAACCTATGTTTATATAGGTGGTGCCTAATCCATTGCCTATGTTGACATAGGCGGCGCCTAACCTATCGCCTAAGTAAGGCAGTGAGCATAGGTAATGGTATAAGTGGCACCTAAACCATCGCCTATGTTGATATAGGTGGAGCTTAAGCCATCGCCTATGTTGACCTAGGCGGTGCCTAACCTATCGCCTAAGTAAGGCAATAAGAATAGGTAATGCCATAAGCGGCTCCTAACTTATCCCCTATTTTGATATAGGCGGAGCCTAAGCCATCGCCTATGATGACATAGGCGGCACCTAACCTATCGCCTAAGTGAGGCTGGGAGCATAGGCAATGGTATAAGCGGCGCAAAACCTATCGCCAATGATGATATAGGCGGTGCCTAACATGTTGCCTATGTTCATATAGGCGCAGCCTAACCTATCGCCTATGTTGATATAGGTGGCGCCTATGCCATCGCTTATGTTGACATAGACGGCGTCTAACCTATCGCCTAAGTAAGGCATTGAGCATAGACAATGGTATAAGCGGCGCCTAACCTATAACCTATGTTTATATAGGTGGAGCCTATTCCATCGGCTATGTTGACATAGACGGCGCCTAACCTATCGCCTAAATAAGGCAGTGAGCATAGGCAATGGTATAAGCGGCGCCTAACCCATCACCTATGTTGATATAGGCGGCGCTTAAGCCATCGCCTATGTTGACATAGGCGTTGCCTAACCTATCGCCTAAGTGAGGCAATGAGAATAGGTAATGGCATAAGCGGCGCCTAACCTATCGCCTAAGTGAGGCAATGAGAATAGGTAATGGCATAAGCGGCACCTAACCTATCGCCTATTTTGATATATGCGGCGCCTAACCCATCGCCTATGTTGACATAGGCGGCGCCTAACCTATCGCCTAAGTGAGGCTGTGAGCATAGGAAATGGTATAAGCGGCGCCAAATCTATCCCCTATGTTGATATAGGTAGCTCCTAAGCCATCGCCTATGTATATATAGGTTGCGCCTAAGCCATCGCCTATGTTGACATAGGCGGCGCCTAACATATCGCCCAAGTGCGGTAATGAGCATAGGTAATGGTATAAGCGGCGCCTAACCTATCGCCTAAGTAAGGCAATGAGTCTAGGTAAAGGTATAAGTGGTGCCTAACCTATCGCCTATGTTGATATAGGCGGTGCCTAAGCCATCGCCTATGTTGACATAGGCGGCGCCTAACCTATCGCCTAAGTGAGGCAGTGAGCATAGGTAATGGTATAAGAGGTGCCAAATCTATCGCCTAAGTGAGGCAGTGAGCATAGGCAATGGTATAAGCAGAGCAAAACCTATCGCCTAAGTGAGGCAGTGAGCATAGGCAATGGTATGAGAGGCGCCAAACCTATCGCCTATGTTGATATAGGCGGCGCCTAGCCTATCGCCTATGTTGATATAGGTGACGCCTAACCTATCACCTAAGTGAGGAAGTGAGCATAGGCAATGGTATAAGCGGTGCCAAACCTATAGCCTAAGTGAGGCAGTAAGCATAGGCAATGGTATAAGCGGCGCCAATCCTATAACCAATGTTGATATAGGCAGTGCCTAACATGTCGCCTATGTTGATATAGGCGGAGCCTAACCTATCGCCTAAGTGAGGCAGTGAGCAAAGGCAATGGTATAAGCGGCGCCTAACCTATCGATTATGTTGTTATAGGCGGCGCCTAAGTCGTCGCCTATGTTGTCATGGGCGGCGCCTAACCTATCGCCTAAGTGAGGCAACGAGCATAGGCAATTGTATAAGAGGTGCCTAACCTATCGACTATGTTGATATAGATGGCGCCTAAGCCATCGCCTATGTTAACATAGGCGGCCCCTAACCTATTGCTTAAGTGAGGAAGTGAGAATAGGTAATGGTATTAGCGGCACCTAGACTATCTCCTATGTTGATATAGGTGGAGCCTAAGCCATCACCAATGTTTACATAGGCGGCGCCTAACCTATATTCTAAGTAAGGCAGTAAGCATAGGACATGTTATAAGAGGCGCCTAACCTATCGCCTATGTTGATATAGGCGGCGCCTAAGCCATCACCTATGTTTACATAGGAGGCGCCTAACCTTTCGCCTAAGTGAGGCGGTAAACATAGGCAATGGTATAAGCGGCGCCTAACCTATCGGCTATGTGGATATAGGCAGCGCCTAAGCCATCGCCTTTGTTGACATAGGCAGCACCTAACCAATCTCCTAAGTGAGGCAGTGAGAATAGGAAATGGTATAAGCGGTGCCAAACCTATCTCCTATTTTAATATAGGCGGTGCCTAAGCCATCACCTATGATGACATAGGTAAAAACCTAACCTATCGCCTAAGTGAGGTTGTGAGCATAGGAAATGGTATAAGCGGCGCCTAACCTATCGCCTATGTTGATATAGGCTGCGCCTAACCTATCTCCAATATTGATATAAACGATGCCTAAACTATCGCCTATGGTATATAGGCGGCACCTAAGCCATCACCTTGGTTGACATAGGCGGCGCCTAACCAATCTCCTGAGTGAGGCAGTGAGAATAGGCAATGGTATAAGTGGCGCTTAACCTATATCCTATGTTGATATAGGCGGTGCCTAAGCCATCACCTATGTTGACATAGGTTGCACCTAACCTATCACCTAAGTTAGGCTGTGAGCATAGGCTATGGTATAAGCGGCGCCTAACCTATCACCTATGTTGACATAGGCAGCGCCTAACCTATCGCTTACATTGATATAGACAGAGCCTAACCTATCGCCTATGTTGATATAGGCGGCACCTAAGCCATCTCCTTTGTTGACATAGGTGGTGCCTAACCAATCTTCTAAGTGAGTCAGTGAGTATAGGAAATGGTATAAGCGGCGCCTAACCTATCTCCTATGTTGATATAGGCGGCGCCTAAGCCATCACCTATGTAGACATAGTTAGCACCTAACCTATCGCCTAAGTGAGGAAGTGAGCATAGGCAATGGTATAAGAGATGCCTAACCTATCTCCTATGTTGATATAGGCAGTGCATAACCTATCTCCTATATGTATATAGGCGGCGCATAACCTATCCCCTATGTTGATATAGGAGGCGCCTAAACCATCGCCAATGTTGACATAGGCGGCGCCTAACCAATCGTCTAAGTGAGGCAGTGAGAATAGGCAATGGTATAAGCGACGCCTAACTCCTCTCCTATGTTGATATAGGCGGCTCCTAATCCATCCCCTATGTAACATAGGCGTCCCCTAACCAATCGCCTAAATGAGGCAGTGAGAATAGGCAATTGTATAAGCGGCTCTTAACCTATCGCCTATGTTGATATAGGTGGCGCCTAAGACATCGCCTATGTTGACATAGGTGGTTCCTAACCTATCGCCTAAGTGAGGAAGTTAGCACAGTCAATGGTAGAAGCAACGCCTAACCTATCGCCTAATTGAGACTGTGAGTATAGGCAATGGTATAAGCTGCGCCTAACGTATCGCATATGTGGATATAGGCGGCGCTTAACCCATCACCTTTTTTGACATAGGCGGCGCCTAAACAATCGCCTAAGTGAGTCAGTGAGAATAGGCAATGGTATAAGTGGCGCCTAAACAATCGCCTATATTGATATCGGCGACGCCTAAGCCATCGCCTATGTTGACATAGGTGGTGCCTAACCAATCGCCTAAGTGCGGTAGTGAGATTAGGCAATGTTATAAGCGGCGCCTAACCTATCTCTTATGTTGATATAGGCGGCGCCTAAGCCATCACCTATGTTTATATAGGCGGCCCCTAAACTATCGCCTAAGTCTGGCAGTGAGCATAGGCAATGGTTTAAGCGGCACCTAACCTATCTCCTATGTTGAAATAAGAGGCGCCTAATCAATCGCAAAAGATAGGAAGTTATCATAGGCAATGGTATAAGCGGCGCCTAACCTATCGCCTATGTTGATATAGGCGGCGCCTAAGACATCGCCTATGTTGACATAGGCGGCCCCTAACCTATCGCCTAAGTGAGGAAGTGAGAATAGGCAATGGTATAAGCGGCGCCTAACCTATCGCCTATGTTGAGATAGGCGGCGCCTAATCCATCGCCTATGTTGACATAGGCGGTGCCTAACCTATGGCCTAAGTGAGGAAGTTAGAATAGGCAATGGTATAAGGGGCGCCTAACCTATCGCCTATGTTGATATAGGTGGCGCCTAACCTATCGCCTAAGTAAGGAAATGAGAATAGGCAATGGTATAAGCGGCGCCTAACCTACCACCTATGTTAATATAGGCGGTGCCTAAGCCATCGCCTATGTTGACATAGGCGGTGCCTGACCTATCGCCTAAGTGAGGAAGTTAGCATAGGCAATGGTATAAGCGGCGCCTAACCTATCGCCTATGTTGATATAGGCGGCGCCTAACCTATCGCCTATGTTGATATAGGCGGCGCCTAACCTATCGCCTATGTTGATATAGGCGGCGCCTATCCTATCGCCTAAGAAAGGCAGTGAGCATAGGCAATGGTATAAGCGGCGCCTTACCTATCGCCTATGTTGATATAGGCGGCGCCTAACCTATCGCCTAAGTAAGGCAGTGAGCATAGGCATTGGTATAAGCGGCGCCTAACCTATCGCCTAAGTGAGGCTGTGAGTATAGGCAATGGTATAAGCTGCGCCTAACGTATCGCCTAAGTGGATATAGTCGATGCTTAAGCCATCGCCTTTGTTGATATAGGCGGCACCTAAACAATTGCCTAAGTGAGGCAGTGAGAACAGGCAATGGTATAAGAGGCACCTAACAAATCGCCTATGTTGATATCGGCGGCGCCTATGCCATCGCCTATGTTGACATAGGTGGCGCCTAACCAATCGCCTAAGTGAGGCAGTGAGATTAGGCAATGTTATATGCGACGCCTAACCAATCTCCTATGTTGATATAGGCGGCGCCTAAGCCATCACCTATGTTGATATAGGCGGTGCCTAACCTATCGCCTAAGTGTGGCAGTAAGCATAGGCAATGGTTTAAGTGGCACCTAACCTATCGCCTATGTTGAAATAAGAGGCGTCTAATCAATCGCCAAAGATAGGCAGTGAGCATAGGCAATGGTATAAGCGACGCCTATCCTATCGCCTATGTTGATATAGGCGGCGCCTAAGCCATCGCCTATGTTGACATAGGCGGCCCCTAACCTATCGCCTAAGTGAGGAATCGAGAATAGGCAATGGTATAAGCGATGCCTAACCTATCGCCTATGTTGATATCGGCGGCGCCTACGCTATCGCCTATGTTGATATTGGTGGTGCCTAACCTATGCCCTAAGT
Organism: Capsicum pubescens; assembly: GCA_030864215.1. Lineage (NCBI taxonomy): Eukaryota > Viridiplantae > Streptophyta > Magnoliopsida > Solanales > Solanaceae > Capsicum > Capsicum pubescens. The sequence continues at coordinate 305,840,798 of CM061542.1, forward strand.
GAGGAAGTTATCATAGGCAATGGTATAAGCGGCGCCTAACCTATCGCCTATGTTCATATACACGGCGCCTAACCTATCGTCTATGTGAGGCAGTGAGTATAGGCAATGGTATAAGCGGTGCCAAAACTATCACCTATGTTGATATCGGTCACCCCTAACCTATCGCCTAAGTGAGGCAGTGAGCATAGGCATTGGTACAAGCGGCGCCTAACCTATCGCCTATGTTGATATAGGCGGCGCCTAATCCATCCCCAATGTTGACATAGGCGGCGCCTAACCTATCGCCTAAGTGAGGCTGTGAGTGTAGGCAATGGTATAAGTTGCGCCTAACGTATCGCCTATGTGGATATAGGCGGCGCTTAAGCCATCCCCTTTGTTGACATAGGCGGCGCCTAAACAATCGCCTAAGTGATTCAGTGAGAATAGACAATGGTATAAGCGGAGCCTAACAAATCGCCTATGTTGATATTGGCGGCGCCTAACCTATCGCCTAAGTGAGGCAGTGAGCATAGGCAATGGAATAAGCGACACCTAACCTATCCACTATGTTGATATAGGCAGCACCAAACCTATCGCTTAAGTGAGGCAGTGAGCATAGGAAATGGTATAAGCGGCGCCTAACCTATCGCCTATGTTGATATAGACAGCGTCAAAGCCATCGCCTATGTTGACATAGGCGGTGCCTAAACTATCGCCTAAGTAAGGAAGTTAGCATAGGCAAGGGTATAATCGGCACCTAACCTATCCCTTATGATGATATAGGCAGCGCCTAAGCTATCACCTATGTGTGGCAGTGAGCATAGGCAATGGTATAATAGGCGCCTAACCTATCGCCTATGTTGATATATGCGGCACCTAATCCATCCCCTATGTAACATAGGCGTCCCCTAACCTATCGCCTAAGTGAGGCAGTGAGAATAGGCAATGGTATAAGAGGCTCTTAACCTATTGCCTATGTTGATATAGGTGGATCCTAAGACATCGCCTATGTTGAGATAGGCAGCGCCTAACATATCGCCAAAATAAGGAAGTTAGCATAGGCAATGGTATAAGCGGCGCCTAACCTATCCCCTATGTTGATAGAGGCGGCACCAAACCTATCGCTTAAGTGAGGCAGTGAGCATAGGCAATGGTATAACCGGCGCCTAACCTATCGCCTATGTTGATATAGGCGGCTCCTAAGCTATCGCCTATGGTGACATAGGAGGTGCCTAACCTATCGCCTAAGTGATGAAGTTAGCATAGGCAATGGTATAAGCGGCGCGTAACCTATCACCTATGTTGATAAAGGCGTCGCCTAAGCCTTCGCCTAAGTTGACAAAGGAGGCCCCTAACCTATCGCTTGAGTGAGGCTGTGAGAATAGGCAATGGTATAAGCGGCTCGTAACCTATCGCCTATGTTGATATAGGTGGTGCCTAAGCCATCGCCTATGTTGACATAGGCGGTGCCTAACCTATCTCCTAAGTGTGGAAGTTAGCAAAGGCAATGGTATAAGCGACGCCTAACCTATCGCCAATGTTGATATAGGCGGTGCCTAACCTATCGCCTAAGTAAGGCAGTGAGCATAGGAAATGGTATAAGCGGCGCCTAACCTATCGCCTATGCTGATATAGGCGGCGCCTAAGCCATCCCCTATGTTGACATAGGCAGCGCCTAACATATCGCCAAAATGAGGAAGTTAGCATAGGCAATGGTATAAGCGGCGCCTAACCTATCCCCTATGTTGATAGAGGTGGCACCAAACCTATCGCTTAAGTGAGGCAGTGAGCATAGGCAATGGTATAAGAGGCTCTTAACCTATTGCCTATGTTGATATAGGTGGCTCCTAAGACATCGCCTATGTTGAGATAGGCAGCGCCTAACATATCGCCAAAATAAGGAAGTTAGCATAGCCAATGGTATAAGCGGCGCCTAACCTATCGCCTATGTTGATATAGGCATCGCCTAAGCCATCGCCTAAGTTGACAAAGGCAGCCCCTAACCTATCGCCTGAGTGAGGCAGTGAGAATAAGCAATGGTATAAGCGGCTCCTAACCTATCGCCTATGTTGATATAGGTGGTGCCTAAGTCATCGCCTATGTTGACATAGGCGGTGCCTAACCTATCTCCTAAGTGTGGAAGTTAGCAAAGGCAATGGTATAAGCGACGCCTAACCTATCTCCTAAGTGTGGAAGTTAGCAAAGGCAATGGTATAAGCGGCTCCTAACCTATCGCCTAAGTAAGGCAGTGAGCATAGGGAATGGTATAAGCGGCGCCTAACCTATCACCTATGTTGATATAGGCGGCACCTAAGCCATCCCCTATGTTGACATAGGCAGCGCCTAACCTATCGCCAAAGTGAGGCAGTGAGCATACGCAATGGTATAAGCGGCACCTAACCGATCCCCTATGTTGATAGAGGCGCCACCAAACCTATCCCCTAAGTGAGGCAGTGAACATAGGCAATGGTATAAGCGGCGCCTAACCTATCGCCTATGTTGATATAGGCAGCGCCTAACCTATCGCCTATGTTGATATAGGCGGTGCCTAACCTATCGCCTAAGTGATGCAGTGAGCATAGGCATTGGTATAAGCGGCGCCTAACCTATCGCCTATGTTGATATAGGCGGCTCCTAAGACATCCCCTATATTGAGATAGGAAGCGCCTAACATATCGCCAAAATGAGGAAGTTAGCAAAGGCAATGGTATAAGCGGCGCCTAACCTATCCCCTATGTTGATAGAGGCGGCACCAAACCTATTGCTTAAGTGAGGCAGTGAGCATAGGCAATGGTATAAGAGGCACCTAACCTATCGCCTATGTTGATATAGGCGGCTCCTAAGCTATCGCCTATGGTGACATAGGCGGTGCCTAACCTATCGCCTAAGTGAGGAAGTTAGCATAGGCAATGGTATAAGCGGAGCCTAACCTATCGCCTATGTTGATATAGGCGTCGCCTAAGCCATCGCCTAAGTTGACAAAGGCGGCCCCTAACCTATCGCCTGAGTGAGGCAGTGAGAATAGGCAATGGTATAAGTGGCTCCTAACCTATCGCCTATTTTGATATAGGTGGTGCCTAAGCCATCGCCTATTATGACATAGGCGGTGCCTAACCTATCTCCTAAGTGTGGAAGTTAGCAAAGGCAATGATATAAGCGGCGCCTAACCGATCCACTATGTTGATAGAGGCGGCACCAAACCTATCCCCTAAGTGAGGCAGTGAACATAGGCAATGGTATAAGCGGCGCCTAACCTATCTCCTAAGTGTGGAAGTTAGCAAAGGCAATGGTATAAGCGGCTCCTAACCTATCGCCTAAGTAAGGCAGTGAGCATAGGGAATGGTATAAGTGGCGCCTAACCTATCACCTAAGTTGATATAGGCGGCGCCTAAGCCATCCCCTATGTTGACATAGGCAGCGCCTAACCTATCACCAAAGTGAGGCAGTGAGCATACGCAATGGTATAAGCGGCACCTAACCGATCCCCTATGTTGATAGAGGCGCCACCAAACCTATCCCCTAAGTGAGGCAGTGAACATAGGCAATGGTATAAGCGGCGCCTAACCTATCGCCTATGTTGATATAGGCGGCGCCTAACCTATCGCCTATGTTGATATAGGCGGTGCCTAACCTATCGCCTATGTGATGCAGTGAGCATAGGCATTGGTATAAGCGGCGCCTAACCTATCGCCTATGTTGATATAGGCGGCTCCTAAGACATCCCCTATATTGAGATAGGAAGCGCCTAACATATCGCCAAAATGAGGAAGTTAGCATAGGCAATGGTATAAGCGGCGCCTAACCTATCCCCTATGTTGATAGAGGCGGCACCAAACCTATTGCTTAAGTGAGGCAGTGAGCATAGGGAATGGTATAAGAGGCACCTAACCTATCGCCTATGTTGATATAGGCGGCTCCTAAGCTATCGCCTATGGTGACATAGGCGGTGCCTAACCTATCGCCTAAGTGAGGAAGTTAGCATAGGCAATGGTATAAGCGGAGCCTAACCTATCGCCTATGTTGATATAGGCGTCGCCTAAGCCATCGCCTAAGTTGACAAAGGCGGCCCCTAACCTATCGCCTGAGTGAGGCAGTGAGAATAGGCAATGGTATAAGTGGCTCCTAACCTATCGCCTATTTTGATATAGGTGGTGCCTAAGCCATCGCCTATTATGACATAGGCGGTGCCTAACCTATCTCCTAAGTGTGGAAGTTAGCAAAGGCAATGATATAAGCGGCGCCTAACCGATCCACTATGTTGATAGAGGCGGCACCAAACCTATCCCCTAAGTGAGGCAGTGAACATAGGCAATGGTATAAGCGGCGCCTAACCTATCGCCTATGTTGATATAGGCGGCTCCTAACCTATCGCCTATGTTGATATAGGCGGCGCCTAAACTATCGCCTAAGTGAGGCAGTGAGCATAGGCATTGGTATAAGCGGCGCCTAACCTATCGCCTATGTTGATATAGGCGGCGCCTAATCCATCCCCTATGTTGACATAGGCGGCGCCTAACATATCGCTTAAGTGAGGTTGTTAGTATAGGCAACGGTATAAGCTGCGCCTAACGTATCGCCTATGTGGATATAGGCGACGCTTAAGCCATCGCCTTTGTTAACATACACGGCGCCAAAACAATTGCCTAAGTGAGGCACTGAGAATAAGCAATGGTATAAGAGGCGCCTAACCAATAGCCTATGTAGATATAGGCGGCGCCTAAGCCATTGCCTATGTTGACATAGGTGGCGCATAACCTATCGTCTAAGTGTGGCAGTGAGCATAGGCAATGGTTTAAGCGGCACCTAACCTATCTACTATGTTGATATAGGCGGCGCCTAACCTATCGCCTAAGTGAGGCAGTGAGCATAGGCATTGGTATAAGCGGCGCCTAACCTATCGCCAATGTTGATATAGGCGGCGCCTAATCCATTCCCTATGTTGACATAGGCGGTGCCTAACATATCGCCTAAGTGAGGCTATGATTATAGGCAATGGTATAAGAAGCGCCTAATGTATCGCCTATGTGGATATAGGCGACGATTAAGCCATCGCCTTTGTTAACATACGCGGCACCAAAACAATTGCCTAAGTGAGGCACTGAGAATAAGCAATGGTATAAGAGGCGCCTAACCAATAGCCTATGTAGATATAGGCGGCGCCTAAGTCATTGCCTATGTTGACATCGGTGGCGCATAACCTATCGTCTAAGTGTGGCAGTGAGCATAGGCAATGGTTTAAGCGGCACCTAACCTATCTACTATGTTGATATAGGCGGCGCCTAACCTATCGCCTAAGTGAGGCAGTGAGCATAGGCATTGGTATAAGCGGCGCCTAACCTATCGCCTATGTTGATATAGGCGGCGCCTAATCCATTCCCTATGTTGACATAGGCGGCGCCTAACCTATCGCCTAAGTGAGGCTGTGATTATAGGCAATGGTATAAGAAGCGCCTAATGTATCGCCTATGTGGATATAGGCGACGCTTAATCCATCGCCTTTGTTGACATAGGCGGCGCGTAAACAATTGCCTAAGTGAGGCACTGTGAATAGGCAATGGTATAAGCGACGACTAACCAATCGCCTATGTTGATATCGGCGGCGCCTAAGCCATCGCCTATGTTGACATAGGTGGCGCCTAACCAATTGCCTAAGTGAGGCAGTTAGATTAGGCAATGTTATAAGCGGCGCCTAACCTATCGCCTATGTTTATATAGGCGGCGCCTAACCTATCGCAAATGTGAGGCAGTGAGCATAGGCAATGGTATAAGCGGTGCCAAACCTATCGCCTATGTTGATATAGGCGGCGCCTAATCCATCCCCTATGTTGAAATAGATGGCCCCTAACCTATCTCCTAAGTAAGGTAGTGAGCATAGGAAATGGTATAAGCGGACCCTAACCTATCGCCTATGTTGATATCGGCGGCGCCTAACCTATAGCCTAAGTGAGGCAGTGAGCATAGGCATTGGTATAAGCGGCGCCTAACCTATCGTCTGTGTTGATATAGGGGGCGCCTAATCCATCCCCTATGTTGACATAGGCGGCGTCTAACCTATCTCCTAAGTGAGGCTGTGAGTATAGGCAATGGTATAAGCTGCGCCTAACGTATCGCCTATGTGGATATATACGGCGCTTAATCCATCGCCTTTGTTGACATAGGCGACGCCTAAACAATCGCCTTAGTGAGTCAGTGAGAATAGGCAATGGTATAAGTGGCGCCTAACCAATCTCCTATGTTGATATTGGCGGCGCCTAAGCCATCGCCTATGTTGACATAGGCGACGCCTAAACAATCGCCTTAGTGAGTCAGTGAGAATAGGCAATGGTATAAGTGGCGCCTAACCAATCTCCTATGTTGATATCGGAGGCGCCTAAGCCATCGCCTATGTTGACATAGGTGGTGCCTAACCAATCGCCTAGGTGAGGTAGTGAGATTAGGCAATGATATAAGCGACGCCAAGCCTATCTCCTATGTTAATATAGGCGGCCCCTAATCCATCACCTATGTTGATATAGGCGGCGCCTAAACTATAGCCTAAGTGTGGCAGTGAGCATAGGCAATGGTTTAGGCGACACCTAACCTATCGCCTATGTTGAAATAAGAGGCGCCTAATCTATCGCCAAAGATAGCCAGTGAGCATAGGCAATGGTATAAGCGGCACCTAACCTATCGCCTATGTTGATATAGGCCATGCCAAAGCCATCGCCTATGTTGACATAGGCGGCCCCTAACCTATCGCCTAAGTGAGGAAGTGAGAATAGGCAATGGTATAAGCGGCGCCTAACCTATCGCCTATGTTGATATAGGCGGAGCCTATTCCATCGCCTAGGTCGACATAGGTAGTGCCTAACCAATGGCCTAACTGAGGAAGTTAGCATAGGCAACGGTATAAGGTGCTCCTAACCAATCGCCTATGATGATATAGGAGGTGCCTAACCTATCGCCTAAGTAAGGCAATGAGAATAGGCAATGGTGTAAGCGGCGCCTAACCTATCGCCTATGTTGATATAGGCGGCGCCTAAGCCATCGCCTATGTTGACATAGGCGATGCCTAACCTATCGCCTAAGTGAGGAAGTTAGCACAGGCAATGGTATAAGCGGCGCCTAACCTATCACCTATGTTGATATAGGCGGTGCCTAACCTATCGCCTAAGTGAGGCAGTGAGCATAGGCAATGGTATAAGAGGCGCCTAACCTATCTCCTATGTTGATATAGGCGGTGCCTAACCCATCACCTAAGTGAGGCAGTGAGCATAGGCAATGGTATAAGAGGCGCCTAACCTATATCCTATGTTGATATAGGCGGTGCCTAACCTATCACCTAAGTGAGCCAGTGAGCATAGACATTGGTATAAGCGGCGCCTAACCTATCGCCTATGTTGATATAGGCGGCGCCTAATCCCTTCCCTATGTTGACATAGGTGGCGCCTAACCTATCGCCTAAGTGTGGCTGTGATTAATGCAATGGTATAAGAAGCGCCTAATGTATCGCCTATGTGGATATAGGCGACGCTTAATCCATTGCCTTTGTTGACATAGGCGGCGTGTAAACAATTGCCTAAGTGAGGCACTGTGAATAGGCAATGGTATAAGCGACGACTAACCAATCGCCTATGTTTATATCGGCGGCGCCTAAGCCATCGCCTATGTTGACACAGGTGGCGCCTAACCAATTGCCTAAGTGAGGCAGTTAGATTAGGCAATGTTATAAGCGGCGCCTAACCTATCGCCTATGTTTATATAGGCGGCGCCTAACCTATCGCAAATGTGAGGCAGTGAGCATAGGCAATGGTATAAGCGGTGCCAAACCTATCGCCTATGTTGATATAGGCGGCGCCTAATCCATCCCCTATGTTGAAATAGATGGCTCCTAACCTATCTCCTAAGTAAGGCAGTGAGCATAGGAAATGGTATAAGTGGACCCTAACCTATCGCCTATGTTGATATCGGCGGCGCCTAACCTTTAGCCTAAGTGAGGCAGTGAGCATAGGAATTGGTATAAGCGGCGCCTAACCTATTGTCTGTGTTGATATAGGCGGCGCCTAATCCATCCCCTATGTTGACATAGGCGGCGCCTAACCTATTGCCTAAGTGAGGCTGTGAGTATAGGCTATGGTATAAGCTGCGCCTAACGTATCGCCTATGTGGATATAGACGGCGCTTAATCCATCGCCTTTGTTGACATAGGCGACGCCTAAACAATCGCCTTAGTGAGTCAGTGAGAATAGGCAATGGTATAAGTGGCGCCTAACCAATCTCCTATGTTGATATTGGCGGCGCCTAAGCCATCGCCTATGTTGACATAGGTGGTGCCTAACCAATCGCATAGGTGAGGTAGTGAGATTAGGCAATGATATAAGCAACGCCTAACCTATCTCCTATGTTAATATAGGCGGCCCCTAATACATCACCTATGTTGATATAGGCGGCGCCTAAACTATCGCCTAAGTTGAAATAAGAGGCGCCTAATCTATCGCCAAAGATAGGCAGTGAGCATAGGCAATGGTATAAGCGGCGCCTAACCTATCGCCTATGTTGATATAGGCCACGCCAAAGCCATCGCCTATGTTGACATAGGCGGCCACTAACGTATCGCCTAAGTGAGGAAGTGAGAATAGGAATTGGTATAAGCGGCGCCTAACCTATCGCCTATGTTGATATAGGCGGAGCCTATTCCATCGCCTAGGTCGACATAGGTAGTGCCTAACCAATGGCCTAAGTGAGGAAGTTAGCATAGGCAATGGTATAAGGTGCTCCTAACCAATCGCCTATGTTGTTATAGGAGGCGCCTAACCTATCGCCTAAGTAAGGCAATGAGAATAGGCAATGCTGTAAGCGGCGCCTAACCTATCGCCTATGTTGATATAGGCGGCGCCTAAGCCATCGCCTATGTTGACATAGGCGATGCCTAACCTATCGCCTAAGTGAGGAAGTTAGCACAGGCAATGGTATAAGCGGCGCCTAACCTATCACCTATGTTGATATAGGCGGCGCCTAACCAATCGCCTAAGTGAGGCAGTGAGCATAGGCAATGGTATAAGAGGCGCCTAACCTATCTCCTATGTTGATATAGGCGGTGCCTAACCCATCACCTAAGTGAGGCAGTAAGCATAGGCAATGGTATAAGAGGCGCCTAACCTATCTCCTATGTTGATATAGGCGGCGCCTAATCCATCCCCTATGTTGAAATAGACCGCTTCTAACTATCGCCAAAGTAAGGCAGTGAGATTAGGCAATGGTATAAGCGGCGCATAACCTATCGCCTATGTTAATATCGGCGGCGCCTAACCTATAGCCTAAGTGAGGCAGTGAGCATAGGCATTGGTATAAGCGGTGCCCAACCTATCGCCTATGTTGATATAGGCGGCGCCTAATCCATGCCCTATGTTTACATAGGCGGTGCCTAACCTATCGCCTAAGTGAGGCTGTGAGTATAGGAAATGGTATAAGCTGCGCCTAACCTATCGCCTTTGTTGACATAGGCGGCGCCTAAACAATCGCCTAAGTGAGTCAGTGAGAATAGGCAATGGTATAAGTGGCGCGTAACCAATCTCCTATGTTGATATCGGCTGCTCCTAAGACATCGCCTATGTTGACATAGGTGGTGCCTAACCAATCGCCTAAGTGAGGCAGTGAGAAGAGGCAATGGTATAAGCGGCTCTTAACCTATCGCCTATGTTGATATAGGTGGCACCTAAGCCATCGCCTATGTTGACATTGGCGGTGCCTAACCTATCGCCTAAGTGTGGAAGTTAGCATAGGAAATGGTATAAGAGACGCCTAACCTATCGCCTATGTTGATATAAGAGGTGACTAACCTATCACCTAAGTAAGGCAGTGAGCATAGGGAATGGTATAAGAGGCGCCCAACCTATCACCTATGTTGATATAGGTGGCGCCTAAGCCATCCCCTATGTTGACATAGGCAGCGCCTAACCTATCGCCAAAGTGAGGCAGTGAGCATGGGCAATGGTATAAGCGCCGCCTAACCTATCCCCTGTGTTGATAGAGGCGGCACCAAACCTATCGCTTAAGTGAGGCAGTGAGCATAGGCAATGGTATAAGCGGCGCCTAACCTATCGCCTATGTTGATATAGGCGGTGCCTAAGCCATCGCCTATGTTTACATAGGCAGTGCCTAACCTATCGCCTAAATGAGGAAGTTAGCATAGGCAATGGTATAAGCGGTGCCTAACCTATCGCCTATGTTGATATAGGCGGCGCCTAACCTATCACCTAAGTGAGGCAGTGAACATAGGCAATGGTATAAGCGGCGCATAACCTATCGCTTATGTTTATATAGGCGGCGCCTAATCCATCCCCTATGTTGACATAGGCGGCACCTAACCTATCTCCTAACTAAGGCAGTGAGCATAGGCAATGGTATAAGCGACGCCTAACCTATCCTCTATGTTGATATAGGCGGCACCAAACCTATATCTTAAGTGAGGCAGTGAGCAAAGGCAATGGTATAAGCGGCGCCTAACCTATCGCCTATGTTGATATAGACGGCGCCTAAGCCATAGCCTATGTTGACATATGCGGTGCCTAACCTATTGCCTAAGTGAGGAAGTTAGCATAGGGAATGGTATAAGCGGCACCAAACATATCGCCAATGTGGATATAGGCAGCGCGTAAGCCATCGCCTATGTTGACATAGGCGACGCCTAACCTATCGCCTAAGTGAGGCAGTGAGCATAGGCAATGGTATAAGCGGCGCCTAACCTATCGCCTATGTTGATATAGGAGGCGCCTAATCCATCCCCTATGTTGACATAGGCGGCACCTAACCTATCGCCTAAGTGAGGCAGTGAGCATAGGCAATGGTATAAATGGCACCTAAACTATCCCCTATGTTGATATAAGCGGCACCAAACCTATCGCTTATGTGAGGCAGTGAGCATAGGCTATGGTATAAGCGGCGCCTAACGTATCGCCTATGTTGATATAGGCGGCGACTAAGCCATCGCCTATGTTGACATGGGCAGCGCCTAAGCCATCGCCTATGTTGACATAAGAGGTGCCTAGCCTATCGCCTAAGTGAGGCAGTGAGCATAGGCAATGGTATAAATGGCACCTAACCAATCGCCTATGTTGATATAGGCGGCGCCTAACCTATCGCCTAAGTAAGGCAGTGAGCATAGGCAATGGTATAATCGGCGCCTATCCTATCGCCTATGTTGATATGGTGCGCCTAAGCCATCGCCTATGTGGAAATAGGCGGCGCCTAACCTATCGCCTATGTGATGCAGTGAGCATAGGCAATGGTATAAGCGACTCCTAACCTATCTCCTATGTTGATATAGGCGGCGCCTAAGCAATCCCCTATGTTGACATAGGTGGCGCCTTACCTATCGCCTAATTGAGGCCGTGAGCATAGGCAATGGTATAAGCGGCACCTAACCTATCCCCTATGTTGACATAGGCGGCATCAAACCTATCGCTTAAGTAAGGCAGTGAGCATAGGGAATGGTATAAGCGGAGCCTATCCAATCGCCTATGTTTATATAGGCACCGCCTAAGCAATCGCCTATGTTGACATAAGTGGTGCCTAACCTATCGCCTAAGTAAGGAAGTTAGCATAGGCAATGGTATAAGAGGCGCCTAACCTATCGCCTATGTTGATATAGGCGGTGCCTAACCTATCGCCTAAGTGAGGCAGTGAGCATAGGCAATGGTATATAGGGCGCCTAACCTATCGCCTATGTTGATATAGGCGGCGCCTAATCCATTCCCTATGTTGACATAGGCGTCTCCAAACCTATCGCCTAAGTGAGGCAGTGAGCATAGGCAATGGTATAAGCAGCGCCTAACCTATCCCCTATGTTGATATAGGAGGCACCAAACCTATCTCTTAAGTGAGGCAGTGAGCATAGGCAATGGTATAAGCGGTGCCTAACCTATCGCCTATTTTGATATAGGTGGCGCCTAAGCCATCGCCTATGTTGACATTGGCGGTGCCTAACCTATCGCCTAAGTGAGACAGTGATCATAGGGAATGGTATAAGAGGCGCCTAACCTATTGCCTATGTTGATATAGGCGGCGCCTAAGCCATCGCCTATGTTGACATACGCGGCCCCTAACCTATCGCCTAAGTGAGGAAATGAGAATAGGTAATGGTGTAAGCGGTGTCTAACATATCTCCTATGCTGATATAGGTGGTGCTTAAGCCATTGCCTATGTTGACATAGGCGGCGCCTAACCTATCACCTAAGTGAGGCAGTGAGCATAGGACATGGTATAAGTGGCTCCTAACAAATCTCCTTTGTTGATATAGTTGGCGCCTAAGCCAACGCCTATGTCGACATAGGCGGCGCCTAAACTATTGCCTAAGTGAGGCAGTGAGCATAGTCAATGGTATAAGCGGCACCTAACTTATCGCCAATGTGGATGTATGCAGCGCCTAAGCCATCGCCTATGTTGACATAGGCGGCGCCTAACCAATCGCCTTTGTTGATATAGGCGGCGCATAAGACAACGCCTATGTTGACATAGGCGGTGCCTAAACTATCGCCTAAGTGAATCAGTGAGCATGGACAATGGTATAAGTGGAACCTAACATATCTCCAATGTGGATATAGGCGGAGCCTAAGCCATCTCCTATGTGGAAATAGGTGGCGCCTAACCTATCGCCTAAGTGAGGCAATGAGTATAGGCAATGGTATAAGCGGCCCCGAACCTATCGCCTATGTTGATATAGGCGGCGCCTAAGACTTCCACTATGTTGACATAGGTGGCGCCTAACCTATCGCCTAAGTGAGGCAGTGAGCATAGGAAATGGTATAAGCGGCACCTAACCTATCCCCTATGTTGATATTGGCGGCACCAAACCTATCGCTTAAGTGAGGCAGTGAGCATAGGCAATGGTATAAGCGGCGCCTAACCAATCGTCTATGTTTATATAGGAGGCACCAAACCTATCTCTTAAATGAGGCAGTGAGCATAGGCAATGGTATAAGCGGTGCCTAACCTATCGCCTATTTTGATATAGGTGGCGCCTAAGCCATCGCCTATGTTGACATTGGCGGTGCCTAACCTATCGCCTAAGTGAGACAGTGAGCATAGGGAATGGTATAAGAGGCGCCTAACCTATTGCCTATGTTGATATAGGTGGCGCCTAAGCCATCGCCTATGTTGACATACGCGGCCCCTAACCTATCGCCTTTGTTGATATAGGCGGTGCCTAAGCCAACGCCTATGTTGACATAGGCGACGCCTAAACTATCGCCTAAGTGAATGGTGAATAGGCAATGGCATAAGCGGCCCCTAACCTATCGCCTATGTTTATATAGGCGGCGCCTAAGACTTCGCCTATGTTGACATAGGTGGCGCCTAACCTATCGCCTAAGTGAGGAAGTGAGCATAGGCAATGGTATAAGCGGCACCTAACCTATCCCCTATGTTGATATTGGCGGCACCAAACCTATAGCTTAAATGAGGCAGTGAGCATAGGCATTGGTATAAGCGGCGCCTAACCAATCGCCTATGTTTATATCGGCGGCGCCTAAGCCATCGCCTATGTTGACATAGACGGTGCCTAACCTATCACCTAAGTGAGGAACTTAGCATAGGCAATGGTATAAGAGGGGCCTAACCTATCACCTATGTTGATATAGGCGGCGCCTAACCTATCGCCTAAGTGAGGCAGTGAGCATAGGCAATGGTATATGTGGCGCCTAACCTATCGCCTATGTTGATATAGGTGGCGCCTAATCCATCCCCTATATTGATATAGGCGTCGCCTAAGTGAGGCAGTGATCATAGGCAATGGTATAAGCGGCGCCTAACCTATCCCCTATGTTGATATAGGAGGCACCAAACCTATCTCTTAAGTGAGGTAGTAAGTATAGGCAATGGTATAAGCGGTGCCTAACCTATCACCTATGTTGATATAGGTGGCGCCTAAGCCATCGCCTATGTTGACATAGGCGGTGCCTAACCTATCGCCTAACTGAGACAGTGAGCATAGGCAATGGTATAAGCGGCGCCTAACCTATTGCCTATATTGATATAGGCAGCGCATAAGACATCGCCTATGTTGACATAGGCGGCCCCTAACCTATCTCCTAAGTGAGGAAGTGAGAATAGGTAATGGTGTAAGCGGTGTGTAACCTATCTCCTATGTTGATATAGGTGGTGCCTAAGCCATCACCTATGTTGACATAGGCGGCGCCTAACCTATCGTCTAAGTGAGGCAGTGAGCATAGGACATGGTATAAGTGGCTCCTAACCAATCGCCTTTGTTGATATAGGCGGCGTCTAAGCCAAACGCCTATGTCGACATAGGCGATGCCTAAACTATCGCCTAAGTGAGGCAGTGAGCATATGCAAATGTATAAGCGGCACCTAACATATCGCCAATGTGGATATAGGCGGCGCCTAAGCCATCGCCTATGTTGACATAGGCGTCGCCTAACCAATCGCTTTTGTTGATATAGGCGGCGCCTAAGCCAACGCCTATGTTGACATAGGCGGCGCCTAAACTATCGCCTAAGTGAATCAGTGTGCATAGGCAATGGTATAAGTGGCACCTAACATATCGCCAATGTGGATATAGGCTGAGCTTAAGCCATCTCCTATATGGAAATAGGCGGCGCCTAACCTATCGCCTAAGTGAGGCAGTGAGCATAGGCAATGGTATAAGCGGCACCTAACCTATCCCCTATGTTGATATTGGCGGCACAAAAGCTATCGCTTAAGTGAGGCAGTGAGCATAGGCAATGGTATAAGCGACGCCTAACCAATCGCCTATGTTAATATAGGCGGCGACCAAGCCATCGCATATGTTGACATAGGCGGTGCCTAACCTATCGCCTAAGTGAGAAAGTTAGCATAGGCAATGGTATAAGAGGCGCCTAACCTATCACCTATGTTGATATAGGCGGCGCCTAACATATCGCCTAAGTGAGGTAGTGAGCATAGGCAATGGTATATGTGGCGCCTAACCTATCGCCTATGTTGATATTGGCGGCGCCTAATCCATCCCCTATATTGCCATAGGCTTCGCCTAACCTATCGCCTAAGTGAGGCAGTGATCATAGGCAATGGTATAAGCGGCGCCTAACCTATCCCCTATGTTGATATCGGAGGAACCAAACCTATCTCTTAAGTGAGGTAGTGATCATAGGCAATGGTATAAGCGGTGCCTAACCGATCACGTATGTTGATATAGGTGGCGCCTAAGCAATCGCCTATGTTGACATTGGCGGTGCCTAACCTATCGCCTAACTGAGACAGTGAGCATAGGCAATGGTATAAGCGGCGCCTAACCTATTGCCTACGTTGATATAGGCGGCGCATAAGCCATCGCCTATGTTGACATAGGCGGCCCCTAACCTATCTCCTAAATGAGGAAGTGAGAATAGGTAATGGTGTAAGCGGTGTCTAACCTATCTCCTATGTTGATATAGGTGGTTTCTAATCCATCGCCTATGTTGACATAGACGGCGCCTAACCTATCGCCTAAGTGAGGCAGTGAGCATAGGACATGGTATAAGTGGCTCCTAACCAATTGCCTTTGTTGTTATAGGCGGCGCCTAAGCCAACGCCTATGTCGACATAGGCGGTGCCTAAACTATCACCTAAGTGAGGCAGTGAGCATAGGCAATGGAATAAGCGGCACCTAACATATCGCTAATGGGCATATTGGCGGCGCCTAAGCCATCGCCTATGTTGACATAGGCGGCGCCTAACCAATCGCCTTTGTTGATATAGGCGCCGCCTAAGACAACGCCTATGTTGACATAGACGACGCCTAAACTATCGTCTAAGTGAGGCAGTGAGCATAGGCTATGGTATAAGCGGCACCTAACATATCGCCAATGTCAATATAAGCGGCACCTAAGCGATCCCCTATGTTGACATAGGCGGCGCCTAACCAATCGCCTAAGTGAGGCACTGAGCATAGGAAATGGTATAAGCGGTGCCTAACCTATCCCCTATGTTTATATAGGAGGCACCAAACCTATCTCTTGAAAGAGGCAGTGAGCATAGGCAATGGTATAAGCGGTTCCTAACCTATCGCCTATGTTTATATAGGCGGCGCCTAAGACTTCCCCTATGTTGACATAGGTGGCGCCTAATCTATCGCCTAAGTGAGGCAGTGAGCATAGGCAATGGTATAAGCGGCACCTAACCTATCCCCTATGTTGATATTGGCGGCACCAAACCTATCGCTTAAATGAGGCAGTGAGCATAGGCATTGGTATAAGCGGCGCCTAACCAATTGCCTATGTTTATATAGGCGGCGCCTAAGCCATCGCCTATGTTGACATAGGCGGTGCCTAACCTATCACCTAAGTGAGGAAGTTAGCATAGGCAATGGTATAAGAGGGGCCTAACCTATCACCTATGTTGATATAGGCGGCGCCTAACCTATCCCCTAAGTGAGGCAGTGAGCATAGGCAATGGTATATGTGGCTCCTAACCTATCGCCTATGTTGAAATAGGTGGCGCCTAATCCATCCCCTATATTGACATAGGCGTCGCCTAAGTGAGGCACTGATCATAGGCAATGGTATAAACGGCGCCTAACCTATCCCCTATGTTGATATAGGAGGCACCAAACCTATCTCTTAAGTGAGGTAGTGAGCATAGGCAATGGTATAAGCGGTGCCTAACCTATCACCTATATTGATATAGGTGGCGCCTAAGCCATCGCCTATGTTGACATTGGCGGTGCCTAACCTATCGCCTAACTGAGACAGTGAGCATAGGCAATGGTATAAGCGGCGCCTAACCTATTGCCTATGTTGATATAGGGAGCGCATAAGCCATCGCCTATGTTGACATAGGCGGCCCCTAACCTATCTCCTAAGTAAGGAAGTGAGAATAGGTAATGGGGTAAGCGGTGTGTAACCTATCTCCTATGTTGATATAGGTGTTGCCTAAGCCATCACCTATGTTGACATAGGCAGCGCCTAACCTATCGACTAAGTGAGGCAGTGAGCATAGGATATGGTATAAGTGGCTCCTAACCAATCGCCTTTGTTGATATAGGCGGCGCCTAAGCCAACGCCTATGTCGACATAGGCGATGCCTAAACTATCGCCTAAGTGAGGCAGTGAGCATATGCAATGGTATAAACGGCACCTAACATATCGCCAATGTGGATATAGGCGGCGCCTAAGCCATCGCCTATGTTGACATAGGCGGCGCCTAACCAATCGCTTTTGTTGATATAGGTGGCGCCTAGGCCAACGCCTATGTTGACATAGGCGGCGCCTAAACTATCGCCTAAGTGAATCTGTGAGCATAGGCAACGGTATAAGTGGCACCTAACTTATCGCCAATGTGGATATAGGCCGAGCCTAAGCCATCGCCTATGTGGAAATAGGCGGCGCCTAACCTATCGCCTAAGTGAGGCAGTGAGCATAGGCAATGGTATAAGCGGCGCCTAACCTATCCCCTATGTTGATATTGGCAGCACAAAACCTATCGCTTAAGTGAGGCAGTGAGCATAGGCAATGGTATAAGCGGCGCCTAACCAATCGCCTATGTTTATATAGGCGGCGACCAAGCCATCGCCTATGTTGACATAGGCGGTGCCTAACCTATCGCCTAAGTGAGGAAGTTAGCATAGGCAATGGTATAAGAGGCGCCTAACCTATCACCTATGTTGATATAGGCGGCACCTAACATATCGCCTAAGTGAGGCAGTGAGCATAGGCAATGGTATATGTGGCGCCTATCCTATCGCCTATGTTGATATAGGCGGCGCCTAATCCATCCCCTATATTGACATAGGCGTCGCCTAACCTATCGCCTAAGTGAGGCAGTGATCATAGGCAATGGTATAAGCGGCGCCTAACCTATCCCCTATGTTGATATAGGAGGCACCAAACCTATCTCTTAAGTGAGGTAGTGAGCATAGGCAATGGTATAACCGGTGCCTAATCTATCACGTATGTTGATATAGCTGGCGCCTAAGACATCGCCTATGTTGATATTGGCGGTGCCTAACCTATCGCCTAACTGAGACAGTGAGCATAGGCAATGGTATAGGCGGCGCCTAACCTATTGCATATGTTGATATAGGCGGCGCATAAGCCATCGCCTATGTTGACATAGGCGGCTCCTAACCTATCTCCTAAATGAGGAAGTGAGAATAGGTAATGGTGTAAGCGGTGTCTAACCTATCTCCTATGTTGATATAGGTGGTTTCTAATCCATCGCCTATGTTGACATAGGCGGCGCCTAACCTATCTCCTAAGTGAGGCAGTGAGCATAGGACATGGTATAAGTGGCTCCTAACCAATTGCCTTTGTTGATATAGGCGGCGCCTAAGCCAACGCCTATGTCGACATAGGCGGCGCCTAAACTATCGCCTAAGTGAGGCAGTGATCATAGGCAACAGAATAAGCGGCACCTAACATATCGCTAATGTGGATATTGGCGGCGCCTAAGCCATCGCCTATGTTGACATAGGCGGCTCCTAACCTATCTCCTAAATGAGGAAGTGAGAATAGGTAATGGTGTAAGCGGTGTCTAACCTATCTACTATGTTGATATAGGTGGTTTCTAATCCATCGCCTATGTTGACATAGGCGGCGCCTAACCTATCTCCTAAGTGAGGCAGTGAGCATAGGACATGGTATAAGTGGCTCCTAACCAATTGCCTTTGTTGATATAGGCGGCGCCTAAGCCAACGCCTATGTCGACATAGGCGGCGCCTAAACTATCGCCTAAGTGAGGCAGTGAGCATAGGCTATGGTATAAGCGGCACCTAACATATCGCCAATGTCAATATAAGCGGCACCTAAGCGATCCCCTATGTTGACATAGGCGGCACCTAACCAATTGCCTAAGTGAGGCACTGAGCATAGGCAATGGTATAAGCGGTGCCTAACCTATCCCCTATGTTTATATAGGAGGCACCAAACCTATCTCTTAAATGATGCAGTGAGCATAGGCAATGGTATAAGCGGTGCCTAACCTATCGCCTATGTTGATATAGGCGGCGCCTAAGCCAACGTTTATGTTGACATAGGCGGCGCCTAAACTATCGCCTAAGTGAATCAGTGAGCATAGGCAATGGTATAAGTGGCACCTAACATATCACCAATGTGGATATAGGCCGAGCCTAAGCCATCGCCTATGTGGAAATAGGCGGCGCCTAACCTATCGCCTAAGTGAGGCAGTGAGCATAGGCAATGGTATAAGTGGCACCTAACCTATCCCCTATGTTGATATTGGCGGCACAAAACCTATCGCTTAAGTGAGGCAGTGATCATAGGCAATGGTATAAGCGGCGCCTAACCAATCGCCTATGTTTATATAAGCGGCGACCAAGCCATCGCCTATGTTGACATAGGCGGTGCCTAACCTATCGCCTAAGTGAGGAAGTTAGCATAGGCAATGGTATAAGAGGCGCCTAACCTATCACCTATATTGATATAGGCGGCGCCTAACATATCACCTAAGTGAGGCAGTGAGCATAGGCAATGGTATATGTGGCGCCTAACCTATCGCCTATGTTGATATAGGCGGCGCCTAATCCATCCCCTATATTGACATAGGCGTCGCCTAACCTATCGCCTAAGTGAGGCACTGATCATAGGCAATTGTATAAGCGGTGCCTAACCTATCCCCTATGTTGATATAGGAGGCACCAAACCTATCTCTTAATTGAGGTAGTGAGCATAGGCAATGGTATAAGCGGTGCCTAACCTATCACGTATGTTGATATAGGTGGCGCCTAAGCCATCGCCTATGTTGACATTGGAGGTGCCTAACCTATCGCCTAACTGAGACAGTGAGCATAGGCAATGGTATAGGCGGCGCCTAACCTATTGCCTATGTTGATATAGGCGGCGCATAAGCCATCGCCTATGTTGACATAGGCGGCCCCTAACCTATCTCCTAAATGAGGAAATGAGAATAGGTAATGGTGTAAGCGTTGTCTAACCTATCTCCTATGTTGATATAGGTGGTTTCTAATCCATCGCCTATGTTGACATAGGCGGCGCCTAACCTATCGCCTAAGTGAGGCAGTGAGCATAGGACATGGTATAAGTGGCTCCTAACCAATTGCCTTTGTTGATATAGGCAGCGCCTAAGCCAACGCCTATGTCGACATAGGCGGCGCCTAAACTATCGCCTAAGTGAGGCAGTGAGCATAGGCAATAGAATAAGCGGCACCTAACATATCGCTAATGTGGATATTGGCGGCGCCTAAGCCATCGCCTATGTTGACATAGGCGGCCCCTAACCTATCTCCTAAATGAGGAAGTGAGAATAGGTAATGGTGTAAGCGGTGTCTAACCTATCTCCTATGTTGATGTAGGTGGTTTCTAATCCATCGCCTATGTTGACATAGGCGGCGCCTAACCTATCTCCTAAGTGAGGCAGTGAGCATAGGACATGGTATAAGTGGCTCCTAACCAATTGCCTTTGTTGATATAGGCGGCGCCTAAGACAACGCCTATGTTGACATAGACGACGGCTAAACTATCGTCTAAGTGAGGCAGTGAGCATAGGCTATGGTATAAGCGGCACCTAACATATCGCCAATGTCAATATAAGCGGCGCCTAAGAGATCCCCTATGTTGACATAGGCGGCGCCTAACCAATCGCCTAAGTGAGGCACTGAGCATAGGCAATGGTATAAGCGGTGCCTAACCTATACCCTATGTTTATATAGGAGGCACCAAACCTATCTATTAAATGAGGCAGTGAGCATAGGCAATGGTATAAGCGGTGCCTAACCTATCGCCTATTTTGATATAGGTGGAGCCTAAGCCATTGCCTACGTTGACATTTGTGGTGCCTAACCTTTTGCCTAAGTGAGGAAGTGAGAATAGGTAATGGTATATGCGGTGTCTAACCTATCTCCTATGTTTATATAGGCGGTGCCTAAGCCATCGCCTATGTTGACATAAGCGGCCCCTAACCTATCGCCTAAGTGAGGCAGTGAGCATAGGACATGGTATAAGTGGCTCCTAACCAGTCGCCTTTGTTGATATAGGCGGCGCCTAACCCAATGCCTATGTTGACATAGGCGGCGCCAAAACTATCGCCTAAGTGAGCAGTGAGCATAGGAAATGGTATAAGCGGCACCTAACATATCTCCAATGTGGATATAGGCGGCGCCTAAGCCATCGCCTATGTTTATATAGGAGGCGCCTAAGCCATCACCAATGTTGATATAGGCGGCGCCTAACCTATCGCCTAAGTGAGGCAGTGAGCATAGGCAATGGTATATGCGGCGCCTAACCTATCGCCTATGTTTATATAGGCGGCGCCTAATCCATCCCCAATATTGACATAGGCGACACCAAACCTATCTCCTAAGTGAGGCAGTGAGCATTGCCAATGGTATAAGCGGTGCCTAACCAATAGCCTATGTTTATATAGGCGGCTCCTAAGCCATCGCCTATGTTGACATAGGCGGTGCCTAGCCTATCGCCTAAGTGAGAAAGTTAGCATAGGCAATGGTATAAGAGGCGCCTAAACTATCATCTATGTTGATATAGGCGGCGCCTAACCTATCGCCTAAGTGAGGCAGTGAGCATAGGCAATGGTCTATGCGCGCCTAACCTATCGCCTATGTTGATATAGGCGGCGCCTAATCCATCGCCTATATTGACATAGGCGTTGCCTAACCTATCTCCTAAGTGAGGCAGTGAGCATAGGCAATGGTATAAGCGGCGCCTAACCTATCCCCTATGTTGATATAGGAGGCACCAAACCTATCTCTTAAGTGAGGTAGTGAGCATAGGCAATGGTATAAGCGGTGCCTAACATATCACGTATGTTGATATAGGTGGCGCCTAAGCCATCGCCTATGTTGACATTGGCGATGCCTAACCTATCGCCTAACTGAGACAGTGAGCATAGGCAATGGTATAAGCGGTGCCTAACCTATTGCCTATGTTGATATAGGCGGCGCATAAGCCATCGCCTATATTGACATAGGCGGCCCCTAACCTATCTCCTAAATGAGGAAGTGAGAATAGGTAATGGTGTAAGTGGTGTCTAACCTCTCTCCTATGTTGATATAGTTGGTGTCTAATCCATCGCCTATGTTGACATAGGAGGCGCCTAACCTATCGCCTAAGTGAGGCAGTGAGCATAGGACATGGTATATGTGGCTCCTAACCAATCGCCTTTGTTGATATAGGCGGCGCCTAAGCCAACGCCTATGTCGACATAGGCGGCGCCTAAACTATCGCCTAAGTGAGGCAGTGAGCATAGGCAATGGAATAAGCGGCACCTAACATATTGCTAATGTGGATATTGGCGGCGCCTAAGCCATCGCCTATGTAGACATAGGCGGCGCCTAACCAATGGCCTTTGTTGATATAGGCGGCGCCTAAGCCAATGCCTATGTTGACTTAGACGATGCCTAAACTATCGTCTAAGTGAGGCAGTGAGCATAGGCTATGGTATAAGCGACACCTAACATATCGCCAATGTCAATATAAGCGGCGCCTAAGCAATCCCCTATGTTGACATAGGCGGCGCCTAACCAATCACCTAAGTGAGGCACTGAGCATAGGCAATGGTATAAGTGGCGCCTAACCTATCCCCTATGTTTATATAGGAGGCACCAAACCTATCTCTTAAATGAGGCAGTGAGCATAGGCGATGGTATAAGCGGTGCCTAACCTATCGCCTATTTTGATATAGGTGGAGCCTAAGCCATTGCCTATGTTGACATTTGCGGTGCCTAACCTATCGCCTAAGTGAGACAGTGAGCATAGGCAATGGTATAAGAGGCGCCTAACCTATTGCCTATGTTGATATAGGCGGCGCCTAAGCCATCACCTATGTTGACATAGGCGGCCCCTAACCTATCGCCTAAGGGAGGAAGTGAGAATAGGTAATGGTATATGCGGTGTCTAACCAATCTCCTATGTTGATATAGGCGGTGCCTAAGTCATCGCCTATGTTGACATAAGCGGCCCCTAACCTATCGCCTAAGTGAGGTAGTTAGCATAGGACATGGTATAAGTGGCTCCTAACCAATCGCCTTTGTTGATATAGGCGGCGCCTAACCCAACGCCTATGTTGACATAGGCGGCACCTAAACTATCGCCTAAGTGAGGCAGTGAGAATAGGCAATGGTATAAGCGGCACCAAACATATCTCCAATATGGATATAGACGGTGCCTAAGCCATCGCCTATATTGATATAGAAGGGGCCTAAGCCATCACCTATGTTGATATAGGCGGCGCCTAACCTATCGCCTAAGTGAGGCAGTGAGCATTGGCAATGGAATATGCGGCGCCTAACCTATCGCCTATGTTTATATAGGCGGCGCCTAATCCATCCCCTATATTGACATAGGCGACACCAACCCTATCTCCTAAGTGAGGCAGTGAGCATTGGTAATGGAATAAGCGGCGCTAACCAATAGCCTATGTTTATATAGGCGGCGCCTAAGCCATCGCCTATGTTGACATAGGCGGTGCCTAACCTATCGCCTAAGTGAGAAAGTTAGCATAGGCAATGGTATAAGAGGCACCTAAATTATCACCTATGTTGATATAGGCGGCGCCTAACCTATCGCCTAAGTGAGGCAGTGAGCATAGGCAATGGTATATGAGGTGCCTAACCTATCACCTATGTTGATATAGGCGGCGCCTAATCCATCGCCTATATTGACATAGGCATCGCCTAACCTATCCCCTAAGTGAGATAGTGAGGATAGGAAATGGTATAAGAGGCGCCTAACCTATTGCCTATGTTGATATAGGCGGCGCCTAAGCTATCGCCTATGTTGACATAGGCGGCCCCTAACCTATCGCCTAAGTGAGGAAGTGAGAATAGGTAATGGTATAAGCGGTGTCTAACCTAACTCCTATGTTGATATAGGCGGCGCCTAAGACATCGCCTATGTTGACATAGGCGGCACCTAACCTATCGCCTAAGTGAGGCAGTGAGCATAGGACATGGTATAAGTGTATCCTAACCAATCGTCTTTGTTGATATAGGCGGCGCCTAACCCAACGCCTAAGTGAGGCACAGAGCATAGGCAATGGTATAAGCGGCACCTAACATATCGCCAATGTGGATATAGGCGGCGCGTAAGACATCGCCTAAGTTCACATAGGCGGCGCCTAACAAATCGCCATTGTTGATATAGGCAGCGCCAAAGCCATCGCCTATGTTGACATAGGCGGCCCCTAACCTATCCCCTAAGTAAGGAAGTGAGAATAGGTAATGGTATAAGCGATGTCTAACCTATCTCCTATGTTTATATAGGTGGTCCCTAAGCCAACGCCTATGTTGACATAGGCGGCGCCTAACCTATCGCCTAAGTGAGGCAGTGAGCATAGGAAATGGTATAAGTGGCTCCTAACTAATTGCCTTTGTTGATATAGGCGGCGCCTAAGCCAACGCCTATGTTGACATAGGCGGCGCCTAAACTATCGGCCAAGTGAGGCAGTCACCATAGGCAATGGTATAAGCGGCACCTAACATATCGTTAATGTGGATATAGGCGGCGCTTAAGACATCACCTATGTTCACATAGGCGGCGCCTAACCAATCTCCTTTGTTGATGTAGGCGGCGCCTAAGCCAACGCCTACGGTTACATAGGCGACGCCTAAACTATCGCCTAAGTGAGGCAGTGAGCATAGGCTATGGTATAAGCAGCACCTAACATATCGCCAATGTGGATATAGGCGGCGCCTAAGCCATCCCCTATGTTGACATAGGCGGCGCCTAACCAATCGCCTAAGTGAGGCACTGAGCATAGGCAATGGTATAAGCGGCTGTTAACCTATCCCCTATGTTTATATAGGAGGCACCAAACCTATCTCTTAAGTGAGGCAGTGAGCATAGGCAATGGTATAAGCGGTGCCTAACCTATCACCTATTTTGATATAGGTGGAGCCTAAGCCATCGCCTATGTTGACATTGGCGGTGCCTAAGCTATTGCCTAAGTGAGACAGTGAGCATAGACAATGGTATAAGAGGCGCCTAACCGATTGCCTATGGTGATATAGGCTGCCCCTAACCTATCGCCTAAGTGAGGAAGTGAGAATAGGTAATGGTATAAGCATTGTCCAACCTATCTCCTATGTTGATATAGGCGGTGCCTAATCCATCGCCTATGTTGACATAGGATACGCCTAACCTATCGCCTTAGTGAGGCAGTGAGCATAGGACATGGTATAAGTGGCTCCTAACTAATCGCCTTTGTTGATATAGGCGGCGCCTAACCCAATGCCTATGTTGACATAGGCGGCGCCTAAACTATCGCCTAAGTGAGGCAGTGAGCATAGGCAATGGTATAAGCGGCACCTAACATATCTCCAATATGGATATAGGCGGCGCCTAAGCCATCGCCTATGTTGATATAAGAGGCGCCTAAGCCATCACATATGTTGATATAGGCGGCGCCTAACCTATCGCCTAAGTGAGGCAGTGAGCATAGGCAATGGTATATGCGGCGCCTAACCTATCGCCTATGTTGATATAGGCGGCGCCTAATCCAACCCCTATATTGACATAGGCGACACCAAACCTATCTCCTAAGTGCGGCAGTGAGCATTGGCAATGGTATAAGCGGCGCCTAACCAATAGCCTATGTTTATATAGGCGGCGCCTAAGCCATCGCCTATGTTGACATAGGCGGTGCCTAACCTATCGCCTAAGTGTGAAAGTTAGCATAGGCAATGGTATAAGAGGCACCTAAACTATCACCTATGCTGATATAGGAGGCCCCTAACCTATCGCCTAAGTGAGGCAGTGAGCATAGGTAATGGTATAAGCGGTGTCTAACCTATATACTATGTTGATATAGGCGGTGCCTAAGCCATCGCCTATGTTGACATAGGCGGCTTCTAAACTATCGCCTAACTGAGGCAGTGAGCATAGGCAATGGTAGAAGTGGCACCTAACATATCGCCAATGTGGATATAGGCGGCGCGTAAGACATCGCCTATGTTCACATAGGCGCCGCCTAACCAATCGCTTTTGTTGATATTGGCGGCGCCTAAGCCAACGCCTATGTTGACATAGGCGACGCCCTAACTATCGCCTATATGAGGTAGTGAGCATAGGCTTTGGTATAAGCGGTACCTAACATATCGCCAATGTGGATATAGGCGGCGCCTAAGCCATCGCCTATGTTGACATAGGCGGCGCCTAACCAATCGCCTAAGTGTGGCAGTGAGCATAGGCAATGGTATAAGCGGCGCCTAACCTATTGCCTATGTTGATATAGACGGCGCCAAAGCCATCCCCTATGTTGACATAGGCGGCGCCTAACCTATCGCCTAAGAGAGGCAATGAGCATAGGCAATGGTATAAGCGGCGCCTAACCTATCCCCTATGTTGATATAGGAGGCACCAAACCTATATCTTAAGTGAGGCAGTGAGCATAGGCAATGGTATAAGCGGAGCCTAACCTATCGCCTATTTTGATATAGGTGGATCCTAAGCCATCGCCTATGTTGACATTGGCGGTGCCTAACCTATCTCCTAAGTGAGACATTGAGCATAGGCAATGGTATAAGAGGTGCCTAACCGATTGCCTATGTTGATATATGAGGCGCCTAAGCCATCGCCTATGTTGACATAGGCAGCCCCTAACCTATAGCCTAAGTAAGGAAGTGAGAATAGGTAATGGTATAAGCGGTGCCCAACCTATCTCCTATGTTGATATAGGCGGTGCCTAAGCCATCACCTATGTTGACATAGGCTACGCCTAACCAATAGCCTTTGTTGATATAGGCGGCGCCTAACCCAACGCCTATGTTGACATAGGCGGCGCCTAAACTATCCCCTAAGTGAGGCAGTGAGCATAGGCAATGGTATAAACGGCACCTAACATATCGCCAATGTGGATATAGGCGGCGCCTAAGCCATTGCCTATGTTGATATTGTGGCGCCTAAGCCATCACCTATGTTGATATAGGCGGCGCCAAACTTATCGCCTAAGTGAGGCAGTGAGCATAGGCAATGGTATATGCGGCGCCTAACCTATCACCTATGATGATATAGGCAGCGCCTAATCCATCCCCTATATTGACATAGGCGACCCCAAACCTATCGCCTAAGTGAGGCAGTGAGCATTGGCAATGGTATAAGCGGCGCCTAACCAATCGCCTATGTTTATATAGGCGGCGCCTAAGCCATCGCCTATGTTGACATAGGCAGTGCCTAACCTATCGCCTAAATGAGAAAGTTAACATAGGCAATGGTATAAGAGGCGCCTAAACTATCACCTTTGTTGATATAGGCGGCGCCTAACCTATCGCCTATGTGAGGCAGTGAGCATAGGAAATGGTATATGCCTAAGCCATCGCCTATGTTGACATAGGCGGCGCCTAACCTATCGCCTAAGTGTGGCAGTGAGGATAGGCAATGGTATAAGCGGCGCCTAACCTATCCCCTATGTTGATATAGGAGGCACCAAACCTCTCTCTTAAGTGAGGCAGTGATCATAGGCAATGGTATAAGCGCTGCCTAACCTATCTCCTATTTTGATATAGGTGGCGCCTAAGACATCGCCTATGTTGACATTGGCGGTGCCTAACCAATCACCTAAGTGAGATTGTGAGCATAGGCAATGGTATAAGAAGCGCCTAACCTATTGCCTATGTGGATATAGGCGGCGCCTAAGCCATCGCCTATGTTGACATAGGCGGCCCCTAACCTATCGCCTTAGTTAGAATATGAGAATAGGTAATGGTATAAGCGGTGTCTAACCTATCTCCTATGTTTTTATAGGCGGTGCCTAAGCCATCACCTATGTTGACATAGGCGGCGCCTAACCTATCGCCTAAGTGAGGCAGTGAGCATAGGAAATGGTATAAGCGACGCCTAACCCATCGCCTATATTGATATGGGCAGCGCTTAAGCCATCGCCTATGTTGACATACGCAGTGCCTAACCTATCGCCTAAGTGAGGCAATAAGAATAGGTAATGGCATAAGCGGCGCCTAACCTATCGCCTTACTGAGGCAATGAGACTAGCTAATGGCATAAGTGGGGCCTACCCTATCGCTTATTTTAATATATATGGCGCCTAAGCCATCGCCTATGTTGACATAGGCAGTGTCTAACCTATCACCTAAGTGAGGCTGTGAGCATAGGCAATGGTATAAGCGGCGCCAAATCTATCCCCTATGTTGATATAGGTAGCGCCTAAGCTATCGCCTATGTTGATATAGGCTGCGCCTAAGCCATCGCCTATGTTAACATAGGCGGCGCCTAACATATCTCCTAAGTGCGGTAATGAGCATAGGCAATGGTATAAGCGGCGCCTAACCTATCGCCTATGTTGATATTGGCGGCGCCTAAGCCATCACCTATGTTTACATTGACGAAGCCTAACCTATCGCCTAAGTGAGGCAGTGAGCATAGGTAATGGTATAAGCGGTGCCTAACCTATCGCCTAAGTGAGGCAATTAGCCTAGGTAAAGGTATAAGCGGTGCCTAACCTATCGCCTATGTTGATATAGGCGGCGCCTAAGACATCGCCTATGTTGACATAGGCGGCGCCTAACCTATCGCCTAAGTGAGGCAGTGAGCATAGGTAATGGTATAAGAGGCGCCAAATCTATCGCCAAAGTGAGGCAGTGAGCATAGGCAATGGTATAAGCGGCGCCAAATCTATCCCTTATGTTGATATAGGCGTCGCCAAACCTATCGCCTAAGTGACTTAGTGAGCATAGGTAATGGTATAAGCGGAGCCAAACCTATCGCCTAAGAGAGGCAGTGAGCATAGGCAATGGTATGAGCGGCACCAAACCTATCGCCTATGTTGATATAGGCGGTTCCTAACCTATCGCCTATGTTGATATAGGTGGCGCCTAACCTATCGCCTAAGTGAGGCAGTGAGCATAGGCAATGGTATAAGCGGCGCCTGACCTATCGCCTATGTTGATATAGGGGGTGCCTAAGCCGTCGCCTATGTTGACATGGGCGGCGCCTAACCTATCGCCTAAGTGAGGAAGTGAGCATAGGCAATGGTATAAGCGAAGCCAAACCTATCGCCTAAGTGAGGCAGTGTGCATAGGCAATGGTATAAGCGGCGCCAAACCTATTGCCAATGTTGATATAGGCGGTGCCTAACATGTCTCCTATGTTGATATAGGCGGAGCCTAACCTATCGCCTAAGTGAGGCAGTGAGCAAAGGCAATGGTATAAGCGGCGCCTAACCTATCGCCTATGTTGCTATAGGCGGCTCCTAAGTCGTCGCCTATGTTGACATGGGCGGCGCCTAACCTATCGCCTAAGTGAGGCAACAAGCATACGCAATGGTATAAGCGGTGCCTAACCTATCGACTATGTTGATATAGATGGCGCCTAAGCCATCGCCTATGTTAACATAGGCGACCCCTAACCTATTGCTTAAGTGAGGCAGTGAGAATAGGAAATGGTATAAGCGGCGCCTAGACTATGTCCTATGTTGATATAGGCGGAGCCTAAGCCATCGCCTATGTTTACATAGGCGGCGCCTAACCTATATTCTAAGTAAGGCAGTAAGCATAGGACATGGTATAAGCAGCGCCTAACCTATCGCCTATGTTGATATAGGCGGCGCCTAAGCCATCACCTATGTTTACATAGACGGCGCCTAACCTATCGCCTAAGTGAGGCAGTGAGCACAGGCAATGGTATAAGCGGTGCCTAACCTATCGGCTATGTGGATATAGGCAGCGCCTAAGCCATCGCCTTTGTTGACATAGGCGGCTCCTAACAAATCTCCTAAGTGAGGCAGTGAGAATAGGAAATGGTATAAGCGGTGCCAAATCTATCTCCTATGTTAATATAGGTGGTGCCTAAGCCATCACCTATGTTGACATAGGTAAAAACCTAACCTATCGCCTAAGTGAGGTTGTGAGCTTAGGCAATGGTATAAGCGGCGCCTAACCTATCGCCTATGTTGGTATAGGCAGCGCCTAACCTATCGCCTATATTGATATAGACGACGCCTAAACTATCGCCTATGTTGATATAGGCGGCACCTAAGCCATCGCCTTTGTTGACATAGACGGCGCCTAACCAATCTCCTGAGTGAGGCAGTGAGAATAGGCAATGGAATAAGTGGCACCTAACCTATATCCTATATTGATATCGGCGGCACCTAAGCCATCACCTATGTTGACATAGGTTGCACCTAACCTATCACCTAAGTTAGGCTGTGAGCATAGGCAATGGTATAAGCGGCGCCTAACCTATCGCCTATGTTGACATAAGCAGCGCCTAACCTATCTCTTACATTGATATAGACAGCGCCTAACCTATCGCCTATGTTGATATAGGCGGCACCTAAGCCATCGCCTTTGTTGACATAGGCGGCGCCTAACCAATCATCTAAGTGAGTCAGTGAGTATAGGCAATGGTATAAGCGGCACCTAACCTATCTCCTATGTTGATAGAGGTGGCGCCTAAGCCATCACCTATGTTGACATAGTCGGCACCTAACCAATCGCCTAAGTGAGGAAACAAGCATAGGCAATGGTATAAGCGAGCCTAACCTATCTCCTATGTTGATATAGGCTGCGCCTAACCTATCACCTATATGTATATAGGCAGCGCCTAAGCCATCGCCTTTGTTGACATAGGCGGCTCCTAACAAATCTCCTAAGTGAGGCAGTGAGAATAGGAAATGGTATAAGCAGTGCCAAACCTATCTCCTATGTTAATATAGGCGGTGCCTAAGCCATCACCTATGTTGACATAGGTAAAAACCTAACCTATCGCCTAAGTGAGGTTGTGAGCTTAGGCAATGGTATAAGCGGCGCCTAACCTATCGCCTATGTTGGTATAGGCAGCGCCTAACCTATCGCCTATATTGATATAGACGACGCCTAAACTATCGCCTATGTTGATATAGGCGGCACCTAAGCCATCGCCTTTGTTGACATAGACGGCGCCTAACCAATCTCCTGAGTGAGGCAGTGAGAATAGGCAATGGAATAAGTGGCGCCTAACCTATATCCTATATTGATATCGGCGGCACCTAAGCCATCACCTATGTTGACATAGGTTGCACCTAACCTATCACCTAAGTTAGGCTTTGAGCATAGGCAATGGTATAAGCGGCGCCTAACATATCGCCTATGTTGACATAGGGAGAGCCTAACCTATCGCTTACATTGATATAGACAGCGCCTAACCTATCGCCTATGTTGATATAGGCGGCACCTAAGCCATCGCCTTTGTTGACATAGGCGACGCCTAACCAATCATCTAAGTGAGTCAGTGAGTATAGGCAATGGTATAAACGGTGCCTAACCTATCTCCTATGTTGATAGAGGTGGCACCTAAGCCATCACCTATGTTGACATAGTCGGCACCTAACCAATCGCCTAAGTGAGGAAATAAGCATAGGCAATGGTATAAGCGAGCCTAACCTATCTCCTATGTTGATATAGGCTGCGCCTAACCTATCTCCTATATGTATATAGGCAGAGCCTAAGCCATCGCCTTTGTTGACATAGGCGGCTCCTAACAAATCTCCTAAGTGAGGCAGTGAGAATAGGAAATGGTATAAGCGGTGCCAAACCTATCTCCTATGTTAATATAGGCGGTGCCTAAGCCATCACCTATGTTGACATAGGTAAAAACCTAACCTATCGCCTAAGTGAGGTTGTGAGCTTAGGAAATGGTGTAAGCAGCGCCTAACCTATCGCCTATGTTGGTATAGGAAGCGCCTAACCTATCGCCTATATTGATATAGACGACGCCTAAACTATCGCCTATGTTGATATAGGCGGCACCTAAGCCATCGCCTTTGTTGACATAGACGGCGCCTAACCAATCTCCTGAGTGAGGCAGTGAGAATAGGCAATGGAATAAGTGGCGCCTAACCTATATCCTATATTGATATCGGCGGCACCTAAGCCATCACCTATGTTGACATAGGTTGCACCTAACCTATCACCTAAGTTAGGCTGTGAGCATAGGCAATGGTATAAGCGGCGCCTAACCTATCGCCTATGTTGACATAGGCAGCGCCTAACCTATCGCTTACATTGATATAGACAGCGCCTAACCTATCGCCTATGTTGATATAGGCGGCACCTAAGCCATCGCCTTTGTTGACATAGGCGGCGCCTAACCAATCATCTAAGTGAGTCAGTGAGTATAGGCAATGGTATAAGCGGCGCCTAACCTATCTCCTATGTTGATAGAGGTGGCGCCTAAGCCATCACCTATGTTGACATAGTCGGCACCTAACCAATCGCCTAAGTGAGGAAATAAGCATAGGCAATGGTATAAGCGAGCCTAACCTATCTCCTATGTTGATATAGGTTGCGCCTAACCTATCTCCTATATGTATATAGGCGGCGCATAACCTATCCCCTATGTTGAGATAGGAGGTGCCTAAACCATCGCCAATGTTGACATAGGCGGCGCCTAACCAATCGTCTAAGTGAGGCAGTGAGAATAGGCAATGGTATAAGCGACGCCTAACTCATATCCTATATTGATATAGGCGGTTCCTAAACTATCTCCTAAATGAGGCATTTAGCATAGGCAATGGTATAAGCGGTGCCTAACCTTCAACCTATGTTTATATAGGTGGCGCCTAAGCCATCGCCTATGTTGACATAGGCGGCGCCTAACCTATCGCCTAAGTAAGGAAGTGAGCATAGGCAATGGTATAAGTGGCGCCTAACCCATCGCCTATGTTGATATAGGCGGCGCTTAAGCCATCGCCTATGTTGACATAGGCGGTGCCTAACCTATCACCTAAGTGAGGCAATGAGAATAGGTAATGGCATAAGCGGCGCCTAACTTATACCCTATTTTGATATAGGCGGCGCCTAAGCCATCGCCTATGATGACATAGGCAGCGCCTAACCTATCGCCTATGTGAGGCTATGAGCATAGGCAACGGTATAAGCGGCGCCAAACCTATCGCCAATGTTGATATAGGCAGTTCCTAACATGTTGCCTATGTTGATATAGGCGGAGCCTAACCTATCGCCTATGTTGATATAGGTGGCGCCTAAGCCATCTCCAATGTTGACATATACGGCGTCTAACCTATCGCCTAAGTAAGGCATTGAGCATAGACAATGGTATAAGCGGCGCCTAACCTATAACCTATGTTTATATAGGTGGCGCCTATTCCATCGGCTATGTTGACATAGGCGGCGCCTAACCTATTGCCTAAGTAAGGCAGTGAGCATAGACAATGGTATAAGCGGCGCCTAACCCATCGCCTATGTTGATATAGGCGGCGCTTAAGCCATCGCGTATGTTGACATAGGCGGTGCCTAACCTATCGCCTAAGTGAGGCAATGAGAATAGGTAATGGCATAAGCGGCGCCTAACCTATCGCCTAAGTGAGGCAATGAGAATAGGTAATGGCATAAGCGGCGCCTAACCTATCGCCTAAGTGAGGCAGTGAGCATTGGCAATGGTATAAGCGGCGACTAACCAATCGCCTATGTTTATATAGGCGGCGCCTAAGCCATCGCCTATGTTGACATAGGCAGTGCCTAACCTATCGCCTAAATGAGAAAGTTAGCATAGGCAATGGTATAAGAGGCGCCTAAACTATCACCTTTGTTGATATAGGCGGCGCCTAACCTATCGCCTATGTGAGGCAGTGAGCATAGGAAATGGTATATGCCTAAGCCATCGCCTATGTTGACATAGGCGGCGCCTAACCTATCGCCTAAGTGTGGCAGTGAGGATAGGCAATGGTATAAGCGGCGCCTAACCTATCCCCTATGTTGATATAGGAGGCACCAAACCTCTCTCTTAAGTGAGGCAGTGATCATAGGCAATGGTATAAGCGGTGCCTAACCTATCTCCTATTTTGATATAGGTGGCGCCTAAGCCATCGCCTATGTTGACATTGGCGGTGCCTAACCTATCACCTAAGTGAGATTGTGAGCATAGGCAATGGTATAAGAAGCGCCTAACCTATTGCCTATGTGGATATAGGCGGCGCCTAAGCCATCGCCTATGTTGACATAGGCGGCCCCTAACCTATCGCCTTAGTTAGAATATGAGAATAGGTAATGGTATAAGCGGTGTCTAACCTATCTCCTATGTTTTTATAGGCGGTGCCTAAGCCATCACCTATGTTGACATAGGCGGCGCCTAACCTATCGCCTAAGTGAGGCAGTGAGCATAGGAAATGGTATAAGCGACGCCTAACCCATCGCCTATGTTGATATGGGCAGCGCTTAAGCCATCGCCTATGTTGACATACGCAGTGCCTAACCTATCGCCTAAGTGAGGCAATAAGAATAGGTAATGGCATAAGCGGCGCCTAACCTATCGCCTTACTGAGGCAATGAGACTAGCTAATGGCATAAGTGGGGCCTACCCTATCGCCTATTTTAATATATATGGCGCCTAAGCCATCGCCTATGTTGACATAGGCAGTGTCTAACCTATCACCTAAGTGAGGCTGTGAGCATAGGCAATGGTATAAGCGGCACCAAATCTATCCCCTATGTTGATATAGGTAGCGCCTAAGCTATCGCCTATGTTGATATAGGCTGCGCCTAAGCCATCGCCTATGTTAACATAGGCGGCGCCTAACATATCGCCTAAGTGCGGTAATGAGCATAGGCAATGGTATAAGCGGCGCCTAACCTATCGCCTATGTTGATATTGGCGGCGCCTAAGCCATCGCCTATGTTTACATTGACGAAGCCTAACCTATCGCCTAAGTGAGGCAGTGAGCATAGGTAATGGTATAAGCGGTGCCTAACCTATCGCCTAAGTGAGGCAATTAGCCTAGGTAAAGGTATAAGCGGTGCCTAACCTATCGCCTATGTTGATATAGGCGGCGCCTAAGACATCGCCTATGTTGACATAGGCGGCGCCTAACCTATCGCCTAAGTGAGGCAGTGAGCATAGGTAATGGTATAAGAGGCGCCAAATCTATCGCCAAAGTGAGGCAGTGAGCATAGGCAATGGTATAAGCGGCGCCAAATCTATCCCTTATGTTGATATAGGCGTCGCCAAACCTATCGCCTAAGTGACTTAGTGAGCATAGGTAATGGTATAAGCGGAGCCAAACCTATCGCCTAAGAGAGGCAGTGAGCATAGGCAATGGTATGAGCGGCGCCAAACCTATCGCCTATGTTGATATAGGCGGTTCCTAACCTATCGCCTATGTTGATATAGGTGGCGCCTAACCTATCGCTTAAGTGAGGCAGTGAGCATAGGCAATGGTATAAGCGGCGCCTGACCTATCGCCTATGTTGATATAGGGGGTGCCTAAGCCGTCGCCTATGTTGACATGGGCGGCGCCTAACCTATCGCCTAAGTGAGGAAGTGAGCATAGGCAATGGTATAAGCGGTGCCAAACCTATCGCCTAAGTGAGGCAATGTGCATAGGCAATGGTATAAGCGGCGCCAAACCTATTGCCAATGTTGATATAGGCGGTGCCTAACATGTCTCCTATGTTGATGTAGGCGGAGCCTAACCTATCGCCTAAGTGAGGCAGTGAGCAAAGGCAATGGTATAAGCGGCGCCTAACCTATCGCCTATGTTGCTATAGGCGGCTCCTAAGTCGTCGCCTATGTTGACATGGGCGGCGCCTAACCTATCGCCTAAGTGAGGCAACAAGCATACGCAATGGTATAAGCGGTGCCTAACCTATCGACTATGTTGATATAGATGGCGCCTAAGCCATCGCCTATGTTAACATAGGCGACCCCTAACCTATTGCTTAAGTGAGGCAGTGACAATAGGAAATGGTATAAGCGGCGCCTAGACTATGTCCTATGTTGATATAGGCGGAGCCTAAGCCATCGCCTATGTTTACATAGGCGGCGCCTAACCTATATTCTAAGTAAGGCAGTAAGCATAGGACATGGTATAAGCAGCGCCTAACCTATCGCCTATGTTGATATAGGCGGCGCCTAAGCCATCACCTATGTTTACATAGACGGCGCCTAACCTATCGCCTAAGTGAGGCAGTGAGCACAGGCAATGGTATAAGCGGTGCCTAACCTATCGGCTATGTGGATATAGGCAGCGCCTAAGCCATCGCCTTTGTTGACATAGGCAGCTCCTAACAAATCTCCTAAGTGAGGCAGTGAGAATAGGAAATGGTATAAGCGGTGCCAAATCTATCTCCTATGTTAATATAGGCGGTGCCTAAGCCATCACCTATGTTGACATAGGTAAAAACCTAACCTATCGCCTAAGTGAGGTTGTGAGCTTAGGCAATGGTATAAGCGGCGCCTAACCTATCGCCTATGTTGGTATAGGCAGCACCTAACCTATCGCCTATATTGATATAGACGACGCCTAAACTATCGCCTATGTTGATATAGGCGGCACCTAAGCCATCGCCTTTGTTGACATAGACGGCGCCTAACCAATCTCCTGAGTGAGGCAGTGAGAATAGGCAATGGAATAAGTGGCACCTAACCTATATCCTATATTGATATCGGCGGCACCTAAGCCATCACCTATGTTGACATAGGTTGCACCTAACCTATCACCTAAGTTAGGCTGTGAGCATAGGCAATGGTATAAGCGGTGCCTAACCTATCGCCTATGTTGACATAGGCAGCGCCTAACCTATCGCTTACATTGATATAGACAGCGCCTAACCTATCGCCTATGTTGATATAGGCGGCACCTAAGCCATCGCCTTTGTTGACATAGGCGGCGCCTAACCAATCATCTAAGTGAGTCAGTGAGTATAGGCAATGGTATAAGCGGCGCCTAACCTATCTCCTATGTTGATAGAGGAGGCGCCTAAGCCATCACCTATGTTGACATAGTCGGCACCTAACCAATCGCCTAAGTGAGGAAATAAGCATAGGCAATGGTATAAGCGAGCCTAACCTATCTCCTATGTTGATATAGGCTGCGCCTCACCTATCACCTATATGTATATAGGCAGCGCCTAAGCCATCGCCTTTGTTGACATAGGCGGCTCCTAACAAATCTCCTAAGTGAGGCAGTGAGAATAGGAAATGGTATAAGCAGTGCCAAACCTATCTCCTATGTTAATATAGGCGGTGCCTAAGCCATCACCTATGTTGACATAGGTAAAAACCTAACCTATCGCCTAAGTGAGGTTGTGAGCTTAGGCAATGGTATAAGCGGCGCCTAACCTATCGCCTATGTTGGTATAGGCAGCGCCTAACCTATCGCCTATATTGATATAGACGACGCCTAAACTATCGCCTATGTTGATATAGGCGTCACCTAAGCCATCGCCTTTGTTGACATAGACGGCGCCTAACCAATCTCCTGAGTGAGGCAGTGAGAATAGGCAATGCAATAAGTGGCGCCTAACCTATATCCTATATTGATATCGGCGGCACCTAAGCCATCACCTATGTTGACATAGGTTGCACCTAACCTATCACCTAAGTTAGGCTGTGAGCATAGGCAATGGTATAAGCGGAGCCTAACCTATCGCCTATGTTGACATAGGCAGCGCCTAACCTATCGCTTACATTGATATAGACAGCGCCTAACCTATCGCCTATGTTGATATAGGCGGCACCTAAGCCATCGCCTTTGTTGACATAGGCGGCGCCTAACCAATCATCTAAGTGAGTCAGTGAGTATAGGCAATGGTATAAGCGGTGCCTAACCTATCTCCTATGTTGATAGAGGTGGCACCTAAGCCATCACCTATGTTGACATAGTCGGCACCTAACCAATCGCCTAAGTGAGGAAATAAGCATAGGCAATGGTATAAGCGAGCCTAACCTATCTCCTATGTTGATATAGGCTGCGCCTAACCTATCTCCTATATGTATATAGGCAGCGCCTAAGCCATCGCCTTTGTTGACATAGGCGGCTCCTAACAAATCTCCTAAGTGAGGCAGTGAGAATAGGAAATGGTATAAGCGGTGCCAAACCTATCTCCTATGTTAATATAGGCGGTGCCTAAGCCATCACCTATGTTGACATAGGTAAAAACCTAACCTATCGCCTAAGTGAGGTTGTGAGCTTAGGAAATGGTGTAAGCAGCGCCTAACCTATCGCCTATGTTGGTATAGGCAGCGCCAAACCTATCGCCTATATTGATATAGACGACGCCTAAACTATCGCCTATGTTGATATAGGCGGCACCTAAGCCATCGCCTTTGTTGACATAGACGGCGCCTAACCAATCTCCTGAGTGAGGCAGTGAGAATAGGCAATGGAATAAGTGGCGCCTAACCTATATCCTATATTGATATCGGCGGCACCTAAGCCATCACCTATGTTGACATAGGTTGCACCTAACCTATCACCTAAGTTAGGCTGTGAGCATAGGCAATGGTATAAGCGGCGCC
This sequence comes from Capsicum pubescens, assembly GCA_030864215.1. NCBI lineage: Eukaryota > Viridiplantae > Streptophyta > Magnoliopsida > Solanales > Solanaceae > Capsicum > Capsicum pubescens. The sequence continues at coordinate 305,878,972 of CM061542.1, forward strand.
TAACCTATCGCCTATGTTGACATAGGCAGCGCCTAACCTATCGCTTACATTGATATAGACAGCGCCTAACCTATCGCCTATGTTGATATAGGCGGCACCTAAGCCATCGCCTTTGTTGACATAGGCGGCGCCTAACCAATCATCTAAGTGAGTCAGTGAGTATAGGCAATGGTATAAGCGGCGCCTAACCTATCTCCTATGTTGATAGAGATGGCGCCTAAGCCATCACCTATGTTGACATAGTCGGCACCTAACCAATCGCCTAAGTGAGGAAATAAGCATAGGCAATGGTATAAGTGAGCCTAACCTATCTCCTATGTTGATATAGGCTGCGCCTAACCTATCTCCTATATGTATATAGGCGGCGCATAACCTATCCCCTATGTTGAGATAGGAGGTGCCTAAACCATCGCCAATGTTGACATAGGCGGCGCCTAACCAATCGTCTAAGTGAGGCAGTGAGAATAGGCAATGGTATAAGCGACGCCTAACTCATATCCTAAATTGATATAGGCGGTTCCTAAACTATCTCCTAAATGAGGCATTTAGCATAGGCAATGGTATAAGCGGTGCCTAACCTTCAACCTATGTTTATGTAGGTGGCGCCTAAGCCATCGCCTATGTTGACATAGGCGGCGCCTAACCTATCGCCTAAGTAAGGAAGTGAGCATAGGCAATGGTATAAGTGGCGCCTAACCCATCGCCTATGTTGATATAGGCGGCGCTTAAGCCATCGCCTATGTTGACATAGGCGGTGCCTAACCTATCACCTAAGTGAGGCAATGAGAATAGGTAATGGCATAAGCGGCGCCTAACTTATCCCCTATTTTGATATAGGCGGCGCCTAAGCCCTCGCCTATGATAACATAGGCAGCGCCTAACCTATCGCCTATGTGAGGCTATGAGCATAGGCAATGGTATAAGCGGCGCCAAACCTATCGCCAATGCTGATATAGGCAGTGCCTAACATGTTGCCTATGTTGATATAGGCGGAGCCTAACCTATCGCCTATGTTGATATAGGTGGCGCCTAAGCCATCTCCAATGTTGACATATACGGCGTCTAACCTATCGCCTAAGTAAGGCATTGAGCATAGACAATGGTATAAGCGGCGCCTAACCTATAACCTATGTTTATATAGGTGACGCCTATTCCATCGGCTATGTTGACATAGGCGGCGCCTAACCTATCGCCTAAGTAAGGCAGTGAGCATAGACAATGGTATAAGCGGCGCCTAACCCATCGCCTATGTTGATATAGGCGGCGCTTAAGCCATCGCCTATGTTGACATAGGCGGTGCCTAACCTATCGCCTAAGTGAGGCAATGAGAATAGGTAATGGCATAAGCGGTGCCTAACCTATCGCCTAAGTGAGGCAATGAGAATAGGTAATGGCATAAGCGGCGCCTAACCTATCGCCTATTTTGATATATGTGGCGCCTAACCCATCGCCTATGTTGACATAGGCGGCGCATAACCTATCGCCTAAGTGAGGCTGTGAGCATTGGCAATGGTATAAGCGGCGCCAAATCTATCCCCTATGTAGATATAAGTAGCGCCTAAGCCATCGCCTATGTGTATATACTCTGCGCCTAAGCCATCGCCTATGATGACATAGGCGGCGCCTAACATATCGCCTAAGTGCGGTAATAAGCATAGGCAATGGTATTAGCGGTGCCTAACCTATCGCCTATGTTGATATTGGCGGCGCCTAAGCCATCGCCTATGTTTACATTAACGGCGCCTAACCTATCGCCTAAGTGAGGCAGTGAGCATAGGTAATGGTATAAGCGGCGCCTAACCTATCGCCTAATTAAGGAAATGAGTCTAGGTAAAGGTTTAAGCGGTGCCTAACCTATCGCCTATGTTGATATAGGCGGCGCCTAAGCCATCGCCTATGTTGTTATAGGCGGCGCCTAACCTATCTCCTAAGTGAGGCAGTGAGCATAGGTAATGGTATAAGAGGCGCCAAATCTATCGCCTAAGTAAGGCAGTGAGCATAGGCAATGGTATAAGCGGAGCAAAACCTATCGCCTAAGTGAGGCAGTAAGCATAGGCAATGGTATAAGAGGCGCCAAACCTATCACCAATGTTGATATAGGCGGCGCCTAACCTATCGCCTATGTTGATATAGGTGGCGCCTAACCTATCGCCTAAGTGAGGTAGTGAGCATAGGCAATGGAATAAGCGGCGCCTAGCCTATCGCCTATGTTGATATAGGCGGTGCCTAAGCCGTCGCCTATGTTGACATGGGTGGCGCCTAACCTATCACCTAAGTGAGGCAGTGAGCATAGGCAATGGTATAAGCAGCACCTAACCTATCGCATATGTTTATATAGGCGGCGCCTAAGCCATCGCCTATGTTGACATAGGCGGCGCCTAACCTATCGCCTAAGTGAGGCAGTGAGCATAGGCATTGGTATAAGCGGAGCCTAACATATCACTTATGTGGATATAGGCGGTGCCTAAGCCATCACCTATGTTGACATAGGCGATGCCTAACCTATCTCCTAAGCGAGGCAGTGAGCATAGGTAATCGTATAAGCGGGGCCTAACCTATCGCCTATGTTGATATAGGCGGCGCCTAACATATCGCGTAAGTAAGGCAGTGAGCATAGGTAATGGTATAAGCGGTGCCTAACCTATCGCCTATGTTTATATAGGAGGAGCCTAAACCATTGCCTATGTTAACATAGGCGGCACCTAACCAATAGTCTAAGTGAGGTAGTGAGAATAGGCAATCGTATAAGCGGTGCCTAACCTATATCCTATGTTGATATAGGCGGCGCCTAAGGCATCACCTATGTTGACATAGGAGGCGTCTGACCTATCGCCTAAGTGAGGCAGTGAGCATAGGCAATGGTATAAGTAGAGCCTAACCTATCGCCTATGTTGATATAGGTGGCGCCTACGTCATTGCCTATGTTGACAAAGACGGCGCCTAACCTATCGCCTAAGTAAGGCATTGAGCATAGACAAAGGTATAAGCGGCGCCTAAGCCATCTCCTATGTTGATATAGGTGGCGCCTAACCTATCGCCTATGTTGATATAGGTGGCGCCTAACCTATCGCCTAAATGAGGCAGTGAGCATAGGCAATGGTATAAGCGGCGACTAACCTATCACCTATGTTCATATAGGCGGTGCCTAAGCCATCGCCTATGTTGACATAGGCAGCACCTAACTTATCGCCTAAGTAAGGCTGCGAGCATAGGCAATGGTAAAAACGGCGCCTAACCTATCGCCAAATTTAGGTAGTGAGCATATGAAATGGTATAATCGGCGCCTAACCTATCGCCTAAGTTAATATAGGTCGCGCCTATGCCATCGCCTAAGTTGACATAGGCGGTGCCTAACCTATCGCCAATCTGAGGCATTGAGCATAGGCAATGGTATAAGCAGCGCCTAACCTATCGCCTATGTTGATATAGGCGGCGCCTAAGCCATCGCCTATGGTTAGATAGGCGGCGCCTAACCTATCGCCTAAGTGAGGCAGTAAGCGTAGGCAATGGTATAAGAGGCGCCTAACCTATCGCCTATGTTGATATTGGCGGCACCTAAGCCATCTCCTATGTTGACATAGGCGGCGCCAAACCTATTTCCAAAGTTAGGCAGTGAGCATAGGCAATGGTATAAGCAGCGCCTAACAGGTCGCCTATGTTGATATATGCGGCACCTAAGCCATCGCCTATGTTGACGTAGGAGGCCCCTAACCTATTGCCTAAGTGAGGCAGTGAGAATAGGCAATGGTATAAGCGGCACCTAACCTATCGCCTATATTGATATAGGCGGGGCCTAAGCCATCGTCAATGTTGACATAAGCAGCCCCTCACCTAGCGCCTAAGTAAGGCAGTTAGAATAGGAAATGGTATAAGCAGTGCCTAACCTATCGCCTATGTTGATATAGGCGGCGCCTAACCTATCGACTAATTGAGGCTGTAAGCGTTGGCAATGGTATAAGCGGTGCCTAACCTTTCGCCTATGTCTATATAGGCGGCGCCTAATCCATCGCCTATGTTGACATAGGCTGCGCCTAACCAATCGCCTAACTGAGGCAGTGAGGATAGGAAATGGTATAAGCGGCGCCAAACCTATCGCCTAAGTGAGGCAGTGAGCATAGGCAATGGTATAAGCGGCGCCTAACCTATCGCCTATGTTGATATAGGCGGCGCCTAAGCCGTCGCCTATGTTGACATATGCTGCCCCTAACCTATCACCTAAGTGAGGTAGTGAGCATAGGCGATGGTATAAGCGGTGCCAAACCTATCACCTAAGTGAGGCAGTAAGCATAGGCAATGGTATATGCGGCGCCTACCCTATCGCCTATGTTGATATAGGCGGCGCCTAAGCCATCACCTATGTTGACATGGGCGGCACCTAACCTATAGCCTAAGTGAGGCAGTGAGCATAGACATTGGTATAAGTGGAGCCTAACATATCGCCTATATCAGTATAGGTGGCACCTAAACCATCGCCTATGTCGACATAGACGGCGCCTAACTTATTACCTAAGTGAGGCAGAGAGCATAGGTAATGGTATAAGCGGGGCCTAACCTATCGCTTATATTGATATAGGCGGCGCCAAACCTATCCCCTACGTTGATATAGGTGGCGCCAAACCTATCTCCTATATTGATATAGAGGGTGCCTAACCTATCTCCTATGTTGATATAGGCGGCACCTAAGCCATCGCCTTTGTTGACATAGGCGGCGCCTAACCAATCGTCTAAGTGAGGCAGTGAGAATAGGCAATGGTATAAGCGGCGCCTAACCTATCTCCTATGTTGATATAGGTGGCGCCTAATCCATCACCTATGTTTACATAGGCGGCGCCTGACTTATCGCCGAAGTGAGACAGTGAGCATAGGCAATGGTATAAGCGGCGCCTATCCTATCGCCTATGTTGATATAGGTGGCGCCTAAGCCATCGCCTATGCTGACATAGGCGGCGCCTAACCTATCTCCTAAGTAAGGCATTGAGCATAGACAATGGTATATGCGGCGTCTAAGACATTGCCTATGTTGACATAAGTGGTGCCGAACCTATCGCCTAAATGAGGCAGTGATCATAGGCAACGGTATAAGCAGCGCCTAACCTATCACCAATATTGATATAGGCGGCGCCTAAGACATCGCCTATGTTGATATAGGCAGCGCTTAAGCCATCGCCTATGTTGACATAGGCGGCGCCTAACCTATCGCCTAAGTGAGGCAATGAGCATAGGTAATGGTATAAGCGGCGCCTAACCTATCGCCTATGTTTATATAGGCGGAGCCTATGCCCTCGCCTATGTTGACATAGGCGGCGCCTAACCTATCGCCTAAGTAAGGCAGTGAGCATAGGTAATGGTATAAGCGGCGCCAAACCTATCGCCTAAGTGAGGCAGTGAGCATAGGCAATGGTATAAGTGGCGCTAAATCTATCCCCTATGTTGATATAGGCGGCGCCAAACCTATCGCCTATGTTGATATAGGCGGCGCCTAACCTATCCCTTAAGTGAGGAAGTTAGCATAGGCAATGGTATAAGCGGCGCCTAAACTATCGCCTATGTTGATATAGGCGGCGCCTAAGACATCGCCTATGTTAACATGGGCGGCGCCAAACCTATCACCTAAGTTAGGCAGTGAGCATAGGCAATGGTATAAGCGGCGCCTAACCTACTGCCTATGTTGATATAGATGGCGCCTAAGCCATCGCCTATGGTTACATAGGCCGCTCCTAAACTATTTCCTAAGTGAGCCAGTGAGAATAGGTAATGGTATAAGCGGATCCTACCCTATCGCCTATGTTGATATAGTCGGCGCCTAAGCCATCACCTATGTTTACATAGGCGGCACCTAACCTATCGCCTAAGTGAGTAAGTAAGCATAGGACATGGTATAAGCGGAGCCTAACCTATCGCCTATGTTGATATAGGCAGCGCCTAAGCCATCGCCTATATTGATATAGGTGGGGCCTAAGCCATCCTCTATGTTGACATAGGCGGCGCCTAATATATCGCCTAAGTACGGTAGTGATCATAGGAAATAGTATAAGCGGCGCCTAACCTATCACCTATGTTGATATAGGCCGCGCCTAAGCCATTGTCAATGTTGACATATGCGGCGCCTAATCTATTGCCTAAGTGAGGCAGTGAGCATAGGCAATGGTATAAACGGCGCCTAAGCTATCGCCTATGTTGATATAGGTGGCGCCTAAGCCATCACCTATGTTGACATGGGCGGCGCCTAACCTATCGCCTAAGTGAGGTAGTGAGCATAGGCATGGGTATAAGCGGAGCCTAACATATCACTTATGTGGATATAGGCGGTGCCTAAGCCATCACCTATGTTGACATAGGCGACGCCTAACCTATCGCCTAAGCGAGGCAGTGAGCATAGGTAATCATATAAGCGAGGCCTAACCTATCGCCTATGTTTATATAGGCGGCGCCTAACCTATCGCGTAAGTATGGCAGTGAGCATAGGTAATGGTATAAGCGGTGCCTAACCTATCGCCTATGTTGATATAGCAGGCGCCTAAACCATCGCCTATGTTAACATAGGCGGCCCCTAACCAATCGTCTAAGTGAGGTAGTGAGAATAGGCAAGGGTATAAGCGGTTCCTAACCTATATCCTAGTTGATATAGGTGGCGCCTAAGGCATCACCTATGTTGACATAGGCGGCATCTGACCTATCGCCTAAGTGAGGCAGTGAGCATAGGCAATGGTATAAGTAGCGCCTAACCTATCGCCTATGTTGATATAGGTCGCGCCTACGCCATCGCCTATGTTGACAAAGATGGCGCCTAACCTATCCACTAGGTAAGGCATTGAGCATAGACAAAGGTATAAGTGGCGCCTAAGCAATCTCCAATGTTGACATAGGCGGCGCCTAACATATCGCCTAAATGAGGCAGTGAGCATAGGCAATGGTATAAGCGGCGACTAACCTATCACCTATATTCATATAGGCGGTGCCTAAGCCATCGCCTATGTTGACATAGGCGGCACCTAACCTATAGCCTAAGTAAGGCTGTGAGCATAGGCAATGGTATAAACGGCGCCTAACCTATCGCCAAATTTAGGCAGTGAGCATAGGCAATGGTATAATCGGCGCCTAACCTATCGCCTAAGTTAATATAGGTCGCGCCTATTCCATCGCCTATATTGACATAGGCGGTGCCTGACCTATCGCCTATCTGAGGCATTGAGCATAGGCAATGGTATAAGCAGCGCCTAACCTATCGCCTATGTTGATATAGGCGGCGCCTAAGCCTATCGCCTAAGTGAGGCAGTAAGCGTAGGAAATGGTGTAAGAGGCGCCTAACCTATCGTCTATGTTGATATTGGCGGCACCTAGGCCATCTCCTATGTTGACATAGGTGGCGCCTAACCTATTTTCAAAGTTAGGCAGTGAGCATAGGCAATGGTATAAGTAGCGCCTAACATATCGCCTATGTTGATATAGGCGGCACCTAAGCCATTGCCTATGTTGACGTAGGAGGCCCCTAACCCATTGCCTAAGTGAGGCAGTGAGAATAGGCAATGGTATAAGCGGCGCCTAACCTATCTCCTATGTTGATATAGGCGTCGCCTAAGCCATCACCGATGTTGACATAGGCTGCACCTAACCTATCGCCTAAGTAAGGCAGTTAGCATAGGCAATGGTATAAGCGGCACCTAACCTATCGCCTATGTTGATATAGGTGGCGCCTAACCTATCGCCTATGTTTATCTAGGCGGCACCTAACCTATCGCAAAAGTGAGGCAGTGAGCATAGGCAATGGTATAAGCGACGCCTCACCTATCGCCTATATTGATATAGGGGGCGCCTAAGTCATCGCCCATGTCGAAATAGGAGGCGCCTAATCTATCGACAAAGTTAGGCAGTGAGCATAGTTAATACTATAAGCGACGCCTAACGTATCGCCTATATTGATATAGGCGGCTCCTAAGCCATTGCCTATGTTGACATAGGCGGTGCCTGACCTATCTCCTAAGTCAGGCAGTGAGCATAGGCAATGGTATAAGCGGTGCCTAACCTATCGCCCATGTTAATATAGGCGGCGCCTAAGCCATCGCCTATATTTACAACGGCGGCGCCGAACCTATCGCCTAAGTGAGGCTGTGAGCATAGGCAATGGTATAAGCGGCGCCTAACATATCGCCTATGTGTATATAGGCCACGCCTAAGACATCGCCTATGTTCACATAGCCGGCGCCTGACCAATCGCCTAAGTGATGCAGTGAGAATAGGCAATGGCATAAGCGACGCCTAACCTATCTCCTATGTTGACATAGGAGGTGCCTAACCTATCGCCTAAGTAAGGCATTGAGCATAGATAATGGTATAAGAGGCGCCTAAGCCATCGCCTATATTGACATAGGCGGCGCCTAACCTATCGCCTAAGTGAGTCAATGAGCATTGGCAATGGTATAAGGCGCCTAACCTATCACCTATGTTTATATAGGCGGCGCATAAGACATCACCTATGTTGACATAGGCGGCGCCTAACACTATCGCCTAAGTGAGGCAGTGAGCATAGGCAATGGTATAAGCGGCGCCTAACCTATCGCCTATGTTGATATAGGCGGCGCCTCACCTATCACATAAGTGAGGCAGTGAGCAAAGGAAATGGTATAAGCGGCACCTAACCTATCGCCTATGTTGATATAGGCGGCGCTTAAGCCATCACCTATGTTGACATAGGCCGCGCCTAACCTATTGATTGAGTGAGGCAATGAGCATAGGCAATGGTATAAGACGTGCCTAACCTATCGCCTCTATTGATATTGGCGGTGCATAAGACATCGCCTATGTATACATAGGCGGCGCCTAACATATCGTCGAAGTGAGGTAGTGAGCATAGGCAATAGTATAAGCGACGCCTAACCTATCACCTATGTTGATATAGGCGGCGCCTAAGCCATCGCCTATGTTGACATAGACGGTGCATAACCTATCTCCTAAGTGAGGCAATGAGCACAGGCAATGGTATAAGTGGTGGCTAACCTATCGCCTATGTTGATATAGGCAACACCTAAGCCATCACCTATGTTGACATGGGCGGCGCCTAACCTATCGCCTAAGTGAGGCAGTGAGCATAGGCATTGGTATAAGCGGCACCTAACATATCGCCTATGTGGATATAGGCGGCGCCTAAGCCATCGCCTATGTTGACGTAGGCGGCACCTAACCTATCGCCTAAATGAGGCAGTGAGCATAGGTAATGGTATAAGAGGCGCCTAACCTATCACCTATGTTTTTATAGGCGGCGCCTAAACCACCTCCTATATTGACATAGGTGGCCCCTAACCTATCGCCTAAGTAAGGCAGAGAGAAAAGGCAATGGTATAAGCGGCGCCTAACATATCGCCTATGTTGATATAAGCAGCGCCTAAGGAATCTCCTATGTTTACATAGATGGCGCCTAACCTATCTCCTATGTGAGGTAGTGAGCATAGGTAATGGTATAAGCGGCGCCTAACATATCGCCTAAGTGAGGCTTTGAGCATAGGAAATGGTATAAGCGGCGCCTAACCTATCGCCTATGTAGATATAGGCCGCATCTAAGCCAACGCCTATGATGACATAGGCGGCGCCTAACCAATCGCCTAAGTGGGGAAGTGAGAATAGGCAATGGTATAAGCTACGCCTAACCCATCTCCAATGTTGACATAGGCGGCACCTAACCTATCGCCTAAGTGAGGCAGTGAGCATAGGCAATGGTATAAGCGGCGCCTAACCTATCGCCTATGTTGGTATAGGCGGTGCCTAATCTATCGCCTATGTTGATATAGGCGGCGCTTAAGCCATCACCTATGTTGACATGGGCCGCGCCTAACCTATCGATTGAGTGAGGCAATGAGCATAGGCAATGGTATAAGACGCGCCTAACCTATCGCCTATATTGATATTGGCGGTGCATAAGACATCGCCTATGTATACATAGGCGGCGCCTAACATATCGTCGAAGAGAGGTAGTGAGCATAGGCAATAGTATAAGCGACGCCTAACCTATCACCTATGTTAATATAGGCGGTGCATAAGACATCGCCTATGTATACATAGGGGGCGCCTAACATATCGTCGAAGAGAGGTAGTGAGCATAGGCAATAGTATAAGCGACGCCTAACCTATCGCCTATGTTGACATAGGCGGTGCATAACCTATCGCCTAAGTGAGGCAATGAGCACAGGCAATGGTATAAGTGGCGGCTAATCTATCGCCTATGTTGATATAGGCAACACCTAAGCCATCACCTATGTTGACATGGGAGGCGCCTAACCTATCGCCTAAGTGAGGCAGTGAGCATTGGCATTGGTATAAGCAGCACCTAACATATCGCCTATGTGGATATAGGCGGCGCCTAAGCCATCGCCTATGTTGACATAGGCGGCACCTCACCTATCGCCTAAATGAGGCAGTGAGCATAGGTAATGGTATAAGAGGCTCCTAACCTATCACCTATGTTTATATAGGCGGCGCCTAAACCACCTCCTATATTGACATAGGAGGCCCCTAACCTATCGCCTAAGTAAGGCAGAGAGAAAAGGCAATGGTATAAGTGGCCCCTAACATATCGCCTATGTTGATATAGGCAGCGCCTAAGGAATCTCCTATGTTTACATAGATGGTGCCTAACCTATCTCCTATGTGAGGTAGTGAGCATAGGTAATGGTATAAGCGGCGCCTAACATATCGCCTGAGTGAGGCTTTGAGCATAGGAAATGGTATAAGCGGCGCCTAACCTATCGCCTATGTAGATATAGGCCGCACCTAAGCCAACGCCTATGATGACATAGGCGGCGCCTAACCAATCGCCTAAGTGGGGAAGTGAGAATAGGCAATGGTATAAGCTACACCTAACCCATCTCCTATGTTGACATAGGTGGCACCTAACCTATCGCCTAAGTGAGGCAGTGAGCATAGGCAATGGTATAAGCGGCGCCTAACCTATCGCCTATGTTGGTATAGGCGGTGCCTAATCTATCGCCTATGTTGATATAGGCCGCGCCTAACCTATCATCTAAGTGAGGCAGTGAGCATAGGAAATGTTATAAGCGGTGCCTAACCTATCGCCTATGTTGTTATAGGAGGCGCCTAACCTATCGCCTAAGTGAGGCTTTGAGCATACGAAATGGTATAAGCGGCGCCTAACCTATCGCCTATATAGATATAGGCCGCGCCTAAGCCATCGCCTATGTTGACATAGGCGGCGCCTAACCAATTGCCTAAGTGGGGCAGTGAGAATAGGCAATGGTATAAGCTACGCCTAACCCATCTCCTATGTTGACATAGGCGGCACCTAACCTATCGCCTAACTGAGGCAGTGAGCATAGGCAATGGTATAAGCGGCGCCTAACCTATCGCCTATGTTTGTATAGGCGGTGCCTAGTCTATCGCCTATGTTGATATAGGCCGCGCCTAACCTATCATCTAAGTGAGGCAGTGAGAATAGGAAATGTTATAAGCGGTGCCTAACCTATCGTCTATGTTGATATATAGGGCGCCTAAGCCTTCGCCCATGTTGAAATAGGAGGCGCCTAATCTATCGCCAAATTTAGGTAGTGAGCATAGGCAATGGTATAACCCGCGCCTAACCTATCGCCTAAGTTGATTTAGGTGGCGCCTATGCCATCGCCTATGTTGACATAGGCGGTGCCTGTCCTATCGTCTATCTGAAGAAGTGAGCATAGGCAATGGTATAAGCAGCGCCTAACCTATCGCCTATGTTGATATAGGCGGCGCCTAAGCCATCGCCTATGTTGACATAGGCGGTGCCTAACCTATCGCCTAGGTGAGGCAATGAGCATAGGCAATGGAATAAGCGGTGCCTAGCCTATCGTCTATGTTGATACAGGCGGCGCCAAAGCCATCGCCTATGTTTACTTAGGCGGCCTCTAACCTATCGCCTAAGTGAGGTAGTGAGAATAGGCAATGGAATAAGCGGCGCCTAACCTTTCGCCTATGTTGATATAGGCGGCGCCTAAGCCATCGCTTATGGTGACATAGGCGGCGCCTAAGCCATCGCCTATGGTGACATAGGCGGCACCTAACCTATATCCTAAGTGAGGTAGTGAGAATAGGCAATGGAATAAGCGGCGCCTAACCAATCGCCTATGTTGATATAGGCAGCACCTAAGCCCTCGCCTATGTTGACATAGGCGGCGCCTAAGCCATCGCTTATCTTGACATAGGCGGCACCTAACCTATCGCCTAAGTGAGGCAGTGAGCATAAGCAATGGTATAATCGGCGCGTATGGTTGTATAGGCGGTGCCTAATCTATCGCCTAGGTTGATATAGGCGGAGCCTAACCTATTGCCTAAGTGAGGCAGTGAGAATAGGCAATGGAATAACCGGCGCCTAACCTATCGCCTATGTTGATATAGGCAGCGCCTAAGCCATCGCCTATGTTGACATAGGCGACGCCTAAGCCATCGCCTATCTTGACATATGCGGCACCTAACCTATCGCCTCTGTGAGGCAGTGAGCATAAGCAATGGTATAATCGGCGCCTAACCTAGCGCCTATGTTGGTATAGGCGGTGCCTAAGCTATCGCCTATGTTGATATAGGCGGCGCCTACCTATCGCCTAAGTGAGGAAGTTAGCATAGGCAATGTTATAAGCGGTGCCTAACCTATCATCTATGTTGATATATGGGGCGTCTACGCTTTCCCCCATGTTGAAATAGGAGGCACCTAATCTATCGCCAAATTTAGGCAGTGAGCATAGGCAATGGTATAATAAGCGCCTAACCTATCGCCTAAGTAGATATCAGTTGCGCCTATGCCATCGCCTATGTTGAAATAGGCGGTGCCTGTCCTATCACCTCTTTGAGGCAGTGAGCATAGGCAATGGTATAAGAAGCGCCTAACCTATCACCTATGTTGATATAGGCGGCGCCTAAGCCATCGCCTATGTTGACATAGGCGGTGCTTAACCTATTGTCTAGGTGAGGCAGTGAACATAGGCAATGGAATAAGCAGTGCCTAGCCTATCGCCTATGTTGATACAAGCGGCGCCAAAGACCTCGCCTATGTTGACTTAGGCGGCCCCAAACCTATCGCCTAAGTGAGGTAGTGTGAATAGGCAATGGAATAAGCGGCGCCTAACCTATCGCCTATGTTGATATAGGCGGCGCCTAAGCCATCGCTTATGTTGACATAGGCGGCGCCTAAGCCATCGCCTATGTTGACATAGTCGGCACCTAACCTATTGCCTAAGTGAGGCAGTGAGAATAGGCAATGGAATAAGCGGCGCCTAACCTATCTCCTATGTTGATATAGGCAGCGCCTAAGCCATCACCTATGTTGACATAGGCGGCACCTAAGCCATCGCCTATCTTGACATAGGAGGCACCTAACCTATCGCCTAAGTGTGGCAATGAGCATAAGCAATGGTATAAGCAGCGCCTAACCTAGCGCCTATGTTGGTATAGGCGGTGCCTAATCTATCGCTTATGTTGATATAGGCGCCGCCTAACCTATCGCCTAAGTGAAGCAGTGAGCATAGGCAATGTTATAAGTGGTGCCTAACCTATCACCTATGTTGATAAAGGGGGTGTCTAAGCCTTCGCCCATGTTGAAATAGGAGGCGCCTAATCTATCGCCAAATTTAGGCAGTAAGCATAGGCAATGGTATAATAGGCGCCTAACCTATCGCCTAAGTTGATATAGGTGGAGCCTATGCCATCGCCTATGTTGAAATAGGCGGTGCCTTTCCTATTGCCAATCTGAGGCAGTGAGCATAGGTAATGGTATAAGCAGCGCCTAACCTATCGCCTTTGTTGATATAGGCGGAGCCTAAGTCATCGCCTATGTTGACATAACCAGTGCCGAACCTATCTCCTAGGTGAGGCAGTGAGCATAGGCAATGGAATAAGTGGTGCCTAACCAATCACCTATGTTGATACAGGCGGCGTCAAAGCCATCGCCTATGTTGATATAGGCGGCGCCTAAGCCATCGCCTATGTTGACATAGGCGGCGCCTAACATATCGCCTAAGCGCGAAAGTGAGCATAGGCAATGGTATAAGTGGCGCCTAACCTATCGCGTATGTTGATATAGGCGGCGCCTAACCCATCGCCTATGTTGACATAGGTGGCGCCTAACCTATCTCCCAAGTAAGGCAGTGAGCATAGGCAATGGTATAAGGGTCGCCTAACCTATCGCCTATGTTGATATAGGCAGCGCCTAACCTATCGTCTATTGATATAGACGGCGCCTAACCTATCTCCTTTGTTGATATAGGCGGCACCTAATCCATCGCCTTTGTTGACATAGGCGGCGCCTAACCATTTTCCTGAGTGAGGCAGTGAGAATAAACAATGGTATAAGCAGAAGCTAACCTATCTCCTATGTTGATATAGGCGGCACCTAACTTATCGCCTAATTGAGGAAGTGAGCATAGGCAATGGTATAAGCGGCGCCTAACCTATCTCTTATGTTGATATAGGAAGTGCATAACCTATCGCCTATATTGATATAGGCGGCGCCTAACCTATCGCCTATGTTGAAAAAGGCGGTGCCTAAACCATCACCTATGTTGACATAGGCGGCGCCTAACCAATCGTCTAAGTTAAGCAGTGAGAATAGGCAATGGTATAAGCGGCGCCTAACCTATCTCCTATGTTGATATAGGTGGCGCCTAAGCCATCACCTATGTTGACATGGGCGGCGCCTAACTTATCGCCTAAGTGAGGTAGTGAGCATAGGCATTGGTATAAGAGGAGCCTAACATATCACTTATGTGGATATAGGCGGTGCCTAAGCCATCGCCTATGTTGACATAGGCGACGCCTAACCTATCGCCTAAGCGAGGCAGAGAGCATAGGTAATAGTATAAGCGGGGCCTAACCTATCGCCTATGTTGATATAGGCGGCGCCTAAACTATCGCGTAAGTAAGGCAGTGAGCATAGGTAATGGTATAAGCGGTGCCTAACCTATCGCCTATGTTGATATAGGAGGCGCCTAAACCATCGCCTATGTTAACTTAGGCGGCGCCTAACCAATCGTCTAAGTGAGGTAGTGAAAATAGGCAATGGTATAAGCGGTGCCTAACCTATATCCTATGTTGATATAGACGGCGCCTAAGGCATCACCTATGTTGACATAGGCGGCCCCTGACCTATCGCCTAAGTGAGGCAGTGAGCATAGGCAATGGTATAAGTAGCGCCTAACCTATCGCCTATGTTGATATAGGTGGCGCCTACGCCATCGCCTATGTTGACAACTACGGCGCCTAACCTATCGCCTAAGTAAGGCATTCAGCATGGACAAAGGTATAAGTGGCGCCTAAGCTATCTCCAATATTGACATAGGCGGCGCCTAACCTATCGCCTAAATGAGGCAGTGAGCATAGGCAATGGTATAAGCGGCGACTAACCTATCACCTATGTTCATATAGGCGGTGCCTAAGCCATCGCCTATGTTGACATAGGCGGCACCTAACCTATCGCCTAAGTAAGGTTGTGAGAAGAGGCAATGGTATAAAAGGCACCTAACCTATCGCCAAATTTAGGCAGTGAGCATAGGCAATGGTATAATCGGCGCCTAACCTATCGCCTAAGTCAATATAGGTGGCGCCTATGGCATCGCCTATGTTGACATAGGAGGTGCCTGACCTATCACCTATCTGAGGCATTGAGCATAGGCAATGGTATAAGCAGCGCCTAACCTATCGCTTATGTTGATATAGGCGGCGCCTAAGCCATCGCCTATGGTTAGATAGGCGGCGCCTAACCTATCGCCTAAGTGAGGCAGTGAGCATAGGGAATGGTATAAGCAGCGCCTATCATATCGCCTATGTTGATATAGGAGGCACCTAAGCCATCGCCTATGTTGACGTAGGAGGCCCCTAACCTATTGCCTAAGTGAGGCAGTGAGAATAGGCAATGGTATAAGCGGCGCCTAACCTATCTCCTATGTTGATATAGGCGGCGCCTAAGCCATCACCTATGTTGACATAGGCTGCACCTAACCTATCCCCTAAGTAAGGCAGTGAGCATAGGCAATGGTATAAGCGGCACCTAACCTATCGCCTATGTTGATATAGGTGGCGCCTAACCTATCGCCTATATTTATCTAGGCGGCGCCTAACCTATCGCAAAAGTGAGGCAGTGAGCATAGGCAATGGTATAAGCGGCGCCTCACCTATCGCCTATGTTGATATAGGGGGCGCCTAAGTCATCGCCCATGTCGAAATAGGAGGCGCCTAATCTATCGCAAAAGTTAGGCAGTGAGCATAGTTAATACTATAAGTGACGCCTAACCTATCGCCTATGTTGATATAGGCGGCGCCTAAGCCATTGCCTATGTTGACATAGGCGGTGCTTGACCTATCTCCTAAGTGAGGCAGTGAGCATAGGCAATGGTATAAGCGGCGCCTAACCTATCGCCTATGCTAATATAGGCGGCGCCTAAGCCATCGCCTATATTTACAAAGGCGGCGCCGAACCTATCGCCTAAGTAAGGCTGTGAGAAGAGGCAATGGTATAAAAGGCACCTAACCTATCGCCAAATTTAGGCAGTGAGCATAGGCAATGGTATAATTGGCGCCTAACCTATCGCCTAAGTCAATATAGGTGGCGCCTATGCCATCGCCTATGTTGACATAGGCGGTGCCTGACCTATCACCTATCTGAGGCATTGAGCATAGGCAATGGTATAAGCAGCGCCTAACCTATCGCTTATGTTGATATAGGCGGCGCCTAAGCCATCGCCTATGGTTAAATAGGCGGCGCCTAACCTATCGCCTAAGTGAGGCAGTAAGCATAGGCAATGGTATAAGAGGCGCCTAACCTATCGCCTATGTTGATATTGGCGGCACCTAAGCCATCTCCTATGTTGACATAGGCGGCGCCTAACCTATTTCCAAAGTTAGGCAGTGAGCATAGGCAATGGTATAAGCAGCGCCTAACATATCGCCTATGTTGATGTAGGAGGCACCTAAGCCATCGCCTATGTTGACGTAGGAGGCCTCTAACCTATTGCCTAAGTGAGGCAGTGAGAATAGGCAATGGTATAAGCGGCGCCTAACCTATCTCCTATGTTGATATAGGCGGCGCCTAAGCCATCACCTATGTTGACATAGGCTGCACCTAACCTATCGCCTAAGTAAGGCAGTGAGCATAGGCAATGGTATAAGCGGCACCTAACCAATCGCCTATGTTGATATAGGTGGCGCCTAACCTATCGCCTATTATTATCTAGGCGGCGCCTAACCTATCGCAAAAGTGAGGCAGTAAGCATAGGCAATGGTATAAGCGGCGCCTCACCTATCGCCTATGTTGATATAGGGGGCGCCTAAGTCATCGCCCATGTCGAAATAGGAGGTGCCTAATCTATCGCAAAAGTTAGGCAGTGAGCATAGTTAATACTATAAGCGACGCCTAACCTATCGCCTATGTTGATATAGGCGGCGCCTAAGCCATTGCCTATGTTGACATAGGCGGTGCTTGACCTATCTCCTAAGTGAGGCAGTGAGCATAGACAATGGTATAAATGGCGCCTAACCTATCGCCTATGCTAATATAGGCGGCGCCTAAGCCATAGCCTATATTTACAAAGGCGGCGCCGAACCTATCGCCTAAGTGAGGCTGTGAGCATAGGCAATGGTATAAGCGGCGCCTAACATATCGCCTATGTGTATATAGGCCACGCCTAAGACATCGCCTATGTTCACATAGCCGGCGCCTGACCAATCGCCTAAGTGATGCAGTGAGTATAGGCAATGGTATAAGCGATGCCTAACCTATCTCCTATGTGGACATAGAAGGTGCCTAACCTATCGCCTAAGTAAGGCATTAAGCATAGATAATGGTATAAGAGGCGCCTAAGCCATCGCCTATGTTGACATAGGCGGCGCCAAACCTATCGCCTAAGTGAGTCAATAAGCATAGGCAATGGTATAAGGCGCCTAACCTATCACCTATGTTTATATAGGCGGCGCATAAGACATCACCTATGTTGACATAGCTGGCGCCTAACACTATCGCCTAAGTGAGGCAGTGAGCATAGGAAGTGGTATAAGCGGCGCCTAACCTATCGCCTATGTTGATATAGGCGGCACTTAAGCCATCACCTATGTTGACATAGGCCGCACCTAACCTATAGCCTAAGCGAGGCAATGAGCATAGGCAATGGTATAAGACGCGCCTAACCTATCGCCTATGTTGATATTGGCGGTGCATAAGACATCGCCTATGTTTACATAGGCGGCGCCTAACATATCGTCGAAGTGAGGTAGTGAGCGTAGGCAATGGTATAAGCGACGCCTAACCTATCACCTATGTTGATATAGGCGGCGCCTAAGCCATCGCCTATGTTGACATAGGCGGTGCATAACCTATCGCCTAAGTGAGGAAATGAGCATAGGCAATGGTATTAGTGGCGGCTAACCTATCGCCTATGTTGATATAGGTAGCACCTAAGCCATCACCTATTGACATGGGCGGTGCCTAACCTATCGTCTAAGTGAGGCAGTGAGCATAGGCATTGGTATAAGCGGCACCTAACATATCGCCTATGTGGGTATAGGCGGCGCATAAGCCATCGCCTATGTTGACATAGACGTCACCTAACCTATCGCCTAAATTAGGCAGTGAGCATAGGTAATGGTATAAGAGACGCCTAACCTATCACCTATGTTGATATAGGCGGCGCCTAAACCACCGTCTATATTGACATAGGCGGCCCCTAACCTATTGCCTAAGTAAGGCAGAGAGAAAAGGCAATGGTATAAGCGGCGCCTAAGGAATCTCCTATGTTTACATAGATGGCGCCTAACCTATCTCCTATGTGAGGTAGTGAGCATAGGTAATGGTATAAGCGGCGCCTAACCTATCGCTGATGTTGATATAGGAGGCACCTAACCTATAGCCTATGTAGATATAGGCCGCGCCTAAGCCATCGCCTATGTTGACATAGGCGGCGCCTAACCAATCGCCTAAGTGGGGCAGTGAGAATAGGCAATGGTATAAGCTACGCCTAGCCCATCTCATATGTTGACATAGGCGGCACCTAACCTATCGCCTAAGTGAGGCAGTGAGCATAGGTAATGGTATAAGCGGCGCCTAACCTATCGCCTAACTTATCGCCTATGCTGATATCGGCGGCGTCTAACCTATCGCCTATGTCGACATAGGCGACACCTAACCTATCCCCTAAGTAAGGTTGTGAGAATAGGCAATGGTAAAGCGGCGCCTATCGTATCCCCTATGTTGATATAGGCGGCCCCAAACCTATCGCTTAAGTGAGGCAGCGAGCATAGGCAATGGTATAAGCGGTGCCTAACATATCACCTATGTTGATATAGGCGGCGCCTAGGCCATCATCTATGTTGACATGGGCGGCACCTAACCTATCACCTAAGTGAGGCAGTGAGAATAGGAAATGGTATAAGCGGCGCCTAACCTATCGCCTATGTTGATATAGTCGCCGCCTAAGCCATCGCCTATGTTGACATAGGTGACCCCTAACCTATAGCCTAAGTGAGGAAGTGTGAATAGGTAATGGTATAAGAGGTGCCTAACCTATATCCTATGTGGATATAGGCGGTGCCTAAGCCATCGTCTATGTTGACATAGGCGGCGCCTAACCTATTACCTAAGTGAGGCAGTGAGCATAGGACTTGGTATAGGTGGCTCCTAACCTATCGCCTTTGTTGATATAGGAGGCTCCTAAGCCAACGCCTATGTGGACATAGGCGGGGCGTAACCTATCGCCTAAGTGAGGCAGTGAGCATAGGCAATGGTATAAGCGGCACCTAACATATCGCCAATGTGGATATAGGCGGCGCCTAAGCCATCGCCCATTGTTAAATAGGAGGCGCCTAATCTATCGCCAAATTTAGGCAGTAAGCATAGGAAATGGTATAAGCGGCGCCTAACCTATCGTCTAAGTTTATATAGGCGGCGCCTAAGCCATCGCCTATGTTGACATAGGCGGTACCTGACCTTTCTTCTATGTTGATATAGGCAACGCCTAACCTATCGCCTATGTTGATATAGGCGGCGCATAATCCAACCCCTATGTTGACATAGGCGGAGCCTAACCTATCGCCTAAGTGAGGCTTTGAGTATAGGAAATGGTATAAGCTGCGCCTAACGTATCGTCTATGTGGATATAGGCGGCGCTTAAGCCATCGCCTTTGTTGACATAGGCGGTGCCTAAACAATCGCCTACGTGAGGCAGTGAGAATAGGCAATGGTATAAGCGGAGCCTAACCAATCGCCTATGTTTATATCGGCGGCAACTAAGCCATCACCTATATTGATATAGGTGGCGCCTAACCAATTGCCTAAGTGAGGCAGTGAGATTAGGCAATGTTATGAGTGACGCCTAACCTATATCCTATGTTGATATAGTTGGCGCCTAAGCCATCACCTATGTTGATATAGGCGGTGCCTAACATATCGCCTAAGTGTGGCAGTGAGCATAGGCAATGGTTTAAGCGGCACCTAACCTATCGCCTATGTTGCAATAAAAGGTGCCTAATCTATCGCCAAAGATAGGCAGTGAGAAGAGGCAATGGTATAAGCATCGTTTAACCTATCTCCTATGTTGATATAGGCGGTGCCTAAGCCATCGCCTATGTTGACATAGGCGGCCCCTAACCTATAGCCTAAGTGAGGAAGTGAGAATAGGCAATAGTATAAGCGGCTCCTAACCTATCGCCTATGTTGATATAGGCGGCGCCTAAGCCATCGCCTATGTTGACATAGGCGGAGCCTAACCTATCGCCTAAGTGTGGAAGTTCGCATAGGCAATTGTATAAGCGGAGCCTAACCTATCGCCTATATTGATATAGGCGGCACCTAACCTTTCGCCTAAGTAAGGCAGTGAGAATAGGGAATGGTATAAGCGACACCTAACCTATCTCCTATGTTGATATAGACGGAACCTATGCCATACCCTATGTTGACATAGGCAGCGCCTAACCTATCACCAAAGTGAGGCAGTGAGCATAGGCAATGGTATAAGCGGCGCCTAACCTATCCCCTATGTTGATATAGGCGGCACCAAACCTATCGCTTAAGTGAGGCAGTGGGTATAGGCAATGGTATAAACGGTGCCTAACCTATCTCCTATGTTGATATAGGCGGCGCCTAAGCCATCGCCTATGTTTATATAGGCGGTTCCTAACCTATCGCCTAAGGGAGAAAGTTAGCATAGGAAATGGTATAAGCGGCGCCTAACCTATCGCCTATGTTGATATAGGCGGTGCCTAACCTATCGCCTATGTTGATATAGGAGGTGCCTAACCTATCGCCTAACTGAGGCAGTGAGCATAGGCATTGGTATAAGCGGTGCCTAACCTATCGCCCATGTTGATATAGGCGGCGCCTAATCCATCCCCTATGTTGACATAGGCAGCGCCTAACCTATCGCCTAAGTGAGGCTGTGAGTATAGGCAATGGTACAAGATGCGCCTAAAGTATCGCCTATGTGGATATAGGCGGCGCTTAAGCCATCCCCTTTGTTGACATAGGCGGCGCCTAAACAATCGCCTAAGTGATGCAGTGAGAATAGGCAATGGTATAAGCGGCGCCTAACCAATCGCCTATGTTGATATCAGCGGCGCCTATTCCATCACCTATGTTTACATAGGTGGCGCCTAACCAATCGCCTAAGTGAGGCAGTGAGATTAGGCAATGTTATAAGCGGCGCCTAACCTATCTCCTATGTTGATATAGGCAGCGCCTAAGCCATCACCTATGTTGCTATAGGCGGTGCCTAACCTATCGCCCATGTGTGGAAGTGAGCATAGGCAATGGTTTATGCGGCACCTAACCTATCGCCTATGTTGAAATAAGAGTTGCCTAATCGATCGCCAAAGATTGGCAGTGAGCATAGGCAATGGTATAAGCGACGCCTAACCTATCGCTTATGTTGAATTAGGCGGCGCCTAAGCCATCGCCTATGTTGACATAGGTGGCCCCTAACCTAATGCCTAATTGAGGAAGTGAGAATAGGCAATGGTATAAGCGGCGCCTAACCTATCTCCAATGTTGATATAGGCAGCACCTAAGCCATCGCCAATGTTGACATAGGCGGTGCCTAACCTATTGCCTAAGTGAGGAAGTTAGCATAGAAAATGGTATAAGCGGCGCCTAACCTATCGCCTATGTTGATATAGGCGGCGCCTAAGCAATCGCCTATGTTGACATAGGCGGTGCCTAACCTATCGCCTAAGTGATTCAGTGAGCATAGGCCATGGAATAAGTGGTTCCTAGCCTATCGTCTATGTTCATACAGGCGGCGCCAAAGCCATCGCCTATGTTGACTTAGGCGGCCCCTAACCTATCGCCTAAGTGAGGTAGTGAGAATAGGCAAAGGAATAAGCGGCGCCTAACCTATCGCCTATGTTGATATAGGCGGCGCCTAAGCCATCGCTTATGTTGACATAGGCGGCGCCTAAGCCATCGCCTATGTTGACATAGGCGTCACCTAACCTATCGCCTAAGTGAGGCAGTAAGAATAGGCAATGGAATAAGCGGTGCCTAACCTATCGCCTATGTTGATATAGGCAGCGCCTAAGCCATCGCCTATGTTGACATAGGCGGCGCCGAAGCCATCGCCTATCTTGACATAGGCGGCACCTAACCTATCGCCTAAGTGAGGCAGTGAGCATAAGCAATGGTATAAGAGACGCCTAACCTAGCGCCTATGTTGGTATAGGCGGTGCCTAATCTATCGCCTATGTTGATATAGGCGGCGCCTAACCTATCGCCTAAGTGAGGCAGTGAGAATAGGCAATGGAATAACCGACGCATAACCTATCGCCTATGTTGATATAGGCAGCGCCTAAGCCATCGCCTATGTTGACATAGGCGGCGCCTAAGCCATCGCCTATCTTGACATAGGAGGAACCTAACCTATCGCCTCTGTGAGGCAGTGAGCATAAGCAATGGTATAAGCGGCGTCTAACCTAGCGCCTATGTTGGTATAGGCGGTGCCTAATCTATCGCCTATGTTGATATAGGCGGTGCCAACCTATCGCCTAAGTGAGGCAGTGAGCATAAGCAATGTTATAAGCGGTGCCTAACCTTTCATCTATGTTGATATAGGGGGCGCCTAAGCTTTCCCCCATGTTGAAATAGGAGGCGCCTAATCTATCGCCAAATTAAGGCAGTGAGCATAGGCAATGGTATAATAAGCGCCTAACCTATCGCCTATGTTGATATTGGCGGCACCTAAGCCATCGCGTATGTTGACATAGGCGGTGCCTAAACTATCGCCTAGGTGAGGAAGTGAGCATAGGCAATGGAATAAGCGGTTCCTAGCCTATCGCCTATGTTGATACAGGCGGCGCCAAGGACCTCGCCTATGTTGAATTAAGCGGCCCCTAACCTATCGCCTAAGTGAGGTAGTGAGAACAGGAAATGGAATAAGCGGCGCCTAACCTATCGCCTATGTTGATATAGGCAGCGCCTAAGCCATCGCTTATGTTGACATAGGCGGCGCCTAAGCCATCGCCTATGTTGACATAGTCGGCACCTAACCTATTGCCTAAGTGAGGCAGTGAGAATAGGTAATGGAATAAGCGGCGCCTAACCTATCTCCTATGTTGATA
Organism: Capsicum pubescens; assembly: GCA_030864215.1. Lineage (NCBI taxonomy): Eukaryota > Viridiplantae > Streptophyta > Magnoliopsida > Solanales > Solanaceae > Capsicum > Capsicum pubescens. The sequence goes on from CM061542.1 coordinate 305,902,534, forward strand.
TAGGCAGCGCCTAAGCCATCGCCTATGTTGACATAGGCGGCACCTAAGCCATCGCCTATCTTGACATAGGAGGCACCTAACCTATCGCCTAAGTGAGGCTGTGAGCATAAGCAATGGTATAAGCGGCACATAACCTAGCGCCTATGTTGGTATAGGCGGTGCCTAATCTATCGCCTATGTTGATATAGGCGCCGCCTAACCTATCGCCTAAGTGAAGCAGTGAGCATAGGCAATGTTATAAGCGGTGCCTAACCTATCATCTATGGTGATATAGGGGGTGTCTAAGCCTTCGCCTATGTTGGAATAGAAGACGCCTAATCTATCGCCAAATTTAGGCAGTTAGCATAGGTAATGGTATAATAAGCGCCTAACCTATCGCCTAAGTTGATATAGGTGGAGCCTATGCCATCGCCTATGTTGAAATAGACGGTGCCTTTCCTATTGCCAATCTGAGGCAGTGAGCATAGGTAATGGTATAAGCAGCGCCTAACCTATCGCCTATGTTGATATAGGCGGAGCCTAAGCCATCGCCTATGTTGACATAAGCAGTGCCGAACCTATCTCCTAGTGAGGCAGTGAGCATAGGCAATGGAATAAGCGGTGCCTAACCAATCGCCTATGTTGATACAGGCGGCGTCAAAGCCATCGCCTATGTTGATATAAGCGGCGCCTAAGCCATCGCCTATGTTGACATAGGTGACGCCTAACATATCGCCTAAGTGCGGTAGTTAGCATAGGCAATGGTATAAGCGGCGCCTAACCTATCGCCTATGTTGATATAGGCGGCACCTAAGCCATCGCTTATGTTGACATAGGCGGCGCCTAACCTATCGCCTAAGTGAGGAAGTGAGCATAGGCAATGGTATAAGGGGCGCCTAACCTATCGCCTATGTTGATATAGGCAGCGCCTAACCTATCGCCTATCGATATAGAAGGCGCCTAACCTATCTCCTTTGTTGATATAGGCAGCACCTAAGCCATCGCCGTTGTTGACATAGGTGGCGCCTAACCATTCTCCTGAGTGAGGCAGTGAGAATAAGCAATGGTATAAGCAACAGCTAACCTATCTCCTATGTTGATATAGGAGGCACCTAACTTATCGCCTAATTGAAGAAGTGAGCATAGGCAATAGTATAAGCGGCGCCTAACCTATCTCCTATGTTGATATAGGTAGTGCCTAACCTATCGCCTATATTGATATCGGCGGCGCCTAACCTATCGCCTATATTGATATAGGCGGCGCCTAACCAATCGTCTAAGTTAGGCAGTGAGAATAGGCAATGGTATAAGCGGCGCCTAACCTATCTCCTATGTTGATATAGGTGGCGCCTAAGCCATCACCTATGTTGACATAGGTGCCCCCTGACCTATCGTCTAAGTGAGGCAGTGAGCATAGGCAATGGTATAAGCAGCGCCTAACCTATCGCCTATGTTGATATAGGTGGCGCCTAAGTGATGAAGTGAGCATAGGAAATGGTATAAGCGGCGCCTAACGCATCGCCTATATTGATATAGAAGGCGCTTAAGACATCGCCTATGTTAACATAGGCGGCGCCTACCCTATCGCCTATGTTGATATAGGCGGAGCCTAAGCCATCGCCTATGTTGACATAGGCGGTGCATAACCTATCACCTAAGTAAGGAAGTGTGCATAGTTAATAGTATAAGCGGCGCCAAACCTATCCCCTATTTTGATATAGGCGGGGCCAAACCTATCGCCTATGTTGATATAGGCGACGCCTAATCGATTGCCTAAGTGAAGAAGTGAGCATAGGCAATGGTATAAGCGGCGCCTAATCTTTCGTCGTTGTTGATATAGGAGGCGCCTAAGCTGTCGCCTATGATAACATGGGCGGCGCCTAACCTATCGCCTAAGTGAGGCAGTAAGCATAGGCAATGGTATAAGCGGCGCCTAACCTATCGCCTATGTTGATATAGGCAGCGCCTAAGCCATCGCCTATGTTGATATAGGCGGAGCCTAATTCATCGCCTTTGTTGACATAGGCGGCGCCTAACTTATCGCCTAAGTGCGGTAGTGAGCATAGGAAATGGTATAAGTGGCGCCTAACCTATCGCCTAGGTTGATATTGATGGCTACTAAGAAATCGCCTATGTTGACATAGGCGGCCCCTCACATATTGCCTAAGTGAGGCAGTGAGCATAGGCAATGGTATAAGCGGCGCCTAACCTATCGCCTATCTTGATATAGTCAGCGCCTAACCTATCGCCTATATGGATATAGACGGCGCCTAACCTATCGCCTATGATGATAAAGGCGGCGCCTAAACCATCACCTATGTTGACATAGGAGGCGCCTAACCAATCGTCTAAGTTAGGCAGTTAGAATAGGCAATAGTATAAGTGGCGCCTAACCTATCTCCTATGTTGATATAGGTGGTGCCTAAGTCATCACCAATGTTGACATAGGCGGCGCCTAAGCCATCACCTATGTGGACATAGGCGGCGCCTAAACTATATCCTAAGTGAGGCAATTAGCATAGGCAATGGTTTAAGCAGCACCTAACCTATCGCCTATGTTGAAATAGGAGGCGCCTAATCTACTGCCAAACATTGGCAGTGAGCATAGGCAATGGTATAAGCGGCGCCTAACCTATCGACTATGTTGATATAGGCAGCGCCTAAGCCATCGCCTATGTTCACATAGGCGGCCCTAACCTATCGACTAAGTGAGGTAGTGAGAATAGGCAATGGTATAAGCGGCGCCCAACCTATCGCCTATCTTGATATAGGCGGCGCCTAAGCCATCGCCTATGTTAACATAGGCGGTGCCTAACCTATCTCCTAAGTGAGGAAGTTTGTGTATGCAATGTTATAAGCGGGGCCTAACCTATGGCCTATGTTGATATAGGCGGCGCCTAACGTATCCCCTAAGTGAGGCAGTGAGCAAAGGCGATGGTATAAGTGGCGCCTAACCTATCGCCTATGTTGATAAAGGCGGCGACTATGCGATCACCTATATTGACATAGGTGGCGCCTAACCTATCACCTAAGTGAGGAAGTGAGCATAGGCAATGGTATAAACGGTGCCTAACCTATCGCCTATGTTGAGAAAGGCGGAGGCTAACCTATCGCCTAAGTGAGGCAGTGAGCATAGGCAATGGTATAAGCGGCGCCTAACCTATCGCCTATGTTGATTTAGGCGGCGCCTAAGCCATCCCCTATGTTGACATAGGCGGCGCCTAACCTATCGTCTCAGTGAGGCAGTGAGCATAGGGAATGGTATAAGCGGCGCCTAACCTATCCCCTATGTTGATATAAGCGGCAAGAAACCTATTGCTTAAGTGAGGCAGTGAGCATAGGCAATGGTATAAGCGGCGCCTAACCTATCGCCTATGTTGATATAGGCGGCGCCTAAGCCATAACCTATGTTGACATGGGCGGCGCCTAACCTATCTCCTAAGTGAGGCAGTGAGAATAGGCAATGGTATATGCGGCGCCTAACCTATCGCCTATGTTGATATAGTCGGCGCCTAAGCCATCGCCTATGTTGACATAGGCGACCCCTAACCTATCGCCTAACTGAGGAAGTGTGAATAGGTAATGGTATAAGTGGTGCCTAACCTATCGCCTATGTTGATATAGGCGGCGCCTAAGCCATCACCTATGTTGACATGGACGGCGCCTAACCTATCTCCTAAGTGAGGCAGTGAGAATAGGCAATGGTATAAGCGGCGCCTAACCTATCGCCTTTGTTGATATAGGCGGCGCCTAAGGCAATGCCTATTTTGACATAGGCGGCGCGTAACCTATCGCCTAAGTGAGGCAGTGAGCATAGAAAATGGTATAAGCGGCACATAACATATCGCCAATGTGGATATAGGTGGCGCCTAAGCATCGCCCATGGTTAAATTGTAGGAGCCTAATCTATCGCCAAATTTAGGCAGTAAGCATAGGGAATGGTATAAGCGGCACCTAACCTATCGCCTAAGTTTATATAGGCGGCGCCTAAGCCATGACTTATGTTGACATAGGCGGTGCCTGACCTTTCGCGTATGTGAGGTAGTGAGCATAGGCAATGGTATAAGCGGCGCCTAACCTTTCACCTATGTTGATATAGGCGGCTCCTAAGCCATCGCCTATGTTGACATAGGTGGTGCCTAACCTATCGCCTATGTTGATATAGGCGGCGCCTAAGCCATCGCCTATGTTGACATAGGCGGTGCCTAACCTATCGCCTAAGTGAGGCAGTGAGCATAGGCCATTCAATAAGCAGCGCCTAACCTATCGCCTATGTTGAGAAAGGCGGAGGCTAACCTATCGCCTAAGTGAGGCAGTGAGCATAGGCAATGGTATAAGCGGCGCCTAACCTATCGCCTATGTTGATTTAGGCGGCGCCTAAGCCATCCCCTATCTTGACATAGGCGGCGCCTAACCTATCGCCTCAGTGAGGCAGTGAGCATAGGGAATGGTATAAGCGGCGCCTAACCTATCCCCTATGTTGATATAGGCGGCAAGAAACCTATTGCTTAAGTGAGGCAGTGAGCATAGGCAATGGTATAAGCGGCGCCTAACCTATCGCCTATGTTGATATAGGCGGCGCCTAAGCCATAACCTATATTGACATGGGCGGCGCCTAACCTATCTCCTAAGTGAGGCAGTGAGAATAGGCAATGGTATATGCAGCGCCTAACCTATCGCCTATGTTGATATAGTCGGCGCCAAAGCCATCGCCTATGTTGACATAGGCGACCCCTAACCTATCGCCTAACTGAGGAAGTGTGAATAGGTAATGGTATAAGTGGTGCCTAACCTATCGCCTATGTTGATATAGGAGGCGCCTAAGCCATCACCTATGTTGACATGGATGGCGCCTAACCTATCTCCTAAGTGAGGCAGTGAGAATAGGCAATGGTATAAGCGGCGCCTAACCTATCGCCTTTGTTGATATAGGCGGCGCCTAAGGCAATGCCTATTTTGACATAGGCGGCGCGTAACCTATCGCCTAAGTGAGGCAGTGAGCATAGAATATGGTATAAGCGGCACATAACATATCGCCAATGTGGATATAGGCGGCGCCTAAGCATCGCCCATGGTTAAATTGTAGGAGCCTAATCTATCGCCAAATTTAGGCAGTAAGCATAGGCAATGGTATAAGCGGCGCCTAACCTATCGCCTAAGTTTATATAGGCGGCGCCTAAGCCATGACTTATGTTGACATAGGCGGTGCCTGACCTTTCACGTATGTGAGGTAGTGAGCATAGGCAATGGTATAAGCGGCGCCTAACCTTTCACCTATGTTGATATAGGCGGCTCCTAAGCCATCGCCTATGTTGACATAGGTGGTGCCTAACCTATCGCCTATGTTGATATAGGCGGCGCCTAAGCCATCGCCTATGTTGACATAGGCGGTGCCTAACCTATAGCCTAAGTGAGGCAGTGAGCATAGGCCATTCAATAAGAGGCGCCTAACCTATCGCCTATATTGATATAGGCGGCGCCAAAGCCATCGCCTATGTTGACATAGGCAGCCCCAAACCTATCGCCTAAGTGAGGCAGTGAGAATAGGCAATGGTATAAGCGGCCCGTAACCTATCTCCTAGGTTGATATAGGCGGCGCCTAAGCCATCACTTATGTTGACTTAGGCGGCGCCTAAGACATCGCCTAAGTTGACATAGGCGTTGTGAAACCTATCGCCTAAGTGAGGCAGTGAGCATAGGAAATGGTATAATCGGCGCCAAACATATCGCCTATGTTGATATTGGCGGCGCCTAGGCCATCTCCCATGTTGACACAGGCGGTGCCTTACCTGTCGCCTAAGTGAGGCAGTGAGCATACGAAATGGTATATGCGGCGCCAATTCTATCGCCTATGTTGATACAGGCGGCTCCTAAGCCATCACCAATGTTGATATAGGCGGCGCCTAACCTATCGCCTAAGTGAGGCAGTGAGCATAGGCAATGGTATAAGCGGCGCCTATTCTATCCCCTATGTTTATATAGGCGACGCCTAGGCCATCACCTATGTTGACATAGGCGGCGCCTAACCTATCGCCTAAGTGAGGCAGCGACCATAGTTACTTGTATAAGCGGCTTTTAACCTATCGCCTATCTTGATATAGGAGGCGCCTAACCTATCGACTAAGTGAGGCCGTGAGCATAGGTAATGGTATAATCGGCGCCTAAATTATTGCCTATGTTGATATAGGAGGTGCCTAATCCATCGCCAATGTTGACATAGGCGGCCCCCAATCTATCGCCTAGATGAGGCAGTGAGCATAGGCAATGGTATAAGCGGCGCCTTACCTATCGACTATGTTGATATAGGCGGCGCCTAACCTATCGACTATGTTGATATAGGCGGCGCCTAAACCATCACCTATGTTGTTAGAGGCGGCGCCTAAGCCATTGCCTATGTTGACATAGACGGCGCTTAACCTATCGCCTTTGTTAATATAGTCAGTGCCTAAGCCATCGCCTATGTTGACATTAGAGGCGCCTAACCTATCGCCTAAGTGAGGCAGTGAGCATAGGCAATGGTATAAGAGGCGCCTAATATATCGACTATGTTGATATAGGCGGCACCTAAGCCATCGCCTATGTTGACATAGGCGGCGCCTAACCTATCACCTAAGTGAGGCCGTGAGCATAGGTAACGGTATAAGCGGCGCCTAACCTATCGCCTATGTTGATATAGGCGGCGCCTAAGCTATCTCCTATGTTTACATAGGCGGCCCATAACCTATCGCCTAAGTGAGACAGTGAGCATAGGCAATGGTATAAGCGGCACCTAACCTATCGCCTATGTTAATATAGGCGGCGCCTAAACCATCGACTATGTTGATATAGGAAGCGCCTAAGGCATCGCCTATGTTGACATAGGCGGAGCCTAACCTAACGCCTAAGTTGATATAGGCGGCGCCTATGCCATCGCCTAACCTATCGCCTATGTTGATATAGGCGGCACCTAAGCCATCCCCTATGTTGACATAGGCGGTCCCCAGCCTATCGCCTAAATAAGACAGTGAGCATAGGCAATGGTATAAGCGGAGCCTAACCTATCGCCTATGTTGATATAGGCGGCGCCTAAACCATCGCCTATGTTGATATTGGAGGCTCCTAAGCCATCGTCGATGTTGATATAGGCGGCGCCTAAGCCATTGCCTATATTTACATGGGCGGCTCCTAACCAAATTCCTAAGTGATGAATTGAGCATAGGAAATGGTATAAACGACGCCTAACTTATCGCCTACGTAGATATAGGCGGCGCCTAAGACATCGCTTATGTTGACATAGGCGGCGCCTAACCTATCGCCTAAGTGAGGCAGTGAGCATAGGCAATAGTATAATCGGTGCCTAACTTATCGCCTATGCTGATATCGGCGGCGCCTAACCTATCGCCTATGTTGACATAGGCGACACCTAACCTATCCCCTAAGTAAGGCTGTGAGAATAGGCAATGGTAAAGCGGCGCCTAACGTATCCCCTATGTTGATATAGGCGGCACCAAACCTATTGCTTAAGTGAGGCAGCGAGCATAGGAAATGGTATAAGCGGTGCCTAACATATCGCCTATGTTGATATAGGCGGCGCCTAGGCCATCACCTATGTTGACATGGGCGGCACCTAACCTATCACCTAAGTGAGGCAGTGAGAATAGGAAATGGTATAAGCGGCGCCTAACCTATCTCCTATGTTGATATAGTCGCCGCCTAAGCCATCGCCTATGTTGACATAGGCGACCCCTAACCTATCGCCTAAGTGAGGAAGTGTGAATAGGTAATGGTATAAGAGGTGCCTAACCTATATCCTATGTGGATATAGGCGGTGCCTAAGACATCGTCTATGTTGACATAGGCGGCGCCTAACCTATTACCTAAGTGAGGCAGTGAGCAAAGGTAGTGGTATAGGTGGCTACTAACCTATCGCCTTTGTTGATATAGGAGGCTCCTAAGCCAACGCCTATGTGGACATAGGCGAAGCGTAACCTATCGCCTAAGTGAGGCAGTGAGCATAGGCAATGGTATAAGCGGCGCCTAACATATCGCCAATGTGCATATAGGCGGCGCCTAAGCCATCGCCCATTGTTAAATAGGAGGCGCCTAATCTATCGCCAAATTTAGGCAGTAAGCATAGGCAATGGAATAAGCGGCGCCTAACCTATCGCCTAAGTTTATATAGGCGGCGCCTAAGCCATCGCCTATGTTGACATAGGCGGTACCTGACCTTTCGTCTATGTTGATATAGGCGGCGCCTAACCTATCGCCTATGTTGATATTGGCGGCGCATAATCCATCCCCTATGTTGACATAGGTGGTGCCTAACCTATCGCCTAAGTGAGGCTTTGAGTATAGGAAATGGTATAAGCTGCGCCTAACGTATCGTCTATGTGGATATAGGCGGCGCTTAAGCCATCTCCTTTGTTGACATAGGCGGTGCCTAAACAATCGCCTACGTGAGGCAGTGAGAATAGGCAATGGTATAAGCGGCGCCTAACCAATCGCTTATGTTTATATCGGCGGCAACTAAGCCGTCACCTATGTTGATATAGGTGGCGCCTAACCAATTGCCTAAGTGAGGCAGTGAGATTAGGCAATGTTATAAGCGACGCCTAACCTATATCCTATGTTGATATAGTTGGCGCCTAAGCCATCACCTATGTTGATATAGGCGGTGCCTAACCTATCGCCTAAGTGTGGCAGTGAGCATAGGCAATGGTTTAAGCGGCACCTAACCTATCGCCTATGTTGAAATAAAAGGTGCCTAATCTATCGCCAAAGATAGGCAGTGAGAAGAGGCAATGGTATACGCGGCGTTTAACCTATCTCCTATGTTGATATAGGCTGTGCCTAAGCCATCGCCTATGTTGGCATAGGCGGCCCCTAACCTATCGCCTAAGTGAGGAAGTGAGAATAGGCAATAGTATAAGCGGCTCCTAACCTATCGCCTATGTTGATATAGGCGGCGCCTAAGCCATCGCCTATGTTGACATAGGCGGTGCCTAACCTATCGCCTCAGTGTGGAAGTTCGCATAGGCAATGGTATAAGCGGAGCCTAACCTATCGCCTATGTTGATATAGGCGGCGCCTAACCTATCGCCTAAGTAAGGCAGTGAGAATAGGGAATGGTATAAGGGACACCTAACCTATCTCCTATGTTGATATAGACGGCACCTATGCCATCCCCTATGTTGACATAGGCAGCGCCTAACCTATCACCAAAGTGAGGCAGTGAGCATAGGCAATGGTATAAGCGGCGCCTAACCTATCCCCTATGTTGATATAGGCGGCACCAAACCTATCGCTTAAGTGAGGCAGTGAGTATAGGCAATGGTATAAACGGCGCCTAACCTATCTCCTATGTTGATATAGGCGGCGCCTAAGCCATCGCCTATATTTATATAGGCGGTTCTTAACCTATCTCCTAAGGGAGAAAGTTAGCATAGGAAATGGTATAAGCGGCGCCTAACCTATCGCCTATGTTGATATAGGCGGTGCCTAACCTATCGCCTATGTTGATATAGGAGGTGCCTAACCTATCGCCTAACTGAGGCAGTGAGCATAGGCATTGGTATAAGCGGTGCCTAACCTATCGCCCATGTTGATATAGGCGGCGCCTAATCCATCCCCTATGTTGACATAGGCGGCACCTAACCTATCGCCTAAGTGAGGCTGTGAGTATAGGCAATGGTACAAGATGCGCCTAAAGTATCGCCTCTGTGGATATAGGAGGCGCTTAAGCCATCCCCTTTGTTGACATAGGCGGCGCCTAAACAATCGCCTAAGTGATGCAGTGAGAATAGGCAATGGTATAAGCGGCGCCTAACCAATCGCCTATGTTGATATCGGCGGCGCCTATGCCATCGCCTATGTTGACATAGGTGGCGCCTAACCAATCGCCTAAGTGAGGCAGTGAGATTAGGCAATGTTATAAGCGGTGCCTAACCTATCTCCTATGTTGATATAGGCAGCGCCTAAGCCATCACCTATGTTGCTATAGGCGGTGCCTAACCTATCGCCCATGTGTGGAATTGAGCATAGGCAATGGTTTATGCGGCACCTAACCTATCGCCTATGTTGAAATAAGAGTTGTCTAATCTATCGCCAAAGATAGGCAGTGAGCATAGGCAATGGTATAAGCGACGCCTAACCTATCGCTTATGTTGAATTAGGCGGCGTCTAAGCCATCGCCTATGTTGACATAGGCGGCCCCTAACCTAATGCCTAAGTGAGGAAGTGAGAATAGGCAATGGTATAAGCGGCGCCTAACCTATCTCCAATGTTGATATAGGCAGCACCTAAGCCATCGCCAATGTTGACATAGGCGGTGCCTAACCTATTGCCTAAGTGAGGAAGTTATCATAGAAAATGGTATAAGCGGCGCCTAACCTATCGCCTATGTTGATATAGGCGGCGCCTAAGCAATCGCCTATGGTGACATAGGCGGTGCCTAACCTATCGCCAAAGTGATTCAGTGAGCATAGGCCATGGAATAAGCGGTTCCTAGCCTATCGTCTATGATGATACAGGCGGCGCCAAAGCCATCGCCTATGTTGACTTAGGCGGCCCCTAACCTATTGCCTAAGTGAGGTAGTGAGAATAGGCAATGGAATAAGCGACGCCTAACCTATCGCCTATGTTGATATAGGCGGCGCCTAAGCCATCGCTTATGTTGACATAGGCGGCGCCTAAGCCATCGCCTATGTTGACATAGGCTTCACCTAACCTATCGCCTAAGTGAGGCAGTAAGAATAGGCAATGGAATAACCGGTGCCTAACCTATCGCCTATGTTGATATAGGCAGCGCCTAAGCCATCGCCTATGTTGACATAGGCGGCGCCGACGCCATCGCCTATCTTGACATAGGCGGCACCTAACCTATCGCCTAAGTGAGGCAGTGAGCATAAGCAATGGTATAAGCGACGCCTAACCTAGCGCCTATGTTGGTATAGGCGGTGCCTAATCTATCGCCTATGTTGATATAGGCGGCGCCTAACCTATCGCCTAAGTGAGGCAGTGAGAATAGGCAATGGAATAACCGGCGCATAACCTATCGCCTATGTTGATATAGGCAGCGCCTAAGCCATCACCTATGTTGACATAGGCGGCGCCTAAGCCATCGCCTATCTTGACATAGGAGGCACCTAACCTATCGCCTCTGTGAGGCAGTGAGCATAAGCAATGGTATAAGCGGCGCCTAACCTAGCGCCTATGTTGGTATAGGCGGTGCCTAATCTATCGCCTATGTTGATATAGGCGGTGCCAACCTATTGCCATAGTGAGGCAGTGAGCATAGGCAATTTTATAAGCGGTGCCAAACCTTTCATCTATGTTGATATAGGGGGCGCCTAAGCTTTCCCCCATGTTGAAATAGGAGGCGCCTAATCTATCGCCAAATTAAGGCAGTGAGCATAGGCAATGGTATAATAAGCGCCTAACCTATCGCCTAAGTTGATATAGGTTGCGCTTATGCCATCTCCTATGTTGAAATAGACTGTGCCTGTCCTATCGCCTCTCTGAGGCAGTGAGCATAGGCAATGGTATAATCAGCGCCTAACCTATCGCCTATGTTGATATAGGCGGCGCCTAAGCCATCGCCTATGTTGACATAGGCGGTGCCTAAACTATCGCCAAGGTGAGGAAGTGAGCATAGGCAATGGAATAAGCGGTGCCTAGCCTATCGCCTATGTAGATACAGGCGGCGCCAAGGACCTCGCCTATGTTGAATTAAGCGGCCCCTAACCTATCGCCTAAGTGAGGTAGTGAGAATAGGAAATGGAATAAGCGGCGCCTAACCTATCGCCTATGTTGATATAGGCAGCGCCTAAGCCATCGCTTATGTTGACATAGGCGGCGCCTAAGCCATCGCCTATGTTGACATAGTCGGCACCTAACCTATTGCCTAAGTGAGGCAGTGAGAATAGGCAATGGAATAAGCGGCGCCTAACCTATCTCCTATGTTGATATAGGCAGCGCCTAAGCCATCGCCTATGTTGACATAGGCGGCACGTAAGCCATCGCCTATCTTGACATAGGAGGCACCTAACCTATCGCCTAAGTGAGGCTGTGAGCATAAGCAATGGTATAAGCGGCACATAACCTAGCGCCTATGTTGGTATAGGCGGTGCCTAATCTATCGCCTATGTTGATATAGGCGCCGCCTAACCTATCGCCTAAGTGAAGCAGTGAGCATAGGCAATGTTATAAGCGGTGCCTAACCTATCATCTATGGTGATATAGGGGGTGTCTAAGCCTTCGCCTATGTTGGAATAGAAGACGCCTAATCTATCGCCAAATTTAGGCAGTGAGCATAGGTAATGGTATAATAAGCGCCTAACCTATCGCCTAAGTTGATATAGGTGGAGCCTATGCCATCGCCTATGTTGAAATAAACGGTGCCTTTCCTATTGCCAATCTGAGGCAGTGAGCATAGGTAATGGTATAAGCAGCGCCTAACCTATCGCCTATGTTGATATAGGCGGAGCCTAAGCCATCGCCTATGTTGACATAAGCAGTGCCGAACCTATCTCCTAGTGAGGCAGTGAGCATAGGCAATGGAATAAGCGGTGCCTAACCAATCGCCTATGTTGATACAGGCGGCGTCAAAGCCATCGCCTATGTTGATATAGGCGGCGCCTAAGCCATCGCCTATGTTGACATAGGCGGCGCCTAACCTATCGCCTAAGTGAGGCAGTGAGCATAGGCAATGGTATAAGGGGCGCCTAACCTATCGCCTATGTTGATATAGGCAGCGCCTAACCTATCGCCTATTGATATAGACGGCGCCTAACCTATCTCCTTTGTTGATATAGGCGGCACCTAAGCCATCGCCGTTGTTGACATAGGTGGCGCCTAACCATTCTCCTGAGTGAGGCAGTGAGAATAAGCAATGGTATAAGCAACAGCTAACCTATCTCCTATGTTGATATAGGAGGCATCTAACTTATCGCCTAATTGAAGAAGTGAGCATAGGCAATAGTATAAGCGGCGCCTAACCTATCTCCTATGTTGATATAGGAAGTGCCTAACCTATCGCCTATATTGATATCGGCGGCGCCTAACCTATCGCCTATATTGATATAGGCGGCGCCTAACCAATCGTCTAAGTTAGGCAGTGAGAATAGGCAATGGTATAAGCGGCGCCTAACCTATCTCCTATGTTGATATAGGTGGCGCCTAAGCCATCACCTATGTTGACATAGGTGCCCCCTGACCTATCGTCTAAGTGAGGCAGTGAGCATAGGCAATGGTATAAGTAGCGCCTAACCTATCGCCTATGTTGATATAGGTGGCGCCTAAGTGATGAAGTGAGCATAGGAAATGGTATAAGCGGCGCCTAACGCATCTCCTATATTGATATAGAAGGCTCTTAAGACATCGCCTATGTTAACATAGGCGGCGCCTACCCTATCGCCTATGTTGATATAGGCGGAGCCTAAGCCATCGCCTATGTTGACATAGGCGGTGCATAACCTATCACCTAAGTAAGGAAGTGTGCATAGTTAATAGTATAAGCGGCACCAAACCTATCCCCTATGTTGATATAGGCGGGGCCAAACCTATCGCCTATGCTAATATAGGCGACGCGTAATCGATTGCCTAAGTGAAGAAGTGAGCATAGGCAATGGTATAAGCGGCGCCTAATATTTCGCCGTTGTTGATATAGGAGGCGCCTAAACTGTCGCCTATGATAACATGGGCGGCGCCTAACCTATCGCCTAAGTGAGGCAGTAAGCATAGGCAATGGTATAAGCGGCGCCTAACCTATCGCCTATGTTGATATAGGCAGCGCCTAAGCCATCGCCTATGTTGATATAGGTGGGGCCTAATTCATCGCCTATGTTGACATAGGCGGCGCCTAACTTATCGCCTAAGTGCGGTAGTGAGCATAGGAAATGGTATAAGTGGCGCCTAACCTATCGCCTAGGTTGATATTGATGGCTCCTAAGACATCGCCTATGTTGACATAGGCGGCCCCTCACATATTGCCTAAGTGAGGCAGTGAGCATAGGCAATGGTATAAGCGGCGCCTAACCTATCGCCTATGTTGATATAGTCAGCGCCTAACCTATCGCCTATATGGATATAGACGGCGCCTAACCTATCGCCTATGATGATAAAGGCGGCGCCTAAACCATCACCTATGTTGACATAGGAGGCGCCTAACCAATCGTCTAAGTTAGGCAGTTAGAATAGGCAATAGTATAAGTGGCGCCTAACCTATCTCCTATGTTGATATAGGTGGTGCCTAAGTCATCACCTATGTTAACATAGGCGGCGCCTAAGCCATCACCTATGTTGACATAGGCGGCGCCTAAACAATATCCTAAGTGAGGCAGTTACCATAGGCAATGGATTAAGCAGCACCTAACCTATCGCCTATGTTGAAATAGGAGGCGCCTAATCTACCGCCAAAGATTGGCAGTGAGCATAGGCAATGGTATAAGCGGCGCCTAACCTATCGACTATGTTGATGTAGGCAGCGCCTAAGCCATCGCCTATGTTCACATAGGCGGCCCTAACCTATCGACTAAGTGAGGTAGTGAGAATAGGCAATGGTATAAGCGGCGCCCAACCTATCGCCTATCTTGATATAGGCGGTGCCTAAGCCATCGCCTATGTTAACATAGGCGGTGCCTAACCTATCTCCTAAGTGAGGAAGTTTGTGTATGCAATGTTATAAGCGGGGCCTAACCTATGGCCTATGTTGATATAGGCGGCGCCTAACGTATCCCCTAAGTGAGGCAGTGAGCATAGGCGATGGTATAAGTGGCGCCTAACCTATCGCCTATGTTGATAAAGGCGGCGACTATGCGATCACCTATATTGACATAGGTGGCGCCTAACCTATCACCTAAGTGAGGAAGTGAGCATAGGCAATGGTATAAACGGTGCCTAACCTATCGCCTATGTTGAGAAAGGCGGAGGCTAACCTATCGCCTAAGTGAGGCAGTGAGCATAGGCAATGGTATAAGCGGCGCCTAACCTATCGCCTATGTTGATTTAGGCGGCGCCTAAGCCATCCCCTATGTTGACATAGGCGGCGCCTAACCTATCGCCTCAGTGAGGCAGTGAGCATAGGGAATGGTATAAGCGGCGCCTAACCTATCCCCTATGTTGATATAGGCGGCAAGAAACCTATTGCTTAAGTGAGGCAGTGAGCATAGGCAATGGTATAAGCGGCGCCTAACCTATCGCCTATGTTGATATAGGCGGCGCCTAAGCCATAACCTATATTGACATGGGCGGCGCCTAACCTATCTCCTAAGTGAGGCAGTGAGAATAGGCAATGGTATATGCGGCGCCTAACCTATCGCCTATGTTGATATAGTCGGCGCCAAAGCCATCGCCTATGTTGACATAGGCGACCCCTAACCTATCGCCTAACTGAGGAAGTGTGAATAGGTAATGGTATAAGTGGTGCCTAACCTATCGCCTATGTTGATATAGGAGGCGCCTAAGCCATCACCTATGTTGACATGGATGGCGCCTAACCTATCTCCTAAGTGAGGCAGTGAGAATAGGCAATGGTATAAGCGGCGCCTAACCTATCGCCTTTGTTGATATAGGCGGCGCCTAAGGCAATGCCTATTTTGATATAGGCGGCGCGTAACCTATCGCCTAAGTGAGGCAGTGAGCATAGAAAATGGTATAAGCGGCACATAACATATCGCCAATGTGGATATAGGCGGCGCCTAAGCATCGCCCATGGTTAAATTGTAGGAGCCTAATCTATCGCCAAATTTAGGCAGTAAGCATAGGCAATGGTATAAGCGGCGCCTAACCTATCGCCTAAGTTTATATAGGCGGCGCCTAAGCCATGACTTATGTTGACATAGGCGGTGCCTGACCTTTCACGTATGTGAGGTAGTGAGCATAGGCAATGGTATAAGCGGCGCCTAACCTTTCACCTATGTTGATATAGGCGGCTCCTAAGCCATCGCCTATGTTGACATAGGTGGTGCCTAACCTATCGCCTATGTTGATATAGGCGGCGCCTAAGCCATCGCCTATGTTGACATAGGCGGTGCCTAACCTATAGCCTAAGTGAGGCAGTGAGCATAGGCCATTCAATAAGAGGCGCCTAACCTATCGCCTATATTGATATAGGCGGCGCCAAAGCCATCGCCTATGTTGACATAGGCAGCCCCAAACCTATCGCCTAAGTGAGGCAGTGAGAATAGGCAATGGTATAAGCGGCCCGTAACCTATCTCCTAGGTTGATATAGGCGGCGCCTAAGCCATCACTTATGTTGACTTAGGCGGCGCCTAAGACATCGCCTAAGTTGACATAGGCGTTGTGAAACCTATCGCCTAAGTGAGGCAGTGAGCATAGGAAATGGTATAATCGGCGCCTAACATATCGCCTATGTTGATATTGGCGGCGCCTAGGCCATCGCCCATGTTGACACAGGCGGTGCCTTACCTGTTGCCTAAGTGAGGCAGTGAGCATACGAAATGGTATATGCGGCGCCAATTCTATCGCCTATGTTGATACAGGCGGCTCCTAAGCCATCACCAATGTTGATATAGGCGGCGCCTAACCTATCGCCTAAGTGAGGCAGTGAGCATAGGCAATGGTATAAGCGGCGCCTATTCTATCCCCTATGTTTATATAGGCGACGCCTAGGCCATCACCTATGTTGACATAGGCGGCGCCTAACCTATCGCCTAAGTGAGGCAGCGAGCATAGTTACTGGTATAAGCGGCTCTTAACCTATCGCCTATCTTGATATAGGAGGCGCCTAACCTATCGCCTAAGTGAGGCCGTGAGCATAGGTAATGGTATAATCGGCGCCTAAATTATTGCCTATGTTGATATAGGCGGCGCCTAATCCATCGCCAATGTTGACATAGGCGGCCCCCAATCTATCGCTTAGATGAGGTAGTGACCATAGGCAATGGTATAAGCGGCGCCTTACCTATCGACTATGTTGATATAGGCGGCGCCTAACCTATCGACTATGTTGATATAGGCGGCGCCTAAACCATCACCTATGTTGTTAGAGGCGGCGCCTAAGCCATTGCCTATGTTGACATAGACGGCGCTTAACCTATCGCCTTTGTTAATATAGTCAGTGCCTAAGCCATCACCTATGTTGACATTAGAGGCGCCTAACCTATCGCCTAAGTGAGGCAGTGAGCATAGGAAATGGTATAAGAGGCGCCTAATATATCGCCTATGTTGATATAGGCGGCACCTAAGCCATCGCCTATGTTGACATAGGCGGCGCCTAACCTATCACCTAAGTAAGGCCGTGAGCATAGGTAACGGTATAAGCGGCGCCTAACCTATCGCCTATGTTGATATAGGCGGCACCTAAGCTATCTCCTATGTTTACATAGGCGGCCCATAACCTATCGCCTAAGTGAGACAGTGAGCATAGGCAATGGTATAAGTGGCACCTAACCTATCGCCTATGTTAATATAGGCGGCGCCTAAACCATCGACTATGTTGATATTGGAAGCGCCTAAGGCATCGCCTATGTTGACATAGGCGGAGCCTAACCTAACGCCTAAGTTGATATAGGCGGCGCCTATGCCATCGCCTAACCTATCGCCTATGTTGATATAGGCGGCACCTAAGCCATCCCCTATGTTGACATAGGCGGTCCCCAGCCTATCGCCTAAATGAGACAGTGAGCATAGGCAATGGTATAAGCGGAGCCTAACCTATCGCCTATGTTGATATAGGCGGCGCCTAAACCATCGCCTATGTTGATATTGGAGGCTCCTAATCCATCGCCGATGTTGATATAGGCGGCGCCTAAGCCAATGCCTATATTTACATGGACGGCTCCTAACCAAATTCCTAAGTGATGAATTGAGCATAGGAAATGGTATGAACGACGCCTAACCTATCGCCTACGTAGATATAGGCGGCGCCTAAGACATCGCTTATGTTGACATAGGCGGCGCCTAACCTATCGTCTAAGTGAGGCAGTGAGCATAGGCAATAGTATAATCGGTGCCTAACTTATCGCCTATGCTGATATCGGCGGCGCCTAACCTATCGCCTATGTTGACATAGGCGACACCTAACCTATCCCCTAAGTAAGGCTGTGAGAATAGGCAATGGTAAAGCGGCGCCTAACGTATCCCCTATGTTGATATAGGCGGCACCAAACCTATCGCTTAAGTGAGGCAGCGAGCATAGGCAATGGTATAAGCGGTGCCTAACATATCGCCTATGTTGATATAGGCGGCGCCTAGGCCATCACCTATGTTGACATGGGCGGCACCTAACCTATCACCTAAGTGAGGCAGTGAGAATAGGAAATGGTATAAGTGGCGCCTAACCTATCGCCTATGTTGATATAGTCGCCGCCTAAGCCATCGCCTATGTTGACATAGGCGACCCCTAACCTATCGCCTAAGTGAGGAAGTGTGAATAGGTAATGGTATATGAGGTGCCTAACCTATATCCTATGTGGATATAGGCGGTGCCTAAGCCATCGTCTATGTTGACATAGGCGGCGCCTAACCTATTACCTAAGTGAGGCAGTGAGCATAGGACGTTGTATAGGTGGCTCCTAACCTATCGCCTTTGTTGATATAGGAGGCTCCTAAGCCAACGCCTATGTGGACATAGGCGAAGCGTAAACTATCGCCTAAGTGAGGCAGTGAGCATAGGCAATGGTATAAGCGGCACCTAACATATCGCCAATATGGATATAGGCGGCGCCTAATCCATCGCCCATTGTTAAATAGGAGGCGCCTAATCTATCGCCAAATTTAGGCAGTAAGCATAGGCAATGGTATAAGCGGCGCCTAACCTATCGCCTAAGTTTGTATAGGCGGCGCCTAAGCCATCGCCTATGTTGACATAGGCGGTACCTGACCTTTCGTCTATGTTGATATAGGCGGCGCCTAACCTATCGCCTATGTTGATATAGGCGGCGCATATTCCATCCCCTATGTTGACATAGGCGGCGCCTAAGCTATCGCCTAAGTGAGGCTTTGAGTATAGGAAATGGTATAAGCTGCGCCTAACGTATCGTCTATGTGGATATAGGCGGCGCTTAAGCCATCTCCTTTGTTAACATAGGCGGTGCCTAAACAATCGCCTACGTGAGGCAGTGAGAATAGGAAATGGTATAAGTGGCGCCTAACCAATCGCCTATGTTTATATCGGCGGCAACTAAGCCATCACCTATGTTGATATAGGTGGCGCCTAACCAATTGCCTAAGTGAGGCAGTGAGATTAGGCAATGTTATAAGCGACGCCTAACCTATATCCTATGTTGATATAGTTGGCGCCTAAGCCATCACCTATGTTGATATAGGCGGTGCCTAACCTATCGCCTAAGTGTGGCAGTGAGCATAGGCAATGGTTTAAGCGGCACCTAACCTATCGCCTATGTTGAAATAAAAGGTGCCTAATCTATCGCCAAAGATAGGCAGTGAGAAGAGGCAATGGTATAAACGGCGTTTAACCTATCTCCTATGTTGATATAGGCGGTGCCTAAGCCATCGCCTATGTTGACATAGGCGGCCCCTAACCTATCGCCTAAGTGAGGAAGTGAGAATAGGCAATAGTATAAGCGGCTCCTAACCTATCGCCTATGTTGATATAGGCGGCGCCTAAGACATCGCCTATGTTGACATAGGCGGTGCCTAACCTATCGCCTAAGTGTGGAAGTTCGCATAGGCAATGGTATAAGCGGAGCCTAACCTATCGCCTATGTTGATATAGGCGGCGCCTAACCTATCGCCTAAGTAAGGCAGTGAGAATAGGGAATGGTATAAGCGACACCTAACCTATCTCCTATGTTGATATAGACGGCACCTATGCCATCCCCTATGTTGTCATAGGCAGCGCCTAACCTATCACCAAAGTGAGGCAGTGAGCATAGGCAATGGTATAAGCGGCGCCTAACCTATCCCCTATGTTGATATAGGCGGCACCAAACCTATCCCTTAAGTGAGGCAGTGAGTATAGGCAATGGTATAAACGGCGCCTAACCTATCTCCTATGTTGATATAGGCGGCGCCTAAGCCATCGCCTATGTTTATATAGGCGGTTTCTAACCTATCGCCTAAGGGAGAAAGTTAGCATAGGAAATAGTATATGCGGCGCCTAACCTATCGCCTATGTTGATATAGGCGGTGCCTAACCTATTGCCTATGTTGATATAGGATGTGCCTAACCTATCGCCTAAATGAGGCAGTGAGCATAGGCATTGGTATAAGCGGTGCCTAACCTATCGCCCATGTAGATATAGGCGGCGCCTAATCCATCCCCTATGTTGACATAGGCGGCGCCTAACCTATCGCCTAAGTGAGGCTTTGAGTTTAGGCAATGGTACAAGATGCGCCTAAAGTATCGCCTATGTGGATATAGGCGGAGCTTAAGCCATCCCCTTTGTTGACATAGGCGGCGCCTAAACAATCGCCTAAGTGATGCAGTGAGAATAGGCAATGGTATAAGCGGCGCCTAACCAATCGACTATGTTGATATCGGCGGCGCCAAAGCCATCGCCTATGTTGACATAGGTGGCACCTAACCAATCGCCTAAGTGAGGCAGTGAGATTAGGCAATGTTATAAGCGACGCCTAACCTATCTCCTATGTTGATATAGGCAGCGCCAAAGCCATCACCTATGTTGCTATAGGCGGTGCCTAACCTATCGCCTAAGTGTGGATGTGAGCATAGGCAATGGTTTATGCGGCACCTAACCTATCGCCTATGTTGAAATAAGAGTTGCCTAATCTATCGCCAAAGATAGGCAGTGAGCATAGGCAATGGTATAAGCGACGCCTAACCTATCGCTTATGTTGAATTAGGCGGCGCCTAAGCCATCGCCTATGTTGACATAGGCAGCCCCTAACCTAATGCCTTAACTAGGAAGTGAGAATAGGCAATGGTATAAGCAGCGCCTAACCTATCGCCAATGTTGATATAGGCAGCACCTAAGCCATCGCCAATGTTGACATAGGCGGTGCCTAACCTATTGCCTAAGTGAGGAAGTTAGCATAGCAAATGGTATAAGCGGCGCCTAACCTATTGCCTATGTTGATATAGGCGGCGCCTAATCCATCCCCTATGTTAACGTAGACGGCTCCTAACCTATCGCCTAGGTGAGGCAGTGAGCATAGGCATTGGCATAAGCGGCGCCTAACCTATCGCCTATGTTGATATAGGCGGCGCCTAAGCCATCGCCTATGTTGGCATAGGAAGTGCCTAACCTGTCGCCTAAGTGTGGAAGTTATCATAGGCAATGGTATAAGCGACGCCTAACCTGTCACCTATGTTGATATAGGCGGCGCCTAACCTATCGCTTATGTGAGGTAGTCAGCATAGGCAATGGTATAAGCGGTGCCTAACCTATCTTCTATGTTGATATTGGCGGCGACTAATCCATCCCCAATGTTTACATAGGCGGCGCCTAACCTATCGCCTAAGTGAGGCAGTGAGCATAGGCAATGGTATAAGCGGCGCCTAACCTATCGCCTATGTTGATATCGGTGGCGCCTAACCTATCACCTAAGTGAGGCAGTGAGCATAGGCATTGGTATAAGCGGCTCCTAATCTATCGCCTATGTTTATATAGGCGGCGCCTAATCCATCCCCAATGTTAACATAGGCGGCGCCTAACCTATCGCCTAAGTGTGGCTGTGAGTGTAGGCAATGGTATAAGCTGCGCCTAACGTATCGCCTATATGGATATAGGCGGCGCTTATGCCATCGCCTTTGTTGACATAGGCGGCGCCTAAACAATCGCCTAAGTGAGTCAGTGAGATTAGCCAATGTTATAAGTGGCGCCTAACCTATTTCCTATGTTGATATAGGCAGCGCCTAAGCCATCACCTATGTTGATTTAGGCGGTGCCTAACCTATCCCCTATGTGTGGAAGTGAGCATAGGCAATGGTTTAAGCGGCACCTAACCTATCGCCTATGATTAAATAAGAGGTGCCTAATCTATCGCAAAAGATAGGCAGTGAGCATAGGCAATGGAATAAGAGACGCCTAACCTATCGCCAATGTTGAATTAGGCGGCGCCTAAGCCATCGCCTATGTTGACAAAGGTGGCCTCTAACCTAACGCCTAAGTGAGGAAGTGAGAATAGGCAATGGTATAAGAGGCGCCTAACGTATTGCCAATGTTGATATAGGCGGCACCTAATCCATCGCCTATGTTGACATAGGCGGTGCCTAACCTATCACCTAAGTGAGGAAGTTAGCATAGGCAATGGTAGCGGCGCCTAACCTATCGCCTATGTTGATATAGGCGACGCCTAATCCATCCCCTATGTTGACATAGGCGGCGCCTAACCTATCGCCTAAGTGAGGCAGTGAGCATAGGCATTGGTATAAGCGGCGCCTAACCTATCGCCTATGTTGATTTAGGCGGCGCCTAAGCCATCGCCTATGTTAACATAGACGGCCCCTAACCTATCACCAAAGTTAGGCAGTGAGAATTGGCAATGGTATAAGCGGCTCCTAACCTATCGCCTATGTTGATATAGGCGGCGCCTAAGCCATCGCATATGTTGATATAGGCGGTGCCTAACCTGTCGTCTAAGTGTGGAAGTTAGCATAGGCAATGGTATAAGCGTCGCCTAACCTGTCACCTATGTTGATATAGGTGGCGCCTAACCTATCGCCTATGTGAGGCAGTGAGCATAGCCAATGGTATAAGCGGCACCTAACCTATCGCCTATGTTGATATAGGCGGCGCCTAACCTATCGCCTATGTTGATATAGGCAGCTCCTAACCTATCGCCTAAGTAAGGCAGTGAGCATAGGGAATGGTATAAGCGGCGCCTAACCTATAGCCTATGTTGATATAGGCGGCGCCTAAGCCATCCCCTATGTTGACATAGGTAACGCCTAACCTATCACCAAAGTGAGGCTGTGAGCATAGGTAATGGTATAAGCGGTGCCTAACCTATCCCCTATGTCAATAGAGGCGGCACCAAACCTATCATTTAAGTGAGGCAGTGAGCATAGGCAATAGTATAACCGGCGCTTAACCTATCGTCTATGTTGATATAGGTGGCGCCTAAGCCATCGCCTATGTTGACATAGGCGGTTCCTAACCTATCGCCTAAGTGAGAAAGTTAGCATAGGCAATGGTATAAGCGGCGCCGAACCTATCGCCTATGTTGATATAGGCAGCGCCTAACCTATCGCCTAAGTGAGGCAGTAAGCATAGGCATTGGTATAAGAGGTGCCTAACCTATCGCCTATGTTGATATAGGCGGCGCCTAATCCATCCCCTATGTTGACATAGGCGATGCCTAACCTATCGCCTAAGTGAGGCTGTGAGTGTAGGCAATGGTACAAGCTGCGCCTAACGTATCGCCTATGTGGATATAGGCGACGCTTAAGCCATCGCCTTTGATGACATAGGCGACGCCTAAACAATTGCCTAAGTGAGGCAGTGAGATTAGGCAATGTTATAAGCCGCGCCTAACCTATCTCCTACGTTGATATAGTCGGCGCCTAAGACATCACCTATATTGATATAGGCGGTGCCTAACATATCGCCTAAGTGTGGCAGTGAGCATAGGCAATGGTTTAAGCGGCACCTAACCTATCGCCTATGTTGAAATAAGAGGCGCCTAATCTATCGCCAAAGATAGGCAGTGAGCATAGGCAATGGTATAAGCGGCGCCTAACCTATCGCCTATTTTGATATAGGCGGAAC
Source organism: Capsicum pubescens (assembly GCA_030864215.1). Classification (NCBI taxonomy): domain Eukaryota; kingdom Viridiplantae; phylum Streptophyta; class Magnoliopsida; order Solanales; family Solanaceae; genus Capsicum; species Capsicum pubescens. Next base: position 305,926,147 of record CM061542.1, read on the forward strand.
CTAAGCCATCGCCTATGTTGAGATAGGCGGCCCCTAAGTTATTGCCTAAGTGAGGAAGCGAGAATAGGAAATGGTATAAGCGGCACCTGCCCTATCGCCTATGTTTATATATGCGGCGCCTAAGCCATCCCCTATGTTGACATAGGCAGCGCCTAACCTATCGCCAAAGTAATGCAGTGAGCATAGGCAATGGTATAAGCGGCGCCTATCCTATCCCCTATGTTGATAGAGGCGGCACAAAACCTATCGCTTAAGTGAGGCAGTGAGCTTAGGCAATGGTATAAGTGGTGCGTAACCTATCGCCTATGTTGATATCATCGGTGCCTAAACCATCGCTTATGTTGACATAGGTGGCTCATAACGAATAGCCTAAGTGAGGCAGTGATATTAGGCAATGTTATAAGCGGCGCCTAACCTATCTCATATGTTTATATAGGCAGCGCCTAAGCCATCACCTATGTTGATATAGGCGGTGTCTAACCTATCGCATAAGTATGGAAGTGAGCATAGGCAATGGTTTAAGCGGCACCTAACCTATCACCTATGTTGAAATAAGAGGTGCCTAATCTATCGCCAAAGATAGGCAGTGAGCATAGGCAATGATATAAGCGACGCCTAACCTATTGCCTATGTTGAATTAGGCGGCCTAAGCCATCGCCTATGTTTACAAAGGCGGCCCCTAACCTAACGCCTAAGTGAGGAAGTGAGAATAGGCAATGGTATAAGCGGCGCCTAACCTATCGTCAATGTTGATATAGGCGGCACCTAAGCCATCGCCTATGGTGACATAGGCGGTGCCAAACCTATCTCCTAAGTGAGGAAGTTAGCATAGGCAATGGTATAAGCGGCGCCAAACCTATCGCTTATGTTGATATAGGCGGCGCCTAATCTATCCCCTATGTTGACATAGGCGGCGCCTAACCTATCGCCTAAGTGAGGCAGTGAGCATAGACATTGGTATAAGCGGCGCCTAACCTATCGCCTATGTTGATATAGGAGGGGCCTAGGCCATCACCTAAGTTGACATAGGCGGCCCCTAACCTATCACCTAAGTGACGCAGTGAGAATAGGTAATGGTATAAGAGGCTCCTAACCTATCGCCTATGTTGATATAGGAGGCACCTAAGCCATCGCCTATGTTGACATAGGCGGTGCCTAACCTGTCGCCTAAGTGTGGAAGTTAGCATAGGCAATGGTATAAGCGGCGCCTAACCTGTCGCCTATGTTGATATAGGCGGCGCCTAACCTATCGCCTAAGTAAGGCAGTGAGCATAGGGAATGTTATAAGTGGCGCCTAACCTATCGCCTATGTTGATATAGGCAGTGCCTAAGCCATCCCTATGTTGACATAGGCAGCGCCTAACCTATCGCCAAAGAAAGGCAGTGAGCATAGGCAATGGTATAAGCGGTGCCTAACCTGTCCCCTATGTTGATAGAGGCGGCACAAAACCTATCGCTTAAGTGAGGCAGTGAGCATAGGCAATGGTATAAGTGGCGCGTAACCTATCGCCTATGTTGATATAGGCGGCGCCTAAGACATCGCCTATGTTGACATAAGCGGTGCCTAACCTATCACCTAAGTGAGGAAGTTAGCATAGGCAATGGAATAAGCAGCGCCTAACCTATCGCCTATGTTAATATAGGAGGCGCCTAACCTATCGCCTAAGTGAGGCAGTAAACATAGCCAATGGTATAAGCGGCGCCTAACCTATCGCCTATGTTTATATAGGCAGCGCCTAACCTATCGCCTATGTGAGGCAGTGATCATAGGCATTGGTAAAAGCGGCGCCTAACCTATCGCCTATGTTGATATAGGTGACGCCTAACCTATCGCCTATGTTGATATAGGTGGCGCCTGCCCTATCACCTATGTTGACATAGGCGGCGCCTAACCTATCGCCTAAGTGAGGCTGTGAGTATAGGCAATGGTATAAGCTGCGCCTAACGTATCGCCTATGTGGATATAGGCGACGCTTAAGCCATCGCCTTTGATGACATAGGCGACGCCTAAACAATTGCCTAAGTGAGGCAGTGAGATGAGGCAATGTTATAAGCTGCGCCTAACCTATCTCTTATGTTGATATAGTCGGCGCCTAAGCCATCACCTATATTGATATAGGCGGTGCCTAACATATCGCCTAAGTGTGGCAGTGAGCATTGGCAATGGTTTAAGCGGCACCTAACCTATCGCCTATGTTGAAATAAGAGGCGCCTAATCTATCGCCAAAGATAGGCAGTGAGCATAGGCAATGGTATAAGCGGCGCCTAACCTATCGCCTATTTTGATATAGGCGGAACCTAAGCCATCGCCTATGTTGAGATAGGCGGCCCCTAAGTTATCGCCTAAGTGAGGAAGCGAGAATAGGAAATGGTATAAGCGGCACCTGCCCTATCGCCTATGTTTATATATGCGGCGCCTAAGCCATCCCCTATGTTGACATAGGCAGCGCCTAACCTATCGCCAAAGTAATGCAGTGAGCATAGGCAATGGTATAAGCGGCGCCTATCCTATCCCCTATGTTGATAGAGGCGGCACAAAACCTATCGCTTAAGTGAGGCAGTGAGCTTAGGCAATGGTATAAGTGGTGCGTAACCTATCGCCTATGTTGATATCAGCGGTGCCTAAACCATCGCTTATGTTGACATAGGTGGCTCATAACGTTTAGCCTAAGTGAGGCAGTGAGATTAGGCAATGTTATAAGCGGCGCCTAACCTATCTCATATGATTATATAGGCAGCGCCTAAGCCATCACCTATGTTGATATAGGCGGTGCCTAACCTATCGCATAAGTATGGAAGTAAGCATAGGCAATGGTTTAAGCGGCACCTAACCTATCACCTATGTTGAAATAAGAGGTGCCTAATCTATCGCCAAAGATAGGCAGTGAGCATAGGCAATGGTATAAGCGACGCCTAACCTATTGCCTATGTTGAATTAGGTGGCGCCTAAGCCATCACCTATGTTGACAAAGGCGGCCCCTAACCTAACACCTAAATGAGGAAGTGAGAATAGGCAATGGTATAAGCGGCGCCTAACCTATAGCCAATGTTGATATAGGCGGCACCTAAGCCATCTCCTATGTTGACATAGGCGGTGCCTAACCTATCGCCTAAGTGAGGAAGTTAGCATAGGCAATGGTATAAGCGGCGCCTAACCTATCGCCTATGTTGATATAGGCAGCGCCTAAGCCATCGCCTAAGTAAGGCAGTGAGCATAGGGAATGGTATAAGCGGCGCCTAACCTATCGCCTATGTTGATATAGGCGGCACCTAAGCCATCCCCTATGTTGACACAGGCAGCGCCTAACCTATTGCCAAAGTAAGGCAGTGAGCATAGTCAATGGTATAAGCGGCGCCTAACCTATCCCCTATGTTGATAGAGGCGGCATAAAACCTATCGTTTAAGTGAGGCAGTGAACATAGGCAATGGTATAAGTGGCGCGTAACCTATCGCCAATGTTTATATAGGCGGCGCCTAAGACATCGCCTATGTTGACATATGCGGTGCCTAACCTATCGCCTAAGTGAGGAAATTAGCATAGGCAATGGTATAAGCAGTGCCTAACCTATCGCCTATGTTGATATAGGAGGCGCCTAACCTATCGCCTAAGTGAGGCAGTGAACATAGCCAATGGTATAAGCGGCGCCTAACCTATCACCTATGTTTATATAGGCGGGGCCTAACCTATCGCCTAAGTGAGGCAGTGAGCATAGGCATTGGTATAAGCGGCGCCTAACCTATCGCCTATGTTGACATAAGCGACGCCTAATCCATCCCCTATGTTGACATAGGCGGCGCCAAACCTATCGCCTAAGTGAGGCTGTGGGTATAGGCAATGGTATAAGCTGCGCCTAACGTATCGCCTATGTGGATATAGGCGATGCTTAAGCCATCGCCTTTGATGACATAGGCGACGCCTAAACAATTGCCTAAGTGAGGCAGTGAGATTAGGCAATGTTATAAGCGGCGCCTAACCTATCTCCTATGTTGATATAGGCGGCGCCTAAGCCATCACCTATGTTGATATAGGCGGTGCCTAACCTATCTCCTAAGTGTGGCAGTGATCATAGGCAATGGTTTAAGCGGCACCTAACCTATCGCCTATGTTGAAATAAGAGGCGCCTAATCTATCGCCAAAGATAGGCAGTGAGCATAGGCAATGGTATAAGCGGCGCCTAACCTATCGCCTATGTTGATATAGGCGGCGCCTAAGCCATCGCCTATGTTGAGATAGGCGGCCCCTAACCTATCGCCTAAGTGAGGAAGCGAGAATAGGCAATGGTATAAGCGGCGCCTACCCTATCTCCTATGTTGATATAGGCGGTGCCTAAGCCATCCCCTATGTTGACATAGGCAGCGCCTAACCTATCGCCAAAGTGAGGAAGTAAGCATAGGCAATGGTATAAGCGGCGCCTAACCTATCCCCTATTTTGATAGAGGCGGCACAAAACCTATCGCTTAAGTGAGGCAGTAAGCATAGGCAATGGTATAAGTAGCGCGTAACCTATCGCCTATGTTGATATAGGCGGCGCCTAAGACATCTCTTATGTTGACTTAGGTGGTGCCTAACCTATCGCCTAAGTGAGGAAGTTAGCATAGGCAATGGTATAAGCAGCGCCTAACCTATCGCCTATGTTGATATAGGCGGCGCCTAACCAATTGCCTAAGTGAGGCAGTGAACATAGGCAATGGTAAAAGCGGCGCCTAACCTATCGCCTATGTTTATATTGGCGGCGCCTAACCTATCGCCTAAGTGAGGCAGTGAGCATAAGCATTGGTATAAGCGGCGCCTCACCTATCGCCTATGTTGATATAGGCGACGCCTAATCCATCCCCTATGTTGACATAGGAGGCGCCTAACCTATCGCCTAAGTGAGTCTGTGAGTATAGGGAATGGTATAAGCTGCGCCTAATGTATCGCCTATGTGGATATAGGCAACGCTTAAGCCATCGCCTTAGATGACATAGGCGACGCCTAAACAATTGCCTAAGTGAGGCAGTGAGATTAGGCAATGTTATAAGTGGCGCCTAACCTATCTCTTATGTTGATATAGGCGGCGCCTAAGCCATGACCTATGTTGATATAGGCGGTGCCTAACCTGTCGCCTAAGTGTGGCAGTGAGCATAGGCAATGGTTTAAGCGGCACCTAACCTATCGCCTATGTTGAAATAAGAGGCGCCTAATCTATCGCCAAAGATAGGCAGTGAGCATAGGCAATGGTATAAGCGGCGCCTAACCTATCGCCAATGTTGATATAGGCGGCGCCTGAGCCATCGCCTATGTTGAGATAGGTGGCCCCTAACCTATCGCCTAAGTGAGGAAGTGAGAATAGGCAATGGTATAAGCGGCGCCTGCCCTATCACCTATGTTGATATAGGCGGTGCCTAAGCCATCCCCTATGTTGACATAGGCAGCGCCTAACCTATCGCAAAAGTAAGGTAGTGAGCATAGGCAATGGTATAAGCGGCGCCTAACCTATCCCCTATGTTGATAGAGGCGGCACAAAACCTATCGCTTAAGTGAGGTAGTGAGCATAGGCAATGGTATAGGTGGCGCGTAACCTATCACCTATGTTGATATAGGCGGCGCCTAAGACATCGCCTGTGTTGACATAGGCGGTGCCTAACCTATCGCCTAAGTGAGGAAGTTAGCATAGGCAATGGTATAAGCAGCGCCTAACTTATCGCCTATGTTGATATAGGCGGCGCCTAACCAATCGCCTAAGTGAGGCAGTGGACATAGGCAATGGTAAAAATGGCACCTAACCTATCGCCTATGTTTATATAGGCGGCGCCTAACCTATTGCCTAAGTGAGGCAGTGAGCATAGGCATTGGTATAAGCGGCACCTAACCTATCGCCTATGTTGATATAGGCGACGCCTAATCCATCCCCTATGTTGACATAGGCGGTTCCTAACCTATCGCCTAAGTGAGGCTGTGAGTATAGGCAATGGTATAAGTTTCGCCTAACGTATCGCCTATGTGGATATAGGCGACGCTTAAGCCATCACCTTTGATGACATAGGCGACGCCTAAACAATTTCCTATGTGAGGCAGTGAGATTAGGCAATGTTATAAGCGGCGCCTAACCTACCTCCTATGTTGATATAGGCGGCGCCTAAGCCATCACCTATGTTGATATAGGCGGTGCCTAACCTATCGCCTAAGTGTGGCATTGAGTATAGGCAATGGTTTAAGCGGCACCTAACCTATCGCCTATGTTTAAATAAGAGGCGCCTAATCTATCGCCAAAGATAGGCACTGAGCATAGGCAATGGTATAAGCGGCGCCTAACCTATCGCCTATGTTGATATAAGCGGTGCCTAAGCCATCGCCTATGTTGAGATAAGCGGCCCCTAACCTATCGCCTAAGTGAGGAAGCAAGAATAGGAAATGGTATAAGCGGCGCCTAACCTATCGCCTATGTTGACATTAGCGGTGCCTAACCTAAGGCCTAAGTGAGGAAGTTAGCATAGGCAATGGCATAAGCGGCGCCTAACCTATCTCCAATTTTGATATAGACGGCGCCTAACCTATCACCTATGTGAGGCAGTGAGCATAGGCAATGGTATAAGAAGCGACTAGCCTATCGTCTATATTTATATAGGCGGCACCAAATCCGTCCCCTATGTTGATATAGGCGGCGCCTAACGTATCGCCAATGTGAGGCAGTGAGCATAGGTAATGGTATAAGCGGTGCCTAACCTATCACCTATGTTGATATAGGCGGCGCCTAACCTATCGCCTATGTTGATATAGGCGGCTCCTAACCTATCGCCTAAGTAAGGCAGTGAGCATAGGGAATGGTATAAGCGACGCCTAACCTATAGCCTATGATGATATAGGCGGCGCCTAAGCCATCCCCTATGTTGACATAGGCAACGCCTAACCTATCGCCAAAGTGAGGCAGTAAGCATAGGCAATGGTATAAGCGGTGCCTAACCTATCCCCTATGTTGATAGAGGCGGCACCAAACCTATCGCTTAAGTGAGGCAGTGAGCATAGGCAATAGTATAAGCGGTGCCTAACCTATCGCCTATGTTGATATAGGAGGCGCCTAAGCCATCGCCTCTGTTGACATAGGCGGTTCCTAACCTATCGCCTAAGTGAGGAAGTTAGCATAGGCAATGGTATAAGCGGCGCCGAACCTATCGCCTATGTTGATATAGGCAGCGCCTAACCTATCGCCTAAGTGAGGCAGTAAGCATAGACATTGGAATAAGCGGCGCCTAACCTATCGCCTATGTTGATATAGGCGGCGCCTAATCCATCCCCTATGTTGACATAGGCGGTGCCTAACCTATCGCCTACGTGAGGTTGTGAGTATAGGCAATGGTATAAGCTGCGCCTAACGTATCGCCTATGTGGATATAGGCGGTGCTTAAGCCATGGCCTTTGTTGACATAGGCGGCACCTAAACAATCGCCTAAGTGAGGCAGTGAGACTAGGCAATGGTATAAGCGGCGCTTAACCAATCGCCTATGTTGATATCGGCGGCTCCTAAGCCATCGCTTATGTAGACAGAGGTGGCTCCTAACGAATCGCCTAAGTGAGGCAGTTAGATTAGGCAATGTTATAAGAGGTGCCTAACCTATCTCTTATGTTTATATAGGCAGCGCCTAAGCCATCACCTATGTTGATATAGGCGATGCCTAACCTATCGCCTAAGTGTGGAAGTGAGCATAGGCAATGGTTTAAGAGGCACCTAACCTATCGCCTATGTTGAAAAAAGAGGTGCCTAATCTATCGCCAAAGATAGACAGTGAGCATAGGCAATGGTATAAGCGACGCCTAACCTATTGCCTATGTTGAATTAGGCGGCGCCTAAGCCATCGCCTATGTTGACCAAGGCGGCCCCTAACCTAACGCCTACGTAAGGAAGTGAGAATAGGCAATGGTATAAGCGGTGCCTAACCTATCGCCAATGTTGATATAGGCGGCACCTAAGCCATCGCCTATGTTGACATAGGCGGTGCCTAACCTATCGCCTATGTGAGAAAGTTAGCATAGGCAATGGAATAAGCAGCGCCTAACCTATTGCCTATGTTGATATAGGCGGCGTCTAATCCATCCCCTATGTTGACATAGGCGGCGCCTAACCTATCACCTAAGTGAGGCAGTGAGCATAGGCATTGGTATAAGAGGCGCCTAACCTATCGCCTATGTTGATATAGGCGGCGCCTAAGCCATCACCTATGTTGATATTAGCGATGCCTAACCAATGGCCTAAGTGAGGAAGTTAGCATAGGCAATGGCATAAGCGGCGCCTAACCTATCGCCTATTTTGATATAGACGGCGCCTAACCTATCGCCTATGTGAGGCAGTGAGCATAGGCAATGGTATAAGCGGCGCCTAACCTATCGCCTATGTTGATATAGGCGTCACCAAATCCATCACCTATGTTGACATAGGCGGCGCCTAACCTATCGCCTAAGTGAGGCAGTGAGCATAGGCATTGGTATAAGCGGCGCCTAACCTATTGCCTATGTTGAAATAGGCGGTCCCTAATACATCGCCTATGTTGACATAGGCGGCACCTAACCTATCGCCTAAGTGAGGCAGTGAGAATAGTCAATGGTATAAGTGGCTTCTAGCCTATCGCCTATGATTATATAGGCGGTGCCTAAGACATCGCCTATGTTGACATAGGCAGTCCCTAACCAATCTCCTAAGTGTGGAAGTTAGCATAGGCAATGGTATAAGCGGCGCCTAACCTATCGCCTAACCTATCGCCTATGTGAGGCAGTGAGCATAGGCAATGGTATAAGCGGTGCCTAACCTATCGCCTATGTTGATATTGGCGGCGCCTAACCTATAGCCTAAGTGAGGCAGCGAGCATAGGCATTGGTATAAGCGGCGCCTAACCTATCGCCTATGTTGATATAGGCGGCGCCTAATCCATCCCTTATGTTGACATATGCGGCGCCTAACCTATCGCCTTAGTGAGGTTGTGAGTATAGGCAATGGTATAAGCTGCGCCTAACATATCGCCTTTGTGGATATAGGCGGCGCTTAAGCCATAGCCTTTGTTGACATAGGCGGCGCCTAAACAATCGCCTAAGTGAGTCAGTGAGAATAGGCAATGGTATAATTGGCGCCTAACCGATGGCCAATGTTGATATCGGCGGCGCCTAAGCCATCGCCTATGTTGACATAGGTGGTGCCTAACCAATCGCCTAAGTGAGGTAGTGAGATTAGGCAAAGTTATAAGCGGCACCTAACCTATCTCCTATGTTGATATAGGTGGCGCCTAAGCCATCACCTATGTTGATATAGGCGGCGCCTAAACTCTCGCCTAAGTGTGGTAGTGAGCATAGGCAATGGTTTAAGCGGAACCTAACCTATCGCCTATATTAAAATAAGAGGCGCCTAATCTATCGCCAAAGATAGGCAGTGAGCATAGGCAATGGTATAAGCGGCGCCTAACCTATCGCCTATGTTGATATAGGCGGCGCCTAAGCCATTGCCTATGTTGACATAGGCGGCCCCTAACCTATCGCCTAAGTGAGGAAGTGACAATAGGCAATGGTATAAGCGGCGCCTAACCTATCGCCTATGATGATATAGGCGGCGCCTATTCCATCGCCAATGTTGATATAGGCGGCGCCTATTCCATCGCCTATGTTGACATAGGCAATGCCTAACCTATGGCCCAAGTGAGGAAGTTAGCATAGGCAATGGTATAAGGTGCGCCTAACCTATCGCCTATGTTGATATAGGAGACGCCTAACCTATCGCCTAAGTAAGGCAATGAGAATAGGCAATGCTATAAGCGTCGCCTAACCTATCGCCTATGTTGATATAGGCGGCGCCTAAGCCATCGCCTATGTTGAGATAGGCGGTGCCTAACCTATCGCCTAAGTGAGGAAGTTAGCATAGGCAATGGTATAAGCGGCGCCTAACCTATCACCTATGTTGATATAGGCGGCGCCTAACCTATCGCCTAAGTAAGGCAATGAGCATAGACAATGGTATAAGCGCCGCCAAACCTATCGCCTATATTCATATAGGCGGCGCCTAAACCATCGCCTATGTTGACATAGGCGGCCCCTAACCTATCGCCTAAGTGACGAAGCGAGAATAGGCAATGGTATAAGCGGCGCCTAACCTATCGCCAATGTTGATATAAACGGTGCCTAAGCCATCGCCTATGTTGACATTGGCGGTGCCTAACCTATGGCCTAAGTGAGGAAGTTAGCATAGGCAATGGTATAAGCGGCGCCTAACCTGTCGCCTATGTTGATATAGACGGCGCCTAACCTATCGCCTATGTGAGGCAGTGAGCATAGGAAATGGTATAAGCGGCGCCTAACCTATCGCCTATGTTGATATAGGCGGCACTAAATCCATCCCCTATGTTGACATAGGCGGCGTCTAACCTATCGCCTAAGTGAGGCTGTTAGCATAGGAATTGGTATAAGCGGCGCCTAACCTATCGCCTATGTTGATATAGGCGGTGCCTAAGCCATCGCCTATGTTGACATAGGCGGCCCCTAACCTATCGCCTAAGTGAGGCAGTGAGAATAGGCAATGCTATAAGCGGCGCCTAACCTATCGCCTATGATGATATAGGCGGTGCCTAAGCCATCGCCTATGTTCACATAGGCGGCCCTAACCTATCGCCTAACTTTGGAAGTTAGCATAGGCAATGGTATAATTGGCGCCTAACCTATCACCTATGTTTATATTGGTGGCGCCTAACCTATCGCCTATGTGAGGCAGTGAGCATAGGCAATGGTATAAGCGGTGCCTAACCTATCGCCTATGTTGATATAGACGGCACCTAATCCATCCCCTATGTTGAAATAGACGGCTCCTAACCTATCGCCTAAGTAAGGCAGTGAGCATAGGCAATGGTATAAGCGGCGCCTAACCTATCGCCTATGTTGATATCGGCGGCGCCTGACCTATAGCCTAAGTTAGGCAGTGAGCATAGGCATTAGTATAAGCGGCGCATAACCTATCACCCATGTTGATATAGACGGCGCCTAATCCATGCCCTATGTTAACATAGGCAGCGCCTAACCTATCGCCTAAGTGAGGCTGTGAGTATAGGCAATGGTATAAGCTGCGCCTAACGTATCGCCTATGTGGATATAGGCGGCGCTTAAGCTATCGCCTTTGTTGACATAGGCGGCGCCTAAACAATCGCCTAAGTGATTTAGTGAGAATAGGCAATGGTATAAGTGGCGCCTAACCAATCGCCTATGTTGATATCGGCGGCGCCTAAGCCATCGCCTCTGTTGACATAGGTGGTGCCTAACCAATCGCCTAAGTGAGGCAGTGAGATTACGCAATGTTATAAGCGGCGCCTAACCTATCTCTTATGTTGTATAGGCGGAGCCTAAGCCATCACCTATGTTGATACAGGCGGTGCCTAACCTACGCCTAAGTGTGGCAGTGAGCATAGGCAATGGTTTAAGCGGCACCTAACCTATTTCCTATGTTGAAATAAGAGGCGCCTAATCTATCGCGAAAGATAGGCAGTGAGCATAGGCAATGGTATACGCGGCGCCTAACCTATCGCCTATGTTGATATAGGCGGCGCCTAAGCCATCGCCTATGTTGACATAGGCGGCCCCTAACCTATCGCCTAAGTGAGCAAGTGAGAATAGGCAATGGTATAAGCGGTGCCTAACCTATCACCTATGATGATATAGGCGGCACCTAATCCATCGCCTATATTGACATAGGCGGTGCCTAACCTATGGCCTAAGTGAGGAAGTTAGCATAGGCAATGGTATAAGTGGCGCCTAACCTATCTCCTATGTTGATATAGGCGGCGCCTAACCTATCTCCTAAGTGAGGCAGTAAGCATAGGCAAGGGTATAAGCGGCGCCTAACCTATCGCCTATGTTGATATAGGCGGCGCCCAACCTATTGCCTATGTTGATATACGAGGCGCCTAACCTATCGCCTAAGTAAGGCAATGAAAATAGGCAATGGTATAAGCGGCGCCTAACCTATCGCCTATGTTGAAATAGGCGGCGCCTAAGCCATCGCCTATGTTGACATAGGTGGTGCCTAACCTATCGCCTAAGTGAGGAAGTTAGCATAGGCAATGGTATAAGTGGCGCCTAACCTATCTCCTATGTTGATATAGGCGGCGCCTAACCTATCGCCTAAGTGAGGCAGTAAGCATAGGCAATGGTATAAGCGGTGCCTAACCTATCGCCTATGTTGATATAGACGGCGCCTAATCCATCCCCTATGTTGAAATAGACGGCTCCTAACCTATCACCTAAGTAAGGCAGTGAGCATAGGCAATGGTATAAGCGGCGCCTAACCTATCGCCTATGTTGATATCGGCGGCGCCTGACCTATAGCCTAAGTTAGGCAGTGAGCATAGGCATTAGTATAAGCGGCGCCTAACCTATCACCCATGTTGATATAGACGGCGCCTAATCCATGCCCTATGTTAACATAGGCGGCGCCTAACCTATCGGCTAAGTGAGGCTGTGAGTATAGGCAATGGTATACGCTGCGCCTAACGTATCGCCTATGTGGATATAGGCGGCGCTTAAGCTATCGCCTTTGTTGACATAGGCGGCGCCTAAACAATCGCCTAAGTGATTTAGTGAGAATAGGCAATGGTATAAGTGGCGCCTAACCAATCGCCTATGTTGATATCGGCGGTGCCTAAGCCATCGCCTCTGTTGACATAGGTGGTGCCTAACCAATCGCCTAAGTGAGACAGTGAGATTAGGCAATGTTATAAGCGGCGCCTAACCTATCTCTTATGTTGATATAGGCGGAGCCTAAGCCATCACCTATGTTGATACAGGCGGTGCCTAACCTACGCCTAAGTGTGGCAGTGAGCATAGGCAATGGTTTAAGCGGCACCTAACCTATTTCCTATGTTGAAATAAGAGGTGCCTAATCTATCGCCAAAGATAGGCAGTGAGCATAGGCAATGGTATAAGCGGCGCCTAACCTATCGCCTATGTTGATATAGGCGGCGCCTAAGCCATCGCCTATGTTGACATAGGCGGCCCCTAACCTATCGCCTAAGTGAGGAAGTGAGAATAGGCAATGGTATAAGCGGTGCCTAACCTATCACCTATGATGATATAGGCGGCACCTAATCCATCGCCTATATTGACATAGGCGGTGCCTAACCTATGGCCTAAGTGAGGAAGTTAGCATAGGCAATGGTATAAGTGGCGCCTAACCTATCTCCTATGTTGATATAGGCGGCGCCTAACCTATCTCCTAAGTGAGGCAGTAAGCATAGGCAAGGGTATAAGCGGCGCCTAACCTATCGCCTATGTTGATATAGGCGGCGCCCAACCTATTGCCTATGTTGATATACGAGGCGCCTAACCTATCGCCTAAGTAAGGCAATGAAAATAGGCAATGGTATAAGCGGCGCCTAACCTATCGCCTATGTTGATATAGGCGGCGCCTAAGCCATCGCCTATGTTGACATAGGTGGTGCCTAACCTATCGCCTAAGTGAGGAAGTTAGCATAGGCAATGGTATAAGTGGCGCCTAACCTATCTCCTATGTTGATATAGGCGGCGCCTAACCTATCGCCTAAGTGAGGCAGTAAGCATAGGCAATGGTATAAGCGGTGCCTAACCTATCGCCTATGTTGATATAGACGGCGCCTAATCCATCCCCTATGTTGAAATAGACGGCTCCTAACCTATCACCTAAGTAAGGCAGTGAGCATAGGCAATGGTATAAGCGGCGCCTAACCTATCGCCTATGTTGATATCGGCGGCGCCTGACCTATAGCCTAAGTTAGGCAGTGAGCATAGGCATTAGTATAAGCGGCGCCTAACCTATCACCCATGTTGATATAGACGGCGCCTAATCCATGCCCTATGTTAACATAGGCGGCGCCTAACCTATCGGCTAAGTGAGGCTGTGAGTATAGGCAATGGTATACGCTGCGCCTAACGTATCGCCTATGTGGATATAGGCGGCGCTTAAGCTATCGCCTTTGTTGACATAGGCGGCGCCTAAACAATCGCCTAAGTGATTTAGTGAGAATAGGCAATGGTATAAGTGGCGCCTAACCAATCGCCTATGTTGATATCGGCGGTGCCTAAGCCATCGCCTCTGTTGACATAGGTGGTGCCTAACCAATCGCCTAAGTGAGACAGTGAGATTAGGCAATGTTATAAGCGGCGCCTAACCTATCTCTTATGTTGATATAGGCGGAGCCTAAGCCATCACCTATGTTGATACAGGCGGTGCCTAACCTACGCCTAAGTGTGGCAGTGAGCATAGGCAATGGTTTAAGCGGCACCTAACCTATTTCCTATGTTGAAATAAGAGGTGCCTAATCTATCGCCAAAGATAGGCAGTGAGCATAGGCAATGGTATAAGCGGCGCCTAACCTATCGCCTATGTTGATATAGGCGGTGCCTAAGCCATCGCCTATGTTGACATAGGCGGCCCCTAACCTATCGCCTAAGTGAGGAAGTGAGAATAGGCAATGGTATAAGCGGTGCCTAACCTATCACCTATGATGATATAGGCGGCACCTAATCCATCGCCTATATTGACATAGGCGGTGCCTAACCTATGGCCTAAGTGAGGAAGTTAGCATAGGCAATGGTATAAGTGGCGCCTAACCTATCTCCTATGTTTTTATAGGCGGCGCCTAACCTATCGCCTAAGTGAGGCAGTAAGCATAGGCAATGGTATAAGCGGCGCCTAACCTATCGCCTATGTTGATATAGGCGGCGCCCAACCTATCGCCTATGTTGATATACGAGGCGCCTAACCTATCGCCTAAGTAAGGCAATGAAAATAGGCAATGGTATAAGCGGCGCCTAACCTATCGCCTATGTTGATATAGACGGCGCCTAAGCCATCGCCTATGTTGACATAGGTGGTGCCTAACCTATCGCCTAAGTGAGGAAGTTAGCATAGGCAATGGTATAAGTGGCGCCTAACCTATCTCCTATGTTGATATAGGCGGCGCCTAACCTATCGCCTAATTGAGGCAGTAAGCATAGGCAATGGTATAAGCGGTGCCTAACCTATCGCCTATGTTGATATAGACGGCGCCTAATCCATCCCCTATGTTGAAATAGACGGCTCCTAACCTATCGCCTAAGTAAGGCAGTGAGCATAGGCAATGGTATAAGCGGCGCCTAACCTATCGCTTATGTTGATATCGGCGGCGCCTGACCTATAGCCTAAGTTAGGCAGTGAGCATAGGCATTAGTATAAGCGGCGCCTAACCTATCACCCATGTTGATATAGACGGCGCCTAATCCATGCCCTATGTTAACATAGGCGGCGCCTAACCTATCGCCTAAGTGAGGCTGTGAGTATAGGCAATGGTATAAGCTGCGCCTAACGTATCACCTATGTGGATATAGGCGGCGCTTAAGCTATCGCCTTTGTTGACATAGGCGGCGCCTAAACAATCGCCTAAGTGATTTAGTGAGAGTAGGCAATGGTATAAGTGGCGCCTAACCAATCGCCTATGTTGATATCGGCGGCGCCTAAGCCATCGCCTCTGTTGACATAGGTGGTGCCTAACCAATCGCCTAAGTGAGACAGTGAGATTAGGCAATGTTATAAGCGGCGCCTAACCTATCTCTTATGTTGATATAGGCAGAGCCTAAGCCATCACCTATGTTAATACAGGCGGTGCCTAACCTACGCCTAAGTGTGGCAGTGAGCATAGGCAATGGTTTAAGCGGCACCTAACCTATTTCCTATGTTGAAATAAGAGGCGCCTAATCTATCGCCAAAGATAGGCAGTGAGCATAGGCAATGGTATAAGCGGCGCCTAACCTTTCGCCTATGTTGATATAGGCGGCGCCTAAGCCATCGCCTATGTTGACATAGGCGGCCCCTAACCTATCGCCTAAGTGAGGAAGTGAGAATAGGCAATGGTCTAAGCGGTGTCTAACCTATCACCTATGATGATATAGGCGGCACCTAATCCATCGCCTATATTGACATAGGCGGTGCCTAACCTATGGCCTAAGTGAGGAAGTTAGCATAGGCAATGGTATAAGTGGCGCCTAACCTCTCTCCTATGTTGATATAGGCGGCGCCTAACCTATCGCCTAAGTGAGGCAGTAAGCATAGGCAATGGTATAAGCGCCGCCTAACCTATCGCCTATGTTGATATAGGTGGCGCCCAACCTATCGCCTATGTTGATATACGAGGCGCCTAACCTATCGCCTAAGTAAGGCAATGAAAATAGGCAATGGTATAAGCGGCGCCTAACCTATCGCCTATGTTGATATAGGCGGCGCCTAAGCCATAGCCTATGTTGACGTAGGTGGTGCCTAACCTATCGCCTAAGTGAGGAAGTTAGCATAGGCAATGGTATAAGTGGCGCCTAACCTATCTCCTATGTTGATATAGGCGGCGCCTAACCTATCGCCTAAATGAGGCAGTAAGCATAGGCAATGGTATAAGCGGCACCTAACCTATCACCTATGTTGATATAGGCGGGGCCTAACCTATCTCCTAAGTGAGGCAGTGAGCATAGGCATTGGTATAAGCGGCGCCTAACCTATCGCCTGTGTTGATATAGGCGGCGCCTAATCCATCCCCTATGTTGACATAGGTGGCGCCTAACCTATCGCCTAAGTGAGGCTTTGAGTATTGGCAATGGTATAAGCTGCGCCTAACGTATCGCCTATGTGGATATAGGCGATGCTTAACCATCGCCTTTGTTGACATAGGCACCGCCTAAACAATTGCCTAAGAGAGGAACTGAGAATAGGCAATGGTATAAGCGGTGCCTAACGAATCGCCTATGTTGATATCGGTGGTGCCTAAGCCATCGCCTATGTTGACATAGGTGGCGCCTAACCAATAGCCTAAGTAAGGCAGTGAGATTAGGCAATGTTATAAGCGGCGCCTAACCTATCTCCTATATTGATATAGGCGGCGCCTAAGCCATCACCTATGTTGATATAGGCGGTGCCTAACCTATCGCCTAAGTGTGACAGTTAGCATAGGCAATGGTTTAAGCGGCACCTAACCTATCGCCTATGTTGAAATAAAAGACGCCTAATCTATCGCCAAAGATAGGCAGTGAGCATAGGCAATGGTATAATTGGCGCCTAACCTATCGACTATGTTGATATAGGCGGCGCCTAAGCCATCTCCTATGTTGAGATAGGCGGCCCCTAACCTATCGCCTAAGTGAGGCAGTGAGAATAGGCAATGGTATAAACGGCTCCTAACCTATCGCCTATGAAGATATAGGCGGCGCCTAAGCCATCGCCTATGTTGACATAGGCGGTCCCTAACCTATCGGCTAAGTGTGGATATTAGCATAGGCAATGGTATAAGCGGCGCCTAACCTATCGCCTATGTTGATATAGGCGGCGCCTAACCTATCGCCTATGTAAGGGAGTGAGCATAGGCAATGGTATAAGCGGTGCCTAACCTATCGCCTATGTTGATATAGGCGGCGCCTAATCCATCCCCTATGTTGAAATAGGCCGCTCCTAAACTATCGCCTAAGTAAGGCAGTGAGCATAGGCAATGGTATAAGAGGCACCTAACCTATTGCCTATGTTGATATCGGCGGTGCCTAACCTATAGCCTAAGTAAGGCAGTGAGCATAGGCATTGGTATAAGCGGTGCCTAACCTATCGCCTATGTTGATATAGGCGGTGCCTAATCCATCCCCTATGATCACATAGGCGGCGCCTAACCTATCGCCTAAGTGAGGCTGTGAGTATAGGAAATGGTATAAGCAGCGCCTAACGTATCGCCTATGTGGATATAGGCGGCGCTTAAGCCATCGCCTTTGTTGACATAAGCGGCGCCTAAACAATCACCTATATTGATATCTACGGCGCCTAAGCCATCGCCTATGTTGACATAGGTGGTGCCTAACCAATCGCCTATGTTGATATAAGCGGCGCCTAATCCATCGCCTATGTTGACATAGGCGGTGCCTAACCTATGGCCTAAGTGAGGAAGTTAACATAGGCAATGGTATAAGGTGCGCCTAACCTAGCGCCTATGTTGATATAGGAGGCGCCTAACCTATCGCCTAAGTAAGGCAATGAGAATAGGCAATGGTATAAGAGGCGCCTAACCTATCACCTATGTTGATATAGGCGGCGCCTAAGCCACCCCTTATGTTGACATAGGCGGCGCCTAACCTATCGTCTAAGTGAGGCAGTGAGCATAGGCAATGGTATAAGCGTCACATAACCTATCCACTATATTGATATAGACGGCACCAAACCTATCGCTTAAGTGAGGCAGTGATCATAGGCAATGGTATAAGCGGCGCATAACCTATCGCCTATGTTGATATAGACGACGCCTAAGCCATCGCCTATGTTGACATAGGCGGTGCCTAACCTATCGCCTAAGTGAGAAAGTTAGCATAGGCAATGGTATAAGCAGCACCTAATCTATCCCCTATGTTGACATAGGCGGCGCCTAACTTATCACCTATGCTGAAATAGGCGGCGCCTAATCCATCCCCAATGTTGACATAGGCGGCGCCTAACCTATCGCCTATGTGAGGTAGTGAGCATAGGAAATGGTATAAGCGGCGCCTAACCTTTCGTCTATGTTGATATAGGCAGCGCCTAAGCCATCGCCTCTGTTGACATAGGTAGTGCCTAACCAATCGCCTAAGTGAGGCAGTGAGATTAGGCAATGTTATAAGCGGCGCCTAACCTATCTCTTATGTTGATATAGGCGGAGCCTAAGCCATCACCTATGTTGATATAGGCGGTGCCTAACCTACGCCTAAGTGTGGCAGTGAGCATAGGCAATGGTTTAAGCGGCACCTAACCTATTTCCTATGTTGAAATAAGAGGCGCCGAATCTATCGCCAAAGATAGGCAGTGAGCATAGGCAATGGTATAAGCGGCGCCTAACCTATCGCCTATGTTGATATAGGCGGCGCCTAAGCTATCGCCTATGTTGACATAGGCGGCCCCTAACCTATCGCCTAAGTGAGGAAGTGAGAATAGGCAATGGTATAAGCGGTGCCTAACGTATCACCTATGTTGATATAGGTGGCACCTAATCCATCGCCTATGTTGACATAGGCGGTGCCTAACCTATGGCCTAAGTGAGGAAGTTAGAATAGGCAATGGTATAAGTGGCGCCTAACCTATCTCCTATGTTGATATAGGCGGCGCCTAACCTATCGCCTAAGTGAGGCAGTAAGCATAGGCAATGGTATAAGCGGCGCCTAACCTATCGCCTATGTTGATATAGGCGGCGCCCAACCTATCGCCTATGTTGATATACGAGGCGCCTAACCTATCGCCTAAGTAAGGCAATGAAAATAGGCAATGGTATAAGCAGCGCCTAACCTATCGCCTATGTTGATATAGGCGGCGCCTAAGCCATCGCCTATGTTGACATAGGCGGTGCCTAACCTATCGCCTAAGTGAGGAAGTTAGCATAGGCAATGGTATAAGTGGCGCCTAACCTATCTCCTATGTTGATATAGGCGGCGCCTAACCTATCGCCTAAGTTAGGCAGTAAGCATAGGCAATGGTATAAGCGGCGCCTAACCTATCACCTATGTTGATATAGGCGGCGCCTAACCTATCGCCTAAGTGAGGCAGTGAGCACAGGCATTGGTATAAGCGGCGCCTAACCTATCGCCTGTGTTGATATAGGCGGCGCCTAATCCATCCCCTATGTTGACATTGGTGGCGCCAAACCTATCGCCTAAGTGAGGCTGTGAGTATTGGCAATGGTATAAGCTGCGCCTAACGTATCGCCTATGTGGATATAGGCGATGCTTAACCATCGTCTTCGTTGACATAGGCACCGCCTAAACAATTGCCTAAGTGAGGACTGAGAATAGGCAATGGTATAAGCGGTGCCTAACCAATCGCCTATGTTGATATCGGCGGTACCTAAGCCATCGCCTATGTTGACATAGGTGGCGCCTTACCAATAGCCTAAGTAAGGCAATGAGATTAGGCAATGTTAAAAGCGGCGCCTAACACATCTCCTATATTGATATAGGCGGCGCCTAAGCCATCACCTATGTTGATATAGGCAGTGCCTAACCTATCGCCTAAGTATGGCAGTTAGCATAGGCAATGGTTTAAGCGACACCTAACCTATCGCCTATGTTGAAATAAAAGACGCCTAATCTATCGCCAAAGATAGGCAGTGAGCATAGGCAACGGTATAAGCGGCGCCTAACGTATCGACTATGTTGATATAGGCGGCGCCTAAGCCATCTCCTATGTTGAGATAGGCGGCCCCTAACCTATTGCCTAAGTGAGGAAGCGAGAATAGGTAATGGTATAAGCGGCGCCTTACCTATCGCCTATGTTGATATAGGCGGCGCCAAAGCCATCGCCTTTGTTGACATTAGCGGTGCCTAACCTATGGCCAAAGTGAGGAAGTTAGCATAGGCAATGGAATAAGCGGCGCCTAACCTATCGCCTATTTTGATATAGACGGCGCATAACCTATCGCCTATGTGAGGCAGTGAGCATAGGCAATGGTATAAGCGGCGCCTAACCTATCGCCTATGTTGATATACGCGGCACCAAATCCATCCCCTAAGTTGACATAGGCGGCGCCTAACCAATCGCCTAAGTGAGGCAGTGAGCATAGGCATTGGTACAAGCGGCGCCTAACCTATCGCCTATGTTGATATAGGCGGCGCCTATGCCATCGCCTATGTTGACATAGGCGGCCCCTAACCTATCGCCTAAGTGAGGCAGTGAGAATAGGCAATGGTATAAACGGCTCCTAACCTATCGCCTATGATGATATAGGCGGTGCCTAAGCCATCGCCTATGTTGACATAGGCGGTCCCTAATCTATCGCCTAAGTGTGCATGTTAGCATAGGCAATGGTATAAGCGGCGCCTAACCTATCGCCTATGTTGATATAGGCGGTGCCTAATCCATCCCCTATGTTCACATAGGCGGCGCCTAACCTATCGCATAAGTGAGGCTGTGAGTATAGGAAATGGTATAAGCAGCGCCTAACGTATCGCCTATGAGGATATAGGCGGCACTGAAGCCATCACCTTTATTGACATAGGCGGCGCCTAAACAATCTCCTAAGTGAGTCAGTGAGAATAGGGAATGGTATAAGTGGCGCCTAACCAATCGCCTATATTGATATCTACGGCGCCTAAGCCATCGCCTATGTTGACATAGGTGGTGCCTAACCAATTGCCTATGTTCATATAGGCGGCGCCTAATCCATCGCAGATGTTGACATAGGCGGTGCCTAACCTATGGCCTAAGTGAGGAAGTTAGCATAGGCAATGGTATAAGGTGCGCCTAACCTAGCGCCTATGTTGATATAGGAGGCGCCTAACCTATCGCCTAAGTAAGGCAATGAGAATAGGCAATGGTATAAGAGGCGCCTAACCTATCACCTATGTTGATATAGGCGGCGCCTAAGCCACCCAATATGTTGACATAGGCGGCGCCTAACCTATCGTCTAAGTGAGGCAGTGAGCATAGGCAATGGTATAAGCGGCACATAACCTATCCACTATATTGATATAGACGGCACCAAACCTATCGCTTAAGTGAGGCAGTGATCATAGGCAATGGTATAAGCGGCGCATAACCTATCGCCTATGTTGGTAGAGACGGCGCCTAAGCCATCGCCTATGTTGACATAGGCGGTGCCTAACCTATCGCCTAAGTGAGAAAGTTAGCATAGGCAATGGTATAAGCGGCACCTAATATATCCCCTATGTTGACATAGGCGGCGCCTAACTTATCGCCTATGCTGATATAGGCGGCGCCTAATCCATCCCCTATGTTGACATAGGCGACGCCTAACCTATCGCCTATGTGAGGCAGTGAGCATTGGCAATGGTATAAGCGGCGCCTAACCTTTCGCCTATGTTGATATAGGCAGTTCCTAAGCCATCGCCTATGTTGACATAGGCGGCCCCTAACCTTTCGCCTAAGTGAGGCAGTGAGCATAGGCAATAGTCTAAGCGGCGTCTAACCTATCGTCATTGTTAATATAGGCGGTGCCTAACCTATCGCAAATGTGAGCTAGTGAGCATAGGTAATGGTATAAGCGGCGCCTAACCTATCACCTGAGTGTGGCTGTGAGCATAGGCAATGGTATAAGCAGCGCCTAACCTATAGCCTATATAGATATAGGCCGTGCCTAGGCCATCGCCTATGTTGACATAGGCGGCGCCTAACCAATTGCCTAAGTGAGGCAGTGAGAATTGGCAATGGTATAAGCGACGCCTAACCAATCTCCTATGTTGATATAGGTGGCGCCTAAGCCATCACCTATGTTGACATAGGCGGCACCTAACCTATCGCCTAAGTGAGGCAGTGAGCATAGGCAATGGTACAAGCGGCGCCTAACCTATCGCCTATGTTGGTATAGGCGGTGCCTAATCTATCGCCTATTTTTATATAGGCGGCGCCTAACCTATCGCCTAAGTGTGTAAGTGAGCATAGGCAATGGTATAAGCGGAGCCTAACCTATCGCCTATGTTGATATAGGCGGTGCCTAAGCCATTGCCTATGTTGAAATAGGGGGTGCCTGACCTATCGCCTAAGTGAGGCAGTGAGCATTGGCAATGGTATAAGCGGCGCCTAACCTATCTCCTATGTTAATATAGGCGGCGCCTAAGCCATCACCTATGTTGACAAAGGCGGCGCCTAACCTATCGCCTAATTAGGCAGTGAGAATAGGCAATGGTATAAGCGGCGCCATACCTATCTCCTATGTTGATATAGGCGGCGCCTAAGACATCACCTATGTTGACATAGGTTGCACCTAACCTATCGCCTAAGTAAGGCAGTGAGCGTATGCAATGGTATAAGCGTTGCCTAACCTATCGCCTATGTTAATATAGGCGGCGCCTAAGCCATCGCCTATGTTGACAAAGGCGGCACCTAACCTATCGCCTAATTAGGCAGTGAGAATAGGCTATGGTATAAGTGGCGCCTTACCTATCTCCTATGTTGATATAGGCGGCGCCTAAGCCATCACCTGTGTTGACATAGGCTGCACCTAACCTATCGCCTAAGTAAGGCAGTGAGCATAGTCAATGGTATAAGCGGCACCTAACCTATCGCCCATGTTTATATAGGGGGCGCCTAAGCCATCGCCCATATTGAAACAGAAGGTGCCTAATCTATCGCCAAAGTTAGGCAGTGAGCATAGGCAATGGTCTAAGCTGTGCCTAACCTATCGCCTATGTTGATATAGGAGGCGCTTAAGCCATTGCCTATGTTAACATAGGAGGTGCCTGACCTATCGCCTTTTTGAAGCAGTGAGAATAGGCAATGGTATAAGCGGCGCCGAACCTATCGCCTGAGTGAGGCTGTGAGCATAGGCAATGGTATAAGCGGTGCCTAACCTATCGCCTATGTAGATATAGGTCATGCCTAAGCCATCGCCTATGTTGACATAGGCGGTGCCTAACCAATGGCCTAAGTGAGGCAGTGAGAGTAGGCAATGGTATAAGCGACGCCTAACCTATCTTCTGTGTTGATATAGGCGGCGTCTCAGCCAACAGCTATGTTGCCATAGGCGGCACCTAACCTATCGCCTAAGTGAGGCAGTAAGCATAGGAAATAGTATAAGCGGCGCCTAACCTATCGCCTATGTTGGTATAGGCGGTGCCTAATCTATCGAATATGTTAATATCGGTGGCGCCTAACCTATTGCCTAAGTGAGGCAGTGAGCATAGGCAATGTTATAAGCGGTGCCTAACCTATTGTCTATGTTGAAATAGGGGGCGCCTAAGTCTTCGTCCATGTTGAAATAAAAGGCGCCTAATCTATCGCCAAATTGAGGCAGTGAGCATAGGCAATGGTATAATCGGCGCTTAACCTATCCCCTATGTTGATATATGTGGCGCCTATGCCATCGCCTATGTTGACATAGGCGTTGCCTAACCTATCGCCTATGTTGATATAGGCAGCGCCAAAGCCACCGCCTATGTTGACTTAGGAGGCCCCTAACCTATCCCCTAACTGAGCCAGTGAGAATAGGTAATGGAATAAGCGGAGCCTAACCTATCGCCTATGTTGATATAGGCGGCGCCTAAGCCATCGCCTATGTTGACATAGGCGGCGCGTAAGCCATCGCCTATGTTGAAATAGGCATTTCGTAACCTATCACCTAAGAGAGGCAGTGAGCATAGGCAATGGTATAATCGGTGCCTAACAAATTGCCTATGTTGATATTAGCGGTGCCTAAGCCATCGCCTATGTTGACATAGGCAGCGCCTTACCTATCGCCTAAGTGAGGCATTGAGCATAGGCAATGGTATAAGCGGCGCCTAACCTATCGCCTATGTCGATATAGGTGGCACCTAACCTATCGCCTAAGTGAGGCAATGAGCATAGGCAATGGTATAAGCCGCTCCGAACCTATCGCTTATGTTGATATAGGCGGTGCCTAATACATCGCCTATGTTGACATAGGCGGCGCCTAATATATCTTCGAAGTGTGGTAGTGTGCATAGGCAATGGTATAAGCGACGCCTAACCTATCACCTATGTCGATATAGGCGGCGCCTAAGCTATCGCATATGTTTATAGAGGCGGTGCATAACCTATCCCCTAAGTGAGGCAGCGAACATAGGCAATGGTATAAGCGGCGCCTAACCTATCGCCTATGTTGATATAGGCAGCGCCTAAGCCATCGCCTATGTTGACAAAGGCGGCACCTAACCTATCGCCTAATTAGGCAGTGAGAATAGGCTATGGTATAAGTGGCGCCTTACCTATCTCCTATGTTGATATAGGCGGCGCCTAAGACATCACCTGTGTTGACATAGGCTGCACCTAACCTATCGCCTAAGTAAGGCAGTGAGCATAGTCAATGGTATAAGCGGCCCCTAACCTATCGCCTATGTTTATATAGGGGGCGCCTAAGCCATCGCCCATATTGAAACAGTAGGTGCCTAATCTATCGCCAAAGTTAGGCAGTGAGCATAGGCAATGGTCTAAGCTGTGCCTAACCTATCGCCTATGTTGATATAGGAGACGATTAAGACATTGCCTATGTTAACATAGGCGGTGCCTGACCTATCGCCTTTTTGAAGCAGTGAGCATAGGCAATGGTATAAGAGGCGCCGAACCTATCGCCTGAGTGAGGCTGTGAGCATAGGCAATGGTATAAGCGGTGCCTAACCTATCACCTATGTAGATATAGGTCGTGCCTAAGCCATCGCCTATGTTGACATAGGCGGCGCCTAACCAATTGCCTAAGTGAGGCAATGAGAGTAGGCAATGGTATAAGCGACGCCTAACCTATCTTCTGTGTTGATATAGGCGGCGCCTCAGCCAACACCTATGTTGACATAGGCGGCACCTAACCTATCGCCTAAGTGAGGCAGTAAGTATACGAAATGGTATAAGCGGCGCCTAACCTATCGCCTATGTTGGTATAGGCGGTGCCTAATCTATCGAATATGTTAATATCGGTGGCGCCTAACCTATTGCCTAAGTGAGGCAGTGAGCATAGGCAATGTTATAAGCGGTGCCTAACCTATTGTCTATGTTGAAATAGGGGGCGCCTAAGTCTTCGTCCATGTTGAAATAAAAGGCGCCTAATCTATCGCCAAATTGAGGCAGTGAGCATAGGCAATGGTATAATCGGCGCCTAACCTATCCCCTATGTTGATATATGTGGCGCCTATGCCATCGCCTATGTTGACATAGGCGTTGCCTAACCTATCCCCTATGTTGATATAGGCAGCGCCAAAGCCATCGCCTATGTTGACTTAGGAGGCCCCTAACCTATCGCCTAACTAAGCCAGTGAGAATAGGTAATGGAATAAGCGGAGCCTAACCTATCGCCTATGTTGATATAGGAGGCGCCTAAGCCATCGCCTATGTTGACATAGGCGGTGCGTAAGCCATCGCCTATGTTGAAATAGGCATTTCGTAACCTATCACCTAAGAGAGGCAGTGAGCATAGGCAATGGTATAATCGGTGCCTAACAAATCGCCTATGTTGATATTAGCGGTGCCTAAGCCATCGCCTATGTTGACATAGGCAGCGCCTTACCTATCGCCTAAGTGAGGCATTGAGCATAGGCAATGGTATAAGCGGCGCCTAACCTATCGCCTATGTCGATATAGGTGGCACCTAACCTATCGCCTAAGTGAGGCAATGAGCATAGGCAATGGTATAAGCCGCTCCGAACCTATCGCTTATGTTGATATAGGCGGTGCCTAATACATCGCCTATGTTGACATAGGCGGCGCCTAATATATCTTCGAAGTGTGGTAGTGTGCATAGGCAATGGTATAAGCGACGCCTAACCTATCACCTATGTCGATATAGGCGGCACCTAAGCTATCGCCTATGTTGATATAGGCGGTGCATAACCTATCCCCTAAGTGAGGCAGCGAACATAGGCAATGGTATAAGCGGCGCCTAACCTATCGCCTATGTTGATATAGGCAGCGCCTAAGCCATCGCCTATGTTGACAAAGGCGGCACCTAACCTATCGCCTAATTAGGCAGTGAGAATAGGCTATGGTATAAGTGGCGCCTTACCTATCTCCTATGTTGATATAGGCGGCGCCTAAGCCATCACCTGTGTTGACATAGGCTGCACCTAACCTATCGCCTAAGTAAGGCAGTGAGCATAGTCAATGGTATAAGCGGCACCTAACCTATCGCCTATGTTTATATAGGGGGCGCCTAAGCCATCGCCCATATTGAAACAGTAGGTGCCTAATCTATCGCCAAAGTTAGGCAGTGAGCATAGGCAATGGTCTAAGATGTGCCTAACCTATCGCCTATGTTGATATAGGAGGCGCTTAAGCCATTGCCTATGTTAACATAGGCGGTGCCTGACCTATCGCCTTTTTGAAGCAGTGAGCATAGGCAATGGTATAAGCGGCGCCGAACCTATCGCCTGAGTGAGGCTGTGAGCATAGGCAATGGTATAAGCGGTGCCAAACCTATCGCCTATGTAGATATAGGTCGTGCCTAAGCCATCACCTATGTTGACATAGGCGGCGCCTAACCAATTGCCTAAGTGAGGCAGTGAGAGTAGGCAATGGTATAAGCGACGCCTAACCTATCTTCTGTGTTGATATAGGCGGCGCCTCAGCCAACACCTATGTTGACATAGGCGGCACCTAACCTATCGCCTAAGTGAGGCAGTAAGCATAGGAAATGGTATAAGCGGCGCCTAACCTATCGCCTATGTTGGTATAGGCGGTGCCTAATCTATCGAATATGTTAATATCGGTGGCGCCTAACCTATTGCCTAAGTGAGGCAGTGAGCATAGGCAATGTTATATGCGGTGCCTAACCTATTGTCTATGTTGAAATAGGGGGCGCCTAAGTCTTCGTCCATGTTGAAATAAAAGGCGCCTAATCTATCGCCAAATTGAGGCAGTGAGCATAGGCAATGGTACAATCAGCGCCTAACCTATCCCCTATGTTGATATATTTGGCGCCTATGCCATCGCCTATGATGACATAGGCGTTGCCTAACCTATCGCCTATGTTGATATAGGCAGCGCCAAAGCCATCGCCTATGTTGACTTAGGAGGCCCCTAACCTATCGCCTAACTGAGCCAGTGAGAATAGGTAATGGAAAAAGCGGAGCCTAACCTATCGCCTATGTTGATATAGGCGGCGCCTAAGCCATCGCCTATGTTGACATAGGCGGCGCGTAAGCCATCGCCTATGTTAAAATAGGCATTTCGTAACCTATCACCAAAGAGAGGCAGTGAGCATAGGCAATGGTATAATCGGTGCCTAACAAATCGCCTATGTTGATATTAGCGGTGCCTAAGCCATCGCCTATGTTGACATAGGCAGCGCCTTACCTATCGCCTAAGTGAGGCATTGAGCATAGGCAATGGTATAAGCGGCGCCTAACCTATCGCCTATGTCGATATAGGTGGCACCTAACCTATCGCCTAAGTGAGGCAATGAGCATAGGCAATGGTATAAGCCGCTCCGAACCTATCGCTTATGTTGATATAGGCGGTGCCTAATACATCGCCTATGTTGACATAGGCGGCGCCTAATATATCTTCGAAGTGTGGTAGTTTGCATAGGCAATGGTATAAGCGACGCCTAACCTATCACCTATGTCGATATAGGCGGCGCCTAAGCTATCGCATATGTTGATAGAGGCGGTGCATAACCTATCCCCTAAGTGAGGCAGCGAACATAGGCAATGGTATAAGCGGCGCCTAACCTATCGCCTATGTTGATATAGGCAGCGCCTAAGCCATCGCCTATGTTGACAAAGGCGGCACCTAACCTATCGCCTAATTAGGCAGTGAGAATAGGCTATGGTATAAGTGGCGCCTTACCTATCTCCTATGTTGATATAGGCGGCGCCTAAGCCATCACCTGTGTTGACATAGGCTGCACCTACCCTATCGCCTAAGTAAGGCAGTGAGCATAGTCAATGGTATAAGCGGACCCTAACCTATCGCCTATGTTTATATAGGGGGCGCCTAAGCCATCGCCCATATTGAAACAGTAGGTGCCTAATCTATCGCCAAAGTTAGGCAGTGAGCATAGGCAATGGTCTAAGCTGTGCCTAACCTATCGCCTATGTTGATATAGGAGGCGCTTAAGCCATTGCCTATGTTAACATAGGCGATGCCTGACCTATCGCCTTTTTGAAGTAGTGAGCATAGGCAATGGTATAAGCTGCGCCGAACCTATCGCCTGAGTGAGGCTGTGAGCATAGGCAATGGTATAAGCGGTGCCTAACCTATCTCCTATGTAGATATAGGTCGTGCCTAAGCCATCGCCTATGTTGACATAGGCGGCGCCTAACCAATTGCCTAAGTGAGGCAGTGAGAGTAGGCAATGGTATAAGCGACGCCTAACCTATCTTCTGTGTTGATATAGGCGGCGCCTCAGCCAACACCTATGTTGACATAGGCGGCACCTAACCTATCGCCTAAGTGAGGCAGTAAGCATAGGAAATGGTATAAGCGGCGCCTAACCTATCGCCTATGTTGGTATAGGCGGTGCCTAATCTATCGAATATGTTAATATCGGTGGCGCCTAACCTATTGCCTAAGTGAGGCAGTGAGCATAGGCAATGTTATAAGCGGTGCCTAACCTATTGTCTATGTTGAAATAGGGGGCGCCTAAGTCTTCGTCCATGTTGAAATAAAAGGCGCCTAATCTATCGCCAAATTGAGGCAGTGAGCATAGGCAATGGTATAATCGGCGCCTAACCTATCCCCTATGTTGATATATGTGGCGCCTATGCCATCGCCTATGTTGACATAGGCGTTGCCTAACCTATCGCCTATGTTGATATAGGCAGCGCCAAAGCCATCGCCTATGTTGACTTAGGAGGCCCCTAACCTATCGCCTAACTGAGCCAGTGAGAATAGGTAATGGAATAAGCGGAGCCTAACCTATCGCCTATGTTGATATAGGCGGTGCCTAAGCCATCGCCTATGTTGACATAGGCGGTGCGTAAGCCATCGCCTATGTTGAAATAGTCATTTCGTAACCTATCACCTAAGAGAGGCAGTGAGCATAGGCAATGGTATAATCGGTGCCTAACAAATCGCCTATGTTGATATTAGCGGTGCCTAAGCCATCGCCTATGTTGACATAGGCCGCGCCTTACCTATCGCCTAAGTGAGGCATTGAGCATAGGCAATGGTATAAGCGGCGCCTAACCTATCGCCTATGTCGATATAGGTGGCACCTAACCTATCGCCTAAGTGAGGCAATGAGCATAGGCAATGGTATAAGCCGCTCCGAACCTATCGCTTATGTTGATATAGGCGGTGCCTAATACATCGCCTATGTTGACATAGGCGGCGCCTAATATATCTTCGAAGTGTGGTAGTGTGCATAGGCAATGGTATAAGCGACGCCTAACCTATCACCTATGTCGATATAGGCGGCACCTAAGCTATCGCCTATGTTGATATAGGCGGTGCATAACCTATCCCCTAAGTGAGGCAGCGAACATAGGCAATGGTATAAGCGGCGCCTAACCTATCGCCTATGTTGATATAGGCAGCGCTTAAGCCATCGCCTATGTTGACAAAGGCGGCACCTAACCTATCGCCTAATTAGGCAGTGAGAATAGGCTATGGTATAAGTGGCGCCTTACCTATCTCCTATGTTGATATAGGCGGCGCCTAAGCCATCACCTGTGTTGACATAGGCTGCACCTAACCTATCGCCTAAGTAAGGCAGTGAGCATAGTCAATGGTATAAGAGGCACCTAACCTATCGCCTATGTTTATATAGGGGGCGCCTAAGCCATCGCCCATATAGAAACAGTAGGTGCCTAATCTATCGCCAAAGTTAGGCAGTGAGCATAGGCAATGGTCAAAGCTGTGCCTAACCTATCGCCTATGTTGATATAGGAGGCGCTTAAGCCATTGCCTATGTTAACATAGGCGGTGCCTGACCTATCGCCTTTTTGAAGCAGTGAGCATAGGCAATGGTATAAGCGGCGCCGAACCTATCGCCTGAGTAAGGCTGTGAGCATAGGCAATGGTATAAGCGGTGCCAAACCTATCGCCTATGTAGATATAGGTCGTGCCTAAGCCATCACCTATGTTGACATAGGCGGCGCCTAACCAATTGCCTAAGTGAGGCAGTGAGAATAGGCAATGGTATAAGCGACGCCTAACCTATCTTCTGTGTTGATATAGGCGACGCCTCAGCCAACACCTATGTTGACATAGGCGGCACCTAACCTATCGCCTAAGTGAGGCAGTAAGCATAGGAAATGGTATAAGCGGCGCCTAACCTATCGCCTATGTTGGTATAGGCGGTGCCTAATCTATCGAATATGTTAATATCGGTGGCGCCTAACCTATTGCCTAAGTGAGGCAGTGAGCATAGGCAATGTTATATGCGGTGCCTAACCTATTGTCTATGTTGAAATAGGGGGAGCCTAAGTCTTCGTCCATGTTGAAATAAAAGGCGCCTAATCTATCGCCAAATTGAGGCAGTGAGCATAGGCAATGGTATAATCAGCGCCTAACCTATCCCCTATGTTGATATATGTGGCGCCTATGCCATCGCCTATGATGACATAGGCGTTGCCTAACCTATCGCCTATGTTGATATAGGCAGCGCCAAAGCCATCGCCTATGTTGACTTAGGAGGCGCCTAACCTATCGCCTAACTGAGCCAGTGAGAATAGGTAATGGAAAAAGCGGAGCCTAACCTATCGCCTATGTTGATATAGGCGGCGCCTAAGCCATCGCCTATGTTGACATAGGCGGCGCGTAAGCCATCGCCTATGTTAAAATAGGCATTTCGTAACCTATCACCTAAGAGAGGCAGTGAGCATAGGCAATGGTATAATCGGTGCCTAACAAATCGCCTATGTTGATATTAGCGGTGCCTAAGCCATCGCCTATGTTGACATAGGCAGCGCCTTACCTATCGCCTAAGTGAGGCATTGAGCATAGGCAATGGTATAAGCGGCGCCTAACCTATCGCCTATGTCGATATAGGTGGCACCTAACCTATCGCCTAAGTGAGGCAATGAGCATAGGCAATGGTATAAGCAGCTCCGAACCTATCGCTTATGTTGATATAGGCGGTGCCTAATACATCGCCTATGTTGACATAGGCGGCGCCTAATATATCTTCGAAGTGTGGTAGTGTGCATAGGCAATGGTATAAGCGACGCCTAACCTATCACCTATGTCGATATAGGCGGCGCCTAAGCTATCGCCTATGTTGATATAGGCGGTGCATAACCTATCCCCTAAGTGAGGCAGCGAACATAGGCAATGGTATAAGCGGCGCCTAACCTATCGCCTATGTTGATATAGGCAGAGCCTAAGCCATCGCCTATGTTGACATAGTGGGCCCCTAACCTTTCGCCTAAGTGAGGCAGTGAGCATAGGCAATGGTGTAAGCGGCGTCTAACCTATCGTCATTGTTGATATAGGCGGTGCCTAACCTATCGCCAATGTGAGCTAGTGAGCATAGGTAATGGTATAAGCGGCGCCTAACCTATCCCCTATGTAAATATAGGAGGCACCTAACCTATCACCTGAGTGAGGCTGTGAGCATAGGCAATGGTATAAGCAGCGCCTAACCTATCGCCTATGTAAATATAGGACGCGCCTAGGCCATCGCCTATGTTGACATAGGCGGCGCCTAACCAATTGCCTAAGTGAGGCAGTGAGAATAGGCAATGGTATAAGCGACGCCTAACATTTCTCCTATGTTGATATAGGTGGCACCTAAGCCATCACCTATGTTGACATAGGCGGCACCTAACCTATCGCCTAAGTGAGGCAGTGAGTATAGGCAATGGTATAAGCGGCGCCTAACCTATCGCCTATGTGCGTATAGGCGGTGCCTAATCTATCGCCTATGTTGATATAGGCGGCGCCTAACCTATCGCCTATGTTCATATAGGCGGTGCCTAAGCCATTGCCTATGTTGACATAGTGGGTGCCTGACCTATCGCCTAAGTGAGGCAGTGAGCATTGGCAATGGTATAAGCGGCGCCTAACCTATCTCCTATGTTAATATAGGCGGCGCCTAAGCCATCGCCTATGTTGACAAAGGCGGCGCCTAACCTATCGCCTAATTAGGCAGTGAGAATAGGCAATGGTATAAGCGGCACCTTACCTATCTCCTATGTTGATATAGGCGGCACCTAAGACATCACCTATGTTGACATAGGTTGCACCTAACCTATCGCCTAAGTAAGGCAGTGAGCGTAGGCAATGGTATAAGCGTTGCCTAACCTATCGCCTATGTTAATATAGGCGGCGCCTAAGCCATCGCCTATGTTGACAAAGGCGGCGCCTAACCTATCGCCTAATTAGGCAGTGAGAATAGGCAATGTTATAAGTGGCGCCTTACCTATCTCCTATGTTGATATAGGCGGCGCCTAAGCTATCACCTATGTTGACATAGGCTGCACCTAACCTATCGCCTAAGTAAGGCAGTGAGCATAGTCAATGGTATAAGCGGCACCTAACCTATCGCCTATGTTTATATAGGGGGCGCCTAAGCCATCGCTCATATTGAAATAGTAGGTGCCTAATCTATCGCCAAAGTTAGGCAGTGAGCATAGGCAATGGTCTAAGCTGTGCCTAACCTATCGCCTATGTTGATATAGGCGGTGCATGACCTATCGCCTTTTTGAAGCAGTGAGCATAGGCAATGGTATAAGCGGCGCCGAACCTATCGCCTGAGTGAGGCTGTGAGCATAGGCAATGGTATCAGCGGTGCCTAACCTATTGCCTATGTAGATATAGGTCGTGCCTAAGACATCGCCTATGTTGACATAGGCGGCGCCTAACCAATTGCCTAAGTGAGGCAGTGAGAGTAGGCAATGGTATAAGCGATGCCTAACCTATCTTCTGTGTTGATATAGGTGGCGCCTCAGCCAACACCTATGTTGACATAGGCGGCACCTAACCTATCGCCTAAGTGAGGCAGTAAGCATAGGAAATGGTATAAGCGGCGCCTAACCTATCGCCTATGTTGGTATAGGCGGTGCCTAATCTATCGAATATGTTAATATCGGCGGCGCCTAACCTATTACCTAAGTGAGGCAGTGAGCATAGGCAAGTTTATAAGCGGTGCCTAACCTATTGTCTATGTTGAAATAGGGGGCGCCTAAGTCTTCGTCCATGTTGAAATAAAAGGCGCCTAATCTATCGCCAAATTGAGGCAGTGAGCATAGGCAATGGTATAATCGGCGCCTAACCTATCGCCTATGTTGATATATATGGCGCCTATGCCAGCGCCTATGTTGACATAGGCGTTGCCTAACCTATCGCCTATGTTGATATAGGCAGCGCCAAAGCCATCGCCTATGTTGACTTAGGAGTCCCCTAACCTATCGCCTAAGTGAGCCAGTGAGAATAGGTAATGGAATAAGCGGAGCCTAACCTATCGCCTATGTTGATATAGGCGGCGCCTAAGCTATCGCCTATGTTGACATAGGCGGCGCGTAAGCCATCGCCTATGTTGAATTAGGCATTTGGTAACCTATCACCTAAGAGAGGCAGTGAGCATAGGCAATGGTATAATCGGTGCCTAACAAATCGCCTATGTTGATATTAGCGGTGCCTAAGCCATCGCCTATGTTGACATAGGCAGTGCCTTACCTATCGCCTAAGTGAGGCATTGAGCATAGGCAATGGTGTAAGCGGCGCCTAACCTATCGCCTATGTTGATATAGGTGACACCTAACCTATCGCCTAAGTGAGGCAATGAGCATAGGCAATGGTATAAGCCTAACCTATCACCTATGTTGATATAGGCGGCGCCTAAGCCATCCCCTATGTTGACATAGGCAGCGCCTAACCTATCGCCAAAGTGAGGCAGTGAGCATAGGCTATGGTATAAGTGGCGCTTAACCTATCGCCTATGTTGATATACGGGGAACCTAAGCCATCGCCCATGTTGAAATAGGAGGCGCCTAATTTATCGCCAAAGTTAGGTAGTGAGCATAGTTAATAGTATAAGCGACGCCTAACCTATCGCCTATGTTGATATAAGTGGCGCCTAAGCCATTCCCTATGTTGACATAGGCGGTGCCTGACCTATAACCTAAGTGAGGCAGTGAGCATAGGCAATGGTATAAGCTGCGCCTAACCTGTCACCTATGTGAATATAGGCGGCGCCTAAGCCATCGCCTATGTTGACAAAGGCGACGCCTAACCTATCGCCTAAGTGAGGCTGTGAGCATAGGCAATGGTATAAGCGGCGCCTGACGTATCGCCTATGTGGATATAGGCTGCGCCTAAGCCATCTCCTATGTTGAAATAGACGGCGCCTAACCAATCGCCTAAGTGATACAGTGAGTATAGGCAATGGTATAAGCGACGCCTAACCTATCTCTTATGTTGATATAGGTGGCGCCTAAGCCATCGCCTATGTTGACTTAGGCGGCGTCTAACATATCGCCTAAGTGAGGTAGTGAGAATAGAAAATGGTATAAGCGGCGCCTAACCTATCGCCTATGTTGGTATAGGCGGCGCCTAACCTATCGCCTAAATGAGGCAGTGATCATAGCCAACGGTATAAGCGGCACCTAACCTATCGTCTATATTTATTTAGGGGGAGCCTAAGCCATCGCCCATATTGAAATATAAGGTGCCTAATCTATCACCAAAGTTAGGCAGTGTGCATAGGCAATGGAATAAGCGGTGCCTAACCTATCGCCTATGCTGATGCCAAAGCCATCGCCTATGTTAACATAGGCGGTGCCTGACCTATCACCTTTGTGAGGCAGTGAGCATAGGCAATGGTATAAGCGACACGTAACCTATCGCCCATGTTGATATAGGCGGCACCTAATCCATCGCCTATGTTGACATAGGCAGCTCCTAACCTATCTCCTAAGTGAGGCAGTGAGCATAGGCAATGGTATAAGCGACGCCTAACCTATCGCCTATGTTGATATAGGTGGCGCCTAACCAATCGCCTAAGTGAGGCAATGGTATAAGCTGCTCCTAACCTATCGCCTATGTTGATATAGGCGGTGCCTATTACATCGCCTATGTTTACATAAGCGGCGCCTAATATATCGTCGAAGTGTGGTAGTGTGCATAGGCAATGGTATAAGCGACGCCTAACCTATCACCTATGTCGATATAGGCGGCGCCTAAGCCAGCGCCTATGTTGACATATCCGGTGCATAACCTATCGGCTAAGTGAGGCAGCGAACATAGGCTATGGTATAAGCGGCGCGTAACATATCGCCTATGTTGATATAGGTAGCACCTAAGCCATCACGTATGTTGACATGGGCGACGCCTAACCTATCGCCTAATTGAGGCAGGGAGCATTGGCATTGGTATAAGCGGCACCTAACATATCGCCTATGTGGATATAGGTGGCGCCTATGCCATCGCCTATGTTGACATAGGCGGCGCCTAACCTATCGACTAAGTGAGGCAGTGAGCATAGGCAATGGTATAAGAGGCGCCTAACCTATTGCCATTGTTTATATAGGCGATGCCTAACCTATCGCCTAAGTGAGGCAGTGAGCATAGGCAATGGTATAAGCGGCGCCTAACCTATCGCCTATGTTGATATAGGCAGCGCCTAACCTATCACCTATATAGATATAGACAGCGCCTAACCTATCGCCTATATGGATAAAGGCGGCGCCTAAGCCATCGCCTATATTGACATAGGCGGCGCGTAAGCCATCGCCTATGTTGAAATAGGCATTTCGTAACCTATCACCTAAGAGAGGCAGTGAGCATAGGAAATGGTATAATCGGTGCCTAACAAATCACCTATGTTGATATTAGCGGTGCCTAAGCCATCGCCTATGTTGACATAGGCGGCGCCTTACCTATCGCCTAAGTAAGGCAGTGAGCATAGGCAATGGTATAAGCGGTGCCTAACCTATCGCCAATGTCAATATAGGTGGCGCCTAACCTATCGCCTAAGTGAGGCAATGAGCATAGGCTATGGTATAAGATGCTCCTAACCTATCGCCTATGTTGATATATGCGGTGCCTAATACATCGCCTATGTTGACATAGGCGGCGCCTAATATATCTTCAAAGTCTGGTAGTGTGCATAGGCAATGGTATAAGCGACGCCTAACCTATCACCTATGTCGATACAGGCGGCGCCTAAGCCATCGCCTATGTTGATATAGGCGGTGCATAACCTATCCCCTAAGTGAGGCAGCGAACATAGGCAATGGTATAAGCGGCGCCTAACCTATCGCCTATGTTGATATAGGCAGCACCTAAGCCATCACCTATGTTGACATGGGTGGCGCCTAACCTATTGCCTAAGTGAGGCAGTGAGCATTGGCATTGGTATAAGCGGCGCCTAACATATCGCCTATGTGGATATAGGCAGCGCCTAAGCCATCGCCTATGTTGACATAGGCAGCGCCTAACCTATCGCCTAAGTGAGGCAGTGAGCATAGGCAATGGTATAAGCGGCGCCTAACCTATCGCCATTGTTGATATAGGCGATGCCTAACCTATCGCCTATGTGAGGCAGTGAGCATAGGCAATGGTATAAGTGGCGCCTAACCTATCGCCTATGTTGATATAGGCAGCGCCTAACCTATCGTCTATATTGATATAGACGGCGCCTAACCTATCGCCTATATGGATAAAGGCGGCGCCTAAGCCATCGCCTATGTTGACATAGTCGGCACCTAACCTATCGCCTAAGTGAGGCAGTGAGCATAGGCAATGGTATAAGCGGCGCCTAACCTATCGCCTATGTTGGTATAGGCGGTGCCTAATCTATTGCCTATGTTGATATAGGCGGCGCCTAACCTATCGCCTAAGTGAGTCAGTGAGCATAGGCAATGGTATAAGCGGCGCCTAACCTATCGCCTATGTTGATATAGGCGGCGCCTAAGCCATTGCCTATGTTGACATAGGGGGTGCCTGACCTATCGCCTAAGTGAGGCAGTGAGCATTGCTAATGGTATAAGCGGCGCCGCCTGCGCCTAACCTATCACCTATGTTAATATAGGCGGCGCCTAACCTATCGCTTATGTTAATATAGGCGGCGCCTAAGCCATCGCCTATGTTGACAAAGGCGGCGCCTAACCCATCGCCTAATTAGGCAGTTAGAATAGGCAATGGTATAAGCGGCGCCTTACCTATCTCCTATGTTGATATAGGCGGCGCCTAAGCCATCACCTATGTTGACATAGGCTGCACCTAACCTATCGCCTAAGTAAGGTAGTGAGCATAGGCAATGGTATAAGCGACGCCTAACCTATCGCCTATGTTAATATAGGCGGCGCCTAAGCCATCGCCTATGTTGACAAAGGCGGCGCCTAACCTATCGCCTAATTACGCAGTGAGAATAGGCAATGGTACAAGTGGCGCCTTACCTATCTCCTATGTTGATATAGGCGGCGCCTAAGCCATCACCTATGTTGACATAGGCTGCACCTAACCTATCGCCTAAGTAAGGCAGTGAGCATAGGCAATGGTATAAGCGGCGCCTAACCTATCGCCTATGTTGATATAGGCAGCGCCTAACCTATCACCTATATAGATATAGACGGTGCCTAACCTATCGCCTATATGGATAAAGGCGGCGCCTAAGCCATCGCCTATGTTGACATAGGCTGCACGTAAGCCATCGCCTCTGTTGAAATAGGCATTTCGTAACCTATCACCTAAGAGAGGCAGTGAGCATAGGCAATGGTATAATCGGTGCCTAACAAATCACCTATATTGATATTAGCGGTGCCTAAGCCATCGCCTATGTTGACATAGGCGGCGCCTTACCTATCGCCTAAGTGAGGCAGTGAGCATAGGCAATGGTATAAGCGGCGCCTAACCTATCGCCAATGTCTATATAGGTGGCGCCTAACCTATCGCCTAAGTGAGGCAATGAGCATAGGCAATGGTATAAGCTGCTCCTAACCTATCGCCTATGTTGATATATGCGGTGCCTAATACATCGCCTATGTTGACATAGGCGGCGCCTAATATATCTTCAAAGTGTGGTAGTGTGCATAGGCAATGGTATAAGCGACGCCTAACCTATCACCTATGTCGATATAGGCGGCGCCTAAGCCATCGCCTATGTTGACATAGGCGGTGCATAATATATCTTCAAAGTGTGGTAGTGTGCATAGGCAATGGTATAAGCGACGCCTAACCTATCACCTATGTCGATACAGGCGGCGCCTAAGCCATCGCCTATGTTGATATAGGCGGTGCATAACCTATCCCCTAAGTGAGGCAGCGAACATAGGCAATGGTATAAGCGGCGCCTAACCTATCGCCTATGTTGATATAGGCAGCACCTAAGCCATCACCTATGTTGACATGGGTGGCGCCTAACCTATTGCCTAAGTGAGGCAGTGAGCATTGGCATTGGTATAAGCGGCGCCTAACATATCGCCTATGTGGATATAGGCAGCGCCTAAGCCATCGCCTATGTTGACATAGGCAGCGCCTAACCTATCGCCTAAGTGAGGCAGTGAGCATAGGCAATGGTATAAGCGGCGCCTAACCTATCGCCATTGTTGATATAGGCGATGCCTAACCTATCGCCTATGTGAGGCAGTGAGCATAGGCAATGGTATAAGCGGCGCCTAACCTATCGCCTATGTTGATATAGGCAGCGCCTAACCTATCGTCTATATTGATATAGACGGCGCCTAACCTATCGCCCATATGGATAAAGGCGACGCCTAAGCCATCGCCTATGTTGACATAGTCGGCACCTAACCTATCGCCTAAGTGAGGCAGTGAGCATAGGCAATGGTATAAGCGGCGCCTAACCTATCGCCTATGTTGGTATAGGCGGTGCCTAATCTATTGCCTATGTTGATATAGGCGGCGCCTAACCTATCGCCTAAGTGAGTCAGTGAGCATAGGCAATGGTATAAGCGGCGCCTAACCTATCGCCTATGTTGATATAGGCGGCGCCTAAGCCATTGCCTATGTTGACATAGGGGGTGCCTGACCTATCGCCTAAGTGAGGCAGTGAGCATTGCTAATGGTATAAGCGGCGCCGCCTGCGCCTAACCTATCACCTATGTTAATATAGGCGGCGCCTAACCTATCGCTTATGTTAATATAGGCGGCGCCTAAGCCATCGCCTATGTTGACAAAGGCGGCGCCTAACCTATCGCCTAATTAGGCAGTTAGAATAGGCAATGGTATAAGCGGCGCCTTACCTATCTCCTATGTTGATATAGGCGGCGCCTAAGCCATCACCTATGTTGACATAGGCTGCACCTAACCTATCGCCTAAGTAAGGTAGTGAGCATAGGCAATGGTATAAGCGACGCCTAACCTATCGCCTATGTTAATATAGGTGGCGCCTAAGCCATCGCCTATGTTGACAAAGGCGGCGCCTAACCTATCGCCTAATTACGCAGTGAGAATAGGCAATGGTACAAGTGGCGCCTTACCTATCTCCTATGTTGATATAGGCGGCGCCTAAGCCATCACCTATGTTGACATAGGCTGCACCTAACCTATCGCCTAAGTAAGGCAGTGAGCATAGGCAATGGTATAAGCGGCGCCTAACCTATCGCCTATGTTGATATAGGCAGCGCCTAACCTATCACCTATATAGATATAGACGGCGCCTAACCTATCGCCTATATGGATAAAGGCGGCGCCTAAGCCATCGCCTATGTTGACATAGGCTGCGCGTAAGCCATCGCCTATGTTGAAATAGGCATTTCGTAACCTATCACCTAAGAGAGGCAGTGAGCATAGGCAATGGTATAATCGGTGCCTAACTAATCACCTATGTTGATATTAGCGGTGCCTAAGCCATCGCCTATGTTGACATAGGCGGCGCCTTACCTATCGCCTAAGTGAGGCAGTGAGCATAGGCAATGGTATAAGCGGCGCCTAACCTATCGCCAATGTCTATATAGGTGGCGCCTAACCTATCGCCTAAGTGAGGCAATGAGCATAGGCAATGGTATAAGCTGCTCCTAACCTATCGCCTATGTTGATATATGCGGTGCCTAATACATCGCCTCTGTTGACATAGGCGGCGCCTAATATATCTTCAAAGTGTGGTAGTGTGCATAGGCAATGGTATAAGCGACGCCTAACCTATCACCTATGTCGATATAGGCGGCGCCTAAGCCATCGACTATGTTGACATAGGCGGTGCATAACATATCCCCTAAGTGAGGCAGCGAACATAGGCAATGGTATAAGCGCCGCCTAACCTATCGCCTATGTTGATATAGGCAGCACCTAAGCCATCACCTATGTTGACATGGGTGGCGCCTAACCTATTGCCTAGGTGAGGCAGTGAGCATTGGCATTGGTATAAGCGGCGCCTAACATATCGCCTATGTGGATATAGGCAGCGCCTAAGCTATCGCCTATGTTGGCATAGGCAGCGCCTAACCTATCACCTAAGTAAGGTAGTGAGCATAGGCAATGGTATAAGCGGCGCCTAACCTATCGCCATTGTTGATATAGGCGATGCCTAACCTATCACCTATGTGAGGCAGTGAGCATATGCAATGGTATAAGCGGCGCCTAACCTATCGCCTATGTTGATATAGGCAGCGCCTAACCTATCGTCTATATTGATATAGACGGCGTCTAACCTATCGCCTATATGGATAAAGGCGGCGCCTAAGCCATCGCCTATGTTGACATAGTCGGCACCTAACCTATCGCCTAAGTGAGGCAGTGAGCATAGGCAATGGTATGAGCGGCGCCTAACCTATCGCCTATGTTGGTATAGGCGGTGCCTAATCTATTGCCTATTTTGATATAGGCGGCGCCTAACCTATCGCCTAAGTGAGTCAGTGAGCATAGGCAATGGTATAAGCGGCGCCTAACCTATCGCTTTTGTTGATATAGGCGGCGCCTAAGCCATTGCCTATGTTGACATAGGGGGTGCCTGACCTATCGCCTAAGTGAGGCAGTGAGAATTGCTAATGGTATAAGCGGCGCCGCCTGCGCCTAACCTATCACCTATGTTAATATAGGCGGCGCCTAACCTATCGCTTATGTTAATATAGGCGGCGCCTAAGCCATCGCCTATGTTGACAAAGGCGGCGCCTAACCTATCGCCTAATTAGGCAGTTAGAATAGGCAATGGTATAAGCGGCGCCTTACCTATCTCCTAGGTTGATATAGGCGGCGCCTAAGCCATCACCTATATTGACATAGGCTGCACCTAACCTATCGCCTAAGTAAGGTAGTGAGCATAGGCAATGGTATAAGCGGCGCCTAACCTATCGCCTATGTTAATATAGGCGGCGCCTAAGCCATCGCCTATGTTGACAAAGGCGGCGCCTAACCTATCGCCTAATTAGGCAGTGAGAATAGGCAATGGTACAAGTGGCGCCTTACCTATCTCCTATGTTGATATAGGCGGCGCCTAAGCCATCACCTATGTTGACATAGGCTGCACCTAACCTCTCGCCTAAGTAAGGCAGTGAGCATAGGCAATGGAATAAGCGGCACCTAACCTATCGCCTATGTTTATATAGGAGGCGCCTAAGCCATCGCCCATATTGAAATAGTAGGTGCCTAATCTATCGCCAAAGTTAGGCAGTGAGCATAGGTAATGGTCTAAGCAGTGCCTAACCTATCGCCAATGTTGATATAGGAGGCGCTTAAGCCATTGCCTATGTTAACACAGGCGGTGCCTGACCTATCGCCTTTTTGAAGCAGTGAGCATAGGCAATGGTATAAGCGGCGCCGAACCTATCGCGTGAGTGAGGCTGTGAGCATAGGCAAT
This sequence comes from Capsicum pubescens, assembly GCA_030864215.1. Lineage (NCBI taxonomy): Eukaryota > Viridiplantae > Streptophyta > Magnoliopsida > Solanales > Solanaceae > Capsicum > Capsicum pubescens. The sequence goes on from CM061542.1 coordinate 305,968,247, forward strand.
GGAATAAGCGGTGCCTAACCTATCGCCTAGGTAGATATAGGCCGTGCCTAAGCCATCTCCTATGTTGACATAGGCGGCGCCTAACCAATTGCCTAAGTGAGGCAGTGAGAGTAGGCAATGGTATAAGCGACGCCTAACCTATCTTCTGTGTTGATATAGGCGGCGCCTCAGCCAACACCTATGTTGACATAGGCGGCACCTAACCTATCGCCTAAGTGAGGCAGTGAGCATAGGATATGGTATAAACGGCGCCCAACCTATCGCCTATATTGGTATAGGCGGTGCCTAATCTATCGAATATGTTAATATCAACGGCGCCTAACCTATTGCCTAAGTGAGGCAGTGAGCATAGAAAATGTTATAAGCGGTGGCTAACCTATTGTCTATGTTAAAATAGGGGGCGCCTAAGTCTTCGTCCATGTTGAAATAAAAGACGCCTAATCTATCGACAAATTGAGGCAGTGAGCATAGGCAATGGTATAATCGGTGCCTAACCTATCGCCTATGTTGATATATGTGGCGCCTATGCCATCGCCTATGTTGGTATAGGCGGTGCCTAATCTATTGCCTATGTTGATATAGGCGGCGCCTAACCTATCGCCTAAGTGAGTCAGTGAGCATAGGCAATGGTATAAGCGGCGCGTAACCTATCGTCTATGTTGATATAGGCGGCGCCTAAGCCATTGCCTATGTTGACATAGGGGGTGCCTGACCTATCGCCTAAGTGAGGCAGTGAGCATTGCTAATGGTATAAGCGGCGCCGCCTGCGCCTAACCTATCACCTATGTTAATATAGGCGGCGCCTAACCTATCGCTTATGTTAATATAGGCGGCGCCTAAGCCATCGCCTATGTTGACAAAGGCGGCGCCTAACCTATCGCCTAATTAGGCAGTTAGAATAGGCAATGGTATAAGCGGCGCCTTACCTATCTCCTATGTTGATATAGGCGGCGCCTAAGCCATCACCTATGTTGACATAGGCTGCACCTAACCTATCGCCTAAGTAAGGTAGTGAGCATAGGCAATGGTATAAGCGACGCCTAACCTATCGCCTATGTTACTATAGGTGGCGCCTAAGCCATCGCCTATGTTGACAAAGGCGGCGCCTAACCTATCGCCTAATTACGCAGTGAGATTAGGCAATGGTACAAGTGGCGCCTTACCTATCTCCTATGTTGATATAGGCGGCGCCTAAGCCATCACCTATGTTGACATAGGCTGCACCTAACCTATCGCCTAAGTAAGGCAGTGAGCATAGGCAATGGTATAAGCGGCGCCTAACCTATCGCCTATGTTGATATAGGCAGCGCCTAACCTATCACCTATATAGATATAGACGGCGCCTAACCTATCGCCTATATGGATAAAGGCGGCGCCTAAGCCATCGCCTATGTTGACATAGGCTGCGCGTAAGCCATCGCCTATGTTGAAATAGGCATTTCGTAACCTATCACCTAAGAGAGGCAGTGAGCATAGGCAATGGTATAATCGGTGCCTAACTAATCACCTATGTTGATATTAGCGGTGCCTAAGCCATCGCCTATGTTGACATAGGCGGCGCCTTACCTATCGCCTAAGTGAGGCAGTGAGCATAGGCAATGGTATAAGCGGCGCCTAACCTATCGCCAATGTCTATATAGGTGGCGCCTAACCTATCGCCTAAGTGAGGCAATAAGCATAGGCAATGGTATAAGCTGCTCCTAACCTATCGCCTATGTTGATATATGCGGTGCCTAATACATCGCCTATGTTGACATAGGCGGCGCCTAATATATCTTCAAAGTGTGGTAGTGTGCATAGGCAATGGTATAAGCGACGCCTAACCTATCACCTATGTCGATATAGGCTGCGCCTAAGCCATCGACTATGTTGACATAGGCGGTGCATAACATATCCCCTAAGTGAGGCAGCGAACATAGGCAATGGTATAAGCGGCGCCTAACCTATCGCCTATGTTGATATAGGCAGCACCTAAGCCATCACCTATGTTGACATGGGTGGCGCCTAACCTATTGCCTAGGTGAGGCAGTGAGCATTGGCATTGGTATAAGCGGCGCCTAACATATCGCCTATGTGGATATAGGCAGCGCCTAAGCCATCGCCTATGTTGGCATAGGCAGCGCCTAACCTATCACCTAAGTAAGGTAGTGAGCATAGGCAATGGTATAAGCGGCGCCTAACCTATCGCCATTGTTGATATAGGCGATGCCTAACCTATCACCTATGTGAGGCAGTGAGCATATGCAATGGTATAAGCGGCGCCTAACCTATCGCCTATGTTGATATAGGCAGCGCCTAACCTATCGTCTATATTGATATAGACGGCGTCTAACCTATCGCCTATATGGATAAAGGCGGCGCCTAAGCCATCGCCTATGTTGACATAGTCGGCACCTAACCTATCGCCTAAGTGAGGCAGTGAGCATAGGCAATGGTATGAGCGGCGCCTAACCTATCGCCTATGTTGGTATAGGCGGTGCCTAATCTATTGCCTATTTTGATATAGGCGGCGCCTAACCTATCGCCTAAGTGAGTCAGTGAGCATAGGCAATGGTATAAGCGGCGCCTAACCTATCGCCTTTGTTGATATAGGCGGCGCCTAAGCCATTGCCTATGTTGACATAGGGGGTGCCTGACCTATCGCCTAAGTGAGGCAGTGAGAATTGCTAATGGTATAAGCGGCGCCGCCTGCGCCTAACCTATCACCTATGTTAATATAGGCGGCGCCTAACCTATCGCTTATGTTAATATAGGCGGCGCCTAAGCCATCACCTATGTTGACAAAGGCGGCGCCTAACCTATCGCCTAATTAGGCAGTTAGAATAGGCAATGGTATAAGCGGCGCCTTACCTATCTCCTAGGTTGATATAGGCGGCGCCTAAGCCATCACCTATATTGACATAGGCTGCACCTAACCTATCGCCTAAGTAAGGTAGTGAGCATAGGCAATGGTATAAGCGGCGCCTAACCTATCGCCTATGTTAATATAGGCGGCGCCTAAGCCATCGCCTATGTTGACAAAGGCGGCGCCTAACCTATCGCCTAATTAGGCAGTGAGAATAGGCAATGGTACAAGTGGCGCCTTACCTATCTCCTATGTTGATATAGGCGGCGCCTAAGCCATCACCTATGTTGACATAGGCTGCACCTAACCTCTCGCCTAAGTAAGGCAGTGAGCATAGGCAATGGAATAAGCGGCACCTAACCTATCGCCTATGTTTATATAGGAGGCGCCTAAGCCATCGCCCATATTGAAATAGTAGGTGCCTAATCTATCGCCAAAGTTAGGCAGTGAGCATAGGTAATGGTCTAAGCAGTGCCTAACCTATCGCCAATGTTGATATAGGAGGCGCTTAAGCCATTGCCTATGTTAACACAGGCGGTGCCTGACCTATCGCCTTTTTGAAGCAGTGAGCATAGGCAATGGTATAAGCGGCGCCGAACCTATCGCGTGAGTGAGGCTGTGAGCATAGGCAATGGAATAAGCGGTGCCTAACCTATCGCCTAGGTAGATATAGGCCGTGCCTAAGCCATCTCCTATGTTGACATAGGCGGCGCCTAACCAATTGCCTAAGTGAGGCAGTGAGAGTAGGCAATGGTATAAGCGACGCCTAACCTATCTTCTGTGTTGATATAGGCGGCGCCTCAGCCAACACCTATGTTGACATAGGCGGCACCTAACCTATCGCCTAAGTGAGGCAGTGAGCATAGGATATGGTATAAACGGCGCCCAACCTATCGCCTATATTGGTATAGGCGGTGCCTAATCTATCGAATATGTTAATATCAACGGCGCCTAACCTATTGCCTAAGTGAGGCAGTGAGCATAGAAAATGTTATAAGCGGTGGCTAACCTATTGTCTATGTTAAAATAGGGGGCGCCTAAGTCTTCGTCCATGTTGAAATAAAAGACGCCTAATCTATCGACAAATTGAGGCAGTGAGCATAGGCAATGGTATAATCGGTGCCTAACCTATCGCCTATGTTGATATATGTGGCGCCTATGCCATCGCCTATATTGGTATAGGCGGTGCCTAATCTATCGAATATGTTAATATCAACGGCGCCTAACCTATTGCCTAAGTGAGGCAGTGAGCATAGAAAATGTTATAAGCGGTGCCTAACCTATTGTCTATGTTAAAATAGGGGGCGCCTAAGTCTTCGTCCATGTTGAAATAAAAGACGCCTAATCTATCGCCAAATTGAGGCAGTGAGCATAGGCAATGGTATAATCGGTGCCTAACCTATCGCCTATGTTGATATATGTGGCGCCTATGCCATCGCCTATGTTGACATAGGCGTTGCCTAACCTATCGCCTATGTTGATATAGGCAGCGCCAAAGCAATCGTCTATGTTGACTTAGGAGGCCCCTAACCTATCGCCTAAGTGAGCCAGTGAGAATAGGTAATGGAATAAGCGGAGCCTAACCCATCACCTATGTTGATATAGGCAGCGCCTAAGCCATCGCCTATGTTGACATAAGCGGCGCGTAAGCCATCGCCTATGTTGAAATAGGCATTTCGTAACCTATCATCTATGAGAGGCAGTGAGCATAGGCAATGGTATAATCGGTGCCTAACAAATCGCCTATGTTGATATTAGCGGTGCCTAAGCCATCGCCTATGTTGACATAGGCGGCGCCTTACCTATCGCCTAAGTGAGGCAGTGAGCATAGGCAATGGTATAAGCGGCGCCTAACCTATCGCCTATGTTGATAGAGGCAGCACCTAAGCCATCACCTATGTTGACATGGGTGGCGCCTAACCTATTGCCTAAGTGAGGCAGTGAGCATTGGCATTGGTATAAGCGGCGCCTAACATATCGCCTATGTGGATATAGGCAGCGCCTAAGCCATCGTCTATGTTGACATAGGCAGCGCCTAACCTATCGCCTAAGTGAGGCAGTGAGCATAGGCAATGGTATAAGCGATGCCTAACCTATCGCCTATGTTAATATAGGCGGTGCCTAAGCCATCGCCTATGTTGACAAAGGCGGCGCCTAACCTATCGCCTAATTACGCAGTGAGAATAGGCAATGGTACAAGTGGCGCCTTACCTATCTCCTATGTTGATATAGGCGGCGCCTAAGCCATCACCTATGTTGACATAGGCTGCACCTAACCTATCGCCTAAGTAAGGCAGTGAGCATAGGCAATGGTATAAGCGGCACCTAACCTATCGCCTATGTTGATATAGGCAGCGCCTAACCTATCACCTATATAGATATAGACGGCGCCTAACCTATCGCCTATATGGATAAAGGCGGCGCCTAAGCCATCGCCTATGTTGACATAGGCTGCGCGTAAGCCATCGCCTATGTTGAAATAGGCATTTCGTAACCTATCACCTAAGAGAGGCAGTGAGCATAGGCAATGGTATAATCGGTGCCTAACAAATCACCTATGTTGATATTAGCGGTGCCTAAGCCATCGCCTATGTTGACATAGGCGGCGCCTTACCTATCGCCTAAGTGAGGCAGTGAGCATAGGCAATGGTATAAGCGGCGCCTAACCTATCGCCAATGTCTATATAGGTGGCGCCTAACCTATCGCCTAAGTGAGGCAATGAGCATAGGCAATGGTATAAGCTGCTCCTAACCTATCGCCTATGTTGATATATGCGGTGCCTAATACATCGCCTATGTTGACATAGGCGGCGCCTAATATATCTTCAAAGTGTGGTAGTGTGCATAGGCAATGGTATAAGCGACGCCTAACCTATCACCTATGTCGATATAGGCGGCGCCTAAGCCATCGCCTATGTTGACATAGGCGGTGCATAACATATCCCCTAAGTGAGGCAGCGAACATAGGCAATGGTATAAGCGGCGCCTAACCTATCGCCTATGTTGATATAGGCAGCACCTAAGCCATCACCTATGTTGACATGGGTGGCGCCTAACCTATTGCCTAGGTGAGGCAGTGAGCATTGGCATTGGTATAAGCGGCGCCTAACATATCGCCTATGTGGATATAGGCAGCGCCTAAGCCATCGCCTATGTTGGCATAGGCAGCGCCTAACCTATCACCTAAGTAAGGTAGTGAGCATAGGCAATGGTATAAGCGGCGCCTAACCTATCGCCATTGTTGATATAGGCGATGCCTAACCTATCACCTATGTGAGGCAGTGAGCATATGCAATGGTATAAGCGGCGCCTAACCTATCGCCTATGTTGATATAGGCAGCGCCTAACCTATCGTCTATATTGATATAGACGGCGTCTAACCTATCGCCTATATGGATAAAGGCGGCGCCTAAGCCATCGCCTATGTTGACATAGTCGGCACCTAACCTATCGCCTAAGTGAGGCAGTGAGCATAGGAAATGGTATGAGCGGCGCCTAACCTATCGCCTATGTTGGTATAGGCGGTGCCTAATCTATTGCCTATTTTGATATAGGCGGCGCCTAACCTATCGCCTAAGTGAGTCAGTGAGCATAGGCAATGGTATAAGCGGCGCCTAACCTATCGCCTTTGTTGATATAGGCGGCGCCTAAGCCATTGCCTATGTTGACATAGGGGGTGCCTGACCTATCGCCTAAGTGAGGCAGTGAGAATTGCTAATGGTATAAGCGGCGCCGCCTGCGCCTAACCTATCACCTATGTTAATATAGGCGGCGCCTAACCTATCGCTTATGTTAATATAGGCGGCGCCTAAGCCATCGCCTATGTTGACAAAGGCGGCGCCTAACCTATCGCCTAATTAGGTAGTTAGAATAGGCAATGGTATAAGCGGCGCCTTACCTATCTCCTAGGTTGATATAGGCGGCGCCTAAGCCATCACCTATATTGACATAGGCTGCACCTAACCTATCGCCTAAGTAAGGTAGTGAGCATAGGCAATGGTATAAGCGGCGCCTAACCTATCGCCTATGTTAATATAGGCGGCGCCTAAGCCATCGCCTATGTTGACAAAGGCGGCGCCTAACCTATCGCCTAATTAGGCAGTGAGAATAGGCAATGGTACAAGTGGCGCCTTACCTATCTCCTATGTTGATATAGGCGGCGCCTAAGCCATCACCTATGTTGACATAGGCTGCACCTAACCTATCGCCTAAGTAAGGCAGTGAGCATAGGCAATGGAATAAGCGGCACCTAACCTATCGCCTATGTTTATATAGGAGGCGCCTAAGCCATCGCCCATATTGAAATAGTAGGTGCCTAATCTATCGCCAAAGTGAGGCAGTGAGCATAGGTAATGGTCTAAGCAGTGCCTAACCTATCGCCTATGTTGATATAGGTGGCGCTTAAGCCATTGCCTATGTTAACACAGGCGGTGCCTGACCTATCGCCTTTTTGAAGCAGTGAGCATAGGCAATGGTATAAGCGGCGCCGAACCTATCGCGTGAGTGAGGCTGTGAGCATAGGGAATGGAATAAGCGGTGCCTAACCTAACCTATCGCCTAAGTTAGGCAGTGAGCATAGGATATGGTATAAACGGCGCCCAACCTATCGCCTATATTGGTATAGGCGGTGCCTAATCTATCGAATATGTTAATATCAACGGCGCCTAACCTATTGCCTAAGTGAGGCAGTGAGCATAGAAAATGTTATAAGCGGTGCCTAACCTATTGTCTATGTTAAAATAGGGGGCGCCTAAGTCTTCGTCCATGTTGAAATAAAAGACGCCTAATCTATCGCCAAATTGAGGCAGTGAGCATAGGCAATGGTATAATCGGCGCCTAACCTATCGCCTATGTTGATATATGTGGCGCCTATGCCATCGCCTATGTTGACATAGGCGTTGCCTAACCTATCGCCTATGTTGATATAGGCAGCGCCAAAGCAATCGCCTATGTTGACTTAGGAGGCCCCTAACCTATCGCCTAAGTGAGCCAGTGAGAATAGGTAATGGAATAAGCGGAGCCTAACCTATCACCTATGTTGATATAGGCAGCGCCTAAGCCATCGCCTATGTTGACATAAGCAGCGCGTAAGCCATCGCCTATGTTGAAATAGGCATTTCGTAACCTATCACCTATGAGAGGCAGTGAGCATAGGCAATGGTATAATCGGTGCCTAACAAATCGCCTATGTTGATATTAGCGGTGCCTAAGCCATCGCCTATGTTGACATAGGCGGCGCCTTACCTATCGCCTAAGTGAGGCAGTGAGCATAGGCAATGGTATAAGCGGCGCCTAACCTATCGCCTATGTTGATAGAGGCAGCACCTAAACCATCACCTATGTTGACATGGGTGGCGCCTAACCTATTGCCTAAGTGAGGCAGTGAGCATTGGCATTGGTATAAGCGGCGCCTAACATATCGCCTATGTGGATATAGGCAGCGCCTAAGCCATCGCCTATGTTGACATAGGCAGCGCCTAACCTATCGCCTAAGTGAGGCAGTGAGCATAGGCAATGGTATAAGCGGCGCCTAACCTATCGCCATTGTTGATATAGGCGATGCCTAACCTATCGCCGAAGTGAGGCAGTAAGCATAGGCAATGGTATAAGCGGCGCCTAACCTATCGCCTATGTTGATATAGGCAGCGCCTAACCTATCGTCTATATTGATATACACGGCGCCTAACCTATCGCCTATATGGATAAAGGCGGCGCCTAAGCCATCGCCTATGTTGACATAGTCGGCACCTAACCTATCGCCTAAGTGAGGCAGTGAGCATAGGCAATGGTATAAGCGGCGCCTAACCTATCGCCTATGTTGGTATGGGCGGTGCCTAATCTATTGCCTATGTTGATATAGGCGGCGCCTAACCTATCTCCTAAGTGAGTCAGTGAGCATAGGCAATGGTATAAGCGGCTCCTAACCTATCGCCTATGTTGATATAGGCGGCGCCTAAGCCATTGCCTATGTTGACATAGGGGGTGCCTGACCTATCGCCTAAGTAAGGCAGTGAGCATTGGCAATGGTATAAGCGGCACCTAACCTATCATCTATGTTAATATAGGCGGCGCCTAACCTATCGCCTATGTTAATATAGGCGGCGCCTAAGCCATCGCCTATGTTGACAAAGGCGGCGCCTAACCTATCGCCTAATTAGGCAGTTAGAATAGGCAATGGTATAAGCGGAGCCTTACCTATCTCCTATGTTGATATAGGTGGCGCCTAAGCCATCACCTATGTTGACATAGGCTACACCTAACCTATCGCCTAAGTAAGGTAGTGAACATAGGCAATGGTACAAGCGGCGCCTAACCTATCGCCTATGTTGATATAGGCGGCGCCTAACCCATCGCCTATGTTGACATAGGCGGCGCGTAAGCCCTCGCCTATGTTGAAATAGGCATTTCGTAACCTATCACCTAAGAGAGGCAGTGAGCATAGGCAATGGTATAATCGGTGCCTAACAAATCGCCTATGTTGATATTAGCGGTGCCTAAGCCATCGCCTATGTTGACATAGGCGGCGCCTTACCTATCGCCTAAGTGAGGCAGTGAACATAGGCAATGGTATAAGCGGCGCCTAACCTATCGCCTATGTCTATATAGGTGGAGCCTAACCTATCGCCTAAGTGAGGCAATGAGCATAGGCAATGGTATAAGCCGCTCCTAACCTATCGCCTATGTTGATATAGGCGGTGCCTAATACATCGCCTATGTTGACATAGGCGGCGCCTAATATATCTTCGAAGTGTGGTAGTGTGCATAGGCAATGCTATAAGCGACGCCTAACCTATCACCTATGTCGATATAGGCGGCGCCTAAGCCATCGCCTATGTTGACATAGGCGGTGCATAACCTATCCCCAAAGTGAGGCAGCGAACATAGGCAATGGTATAAGCGGCGCCTAACCTATCGCCTATGTTGATATAGGCAGCACCTAACCCATCACCTATGTTGACAAGGGTGGCGCCTAACCTATTGCCTAAGTGAAGCAGTGAGCATTGGCATTGGTATAAGCAGCGCCTAACATATCGCCGATGTGGATATAGGCAGCGCCTAAGCCATCGCCTATGTTGACATAGGCAGCGCCTAACCTATCACCTAAGTGAGGCAGTAAGCATAGGCAATCGTATAAGCGGCGCCTAAGCCATCGCCCATATTGAAATAGTAGGTGCCTAATCTATCACCAAAGTTAGGCAGTGAGCATAGGCAATGGTCTAAGCAGTGCCTAACCTATCGCCTATGTTGATATAGGAGGCGTTAAGCCATTGCCTATGTTAACATAGGCGGTGCCTGACCTATCCCCTTTTTGAAGCAGTGAGCATAGGCAATGGTATAAGCGGCGCCGAACCTATCGCCTGAGTGAGGCTGTGAGCATAGGCAATGGTATAAGCGGTGCCTAACCTATCGCCTATGTAGATATAGGCCTTGCCTAAGCCATCGCCTATGTTGACATAGGCGGCGCCTAACCAATTGCCTAAGTGAGGCAATGAGAGTAGGCAATGGTATAAGCGACGCCTAACCAATCTTCTGTGTTGATATAGGCGGCGTCTCATCCAACACCTATGTTGACATAGGCGGCACCTAACCTATCGTCCAAGTGAGGCAGTGAGCATAGGATATGGTATAAACGGCGCCTAACCTATCGCCTATATTGGTATAGGCGGTGCCTAATCTATCGAATATGTTAATATCGGTGGCGCCTAACCTATTGCCTAAGTGAGGCAGTGAGCATAGAAAATGTTATAAGCGGTGCCTAACCTATTGTCTATGTTGAAATAGGGGGCGCCTAAGTCTTCGTCCATGTTGAAATAAAAGGCGCCTAATCTATCGCCAAATTGAGGCAGTGAGCATAGGCAATGGTATAATCGGCGCCTAACCTATCGTCTATGTTGATATATGTGGCGCCTATGCCATCGCCTATGTTGACATAGGCGTTGCCTAACCTATCGCCTATGTTGATATAGGCAGCGCCAAAGCCATCGCCTATGTTAACTTAGGAGGCCCCTAACCTATCGCCTAAGTGAGCCAGTGAGAATAGGTAATGGAATAAGCAGAGCCTAACCTATCACCTATGTTGATATAGGCAGCGCCTAAGCCATCGCCAATGTTGACATAGGCGGCGCGTAAGCCATCGCCTATGTTGAAATAGGCATTTCGTAACCTATCACCTAAGAGAGGCAGTGAGCATAGGCAATGGTATAATCGGTGCCTAACAAATCGCCTATGTTGATATTAGCGGTGCCTAAGCCATCGCCTATGATGACATAGGCGGCGCCTTACCTATCACCTAAGTGAGGCAGTGAGCATAGGCAATGGTATAAGCGGCGCCTAACCTATCGCCGATGTCTATATAGGTGGCGCCTAACCTATCGCCTAAGTGTGGCAATGAGCATAGGCAATGGTATAAGCCGCTCCTAACCTATCGCCTATGTTGATATAGGCGGTGCCTAATACATCGCCTATGTTGACATAAGCGGCGCCTAATATATCTTCGAAGTGTAGTAGTGTGCATAGGAAATGGTATATGCGACGCCTAACCTATCACCTATGTCGATATAGGCGGCGCCTAAGCCATCGCCTATGTTGACATAGGCGGTGCATAACCTATCCCCTAAGTTAGGCAGCGAACATAGGCAATGGTATAAGCGGCGCCTAACCTATCGCCTATGTTGATATAGGCAGCACCTAAGCCATCACCTATGTTGACATGGGTGGCGCCTAACCTATTGCCTAAGTGAGGCAGTGAGCATTGGCATTGGTATAAGCGGCGCCTAACATATCGCCTATGTGGATATAGGAAGCGCCTAAGCCATCGCCTATGTTGACATAGGTGGCGCCTAACCTATCGCCTAAGTGAGGCAGTGAGCATAGGCAATGGCATATGCGGCGCCTAACCTATCGCCATTGTTGATATAGGCGATGCCTAACCTATCTCCTAAGTGAGGCAGTGAGCATAGGCAATGGTATAAGCGGCGCCTAACCTATCGCCTATGTTGATATAGGCAGCGCCTAACCTATCGTCTATATTGATATAGACGGGGCCTAACCTATCGCCTATATGGATAAAGGCGGCGCCTAAGCCATCGCCTATGTTGACATAGTCGGCACCTAACCTATCGCCTAAGTGAGGCAGTGAGCATAGGCAATGGTATAAGCGGCGCCTAACCTATAGCCTATGTTGGTATAGGCGGTGCCTAATCTTTCGCCTATGTTGATATAGGCGGCGCCGAACCTATCGCCTAAGTGATTCAGTGAGCATAGGCAATGGTATAAGCAGCGCCTAACCTATCGCCTATGTAGATATAGGCGGCGCCTAAGCCATTGCCTATGTTGACATAGGGGGTGCCTGACCTATCGCCTAAGTGAGGCAGTGAGCATTGGCAATGGTATAAGCGGCGCCTAACCTATCACCTATGTTAATATAGGTGGCGCCTAACCTATCGCCTATGTTAATATAGGCGGCGCCTAAGCCATCGCCTATGTTGACAAAGGCGGCGCCTAACCTATCGCCTAATTAGGCAGTTAGAATTGGCAATGGTATAAGCGGCGCCTTACCTATCTCCTATGTTGATATAGGCGGCGCCTAAGCCATCACCTATGTTGACATAGGCTGCACCTAATCTATCGCCTAAGTAAGGTAGTGAGCATAGGCAATGGTATAAGCGGCGCCTAATCTATCGCCTATGTTAATATAGGCGGCGCCTAAGCAATCGCCTATGTTGACAAAGGCGGCGCCTAACCTATCGCCTAATTAGGCAGTGAGAATAGGCAATGGTACAAGTGGCGCCTTACCTATTTCCTATGTTGATATAGGCGGCGCCTAAGCCATCACCTATGTTGACATAGGCTGCACCTAACCTATCGCCTAAGTAAGGCAGTGAGCATAGGCAATGGTATAAGCGGCACCTAACCTATCGCCTATGTTTATATAGGAGGCGCCTAAGCCATCGCCCATATTGAAATAGTAGGTGCCTAATCTATCGCCAAAGTTAGGCAGTGAGCATAGGCAATGGTCTAAGCGGTGCCTGACCTATCGCCTTTTTGAAGCAGTGAGCATAGGCAATGGTATAAGCGGCGCCGAACCTATCGCCTGAGTGAGGCTGTGAGCATAGGCAATGGTATAAGCGGTGCCTAACCTATCGCCTATGTAGATATGGGCCGTGCCTAAGCCATCGCCTATGTTAACATAGGCGGCGCCTAACCAATTGCCTAAGTGAGGCAGTGAGAGTAGGCAATGGTATAAGCGACGCCTAACCAATCTTCTGTGTTGATATAGGCGGCGCCTCAGCCAATACCTATGTTGACATAGGCGGCACCTAACCTATCGCCTAAGTGAGGCAGTGACCATAGGATATGGTATAAGCGGCGCCTAACCTATCGCCTATATTGGTATATGCGGTGCATAATCTATCGAATATGTTAATATCGGCGACGCCTAACCTATTGCCTAAGTGAGGCAGTGAGCATAGAAAATGTTATAAGCGGTGCCTAACCAATTGTCTATGTTGAAATAGGGGGCGCCTAAGTCTTCGTCCATGTTGAAATAAAAGGCGCCTAATCTATCGCCAAATTGAGGCAGTGAGCATAGGCAATGGTATAATCGGCGCCTAACCTATCGCCTATGTTGATATATGTGGCGCCTATGCCATCGCCTATGTTGACATAGGCGTTGCCTAACCTATCGCCTATGTTGATATAGGCAACGCCAAAGCCATCGCCTATGTTGACATAGGCGGCGCGTAAGCCATTGCCTATGTTGAAATAGGCATTTCGTAACCTATCACCTAAGAGAGGCAGTGAGCATAGGCAATGGTATAATCGGTGCCTAACAAATCGCCTATATTGATATTAGCGGTGCCTAAGCCATCCCCTATGTTGACATAGGAGGCGCCTTACCTATCGCTTAAGTGAGGCAGTGAGCATAGGCAATGGTATAAGCGGCGCCTAACCTATCGCCTATGTCTATATAGGTGGAGCCTAACCTATCGCCTAAGTGAGGCAATGAGCATAGGCAATGGTATAAGCCGTTCCTATCCTATCGCCTATGTTGATATAGGCGGTGCTTAATACATCGCCTATGTTGACATAGGCGGCGCCTAATATATCTTCGAAGTGTGGTAGTGTGCATAGGCAATGGTATAAGCGACGCCTAACCTATCACCTATGTCGATATAGGCGGCGCCTAAGCCATCGCCTATGTTGACATAGGCGGTGCATAACCTATCTCCTAAGTGAGGCAGCGAACATAGGCAATGGTATAAGCGGCGCCTAACCTATCGCCTATGTTGATATAGGCAGCACCTAAGCCATCACCTATGTTGACATGGGTGGCGCCGAACCTATTGCCTAAGTGAGGCAGTGAGCATTGGCATTGGTATAAGCGGCGCCTAACATATCGCCTATGTGGATATAGGCAGCGCCTAACCCATCGCCTAAGTGAGGCAGTGAGCATAGGCAATGGTATAAGCGGCGCCTAACCTATCGCCATTGTTGATATAGGCGATGCCTAACCTATCGCCTAAGTGAGGCAGTGAGCATAGGCAATGGTATAAGCGGCGCCAAACTTATCGCCTATGTTGATATAGGCAGCGCCTAACCTATCGTCTATATTGATATAGACGGCGCCTAACCTATCGCCTATATGGGTAAAGGCGGCGCCTAAGCCATCGCCTATGTTGACATAGAAAGCGCCTAACCTATCGCCTAAGTGAGGCAGTGAGCATAGGCAATGGTGTAAGCGGCGCCTATCCTATCGTCATTGTTGATATAGGCGGTTCCTAACCTATCGCCTATGTGAGCTAGTGAGAATAGGTAATGGCATAAGCGGTGCCAAACCTATCGCCTATGTTAATATAGGAGGCGCCTAACCTATCGCCTGAGTGAGGCTGTGAGCATAGGCAATGGTATAAGCAGCGCCTAACCTATCGCCTATGTAGATATAGGCCGCGCCTAAGCCATCACCTATGTTGACATAGGCGGCGCCTAACCAATTGCCTAAGTGAGGTAGTGAGAATAGGCAATGGTATAAGCGACGCCTAACCTATCTCCAATGTTGATATAGGTGGCGCCTAAGCCATCACCTATGTTGACATAGGCGGCACCTAACCTATCGCCTAAGTGAGTCAGTGAGCATAGGCAATGGTATAAGCGGCGCCTAACCTATCGCCTATATTGGTATAGGCGGTGCCTAATCTATCGCCTATGTTGATATAGGCGGCGCCTAACCTATCGCCTAAGTGACGCAGTGAGCATAGGCAATGGTATAAGCGGCGCCTAACATATCGCCTATGTGGATATAGGCGGCGCCTAAGCCATCGCCTATGTTGACATAGGCGGCGCCTAACCTATCGCCTATGTGAGGCAGAGAGCATAGGAAATGGTATAAGCGGCGCCTAACCTATCTCCATTGTTGATATAGGCGATGCCTAACCTATCGCCTAAGTGATGCAGTGAGCATAGGCAATGGTATAAGCGGCGCATAACCTATCGCCTATGTTGATATAGGAAGCCCCTAACCTATCGTCTATATTGATATAGACAGCGCCTAACCTATCGCCTATGTGGATAAAGGCGGCGCCTAAGCCATAGCCTATGTTGACATAGGCAGCGCCTAACCTATCGCCTAAGTAAGGCAGTGAGCATAGGCAATGGTGTAAGCGGCGCCTAACCTACGGCCATTGTTGATATAGGCGGGGCCTAACCTATCGCCTATGTGAGCTAGTGAGCATAGGTAATGGTATAAGCGGTGCCTAACCTATCGCCTATGTTAATATAGGAGGCGCCTAACCTATCGCCTGAGTGAGGCTGTGAGCATAGGCAATGGTATAAGCAGCGCCTAACCTATCGCCTATGTAGATATAGGCCGCGCCTAAGCCATCGCCTATGTTGATATAGGCGGCGCCTTACCAATTGCCTAAGTGAGGCAGTGAGAATAGGCAATGGTATAAGCGACGCCTAACCTATCTCCTATGTTGATATAGGTGGCGCCTAAGCCATCACATATGTTGAAATAGGCGGCACCTAACCTATCGCCTAAGTGAGGCAGTGAGCATAGGCAATTGTATAAGCGGCGCCTAACCTATCGCCTATGTTGGTATAGGCGGTGCCTAATCTATCGCCTATGTTGATATAGGCGGCGCCTAACCTATCGCCTAAGTGAGGCAGCGAGCATAGGAAATGGTATAAGCGGCGCCTAACCTATCGCCTATGTTGATATAGGCGGCGCATAAGCCATTGCCTATGTTGACATAGGGGGGGCCCGACCTATCGCCTAAGTGAGGCAGTGAGCATTGGCAATGGTATAAACGGCGTCTAACCTATCGCCTATGTTAATATAGGCGGCGCCTAAGCCATCACCTATGTTGACAAAGGCGGCGCCTAACCTATCGCCTTATTAGGCAGTCAGAATAGGAAATGGTATAAGCGGCGCCTAACCTATCTCCTATGTTGATATAGGCGGGGCCTAATCAATCACCTATGTTGACATAGGCTGCACCTAACCTATCGCCTAATTGAGGCAGTGAGCATAGGCAATGGTATAAGCGGCACCTAACCATCGCCTATGTTGATATAGGTGGCGCCTAACCTATCGCCTATGTTGACATAGGCTGCACCTAATCTATCTCCTAAGGTTACATAGGCGGCGCCTAACCTATCGTCTAAGTGAGGCAGTGAGCATAGGCAATGGTATAAGCGGCGCCTAACCTATCGCCTATGTTGATTTAGGCGGCACCTAAGCCATCTCCTACGTTGACATAGGCTGCGCCTAACCTATCGCCTCAGTTAGGAAGTGAACATAGGCAATGGTATAAGCGGCGCCTAACATATCGCCTATGATGATATAGGCGGTGCCTAAGCCATCGTCTATGATGACATAGGAGGCCCCTAACCTATCACCTAATTAGGCAGTGAGAATAGGAAATGGTATAAGCGGTGCCTAACCTATCTCCTATGTTGATATAGGCGGTGCCTAAGCCATCACCCATGTTGACATAGGTTGCACCTAACCTATCGCCTAAGTAAGGCAGTGAGCATAGGCAATGGTATAAGCGGCACCTAACTTATTGCCTATGTTGATATAGGTGGCGCCTAACCTATCACCTATGTTGATATAGGCGGCGCGTAACCTATCGCCAAAGTGAGGCAGTGAGCATAGGCTATGGTATAAGCGGCGCTTAACCTATTGCCTATGTTGATATAGGAGGCAGCTAAGCCATCGCCCATGTCGAAATCGGAGGCACCTAATCTATCGCCATTGTTGATATAGGCGGTGCCTAACGTATCGCCTATGTGAGGTAGTGAGCATAGGTAATGGTATAAGCGGCGCCTAACCTATCGCCTATGTTAATATAGGAGGCGCCAAACCTATCGCCTGAGTGAGTCTATGAGCATAGGGAATGGTATAAGCGGCGCCTAACCTATCGCCTATGTAGATATAGGCTGCGCCTAAGCCATCGCCTATGTTGACATAGGCGGCGCCTAACCAATTGCCAATTTTGTTACAAGCGGTGCCTAAGCCGTCGCCTATATTGACATGGGTGGCGCTTAACCTATCGCCTAAGTGAGTCTGTGAACATAAGAAATGGTATAAGCGGCGACTAACCTACCGCCTATGTTGATATAGATGGCGCCTAAGCCATCGCCTATGTTGACATAGGCGGCCCCTAACCTATTGCCTAAGTGAGGCAGTGAGAATAGGTAATGGTATAAGTGGTGCCAAACCTATCGCCTAAGTGAGGCAGTGAGCATAGCCAATGGTATAAGCGGCACCAACTCTATCCCCTATGTTGATATAGGCGGCGCCAAACCTATCGCCTACGTTGATATAGGCTGCGCCTAACCTAGCGCCTAAGTGAGGAAGTGAGCATAGGCAATGTTATAAGCGGCGCCTAACCTATCGTCTATGTTGATAAAGGCGGCTCCTAAGCCATCGCCTTTGTTAGCATAGGCGACGCCTAACCTATCGCCTAAGTTAGGCAGTGAGCATAGGCAATGGTATAAGCGGCGCCTAACCTACCGCCTATGTTGATATAGATGGAGCCTAAGCCATCGCCTATGTTGACATAGGCGGCCCCTAACCTATTTTCTAAGTGAGGCAGTGAGAATAGGTAATTGTATAAGCGGCGCCTAACCTATAGCCTAAGTGAGGCAGTAAGCATAGGACGTGGTATAAGCGGCACCTAACCTATCACTTATATTGATATAGGCAGCGCATAAGCCATCGCCTATATTGATATAGGCGGTGCCTAACCTATCGCCTAAGTGAGGCAATGAGCATAGGTAATGGTATAAGCGGCGCCTAACCTATCGCCTATGTTGATATAGGCGGCGCCTAAGCCATCGCCTATGTTGACATATGCGGTGCCTAACCTATCGCCAAAGTGAGGTAGTGAGCATCGGCAATGGTATAAGCAGCGCCTAACCTATCGCCTGTGTTGATATAGGGGGCACCTACGCCATCGCAAATATTGACATAGGCGGTGCCTAACCTATCGCCTAAATAAGGCTGTGAGCATAGGCAATGGTATAAGCGACGCCTAACCTATCGCTTATATGGATATAGGCAGCGCCTAAGCCATCGACTTTGTTAACATAGGCGGCGCCTAACCAATCTCCTAAGTGAGGCAGTGAGATTAGGAAATGGTATAAGCGGTGCCGAACCTATCTCCTATGTTAATATAGGAGGCGCCTAAGCCATCACCTATGTTGACACAGGTGGCTCCTAATCTATCGCCTAAGTGAGGCTGTGAGCATAGGAAATGGTATAAGCGGCGCCTAACCTATCTCCTTTGTTGATATAGGCAGCGCTTAACCTATCGCCAATATTGATATAGATGGCACCTAACCTATCTCCTATGTTGATATTGGCGGCACCTATGTCATCGCCTTTGATGACATAGGCGGTGCCTAACCAATCTTCTATGTGAGGCAGTTAGAATAGGAAATGGTATAAGCGGCGCCTAACCTATCTCCTAGGTTGATATAGGCGGTTCCTAAGCCATCACCTATGTTGACATAGGCGGCTCCTAACCTATCGCCTAAGTGAGGCAATGAGCATAGGTAATGGTATAAGCAGCGCCTAAACTATCGCCTATGTTTATATAGGCGGAGCCTATGCCCTCGCCTATGTTGACATAGGCGGCGCCTAAACTATCACCTTAGTGAGGCAGTGGGCATAGGTAATGGTATAAGCGGCGCCAAACCTATCTCCTAAGTGAGACAGTGAGCATAGGCAATGGTACAAGCGGCGCCAAATCTATCCCCTATGTTGATATAAGCGGCGCCAAACCTATCGCCTATGTTGTTATAGGCAGCGCCTAACCTATCGCCTATGTGAGGAAGTGAGCATAGGAAATGGTATAAGCGGCGCCTAAACTATCGCCTATGTTGATATAGGCGGCACCTAAACCATCGTCAATGTTGACATATGCGGCGCCTAACCTATCGCCTAAGTGAGTCAGTGAGCATAGGCAATGGTATAAGCGGCGCCTAACCTATCGCCTATATTGATATAGGCGTCGCCTAAGACATCACCTATGTTGACATGGGCGGCGCTTAAACTATCGCCTAAGTGAGGTAGTGAGCATAGGCATTTGTATAAGCGGCGCTTAACCTATCGCCAATATTGATATAGACGGCGCCTTACATATTGCCTATGTTGATATAGGCGGCACCTAAGCCATCGCCTTTGTTGACATAGGCGGCGCCTAACAAATATACTAAGTGAGACAGTGAGAATAGGCAATGGTATAAGTGGCGCCTAACCTATATCCTGTGTAGATATAGGCGACGCCTAAGCCATCACCTATGTTGACATAGGCGACACCTAACCTATCGCATAAGTGAGGAAGTGAGCATAGGGAATGGTATAAGCGGCGCCTAACCTATCTCCTATGTTGATATAGGCAGCCCCTAACCTATCGCCTATATTAATATAGGCAGCGCCTAACCTATCGCCTATGTTGATATAGGCACCGCCTAAACCATCGCCAATGTTGACATAGGCGGCGCCTAACCAATCGTCTAAGTGAGGCAGTGAGAATAGGCAATGGTATAAGCGGCACCTAACCTATCTCCTTTGTTGATATAGATGGACCCTAAGCCATCACCAATGTTGACATAGGCGGCGCCTGACTTATCGCCGAAGTGAGGCAGTGAACATAGGCAATGGTATAAGCGGCGCCTAACCTATCGCCTATGTTGATATAGGTGGCTCCAAACCTATCGACTATGTTGATATAGGGAGCGCCTAACCTATCGCCTAAGTGAGGAAGTGAGCATAGGCAATGGTATAAGCGGCGCCTAAACTATCGCCTATGTTGATATAGGCGGCACCTAAGCCATCGTCAATGTTGACATATGAGGCGCCTAACTTATCGCCTAAGTGTGTCAGTGAGCATAGGCAATGGTAAAAGCAGCGCCTAACCTATCGCCTATATTGATATAAGCGTCGCCTAAGACATCACCTATGTTGACATGGGCGGCGGTTAACCTATCGCCTAAGTGAGGTAGTGAGCATAGGCATTGGTATAAGCGGCGCTTAACCTATCGCCAATATTGATATAGACGGCGCCTAACATATTGCCTATGTTGATATAGGCGGCACCTAAGCCATCGCCTTTGTTGACATAGGCGGCGCCTAACCAATCTACTAAGTGAGGCAGTGAGAATAGGCAATGGTATAAGCGGCGCCTAACCTATATCCTGTGTTGATATAGGCGACGCCTAAGCCATCACTTATGTTTACATAGGCGACACCTAACCTATCGCCTAAGTGAGGAAGTGAGCATAGGGAATGGTATAAGCGGCGCCTAACCTATCTCCTATGTTGATCTAGGCAGCCCCTAACCTATCTCCTATATTAATATAGGCAGCGCCTAACCTATCGCCTATGTTGATATAGGCAGCGCCTAAACCATCACCTATGTTGACATAGGCGGCACCTAACCAATCGTCTAAGTGAGGCAGTGAGAATAGGCAATTGTATAAGCGGCACCTAACCTATCTCTTATGTTGATATTGAAGGCGCCTAAGGCATCACCTATGTTGACATAGGCGGCGCCTGACTTATCGCCGAAGTGAGGCAGTGAGCATAGGCAATGGTATAAGCGGCGCCTAACCTATCGCCTATGTTGATATAGGTGGTTCCTAAGCCATCGCCTATGCTGACATAGGAAGCGCCTAACCTATCGCCTAAGTAAGGCATTGAGAATAGACAATGGTATAAGCAGCGCCTAAGACATCTCCTATGTTGACATAGGCGGTGCCGAACCTATCGCCTAAATGAGGCAGTGATAATAGGAAATGGTATAAGAGGTTCCTAACCTATCACCTATGTTGATATAGGCAGCGTCTAAGCCATCGCGTGTGTTGACATAGGCGGCACCTAACTGATAGCCTAAGTAAGGCAGTGAGCACAGGCAATGGTAGAAGCGGCTCCTAACCTATCGCCTAAGTGAGGCAGTGAGCATAGGCAATCGTATAAGCGGCGCCTTACCTACCGCCTATGTTGATATAGATGGTGCCTAAGCCATTGCCTATGTTGACATAGGCGGCCCCTAACCTATTGCCTAAGTGAGGTAGTGAGAATAGGTATTGGTATAAGCGGCGCCTAGCCTATCGCCTACGTTGATATAGGAAGCCCTTAACCTATAGCCTATATTGATATAGGCGGCGCCTAACCTATCGCCTATGTTGATATAGGCAGCGCCTAAACCATCGCCTATGTTAACATAGGCGGCGCCTAACCAATCGTCTAAGTGAGGCAGTGAGAATTGACAATGGTATAAGCGGCGCCTAACCTATCTCCTATGTTGATATAGGCGGCGCCTAAGCCATAACCTATGTTGATATAGGCAGCACCTGGCCTAACGCCGAAGTGAGGCAGTGAGCATAGGCAATGGTATAAGCAGCGCCTAACCTATCGCCTATGTTCATATAGGTGGAGCCTAAGCCATCGCCTATGCTAACATATGCGGTGCCTAAGATATTGCCTATTTTGACATAGGCGGTGCCTAACCTATCGCCTAAATGAGGCAGTGAACATAGGCAATGGTATAAGCGGTGCCTAACCTATCACCTATGTTGATCTATGCGTTGCCTATGCAATCGCGTATGTTGACATAGGCGGCGCCTAACCTATCACCTAAGTAAAGAAGTGAGCATAGGCAATCTTATAAGCGGCGCCTAACCCATCGCAAATGTTGATATAGGCAGCGCCTAAAGTATCGCCTACTTGAGGCTGTGACCATAGGCAATGGTATAAGCGGTGCCTAACCTTTCGCCTATGTCTATATAGGCGGCGCCTAATCCATCGCCTCTGGTGACATAGGTTGCGCTTAACCTATCGCCTAAGTGAGGCAGTGAGCATAGGCAATGGTATAAGAGGCGGCAAACCTATCGCCTAAGTGAGGCAGTGAGCATAGGCAATGCTATAAGCGGCGCGTAACCGATCGCCTATGTTGATATAGGCGGCGCCTAAGCCGTCGCCTATGTTGACATAGGCTGCCCCTAACCTATCGCCTAAGTGAGGTAGTGAGCATAGGCGATGGTATAAGCGACGCAAAATCTATCGCCTAAGTGAGGCAGTGAGCATAGGCAATGGTATATGCGGCGCCTAACCTATCGCCTATGTTGATATAGGCGTCGCCTAAGCCATCACCTATGTTGACATGGGCGGCGCCTAACCTATCGCCTAAGTGAGGCAGTGAGCATAGACATTGGTATAAGTGGAGCCTAACATATCGCCTATGTGAATATAGGCGGCGCCTAAGCCATTGCCTATGTCGACATAGACGGTGTTTAACCTAATACCTAAGTGAGGCAGTGAGCATAGGTAATGGTATAAGCGGCGCCTAACCTATCGCCTATATTGATATAGGCGGTGCCTAAGCCATCGCCAATATTGACATAGGCGGCCCCTAACCTATCATCTAAGTAAGGAAGTTAGAATAGGTAATGGTATAAGCGGCACCTAACCTATTGCCTATGTTGATATAGGCGGCGCCTATGGCATCGCCTATGTTTACATAGGTGGTGCCTAACCTATCGCCTAAGTGAGGCTGTGAGCATAGGCAATGGTATAAGCGGCGCCTAACCAGACTCCTATGTGGATATAGGCAGCGCCTAAGCCATCGCCATTGTTGACATAGGCGACACCTAACCAATCGCCTAAGTGAAGCAGTGAGAATAGGAAATGGTATAAGTGGTGCCTAACCTATCTCCTATATTGATATAGGCGGCACCTAAGCCATCACTTATGTTGACATATGTGGTACATAACCTATCGCCTAAGTGAGGCAGTAAGCATAGGCAATGGTATAAACGGTGCCTAACCTATCGCCTATGTTGATATAGGCCGCGCCTAACCTATCGCCTATATTAATATAGACGGCGCCTAACCTATAGCCTATGTTGATATAGGTGGCACCTAAGTCGTCGCCTATGTTGACATCGTCGGCGCCTAACCAATCGCCTAAGTGATGCAGTGAGAATAGGCAATGGTATAAGCGGCACCTATCCTATCGCCTATGTTGATATAGGTGGCGCCTAAGCCATCGACTATGCTGACATAGGCGGCGCCTAACCTATCACCTAAGTAAGGCAGTGAGCATAGGCAATGGTATAAGCGGCGCCTAACCCGTCGCCTATGTTGATATAGGCGCCGAACCTATCGCCTGAGTGAGCCTGTGAGCATAGGCAATGGTATAAGCGGCGCCTAACCTATCGCCATTGTTGATATAGGTGTTGCCTAACCTATCGCCTAAGTGAGGCAATGAGCATAGGTAATGGTATAAGCGGCGCCTAAACTATCGCCTATGTTTATATAGGCGGAGCCTATGCCCTCGCCTATGTTGACATAGGCGGCGCCTAAACTATCACCTAAGTGAGGCAGTGAGCATAGGTAATGGTATAAGCGGCACCAAACCTAACTCCTAAGTGAGGCAGTGAGCATAGGCAATGGTATAAGCGGCGCCAAATCTATCCCCTATGTTGATATAGGCGGCGCCAAACCTATCGCTTATGTTGATATAGAGGGCGCCTAACCTATCGTCTAAGTGAGGAAGTGAACATAGGCAATGGTATAAGCGGCGCCTAAACTATCGCCTATGTTGATATAGGCGGTTCCTAAGACATCGTCAATTTTGTCATATGCGGCGCCTAACCTATCGCCTAAGTGAGTCAGTGAGCATAGGCAATGGTATAAGTGACGCCTAAACTATCGCCTATATTGATATAGGCGTCGCCTAAGATATCACCTATGTTGACATGGGCGACGCTTAACCTATCGCCTAAGTGAGGTAGTGAGCATAGGCATTGGTATAAGCGGCGCTTAACCTATCGCCAATATTGATATAGACGGCGCCTAACATATTGCCTATGTTGATATTGGCGGCACCTAATCCATCGCCTTTGTTGACATAGGCGGCGCCTAACCAATCTACTAAGTGAGGCAGTGAGAATAGGCAATGGTATAAGCGGCGCCTAACCTATATCCTGTGTTGATATAGGCGACGCCTAAGCCATCACCTATGTTGACATAGGCGACACCTAACCTATCGCCTAAGTGAGGAAGTGAGCATAGGGAATGGTATAAGCAGCGCCTAACTTATCGCCTAAGTGAGTCAGTGAGCATAGGCAATGGTATAAGCAGCGCCTAACCTATCGCCTATATTGATATAGGCGTCGCCTAAGACATCACCTATGTTGACATGGGCGGCGATTAACCTATCGCCTAAGTGAGGTAGTGAGCATAGGCATTGGTATAAGCGGCGCTTAACCTATCGCCAATATTGATATAGACGGCGCCAAACATATTGCCTATGTTGATATAGGCGGCACCTAAGCCATCGCCTTTGTTGACATAGGCGGCGCCTAACCAATCTACTAAGTGAGGCAGTCAGAATAGGCAATGGTATAAGCGGCGCCTAAGCCATCACCTATGTTTACATAGGCGACACCTAACCTATCGCCTAAGTGAGAAAGTGAGCATAGGGAATGGTATAAGCGGCGCCTAACCTATCTCCTATGTTGATCTAGGCAGCCCCTAACCTATCACCTATATTAATATAGGCAGCGCCTAACCTATCGCCTATGTTGATATAGGCAGCGCCTAAACCATCACCTATGTTCACATAGGCGGCGCCTAACCAATCGTCTAAGTGAGGAAGTGAGAATAGGCAATGGTATAAGCGGCACCTAACCTATCTCCTATGTTGATATTGAAGGCGCCTAAGGCATCACCAATGTTGACATAGGCGGCGCCTGACTTATCGCCGAAGTGAGGCAGTGAGCATAGGCAATGGTATAAGCGGCGCCTAACCTATCGCCTATGTTGATATAGGTGGCGCCTAAGCCATCGCCTATGCTGACATAGGAAGCGCCTAACCTATCGCCTAAGTAAGGCATTGAGAATAGACAATGGTATAAGCAGCGCCTAAGACATCTCCTATGTTGACATAGGCGGTGCCGAACCTATCGCCTAAATGAGGCAGTGATAATAGGAAATGGTATAAGAGGTTCCTAACCTATCACCTATGTTGATATAGGCAGCGTCTAAGCCATCGCGTATGTTGACATAGGCGGCACCTAACCGATCGCCTAAGTAAGGCAGTGAGCACAGGCAATGGTAGAAGCGGCGCCTAACCTATCGCCTAAGTGAGGCAGTGATCATAGGCAATCGTATAAGCGGCGCCTTACCTACCGCCTATGTTGATATAGATGGTGCCTAAGCCATCGCCTATGTTGACATAGGCGGCCCCTAACCTATTGCCTAAGTGAGGTAGTGAGAATAGGTAATGGTATAAGCGGCGCCTAGCCTATCGCCTATGTTGATATAGGAAGCCCTTAACCTATCGCCTATATTGATATAGGAGGCACCTAACCTATCGCCTATGTTGATATAGGCAGTGCCTAAACCATCGCCTATGTTGACATAGGCGGCGCCTAACCAATCGTCTAAGTGAGGCAGTGAGAAATGACAATGGTATAAGCGGCGCCTAACCTCTCTCCTATGTTGATATAGGCGGCGCCTAAGCCATAACCTATGTTGATATAGGCAGCACCTGGCCTAACGCCGAAGTGAGGCAGTGAGCATAGGCAATGGTATAAGCAGCGCCTAACCTATCGCCTATGTTCATATAGGTGGAGCCTAAGCCATCGCCTATGCTAACATATGCGGTGCCTAAGATATTGCCTATTTTGACATAGGCGGTGCCTAACCTATCGCCTAAATGAGGCAGTGAGCATAGGCAATGGTATAAGCGGTGCCTAACCTATCACCAATGTTGATCTAGGCGACGCCTAAGCAATCGCGTATGTTGACATAGGCGGCGCCTAACCTATCACCTAAGTAAAGAAGTGAGCATAGGCAATCTTATAAGCGGCACCTAACCCATCGCAAATGTTGATATAGGCAGCGCCTAAAGTATCGCCTACTTGAGGTTGTGACCATAGGCAATGGTATAAGCGGTGCCTAACCTTTCGCCTATGTCTATATAGGCGGCGCCTAATCCATCGCCTATTGTGACATAGGCTGCGCCTAACCTGTCGCCTAAGTGAGGCAGTGAGCATAGGCAATGGTATAAGCGGCGCCAAACCTATCGCCTAAGTGAGGCAGTGAGCATAGGCAATGGTATAAGCGGCGCGTAACCTATCGCCTATGTTGATAAAGGCGGCGCCTAAGCCGTCGCCTATGTTGACATAGGCTGCCCCTAACCTATCGCCTAAGTGAGGTAGTGAGCATAGGCGATGGTATAAGCGACGCCAAACCTATCGCCTAAGTGAGGCAGTGAGCATAGACAATGGTATATGCGGCGCCTAACCTATCGCCTATGTTGATATAGGCGTCACCTAAGCCATCACCTATGTTGACATGGGCGGCGCCTAACCTATCGCCTAAGTGAGGCAGTGAGCATAGACATTGGTATAAGCGGAGCCTAACATATCGCCTATGTGAATATAGGCGGCGCCTAAGCCATTGCCTATGTCGACATAGACGGTGCCTAACCTAATACCTAAGTGAGGTAGTGAGCATAGGTAATGGTATAAGCGGTGCCTAACCTATCGCCTATATTGATATAGGCGGTGCCTAAGCCATCGCCAATATTGACATAGGCGGCACCTAACCTATCGTCTAAGTAAGGAAGTTAGAATAGGCAATGGTATATGCGGCACCTAACCTCTCTCCTATGTTGATATAGGCGGCGCCTAAGCCATAACCTATGTTGATATAGGCAGCACCTGGCCTAACGCCGAAGTGAGGCAGTGAGCATAGGCAATGGTATAAGCAGCTCCTAACCTATCGCCTATGTTCATATAGGTGGAGCCTAAGCCATCGCCTATGCTAACATATGCGGTGCCTAAGATATTGCCTATTTTGACATAGGCGGTGCCTAACCTATCTCCTAAATGAGGCAGTGAGCATAGGCAATGGTATAAGCGGTGCCTAACCTATCACCAATGTTGATCTAGGCGACGCCTAAGCAATCGCGTATGTTGACATAGGCGGCGCCTAACCTATCACCTAAGTAAAGAAGTGAGCATAGGAAATCTTATAAGCGGCACCTAACCCATCGCAAATGTTGATATAGGCAGCGCCTAAAGTATCGCCTACTTGAGGTTGTGACCAGAGGCAATGGTATAAGCGGTGCCTAACCTTTCGCCTATGTCTATATAGGCGGCGCCTAATCCATCGCCTATTGTGACATAGGCTGCGCCTAACCTGTCGCCTAAGTGAGGCAGTGAGCATAGGCAATGGTATAAGCGGCGCCAAACCTATCGCCTAAGTGAGGCAGTGAGCATAGGCAATGGTATAAGCGGCGCGTAACCTATCGCCTATGTTGATAAAGGCGGCGCCTAAGCCGTCGCCTATGTTGACATAGGCTGCCCCTAACCTATCGCCTAAGTGAGGTAGTGAGCATAGGCGATGGTATAAGCGACGCCAAACCTATCGCCTAAGTGAGTCAGTGAGCATAGGCAATGGTATATGCGGCGCCTAACCTATCGCCTATGTTGATATAGGCGTCACCTAAGCCATCACCTATGTTGACATGGGCGGCGCCTAACCTATCGCCTAAGTGAGGCAGTGAGCATAGACATTGGTATAAGCGGAGCCTAACATATCGCCTATGTGAATATAGGCGGCGCCTAAGCCATTACATATGTCGACATAGACGGTGCATAACCTAATACCTAAGTGAGGCAGTGAGCATAGGTAATGGTATAAGCGGCGCCTAACCTATCGCCTATATTGATATAGGCGGTGCCTAAGCCATCGCCAATATTGACATAGGCGGCCCCTAACCTATCGTCTAAGTAAGGAAGTTAGAATAGGCAATGGTATAAGCGGCACCTAACCTATTGCCTATGTTGATATAGGCGGCGCCTATGGCATCGCCTATGTTTACATAGGTGGTGCCTAACCTATCGCCTAAGTGAGGCTGTGAGCATAGGCAATGGTATAAGCGGCGCCTAACCAGACACCTATGTGGATATAGGCAGCGCCTAAGCCATCGCCATTGTTGACATAGGCGACACCTAACCAATCGCCTAAGTGAAGCAGTTAGAATAGGAAATGGTATAAGTGGCGACTAACCTATCTCCTATATTGATATAGGCGGCACCTAAGCCATCACTTATGTTGACATAGGTGGTACCTAACCTATCGCCTAAGTGAGGCAGTAAGCATAGGCAATGGTATAAGCGGTGCCTAACCTATCGCCTATGTTGATATAGGTCGCGCCTAACCTATCGCCTATATTAATATAGACGGCGCCTAACCTATCGCCTATGTTGATATAGGTGGCACCTAAGTCGTCGCCTATGTTGACATCGTCGGCGCCTAACCAATCGCCTAAGTGATGCAGTGAGAATAGGCAATGGTATAAGCGGCACCTATCCTATCGCCTATGTTGATATAGGTGGCGCCTAAGCCATCGACTATGCTGACATAGGCGGCGCCTAACCTATCGCCTAAGTAAGGCAGTGAGCATAGGCAATGGTATAAGCGGCGCCTAACCCATCGCCTATGTTGATATAGGCGCCGAACCTATCGCCTGAGTGAGGCTGTGAGCATAGGCAATGGTATAAGCGACGCCTAACCTATTGCCATTGTTGATATAGGTGATGCCTAACCTATCGCCTAAGTGAGGCAATGAGCATAGGTAATGGTATAAGCGGCGCCTAAACTATCGCCTATGTTTATATAGGCGGAGCCTATGCCCTCGCCTATGTTGACATAGGCGGCGCCTAAACTATCACCTAAGTGAGGCAGTGAGCATAGGTAATGGTATAAGCGGCACCAAACCTATCTCCTAAGTGAGGCAGTGAGCATAGGCAATGGTATAAGCGGCGCCAAATCTATCCCCTATGTTGATATAGGCGGCGCCAAACCTATTGCTTATGTTGATATAGAGGGCGCCTAACCTATCGCCTAAGTGAGGAAGTGAACATAGGCAATGGTATAAGCGGCGCCTAAACTATCGCCTATGTTGATATAGGCGGTTCCTAAGCCATCGTCAATTTTGACATATGCGGCGCCAAACCTATCGCCTAAGTGAGTCAGTGAGCATAGGCAATGGTATAAGTGGCGCCTAACGTATCGCCTATATTGATATAGGCGTCGCCTAAGATATCGCCTATGTTGACATGGGCGGCGCTTAACCTATCGCCTAAGTGAGGTAGTGAGCATAGGCAATTGTATAAGCGGCGCTTAACCTATCGCCAATTTTAATATAGACGGCGCCTAAAATATTGCCTATGTTGATATAGGCGGCACCTAAGCCATCGCCTTTGTTAACATAGGCGGCGCCTAACCAATCTACTAAGTGAGGCAGTGAGAATAGGCAATGGTATAAGCGGCGCCTAACCTATATCCTGTGTTGATATAGGCGACGCCTAAGCCATCACCTATGTTGACATAGGCGACACCTAACCTATCGCCTAAGTGAGGAAGTGAGCATAGGGAATGGTATAAGCGGCGCCTAACTTATCTCCTATGTTGATATAGGCAGCCCCTAACCTATCGCCTATATTAATATAGGCAGCACCTAACCTATCGCCTATGTTGATATAGGCACCACCTAAACCATCGCCTATGTTGACATAGGCGGCGCCTAACCAATCGTCTAAGTGAGGCAGTGAGAATAGGCAATGGTATAAGCGGCACCTAACTATCTCCTATGTTGATATAGACGGCGCCTAAGCCATCACCTATGTTGACATAGGCGGCGCCTGACTTATCGCCGAAGTGAGGCAGTGTGCATAGGCAATGGTATAAGCGGCGCCTAACCTATCGCCTATGTTGATATAGGTGGCGCCTAATCCATCGCCTATGCTGACATAGGCAGCGCCTAACCTATCGCCTAAGTAAGGCATTGAGAATAGACAATGGTATAAGCGGCGCCTAAGACCTCGCCTATGTTGACATAGGCGGTGCCGAACCTATCGCCTAAATGAGGCAGTGTTCATAGGAAATGGTATAAGAGACGCCTAACCTATCACCTATGTTGATATAGGAAGCGTCTAAGCCATCGCGTATGTTGACATAGACGGCACCTAACCGATCGCCTAAGTAAGGCAGTGAGCATAGGCAATGGTAGAAGCGGCGCCTAACCTATCGCCTAAGTGAGGCAGTGAGCATAGGCAATCGTATAAGCGGCGCCTAACCTACCGCCTATGTTGATATAAATGGTGCCTAAGCCATCGCCTATGATGACAAAGGCGGCCCCTAACCTATTTCCTAAGTGAGGCAGTAAGAATAGGTAATGGTATAAGCGGCGCCTAGCCTATCGCCTATGTTGTTATAGGCGGCGCCTAAGCCATCGCCTATGTTTACATAGGAGGCACCTAACCTATCGCCTAAGTGAGTAAGTAAGCATAGGACATTGTATAAGCGGCGCCTAACCTATCGCCTATGTTGATATCGGCAGTGCCTTAGCCATCGCCTATGTTGATATAGGCGGGGCCTAAGCCATCGCCTATGTTGACATAGACGGTGCCTAACATATCTCCTAAGTGCGGTAGTGAGCATAGGCAATGGTATAAGCAGCGCCTAACTTATCGCCTATGTTGATATAGGCGGCGCCTAAGCCATCGTCAATGTTGACATATGCGGAGCCTAACCTATGGCCTAAGTGAGGCAGTGAGCATAGGCAATGGTATAAGCGGCGCCTAACCTATTGCCTTTGTTGATATAGGCAGCGCTTAACCTATCGCCTATATTGATATCGACGGCGCCTAACCTATCGCCTATGTTTATATAGGCGGCACCTAAGCCATCGCCTTTGTTGACATAGGAGGCTCCTAACCTATATCCTATGTTGATATAGGCGGTGCCTAACCTATCTCCTATGTTGATATAGGCGGTGCCAAACTATCGCCTAAATGAGGCAGTGAACATAGGCAATGGTATAAGCGGCGCATAACCTATCACCTATGTTGATATAGGCGGCGCCTAAGCCATCACGTATGTTGACATAGGCGGCGCCTAACCTATCGCCAAAGTAAAGCAGTGAGCATAGGCAATGGTATAAGCGACGCCTAACCCATCGCCTATGTTGATATAGGCGGCGCTTAAGCCATCGCCTATGTTGACATAGGCGGCGCCTAACCTATCGCCTAAGTGAGGCAATGAGCATTGGTAATGGTATAAGCGGTGCCTAACCTATCGCCTATGTTTATATAGGCGTAGCCTATGCCCTCGCCTATGTTGACAAAGGCGGTGCCTAACCTATCGCCTAAGTGAGGCAGTGAGCATAGGTAATGGTATAAGCGGCGCCAAACCTATCATCTAAGTGAGGCAGTGAGCATAGGCAATGGTATAAGCGGCGCCAAATCTATCCCCTATGTTGATATAGGTGACGCCAAACCTATCGCCTATGTTGATATAGGCGGCACCTAACCTATCGCCTAAGTGAGGAAGTGAGCATAGGCAATGGTATAGGCAGCGCCTAAACTATCGCCTATGTTGATATAGGTGGCGCCTAAGCCGTCGCCTATGTTAACATGGGCGGCGCCTAACCTATCGCCTAAGTGAGGCAGTGAGCATAGGAAATGGTATAAGCGGCGCCTAACCTACTACCTATGTTAATATAAATGGCGCCTAAGCCATCGCCTATGTTGACATAGGCCGCCCCTAACCTATTTCCTAAGTGAGCTAGTGATAATAGGTAATGGTATAAGCGGAGCCTAGCCTATCACCTATGTTTACATAGGCGGCGCCTAACCTATCGCCTAAGTGAGTAAGTAAGCATAGGACATGGTATAAGCGGAGCCTAGCCTATCACTTATGTTTACATAGGCGGCGCCTAACCTATCGCCTAAGTGAGTAAGTAAGCATAGGACATGGTATAAGCGGAGCCTAACCTATCGCCTATGTTGATATAGGCGGCGCCTAAGCCATCGCCTATGTTTACATAGGCGGCGCCTAACCTATCGCCTAAGTGAGTAAGTAAGCATAGGACATGGTATAAGCAGATCCTAACCTATCGCCTATGTTGACAGAGGCAGCGCCTAAGCCATCGCCTATGTTGATATAGGTGGGGCCTAAGCCATCGCCTATGTTGACATAGGCGGTGCATAACCTATCGCCTAGGTGAGGCAGTGAGCATAGGCAATGGAATAAGCGGTGCCTAACCTATCGCCTATGTTGATATAGGCGGAGCCAAAGCCATCGCCTATGTTGACTTAGGCGGCCCCAAACCTATCGCCTAAGTGAGGAAGTGAGAATAGGCAATGGAATAAACGGCGCCTAACCTATCGCCAATGTTGATATAGGCAGCGCCTAAGCCATCGCCTATGTTGACATAGGCGGTGCCTAATCCATCGCCTATAATGACATAGGCGTTGCGTAACCTATCGCCTAAGAGAGGCAGTGAGCATAGGCAATGGTATAATTGGTGACTAACATATCATCTATGTTGATATTGGCCGTGCCTAAGCCATCGCCTATGTTTATATAGGCGGCGCCTTACCTATCGCCTAAGTGAGGTAGTGAGCATTGGCAATGGTATAAGCGGCGCCAAACCTATGGCCTATGTTGATATAGGCGGCCCCTAAGCCATCGCCTATGTTGACATAGGCGGCGCCTAACCTATCACCTAAGTGTGGCAGTGAGCAAAGGCAATGGTATCATTGGCGCCTAACCTATTGCCTATGTTGATATAGGTGGCGCCTAAGCCATCGCCTATGGTTAGATAGGAGGCGCCTAACCTATCGCCTAAGTTAGGCAGTAAACGTAGGCAATGGTATATACGGTGCCTAACCTATCGCCTATGTTGGTATAGGCGGTGCCTAATCTATCGCCTATGTTAATATAGGCGGCGCCTAACCTATCGCCTAAGTTAGGCTGTGAGCATAGGCAATGTTATAAGCGGTGCCTAACCTATCGTCTATGTTGATATAGGGGGCGCCTAAGCCTTCGCCCATGTTGAAATAGGAGGCGCCTAATCTATCGCAAAATTTACGCAGTGAGCATAGGCAATGGTATAATCGACGCCTAACCTATCGCCTAAGTTAATATAGGTGGCGCTATGCCATCGCCTATGTTGATATAGGCGGTTCCTGACCTATCGCCTATCTGAGGCAGTGAGCGTAGGTAATGGTATAAGCAGCGCCTAGCATATCGATAATGTTGATATAGGCGGTGCCTAAGCCATCTCCTTTGTTGACATAGGCTATGCATAACCTATCGCCTAGGTGAGGCAGTGAGCATAGGCAATGGAATAAGCGGTGCCTAACCTATCGCCTATGTTGATATAGTCGGACCCAAAGCCATCACCTATGTTGACTTAGGCGGCCCCAAACCTATCGCCTAAGTAAGGCAGTGAGAATAGCCAATGGAATAAGCGGCGCCTAACCTATCGCCTTTTTGATATAGGCGGCGCCTAAGCCATCGCCTATGTTGACATAGGCGGCGCCTAAGCCATCGCCTATGTTGACATAGGCGTTGCGTAACGTATCGCCTAAGAGAGGTAGTGAGCATAGGCAATGGTATAATCGGCGCCTAACATATCGCCTATGTTGATATTGGCGGTGCCTAAGCCAACGCCTATTGATATAGGCGGCGCATTACCAATCGCCTATGTGAGGCAGTGAGCATAGGCAATGGTATAAGCGGCGCCAAACCTATGGCCTATGTTGATATAGGCGGCCCCTAACCTGTTGCCTAAGTGAGGCAGTGAGCATAGGAAATGGTATAAGCGGCGCCTAACCTATCGCCTAAGTGAGGCAGTAGGCATAGGCAATGGTATAAGCGGCGCCTAACCTATCGCCTTTGTTGTTATAGGCGGCGCCTAAGCCATCGCCTATGGTTAGATAGGCGGCGCCTAACCTATCGCCTATATTGATATAGGCTTCCCCTAACCTATCGTCTAAGTAAGGCAGTTAGAATAGGCAATGGTATAAGCGGCACCTAACCTCTCGCCATTGTTGAAATAGGTGGCTCCTAACCAATCGCCTAAGTGAAGGAGTGAGCATAGGAAATGGTATAAGCGGCGCCTAACCTATCTCCTATATTGATATAGGCGGCTCCTAAGCCATCACTTATGTTGACATAGGTGGTACCTAACCTATCGCCTAAGTGAGGCAGTGAGCATAGGCAATGGTATAAGCGGCGCCTAACCTATCGCCTTTGTTGATATAGGCAGCGCCTAACCTATCTCCTATATTAATATAGACGGCGCCTAACCTATCGCCTATGTTGATATAGGTGGCACCTAAGTCGTCGCCTATGTTGACATTATCGGCGCCTAACCAATCGCCTAAGTGATGTAGTGAGAATAGGCAATGGTATAAGCGGCACCTATCCTATCGCCTATGTTGATAGAGATGGCGCTTAAGCCATCGCCTATGCTGACATAGGCGGCGCCTAACCTATCACCTAAGTAAGGCAGTGAGCATAGGCAATGGTATAAGCGGCGCCTAATCCATCGCCTATGTTGATATAGGCGGCGATTATGCCATTGCCTATGTTGACATAGGTGGCGCCTAACCTATCGCCTAAGTGAGGCAATGAGAATAGGTAATGGTATAAGCGTCACCTAACCTATCGCCTATGTTTATATAGGTGGAGCCTATGCCCTCGCCTATGTTGACATAGGCGGCGCCTAAACTATCGCCTAAGTGAGGCAGTGAGCATAGGTAATGGTATAAGCGGCGCCAAATCTATCTCCTCAGTGAGGCAGTGAGCATAGGTAATGGTATAAGAGGCGCCAAATCTATCCCCTATGTTGATATAAGCGGTGCCAAACCTATCGCCTATGTTAATATAGGGGGCGCCTAACCTATCGCCTAAGTGAGGAAGTGAGCATTGGCAATGGTATAAGCGGCGCCTAAACTATCGCCTATGTTGATATAGGCGGCACATAATCCATCGTCAATGTTGACATATACGGCGCCTAACCTATCGCCTAAGTGAGTCAGTGAGCATAAGCAATGGTATAAGCGGCGCCTAATCTATCGCCTATGTTGATATAGGCGTCGCCTAAGCCATCACCTATGTTGACATGGGCGGCGCTTAACCTATCGCCTAAGTGAGGTAGTGAGCATAGGCATTGGTATAAGCGGCGCTTAACCTATCGCCTATATTGATATAGACGGCGCCTAACATATTTCCTATTTTCATATAGGCGGCACCTAAGCCATCGTCTTTGTTGACATAGGCGGCGCCTAACCAATCTACTAAGTGAGGCAGTGAGAATAGGCAATGGTATAAGCGGCGCCTAACCTATATTCTATGTTGATATAGGCGGCGCCTAGGCCATCACCTATGTTGACATAGGCAACACCTAACCTATCGCCTAAGTGAGGAAGTTAGCATATGGAATGGTATAAGCGGCGCTTAACCTATCTCCTATGTTTATATAGGCAACCCCTAACCTATCGCCCATATTAATATCGGCGGCGCCTAACCTATCGCCTAAGTAAGTAAGTAAGCATAGGACATGGTATAAGCAGCGCCTAACCGATCGCCTATGTTGATATAGGCAGCGCCTTAGCCATCGCCTATGTTTATATAGGCGGGGCCTAAGCCATCACCTATGTTGACATAGACGGCGTCTAACATATCGCCTAAGTGCGGTAGTGAGCATAGGTAATGGTATAAGCAGCGCCTAACCTATCGCCTATGTTTGTATAGGCGGCGCCTAAGCCATCGTCAATGATGACATATGCGGAGCCTAACCTATCGCCTAAGTGAGGCAGTGATCATAGGCAATGGTATAAGCGGCGCCTAACCTATTGCCTTTGTTGATATAGGCAGCGCCTAACTTATCCCCTATATTGATATAGACGGCGCCTAACCTATCGCCTATGTTGATATAGGCGGCACCTAAGCCATCGCCTTTTTTGACATAGGCGGCGCCTAACTATATACTATGTTGATATAGGCGGCGCCTAACCTATCTCCTATGTTGATATAGGCGGCGCCTAAGCCATCACCTATGTTGACATAGGCGGCGCCTGACTTATCGCCGAAGTGAGGCTGTGAGCATAGGCAATGGTATAAGCGGCGCCTAAACTATCGCCTATGTTGATATAGGCGGAACATAAGCCATCGTCTATGTTGACATATGCGGCACCTATCCTATCGCATAAGTGAGTCAGTGAGCATAGGCAATGGTATAAGAGGCGCCTAACCTATCGCCTATGTTGATATAGGCGTCGCCTAAGCCATCACCTATGTTGACATGGGCGGCGCTTAACCTATCGCCTAAGTGAGGTAGTGAGCATAGGCATTGGTATAAGCGGCGCTTAACCTATCGCCTATATTGATATAGACGGTGCCTAACATATTGCCTATTTTCATATAGGCGGCACCTAAGCCATCGCCTTTGTTAACATAGGCGGCGCCTAACCAATCTACTAAGTGAGGCAGTGAGAATAGGCAATGGTATAAGCGGAGCCTAACCTATATCCTATGTTGATATAGGCGGCGCCTAAGCCATCACCTATATTGATATAGGCAATGGTATAAGCGGCGCCAAATCTATCCCCCATATTGATATAGGCGGTGCCAAACCTATCGCCAATGTTGATATAGGCGGCGCCTAACCTATCGCCTAAGTGAGGAAGTGAGCATAGGCAATGGTATAGGCAGCGCCTAAACTATCGCCTATGTTGATATAGGCGGCGCCTAAGCCGTCGCATATGTTGAAATGGGCGGCACCTAACCTATCGCCTAAGTGAGGCAGTGAGCATAGGCAATGGTATAAGCGGTGCCTAACCTACTGCCTATGTTGATATAGATGGCGCCTAAGCCATCGCCTATGTTGACATAGGCCGCCCCTAACCTATTTCCTAAGTGAGCCAGTGAGAATAGGTAATTGTATAAGCGGAGCCTAGCCTATCACCTATGTTTACATAAGCAGCGCCTAACCTATCACCTAAGTGAGTAAGTAAGCATAGGACATGGTATAAGCAGAGCCTAACCTATCTCCTATGTTGATATAGGAGGCGCCAAAGCCATCTCCTATGTTTACATAGGCGGCGCATAACCTATCGCCTAAGTGAGTAAGTAAGCATAGAACATGGTATAAGCGGATCCTAAACTATCGCCTATGGTTATAGAGGCAGCGCCTAAGCCATCGCCAATGTTGAGGCAGTGAGAATAGGCAATGGAATAAGCGACGCCTAACCTATCGCCAATGTTGATATAGGCGGCGCCTAATCTATCGCCAATATTGATATAGACGGCGCCTAACCTATCGCCTATGTTGATATACGCCGCCTATGTCAGCATAGACAATGGTATAAGCAGCGCCTAACCTATCGCCTATGTTGATATAAGAGGCGCCTAAGCCATCGCCTATGCTGACATAGGCGGCGCCTAACCTATCGCCTAAGTAAGGCATTGAGCATAGACAATGGTATAAGCGGCGCCTAAGACATCGCCTATGTTGACATAGGCGGTGCCGAACATATCGCCTAAATGAGGAAGTGATCATAGGAAATGGTATAAGAGGTGCCTAACCTATCACCTAAGTGAGTAAGTAAGCATAGGACATGGTATAACCGGCGCCTAACCTATCGCCTATGTTGATATAGGCAGCGCCTTATCCATCGCCTATGATGATATAGGCGGGGCCTAAGCCATCGCCTATATTGACATAGACGGTGCCTAACATATCGCCTAAGTGCGGTAGTGAGCATAGGCAATGGTATAAGCAGTGCCTAACCTATCGCCTATGTTTGTATAGGCGGCGCCTAAGCCATCGTCAATGTTGACATTTGCGGAGCCTAATCTATCGCCTAAGTGAGGCAGTGAGCATAGGCAATGGTATAAGCGGCGCCTAACCTATTGCCTTTGTTGATATAGGCAGCGCCTAACCTATCGCCTAAATTGATATAGACGGCGCCTAACCTATCGCCTATGTTGATATAGGCGGCACCTAAGCCATCGCCTTTGTTGACATAGGCGGCGTCTAACCTATATCCTATGTTGATATAGGCGGCGCCTAACCTATCTCCTATGTTGATATAGGCGGCGCCTAAGCCATCACCTATGTTGACATAGGCGGCGCCTGACTTATCGGCGAAGTGAGGCAGTAAGCATAGGCAATGGTATAAGCGGCGCCTAACCGATCGCCTATGTTGATATAGGTGGCGCCTAAGCCATCGCCTATGCTGACATAGGCAGCGCCTAACATATCGCCTAAGTAAGGCACTGAGCATAGACAATGGTATAAGCGGCGGCTAAGACATCGCCTATGATGACATAGGCGGTGCCGAACCTATCGCCTAAATGAGGCAGTGATCATAGGCAATGGTATAAGTGGCGCCTAACCTATCACCTATGTTGATATAGGCGGCGCCTAAGCCATCGTGTATATTGACATAGGCGGCACCTAACCTATCCCCTAAGTAAGGCAGTGAGCATAGGCAATGGAATAAGCGACGCCTAACCCATCGCCTATGTTGATATAGGCGACGGTTAAGCCATCGCCTATGTTGACATAAGCGGCGCCTAACCTATCGCCTATGTGAGGCAATGAGCATAGGTAATGGTATAAGCGGCGCCTAACCTATCGCCTATGTTTATATAGGCGGAGCCTATGCCCTCGCCTATGTTGACATAGGCGGCGCCTAACCTATCGCCTAAGTGAGGCAGTGAGCATAGGTAATGGTATAAGCGGTGCCAAACCTATCATCTAAGTGAGGCAGTGAGCATAGGCAATGGTATAAGCTGCGCCAAATCTATCCCCCATATTGAAATAGGCGGTGCCAAACCTATCGCCAATGTTGATATAGGCGGCGCCTAACCTATCGCCTAAGTGAGGAAGTGAGCATAGGCAATGGTATAGGCAGCACCTAAACTATCGCCTATGTGTATATAGGCGGCGCCTAAGCCGTCGCATATGTTGAAATGGGCGCCACCTAACCTATCGCCTAAGTGAGGCAGTGAGCATAGGCAATGGTATAAGCGGCGCCTAACCTACTGCCTATGTTGATATAGATGGCGCCTAAGCCATCGCCTATGTTGACATAGGCCGCCCCTAACCTATTTCCTAAGTGAGCCAGTGAGAATAGGTAATTGTATAAGCGGAGCCTAGCCTATCACCTATGTTTACATAAGCAGCGCCTAACCTATCACCTAACTGAATAAGTAAGCATAGGACATGGTATAAGCAGAGCCTAACCTATCTCCTATGTTGATATAGGAGGCGCCTAAGCCATCTCCTATGTTTACATAGGCGGCGCCTAACCTATCGCCTAAGTGAGTAAGTAAGCATAGAACATGGTATAAGCGGATCCTAAACTATCGCCTATGGTTATAGAGGCAGCGCCTAAGCCATCGCCTATGTTGAGGCAGTGAGAATAGGCAATGGAATAAGCGACGCCTAACCTATCTCCAATGTTAATATAGGCGGCGCCAATCCTATCTCCTCAGTGAGGCAGTGAGCATAGGTAATGGTATAAGAGGCGCCAAATCTATCCCCAATGTTAATATAGGAGGTTCCAAACCAATCGCCTATGTTAATATAGGGGGCGCCTAACCTATCGCCTAAGTGAGGAAGTGAGCATAGGCAATAGTATAAGCGGCGCCTAAACTATTGCCTATGTTGATATAGGCGGCACATAAGCCATCGTCCATGATGACATATGCGGCGCCTAACCTTTCGCCTAAGTAAGGCAGTGAGCATTGGCAATGGTATATGCGGCGAATAACCTATCGCCTTTGTTGATATAGGCGGCGCCTAAGCCATCACCTATGTTGACATGGGCGGCACCTAACCTATCGCCTAAGTGAGGCAGTGAGCATAGACATTGGTATAAGTGGAGCCTAACATATCGCCTATGTGAATATAGGCAGCGCCTAAGCCATCGCCTATGTCGACATAGACGGCGCCTAACCTATTACCTAAGTGAGGCAGTGAGCATAGGCAATGGTATAAGCGGTACCTAACCTATCGCCTCTGTTGATATAGGCAGCGCCTAACCTATCGCCTATATTAATATAGACGGCGCCTAACCTATCGCATATGTTGATATAGGTGGCACCTAAGTCTTCGCCTATGTTGACATCATCGGCGCCTAACCAATCGCCTTAAAGATGTAGTGAGAATAGGCATTGGTATAAGCGGCACCTATCCTATCGCCTATGTTGATATAGGTGGCGCTTAAGCCATCGCCTATGCTGACATAGGCGGCGTCTAACCTATTACCTAAGTAAGGCAGTGAGCATAGGCAATGGTATAAGCGGCGCCTTTCCCATCGCCTATGTTGATATAGGTGGCGATTAAGCCATCGCCTATGTTGACATAGGCGGCGCCTAATCTATCGCCTAAGTGAGGCAATGAGCATTGGTAATGGTATAAGCGGCGCCTAACCTATTGCCTATGTTTATATAGGCTTAGCCTATGCCCTCGCCTATGTTGACAATGGCGGCGCCTAAACTACCGCCTAAGTGAGGCAGTGACCATAGGTAATGGTATAAGCGGCGCCAAACCTATCTCCTCAGTGAGGCAGTGAGCATAGGTAATGGTATAAGAGGCGCCAAATCTATCCCCAATGTCAATATAGGAGGTGCCAAACCAATCGCCTATGTTAATATAGGGGGCGCCTAACCTATCGCCTAAGTGAGGAAGTGAGCATAGGCAATAGTATAAGCGGCGCCTAAACTATTGCCTATGTTGATATAGGCGGCACATAAGCCATCGTCTATGTTGACATATGCGGCGCCTAACCTTTCGCCTAAGTGAGTCAGTGAGCATAGGCAATGGTATAAGCGGCGCCTAATCTATCGCCTATGTTGATATAGGCGTCGCCTAAGCCATCACCAATGTTGACATGGGCGGCGCTTAACCTATCGCCTAAGTGAGGTAGTGAGCATAGGCATTGGTATAAGTGGCGCTTAACCTATTGCCTATTTTCATATAGGCGGCACCTAAGCCATCGCTTTTGTTGACATAGACGGCGCCTAACCAATCTACTAAGTGAGGCAGTGAGAATAGGCAATGGTATAAGCGGCGCCTAACCTATATCCTATGTTGATATAGGCGGCGCCTAAGCCATCACCTATGTTGACATAGGCGACACCTAACCTATCGCCTAAGTTAGGAAGTTAGCATAGGGAATGGTATAAGCGGCGCTTAAGCTATCTCCTATGTTTATATAGGCAGCCCCTAACATATCGCCAATATTAATATAGGCGGCGCTTAACCTATCGCCTATGTTGATATAGGCAGCGCCTAAACCATCGCCTATGTTGACATAGGTGTCGCCTAACCAATCGTCTAAGTGAGGCAGTGAGAATAGGCAACGGTATAAGCAGCACCTAACCTATCTCCTATGTTGATATAGGCGGCGCCTAAGCCATCACCTATGTTGACATAGGCGGCGCCTGACTTATCGCCTATGTGAGGCAATGAGCATAGGCAATGGTATAAGCAGCGCCTAACCTATCGCCTATGTTGATATAGGTGGCGCCTAAGCCATCGCCTATGCTGACATAGGCGGTGCCTAACCTATCACCTCAGTAAGGCATTGAGCATAGACAATGGTATAAGCGGCGCCTAAGACATCGCCTATGTTAACATAGGCGGTGCCGAACCTATCTCCTAAATGAGGCAGTGATCATAGGAAATGGTATAAGAGGTGCCTAACTTATCACCTAAGTGAGTAAGTAAGCATAGGACATGGTATAAGCAGCGCCTAACCTATCGCCTATATTGATATAGGCAGCGCCTTAGCCATCGCCTATGTTGATATAGGCGGGGCCTAAGCCATCGCCTATGTTGACATAGACGGCGCCTAACATATCGCCTAAGTGCGGTAGTGAGCTTAGGTAATGGTATAAGCGGCGCCTAACCTATCGCCTATGTTTTATAGGCGGCGCCTAAGCCATCGTCAATGTTGACATATGCGGAGCCTAACCTATCGCCTAAGTGAGGCAGTGAGCATAGGCAATGGTATAAGCGGCGCCTAACCTATTGCCTTTGTTGATATAGGCAGCGCCTAACCTATCGCCTATATTGATATAGACGGCGCCTAACCTATTGCCTATGTTGATATAGGCGGCACCTAAGCCATCGCCTTTGTTGACATAGGCGGCGCCTAACCTATATCCTATGTTGATATAGGCGGCGCCTAACCTATCTCCTATGTTGATATAGGCGGCGCCTAAGCCATCACTTATGTTGACATTGGCGGCGCCTGACTTATCGCCGAAGTGAGACAGTGAGCATAGGCAATGGTATAAGCGGCGCCTAAACTATCGCCTATGTTGATATAGGTGGCACATAAGCCATCGTCAATGTTGACATATGCGGCACCTCACCTATCGCCTAAGTGAGTCAGTGAGCATAGGCAATGGTATAAGCGGCGCCTAACCTATCGCCTACGTTGATATAGGCGTCGCCTAAGCCATCACCTATGTTGACATAGGCGGCGCTTAACCTATCGCCTAAGTGAGGTAGTGAGCATAGGCATTGGTATAAGCGGCGCTTAACCTATCGCCTATATTGATATAGATGGCGCCTAACATATTGCCTATTTTCATTTAGGCGGCACCTAAGCCATCGCCTTTGTTGACATAGGCGGCGCCTAACCAATCTACTAAGTGAGGCAGTGAGAATAGGCAATGGTATAAGCGGCGCCTAACCTATATCCTATGTTTATATAGGCGGCGCCTAATCCATCACCTATGTTGACATAGGCGACACCTAACCTATCGCCTAAGTGAGAAAGTTAGCATAGGGAATGGTATAAGCGGCGCTTAACCTATCTCCTATGTTTATATAGGCAGCCCCTAACCTATCGCCTATATTAATAATGGCGGCGCCGAACCTATCGCCTATGTTGATATAGGCAGCGCCTAAACCATCGCCTATGTTGAC
The DNA here is from genome assembly GCA_030864215.1 of Capsicum pubescens. Lineage (NCBI taxonomy): Eukaryota > Viridiplantae > Streptophyta > Magnoliopsida > Solanales > Solanaceae > Capsicum > Capsicum pubescens. Next base: position 306,011,429 of record CM061542.1, read on the forward strand.
ATAGGCGGCGCTTAACCAATCGTCTAAGTGAGGCAGTGAGAATAGGCAATGGTATAAGCGGTACCTAACCTATCTCCTATGTTGATATAGGCGGCGCCTAAGCCATCACCTATGTTGACATAGGCGGTGCCTGACTTATCGCCGATGTGAGGCAGTGAGCATAGGCAATGGTGTAAGCAGCGCCTAACCTATCGCCTATGTTGATATAGGAGGTGCCTAAGCCATCGCCTATGCTGACATAGGCGGCGCCTAACCTATCGCCTAAGTAAGGCATTGAGCATAGTCAATGGTATAAGCGGCGCCTAAGACATCGCCTATGTTGACATAGGCGGTGCCGAACCTATCGCCTAAATGAGGCAGTGATCATAGAAAATGGTATGAGAGGCGCCTAACCTATCACCTAAGTGAGTAAGTAAGCATAGGACATGGTATAAGCGGCGCCTAACCTATCGCCTATGTTGATATATGCAGCGCCTTATCCATCGCCTATGTTGATATAGGCGGGGCCTAACATATCGCCTAAGTGCGGTAGTGAGCATAGGCAATGGTATAAGCGGCGCCTAACCTATCGCCTATGTTTGTATAGGCGTCGCCTAAGCCATCGTCAATGTTGACATATGCGGAGCCTAACCTATCGCCTAAGTGAGGCAGTGAGCATAGGCAATGGTATAAGCGGCGCCAAACCTATTGCCTTTGTTGATATAGGCAGCGCCTAACCTATCGCCTATATTGATATAGACGGCGCCTAACCTATCGCCTATGTTGATATAGGCGGCACCTAAGCCATCGCCTTTGTTGACATAGGCGGCGCCTAACCTATATCCTATGTTGATATAGGCGGCGCCTAACCTATCTCCTATGTTGATATAGACGGCGCCTAATCCATCACCTATGTTGATATAGGCGGTGCCTAACCTATCGCCTAAGTGATGCAGTGAGCATAGGCAATGTTATAAGCGGTGCCTAACCTATCGTCAATGTTGATATAGGGGGCGCCTAAGCCTTTGCCCATGTTGAATTAGGAGGCACCTAATCTATCGCCAAATTTAGGCAGTGAGCATAGGCAATGGTATAATCGGCGCCTAAACTATCGCCTAAGTTAATATAGGTGGCACCTATGCCATCGCCTATGTTGACATAGGCGGTGCCTGACCTATCGCCTATCTGAGGCAGTGAGCATTGGAAATGGTATAAGCAGCGCCTAACATATCGCCTATGTTGATATAGGCGGTGCCTAAGCCATCACCTATGTTGACAAAGGTGGTGCATAACCTATCGCCTAGGTGAGGCAGTGAGCATTGGCAATGGAATAAGCGGAGCCTAACCTATCGCCTATGTTGATATAGGCGGAGCTAAATCCATCGCCTATGTTGACTTAGGCGGCCCCAAACCTATCGCCTATGTGAGGCAGTGAGAATAGCCAATGGAATAAGCGGATCCTAACCTATCGCCTATGTTGATATAGGCGGCGCCTATGCCCTCGCCTATGTTGACATAGGCGGCGCCTAACCTATCTCCTAAGTGAGGCAGTGAGCATAGGTAATGGTATAAGTGGTGCCAAACCTATCTTCTAAGTGAGGCAGTGACCATAGGTAATGGTATAAGCAGCGCCAAATCTATCCCCTATGTTGATATAGGCGGTTCCTAAGCCATCGCCTATGTTGATATAGGTGGCGCCTTACCAATCGCCTAAGTGAGACAGTGAGCATAGGCAATGGTATAAGCGGCGCCAAACCTATGGCCTATGTTGATATAGGTGGCCCCTAACCTATTGCCTAAGTGAGGCAGTGAGCATAGGAAATGGTATAAGCGGCGCCTAACCTATCGCCTAAGTGAGGCAGTAGGCATAGGCAATGGTATAAGCGGCGCCTAACCTATCGCCTTTGTTGATATAGGCGGCGCCTAAGCCATCGCCTATGGTTAGATAGGCGGCGCCTAACCTATCGCTTAAGTTAGGCAGTAAGCGTAGGAAATGGTATAAGAGGCGCCTAACCTATCGCCTATGTTGATATAGGCGGCACCTAAGCCATCTCCTATGTTGACATCGACGGCGCCCAACCTATCGCCTAAGTTAGGCAGTGAGCATAGGAAATTATATAAGCGGCGGCTAACATATCGCCTATGTTGATATAGGCGGCACCTAAGTCATCGCCTATGTTGACATATGAGGCCCCTAACCTATTGCCTAAGTGAGGCAGTGAGAATAGGCAATGGTATAATCGGCGCCTAACCTATCTCCTATGTTGATATAAGCGGCACCTAACCTATCGCCTATGTTGATATAGGCGGCGCCTAAGCCGTCGCCTATGTTGACATAGGCTGCCCCTAACCTATCGCCTAAGTGAGGTAGTGAGCATAGGCGATGGTATAAGCGGCACCAAACCTATCGCCTAAGTAAGGCAGTGAGTATAGGCAATGGTATATGCGGCGCCTAACCTATCGCCTATGTTGATATAGGCGGCGCCTAAGCCATCACCTATGTTGACATGGGCGGCACCTAACCTATCGCCTAAGTGAGGCAGTGAGCATAGACATTGGTATAAGTGGAGCCTAACATATCGCCTATGTGAATATAGGCGGCGCCTAAGCCATCGCCTATGTCGACATAGACGGTGCTTAACCTATTACCTAAGTGAGGCAGTGACCATAGGTAATGGTATAAGCGACACCTAACCTATCGCCTATATTGATATAGGCTTCCCCTAACCTATCGTCTAAGTAAGGCAGTTAGAATAGGCAATGGTATAAGCGGCACCTAACCTATCGCCTATGTTGAGATAGGCGGCGCCTATGGCATCGCCTAGGTTTACATAGGCGGTGCCTAACCTATCGCCTAAGTGAGGCTGTGAGCATAGGCAATGGTATAAGCGTCGCCTAACCAGACACCTATATGGATATAGGCAGCGCCTAAGCCATCGCCATTGTTGACATAGGTGGAGCCTAACCAATCGCCTAAGTGAAGGAGTGAGAATAGGAAATGGTATAAGCGGCGCCTAACCTATCTCCTATATTGATATAGGTGGTGCCTAAGCCATCACTTATGTTGACATAGGTGGTACATAACCTATTGCCTAAGTGAGGCAGTGAGCATAGGCAATGGTATAAGCGGTGCCTAACCTATCGCCTCTGTTGATATAGGCAGCGCCTAACCTATCGCCTATATTAATATAGACGGCGCCTAACCTATCGCATATGTTGATATAGGTGGCACCTAAGTCGTCGCCTATGTTGACATCATCGGCGCCTAACCAATCGCCTAAGTGATGTAGTGAGAATAGGCAATAGTATAAGCGGCACCTATCCTATCGCCTATGTTGATATAGGTGGCGCTTAAGCCATCGCCTATGCTGACATAGGCGGCGCCTAACCTATCACCTAAGTAAGGCAGTGAGCACAGGCAATGGTATAAGCGGCGCCTAACCCATCGCCTATGTTGATATAGGCGGCGATTAAGCCATCGCCTATGTTGACATAGGCGGCGCCTAACCTATCGCCTAAGTGAGGCAATGAGCATAGGTAATGGTATAAGCGGCGCCTAACCTATCGCCTTTTTTTATATAGGCAGAGCCTATTCCCTCGCCTATGTTGACATAGGCGACGCCTAAACTATCGCCTAAGTGAGGCAGTGAGCATAGGTAATGGTATAAGCGGCGCTAAACCTATCTCCTCAGTGAGGCAGTGAGCATAGGTAATGGTATAAGAGGCGCCAAATCTATCCCCTATGTTAATATAGGCGGTGCCAAACCTATCGCCTATGTTAATATAGGGGGCGCCTAACCTATCGCCTAAGTGAGGAAGTGAGCATAGGCAATAGTATAAGCGACGCCTAAACTATCACCTATGTTGATATAGGCGGCACATAAGCCATCGTCAATGTTGACATATGCGGCGCCTAACCAATCGCCTAAGTGAGTCAGTGAGCATAGGCAATGGTATAAGCGGCGCCTAATCTATCGCCTATGTTGATATAGGCGTCGCCTAAGCCATCACCTATGTTGACATGGGCGGCACTTAACCTATCGCCTAAGTGAGGTAGTGAGCATAGGCATTGGTATAAGCGGCGCTTAACCTATTGCCTATATTGATATAGACGGTGCCTAACATATTGCCTATTTTCATATAGGCGGCACCTAAGCCATCGCCTTTGTTAACATAGAGGGCGCCTAACCAATCTACTAAGTTGGGCAGTGAGAATATGCAATGGTATAAGCGTCGCCTAACCTATATCCTATGTTGATATAGGCGGTGCCAAAGCCATCACCTTTGTTGACATAGGCGACACCTAACCTATCGCCTAAGTGAGAAAGTTAGCATAGGGAATGGTATAAGCGGCGCTTAACCTATCTCCTATGTTTATATAGGCAGCCCCTAACCTATCGCCTATATTAATATAGGCGGCGCTTAACCTATCGCCTATGTTGAAATAGGCAGCGCCTAAACCATCACCTATGTTGACATAGGCGGCGCCTAACCAATCGTCTAAGTGAGGCAGTGAGAATAGGCAATGGTATAAGCGGCACCTAACCTATCTCCTATGTTGATATAGGCGGCGCCTAAGCCATCACCTATGTTGACATAGGCGGCGCCTGACTTATCGCCTATGTGAGGCAGTGAGCATAGGAAATGGTATAAGCAGCGCCTAACCTATCGCCTATGTTGATATAGGTGGCGCCTAAGCCATCGCCTATGCTGACATAGGTGGTGCCTAACCTATCACCTCAGTAAGGCATTGAGCATAGAAACTGGTATAAGCAGCGCCTAAGTCATCGCCTATGTTAACATAGGCGGTGCCGAACCTATCGCCTAAATGAGGCAATGATCATAGGAAATGGTATAAGAGGTGCCTAACCTATCACCTAAGTGAGTAAGTAAGCATAGGACATGGTATAAGCAGCTCCTAACGTATCGCCTACATTGATATAGGCAGCGCCTTAGCCATCGCCTATGTTGATATAGGCGGGGCCTAAGACATCGCCTATGTTGACATAGACGGCGCCTAACATATCGCCTAAGTGAGTCAGTGAGCATAGGCAATGGTATAAGCGGCGCCTAATCTATCGCCTATGTTGATATAGGCGTCGCCTAAGCCATCACCTATTTTGACATGGGCGGCGCTTAACCTATCGCCTAAGTGAGGTAGTGAGCATAGGCATTGGTATAAGCGGCGCTTAACCTATTGCCTATATTGATATAGACGGCGCCTAACATATTGCCTATTTTCATATAGGCGGCACCTAAGCCATCGCCTTTGTTGACATAGACGGCGCCTAACCAATCTACTAAGTGGGGCAGTGAGAATATGCAATGGTATAAGCGTCGCCTAACCTATATCCTATGTTGATATAGGCGGCGCCTAAGCCATCACCTTTGTTGACACAGGCGACACCTAACCTATCGCCTAAGTGAGAAAGTTAGCATAGGGAATGGTATAAGCGGCACTTAACCTATCTCCTATGTTTATATAGGCAGCCCCTAACCTATCGCCTATATTAATATAGGCGGCGCTTAACCTATCGCCTATGTTGATATAGGCAGCGCCTAAACCATCACATATGTTGACATAGGCGGCGCCTAACCAATCGTCTAAGTGAGGTAGTGAGAATAGGGAATGGTATAAGCGGCACCTAACCTATCTCCTATGTTGATATAGGCGGCGCCTAAGCCATCACCTATGTTGACATAGGCGGCGCCTCACTTATCGCCTATGTGAGGCAGTGAGCATAGGCAATGGTATAAGCAGCGCCTAACCTATCGCCTATGTTGATATAGGTGGCGCCTAAGCCATCGCCTATGCTGACATAAGCGGCGCCTAAGTCATCGCCTATGTTAACATAGGCGGTGCCGAACCTATCGCCTAAATGAGGCAGTGATCATAGGAAATGGTATAAGAGGTGCCTAACCTATCACCTAAGTGAGTAAGTAAGCATAGGACATGGTATAAGCAGCTCATAACCTATCGCCTACATTGATATAGGCAGCGCCTTAGCCATCGCCTATGTTGATATAGGCGGGCCCTAAGACATCGCCTATGTTGACATAGACGGCGCCTAACATATCGCCTAAGTGCGGTAGTGAGCATAGGTAATGGTATAAGCGGCGCCTAACCTATCGCCTATGTTTGTATAGACGGCGCCTAAGCCATCGTCAATGTTGACATATGCGGAGCCTAACCTATCGCCTAAGTGAGGCAGTGAGCATAGGCAATGGTATAAGCGGCGCCTAACCTATTGCCTTTGTTGATAGAGGCAGAGTCTAACCTATCGCCTATATGGATTTAGACGGCGCCAAACCTATTGCCTATGTTGATATAGGCGGCACCTAAGCCATCACCTTTGTTGACATAGGCGGCGCCTAACCTATATCCTATGTTGATATAGGCGGCGCCTAACCTATCTCCTATGTTGATAAAGGTGGCGCCTAAGCCATCACCTATGTTGACAAAGGCGGCGCCTGACTTATCGCCGAAGTGAGACAGTGAGCATAGGCAATGGTATAAGAGGCGCCAAAACTATCGCCTATGTTGATATAGGCGGCACATAAGCCATCGTCAATGTTGACATATGCGGCACCTCACCTATCGCCTAAGTGATTCAGTGAGCATAGGCAATGGTATAAGCGGCGCCTAACCTATCGCCTATGTTGATATAGGCGTCGCCTAAGCCATCACCTATGTTAACATTGGCGGCGCTTAACCTATCGCCTAAGTGAGGTAGTGAGCATAGGCATTGGTATAAGCGGCGCTTAACTTATCGCCTATATTGATATAGATGGCGCCTAACATATTGCCTATTCTCATTTAGGCGGCACCTAAGCCATCGCCTTTGTTGACATAGGCGGCGCCTAACCAATCTACTAAGTGAGGCAGTGAGAATAGGCAATGGTATAAGCAGCGCCTAACCTATATCCTATGTTGATATAGGCGGCGCCTAATCCATCACCTATGTTGACATAGGCGACACCTAACCTATCGCCTAAGTGAGAAAGTTAGCATAGAGAATTGTATAAGCGGCGCTTAACCTATCTCCTATGTTTATATAGGCAGCCCCTAACCTATCGCCTATATTAATATAGGCGGCGCCTAACCTATCGCCTATGTTGATATAGGCAGCGCCTAAACCATCGCCTATGTTGACATAGGCGGCGCCTAACCAATCGTCTAAGTGAGGCAGTGAGAAAAGGCAATGGTATAAGAGGCAACTAACCTATCTCCTATGTTGATATAGGCGGCGCCTAAGCCATCACCTATGTTGACATAGGCGGCGCCTGTCTTATCGCCGAAGTGAGGCAGTGAGCATAGGCAATGGTATAAGCAGCGCCTAACCTATCGCCTATGTTGATATAGGAGGCGTCTAAGCCATCGCCTATGCTGACATAGGCGGCGCCTAACCTATCGCCTAAGTAAGGCATTGAGCATAGACTATGGTATAAGCGGCGCCTAAGACACCGCCTATGATGACATAGGCGGTGCCGAACCTATCGCCTAAATGAGGCAGTGATCATAGGAAATGGTATAAGAGGCGCCTAACCTATCACCTAAGTGAGTAAGTAAGCATAGGACATGGTATAAGCGGCGCCTAACCTATCTCCTATGTTGATATATGCAGCGCCTTATCGATCGCCTATGTTGATCTAGGCGGGGCCTAACATATCGCCTAAGTGCGGTAGTGAGCATAGGCAATGGTATAAGCGGCGCCTAACCTATCGCCTATGTTTGTATAGGCGGCGCCTAAGCAATCGTCAATGTTGACATATGCGGAGCCTAACCTATCGCCTTAGTGAGGCAGTGAGCATAGGCAATGGTATAAGCGGTGCCTAACCTATTGCCTTTGTTGATATAGGCAGCGCCTAACCTATCGCCTATATTGATATAGACGGCGCCTAACCTATCGCCTATGTTTATATAGGCGGCACCTAAGCCATCGCCTTTGTTGACATAGGCGGCGCCTAACCTATGTCCTATGTTGATATAGGCGTCGCCTAACCTATCTCCTATGTTGATATAGGCGGCGCCTAAGCCATCACCTATGTTGATATAGGCGGTGCCTAACCTATCGCCTAAGTGAGGCAGTGAGCATAGGCAATGTTATAAGCGGTGCCTAACCTATCGTCAATGTTGATATAGGGGGCGCCTAAGCCTTCGCCCATGTTGAATTAGGAGACGCCTAATCTATCGCTAAATTTAGGCAGTGAGCATAGGCAATGGTATAATCGGCGCCTAACCTATCGCCTAAGTTAATATAGACAATGGAATAAGCGGCTCCTAACCTATCGCCTATGTTGATATAGGCGGCGCCTATGCCCTCGCCCATGTTGACATAGGCGGCGCCTAACCTATCTCCTATGTGAGGCAGTGAGCATAGGTAATGGTATAAGCGGTGCCAAACCTATCTTCTAAGTGAGGCAGGGACCATAGGCAATGGTATAAGCAGCGCCAAATCTATCCCCTATGTTGATATAGGCGGCGCTAAACCTATCGCCTATGTTGATATAGGAGGCGCATAACCTATCGCCTAAGTGAGGAAGTGAGCATAGGCAATGGTATAAGCAGCGCCTAAACTATCGCCTATGTTTATATAGGCGGCGCCTAAGCCGTCGCCTATGTTAACATGGGTGGCGCCTAACCTATCGCCTAAGTGAGGCAGTGAGCATAGGCAATGGTATAAGCGGCGCCTAACCTACTGCCTGTGTTGATATAGATGGCGCCTAATCCATCGCCTATGTTGACATAGGTCGCCCCTAACCTATTTCCTAAGTGAGCCAGTGAGAATAGGTAATTGTATAAGCGGAGCCTAGCCTATCACCTATGTTTACATAGGCGGTGCCTAACCATCGCCTAAGTGAGTAAGTAAGCATTGGACATGGTATATGCGGAGCCTAACCTATCGCCTATGTTGATATAGGCGGCTCCAAAGCCATCGCCTATGTTGACTCAGGCGGCCCCAAACCTATCGCCTAAGTGAGGCAGTGAGAATAGGCAATGGAATAAGCGGCGCCTAACCTATCACCAATGTTGATATAGGCGGCGCCTAAGCCATCGCCTATGTTGACATAGGCGGCGCCTAAGCCATGACCTATATTGACATAGGCGTTGCGTAACCTATCGCCTAAGAGAGGCAGTGAGCATAGGCAATGGTATAATCGGTGACTAACATATCGCCTATGCTGATATTGGCGGTGCCTAAGCCATTGCCTATGTTGATATAGGCGGCGCCTTGCCTATCGCCTAAGTGAGGTAGTGAGCATAGGCAATGGAATAAGCGGCGCCAAACCTATGGCCTATGTTGATATAGGCGGCCCGTAAGCCATCGCCTATGTTGACATAGGCGGCACCTAATCTATCGCCTAACTGTGGCAGTGAGCAAAGGCAATGGTATAAGCGGCGCCTTACCTATTGCCTATGTTGATATAGGCGGCGCCTAAGCCATCGCCTATGGTTAGGTAGGCGGCGCCTAACCTATCACCTAAGTTAGGCAGTAAGCGTAGGCAATGGTATAAGCGGCGGCTAACCTATCGCCTATGTTGGTATATGCGGTGCCTAATCTATCGCCTATGTTGATATAGGCGGTGCCTAACCTATCGCCTAAGTGATGCAGTGAGCATAGGCAATGTTATAAGCGGTGCCTAACCTATCGTCAATGTTGATATAGGGGGCGCCTAAGCCTTCGCCCATGTTGAATTAGGATGCACCTAATCTATCGCCAAATTTAGGCAGTGAGCATAGGCAATGGTATAATCGACGCCTAACCTATCGCCTAAGTTAATATAGGTGGCGCCTATGCCATCGCCTATGTTGACATAGGCGGTGCCTGACCTATCGCCTATCTGAGGCAGTGAGCATAGGCAATTGTATAAGCAGCGCCTAACATATCGCCTATGTTGATATATGCGGTGCCTAAGCCATCACCTATGTTGACATAGGTGGTGCATAACCTATCGCCTAGGTGAGGCAGTGAGCATAGGCAATGGAATAAGCGGTGTCTAACCTATCGCCTATGTTGATATAGGCGGAGCTAAAGCCATCTCCTATGTTGACTTAGGCGGCCCTAAACCTATTGCCTAAGTGAGGCAGTGAGAATAGCCAATGGAATAAGCGGCTCCTAACCTATCGCCTATGTTGATATAGGCGGCGCCTATGCCCTCACCTATGTTGACATAGGCGGCGCCTAACCTATCTCCTAAGTGAGGCAGTGAGCATAGGTAATGGTATAAGCGGTGCCAAACCTATCTTCTAAGTGAGGCAGTGACCATAGGCAATGGTATAAGCAATGCCAAATCTATCCCTTATGTTGATATAGGCGGCGCCAAACCTATCGCCTATGTTGATATAGGAGGCGCCTAACCTATCGCCTAAGTGAGCATAGGCAATGGAATACGCCATGCCTAACCTATCGCCTATGTTGATATAGGCGGAGCCAAAGCCAACGCCTATGTTGACTTAGGCGGCCCCAAACCTATCGCCTAAGTGAGGCAGTGAGAATAGGCAATGGAATAAGCGGCGCCTAACCTATCACCAATGTTGATATAGGCGGCGCCTAAGCCATCGCCTATATTGACATAGGCGTTGCGTAACCTATCGCCTAAGAGAGGCAGTGAGCATAGGCAATGGTATAATCGGTGACCAATATATCGCCCATGTTGATATTGGCGGTGCCTAAGCCATCACCTATGTTGATATAGGCGGCGCCTTACCTATCGCCTAACTGAGGCAGTGAGCATAGGCAATGGTATAAGTGGCGCCAAACCTATGGCCTATGTTGATATAGGTGGCCCCTAAGCCATCGCCTATGTTGACATAGGCGGCGCCTAACCTATCGCCTAAGTGTGGTAATGAGCATAGGCAATGGTATATGCGGTGCCTAACCTATTTCCTTTGTTGATCTACGCGGCACCTAAGCCATCGCCTATGGTTAGATAGGCGGCGCTAACCTATCGCCTAAGTTAGGCAGTAAGCGTAGGCAATGGTATAAACAGCGCCTAACCTATCCCCTATGTTGGTATAGGCGGTGCCTAATCTATCGCCTATGTTGATATAGGCGGCGCCTAACCTATCGCCTAAGTAAGGAAGTGAGCATAGGCAATGTTATAAGCCGTTCCTAACCTATCGTCTATGTTGATATAGGGGGCGCCTAAGCCTTTGCCCATGTTGAAATAGGAGGCGCCTAATCTATCGCCAAATTTAGGCAGTGAGCATAGGCAATGGTATAATCGGCGCCTAACCTATCGCCTAAGTTAATATAGGTGGCGCCTATGCCATCGCCTATGTTGACATAGGCGGTGCCTGACCTATCGCCTATCTGAGGCAGTGAGCATAGGCAATGGTATTAGCAGCGCCTAACATATAGCCTATGTTGATATAGGCGGTGCCTAAGCCATCGCCTATGATGACATAGGCGGTACATAACCTATCGCCTAGGTGATGCAGTGAGCATAGGCAATGGAATAAGCGGTGCCTAACCTATCGCCTATGTTGATATAGGCGGAGCCAAAGCCATCGCCTATGTTGACTTAGGCGGCCCCAAACCTATCGCCTAAGTGAGGCAGTGAGAATAGCCAATGGAATAAACGGCGCCTAACCTATCGCCTATGTTGATATAGGCGGTGCCTAAGCCATCGCCTATGTTGACATAGGCGGCGCCTAAGCCATCGCCTATGTTGACATAAGCGTTGCGTAACCTATCGCCTAGGAGAGGCAGTGAGCAAAGGCAATGGTATAATCGGTGCCTAACATATCGCCTATGTTGATATTGGCGGTGCCTAAGACATCGCTTATGTTGATATAGGCGGCGCCTTACCAATCGCCTAAGTGAGGCAGTGAGCATAGGCAATGGTATAAGCGGCCCCAAACCTATTGCCTAAGTAAGGCAGTGAGCATAGGAAATGGTATAAACGGCGCCTAACCTATCGCCTATGTTGATATAGGCGGCCCTAACCTATGGCCTATGTTGATATAGGCGGCCCCTAACCTATTGCCTAAGTGAGGCAGTGAGCATAGGAAATGGTATAAGCGGCGCCTAACCTATCGCCTAAGTGAGGCACTGAGCATAAGCAATGGTATAAGCGGCGCCTAACCTATCGCCTATTTTGATATACGCGGCGCCTAAGCCATCGCCTATGGTTAGATAGGCGGCGCCTAACCTATCGCCTAAGTTAGGCAGTAAGCATAGGCAATGGTATAAGAGGCGCCTAACCTATCGCCTATATTGATATAGGCGGCACCTAAGCCATCTCCTATGTTGACATAGGCGGCGCCTAACCTATTGCCTTAGTTAGGCAGTGAGCATAGGCAATGGTATAAGCGGCGCCTAACATATCGCCAATGTTGATATAGGCGGCACCTAAGCCATCGCCTATGTTGACATTAGAGGCCCCTAACCTATTGCCTAAGTGAGGCAGTGAGAATAGGCAATGGTATAATCGGCGCCTAACCTATCTCCTATGTTGATATAGGCGGCGCCTAAGCCATCACCTATGTTGACATTGGCTGCACCTAACCTATCACCTAAGTAAGGCTGTGAGCATAGGCAATGGTATAAGCGACACCTAACCTATCGCCTATGTTGATATAGGTTGCGCCTAACCTATCGCCTATGTTGATATAGGCGGCGCCTAACCTATCGCAAAAGCGAGGCAATGAGCATAGGCACTGGTATAAGCGGTGCCTAACCTATCGCCTATGTTGATATAGGGGGCGCCTCAGCCATCGCCCATGTCGAAATAGGAGGGCCTAATCTATCGCAAAAGTTAGGCAGTGAGCATAGTTAATAGTATAAGCGACACCTAACCTATCGCCAATGTTGATATAGGCGGCGCCTAAGCCATTGACTATGTTGACATAGGCGGTGCCTGACCTATCTCCTAAGTGAAGCAGTGAGCATAGGCTATGGTATAAGCGACGCCTAACCTATCGCCTATATTAATATAGGCGGCGCCTAAGCCATCGCCTATGTTGACAAAGGCGGCGTCGAACCTATCACCTAAGTGAGGTTGTTAGCATAGGTAATGGTATAAGCGGCGCCTAACATATCGCCTATGTGGATATAGGCCGCGCCTAACCAATCGCCTATGTTGACATAACCGGCGCCTAACCAATCACCTAAGTGAAGCAGTGAGAATAGGCAATGGTATAAGCGACGCCTAACCTATCTCCTATGTTGACATAGGCGGTGCCTAACCTATCGCCTAAGTAAGGCATTGAGCATCGATAATGGTATAAGCGGCGCCTAAGCCATCGCCTATGTTGACATAGGCGACGCCTAACCTATCGCCTTAGTGAGTCAATGAGCATAGGCAATGGTATAAGGCGCCTAACCTTTCACCTATGTTGATATAGGCGGCGCCTAAGCCATCACTTATGTTACATAGGCGGCGCCTAACACTATCGCCTAAGTGAGGCAGTAAGAATAGGCAATGGTATAAGCGGCGCCTAACCTATCGCCTATGTTGATATAGGCGGCACCTCACCTATCGCATAAGTGAGGTAGTGAGCATAGGTAATGGTATAAGCGGCGCCTAACCTATCACCTATGTTGATATTGGCGGTGCATAAGACATCACCTATGTTGACATAGTCGGCGCCTAACATATCATCGAAGTGAGGTAGTGAGCATAGGCAATGGTATAAGCGACGCATAACCTATCGCCTAAGTTAGGCAGTAAGCGTAGGCAATGGTATAAGAGGCGCCTAACCTATCCCCTATGTTGATATAGGCGGCACCTAAGCCATCTCCTATGTTGACATAGGCGGCGCCTAACCTATTGCCTAAGTTAGAAAGTGAGCATAGGCAATGGTATAAGCGGTGCCTAACATATCGTCTATGTTGATATAGGCGGCACCTAAGCCATCGCCTATGTTGACATTAGAATCCCCTAACCTATTGCCTAAGTGAGGCAGTGAGAATAGGCAATGGTATAATCGGCGCCTAACCTATCTCCTATGTTGATATAGGCGGCGCCTAAGCCATCACCTATGTTGACATAGGCTGCACCTAACCTATCGCCAAAGTAAGGCAGTGAGCATAGGTAATGGTATAACCGACACCTAACCTATCGCCTATGTTGATATAGGTAGCGCCTAACCTATCGCCTATGTTGATATAGGCGGCGCCTAACCTATCGCAAAAGTGAGGCAATAAGCATAGGCAATGGTATAAGCGGTGCCTAACCTATCGCCTATGTTGATATAGGGGGCGCCTCAGCCATCGCCCATGTCGAAATAGGAGGGCCTAATCTATCGCAAAAGTTAGGCAGTGAGCATAGTTAATAGTATAAGCGACGCCTAACCTATCGCCTATGTTGATATAGGCGGCGCCTAAGCCATTGCCTATGTTGACATAGGCGGTGCCTGACCTATCTCCTAAGTGAAGCAGTGAGCATAGGCTATGGTATAAGCGGCGCCTAACCTATCGCCTATATTAATATAGGCGGCACCTAAGCCATCGCCTATGTTGACAAAGGCGGCGTCGAACCTATCGCCTAAGTGAGGCTGTTAGCATAGGCAATGGTATAAGCAGCGCCTAACATATCGCCTATGTGGATATAGGCCGCGCCTAACCAATCGCCTATGTTGACATAGCCGGCGCCTAACCAATCGCCTATGTTGACATAGCCGGCGCCTAACCAATCGCCTAAGTGAAGCAGTAAGAATAGGCAATGGTATAAGCGACGCCTAACCTATCTCCTATGTTGACATAGGCGGTGCCTAACCTATCGCCTAAGTAAGGCATTGAGCATAGATAATGGTATAAGCGGCTCCTAAGCCATCGCCTATGTTAACATAGGCGACGCCTAACCTATCGCCTTAGTGAGTCAATGAGCATAGGCAATGGTATAAGGCGCCTAACCTTTCACCTATGTTGATATAGGAGGCGCCTAAGCCATCACTTATGTTACATAGGCGGCGCCTAACAATATCGCCTAAGTGAGGCAGTAAGCATAAGCGACGCCAAACCTATCGCCAAAGTGAGGCAGTGAGCATAGGCAATGGTATAAGCGGCGCCAAACATATCGCCTATGTTGATATAGGCGGCGCCTAACCTATCGTCTAAGTGAGGCTGTGAGCATAGGCAATGGTACAAGCGGCAACTAACCTATCGGCTATGTTTATATAGGCGGCGCCTAAGCTGTCGCCTATGTTGAAATTTGCGGCGCCTAACCTATCGCCTAAGTGAGGCAGTGAGCATAGGCAATGGTATAAGCGGCGCCTAACCTATCGCCTATGTTAATATAGGCGGATCCTAAGTTGTCGCCTATGTTGAGATGGGCGGTGCCTAACCTATCGCCTAAGTGAGGCAGTGACCATAGGCAACGGTATAAGCGGCGCCTAACCTATCTCCTATGTTGATATAGGCAGCGCCTAACCTATCACCTAAGTGAGCTAATAAGCATAGGTAATGGTATAAGCGGCGCCTAACGTATCGCCTATGTTGATATAGGCAGCGCCTAAGCCATCGCCTAAGTGAGGCAGTGAGCATAGGTAATGCTATAAGCGACGCCAAACCTATCGCCTAAGTGAGGCAGTGAGCATAGGCAATGGTAAAAGCGGCGCCAAACATATCGCCTATGTTGATATAGGCGGCGTCTAACCTATCGCCTAAGTGAGGCTGTGAGCATAGGCAATGGTATAAGCGGCGCCTAACCTATCACCTATGATTATATAGATGGCGCCTAAACCATCTCCTATGTTTACATAGGCGGCCTCTAAGCAGCGCCTAACCTATCACCTATGTTGATATAGACGACGCCTAAGCCATCGCCTATGTTGACATAGACGGCGCCTAACCTATCGCCTAAGTGAGGCAGTGAGCATAGGCAATAGTATATACGGAACCTAACCTATTGCCTATGTTGATATAGGCGGGGCCTAAGCCATCACCTATGTTTACATGGGCGGCGCCTAACCTATCTCCTAAGTGAGGCAGTGAGCATAGACATTGGTATAAGCGGAGCCTAACATACCGCCTATGTGAATATAGGCGGAGCCTAAGCCATCGCCTATGTTAACATGGGCGGCGCCAAAACTATAGCCTAAGTGAGGCAGTGAACATAGGCAATCGTATAAGCGGCGCCAAACCTATCGCATATGTTGATATAGGCGGCGCCTAAGCCATCGCCTATGTTAACATAGGCTGCGCCTAACCTATCGCCTAAGTGAGGAAGTGAGCATAGGCAATGGTATAAGCGGCGCCAAACCTATCGCCTAAGTGAGGCAGTGAGCATAGGCAATGGTATAAGCGGCGTCAAACCTATCGCCTATGTTGATATAGGGGGCACCTAAGCCATCACCCATGCCGAAATAAGAGGCGCCTAATCTATCACCAAAGTTAGGTAGTGAGCATAGTTAATAGTATAAACGACGCCTAACCTATCGCCTATGTTGATATAGGTGGCTCCTAAGCCATCAGCTATGTTGACATGGGTGGCGCCTAACCTATCGCCTAAGTGAGGCAGTGAGCATAGGCATTGGTATAAGCGGAGCCTAACATATCGCCTATGTGAATATAGGCAGCGCCTAAACCATCGCCTATGTCGACATAGACGGCGCCTAACCTATCACCTATGTAAGACAGTGAGCATAGGTAATGGTATCAGCGAGGCCTAACCTATCGCCTAAGTAAGGCAGTTAGAATAGACAATGGTATAAGCGGCGCCTAACCTATCGCCTATGTTGATATAGGCAGTGCCTAAGGCATCGCCTTTGTTTACATAGGCGGCGCCTAACCTATCGCCTAAGTGAGGTAGTGAACATTGGCATTGGTATAAGCGGTACCTAACCTATCGCCTACGATGGTATAGGCGGTGCCTAATCTATCGCCTATGATGGTATAGGCGGTGCCTAATCTATTGCCAATGTTGATATAGGCGGCGCCTAACCTATCGCCTAAGTGAGGCAGTGAGCATAGGCAATGTTATAAGCGGTGCCTAACCTATCGTCTATGTTGATATAGGGGGCGCCTAAGCCTTCGCCCATGTTGAAATAGGAGGCGTATAATCTATCGCCAAATTGAGGCAGTGAGCATAAGCAATGGTATAATCGGCACATAATCTATCGCCTAAGTTGATATATGCGGCACCTATGCCATCTCCTATGTTGACATAGGCGGTGCCTAACCTATCGCCTATGTTGATATAGGCGGCGCCAAAGCCATCGCCTATATTGACTTAGGCGGCTCCTAACCTATCACCTAAGTGAGGCAGTGAGAATAGGCAATGTAATAAGCGGCGCCTAACCTATCGCCTATGTTGATATAGGCGGCGCCTAAGCTATCTCCTATGTTGACATAGGCGGCGCCTAAGCCTATCTCCTAAGTGAGGCAGTGAGCATAGGCAATGGTATAAGCGGCGTCTAACCTGTCGCCTATGTTAATATAGGTGGCGCCTAAGCCATCGCCTATGTTGACAATGGCGGCGCCTAACCTATCTCCTAAGTGAGGCTGTGAGCATAGGCAATGGTATAAGCGGCGCCTAACGTATATAGTTTGCGCCTAAGCCATCGTCTATGTTGACATAGCCGGCGCCAAACCAATTGCCCAAGTGATGCAGTGAGAATAGGCAATGGTATAAGCGACGCCTAACCTATCTCCTGTGTTGATATAGGTGGCACCTAAGCCATCGCCTATGTTGATATAGGCGGCGTCTAACTTATCGCCTAAGTGAGGCAGTGAGAATAGGCAATGGTATAAGCGGCGCCTAACCTATCGCCTATGTTGGTATAGGCGGCGCCTAACCTATCTCCTAAATGAGGCAGTGATCATAGGCAACGGTATAAGAGGCACCTAACCTATCGTCTATGTTTATATAGGGGGCGCCTAAGCCATCGCCCATATTGAAATAGAAGGTGCCTAATCTATCGCCAAAGTTAGGCAGTGTGCATAGGCAATGGAATAAGTGGTGCCTAACCTATCGCCTATGTTGATATAGGCGGCGCCTAAGCCATCGCCTATGTTAATATAGGCAGTGCCTGACCTATCGCCTTTGAGAGGCAGTGAGCATAGGCAATGGTATAAGCGGCACGTAACCTATCGCCTATGTTTATATAGGCGGCGCCTAATCCATCGCCTATGTTGACATAGGCAGCGCCTAACCTATCTCCTAAGTGAGGCAGTTAGCATAGGCAATGGTATAAGCGGCGCCTAACCTATCGCCTATATTGATATAGGTGGCGCCTAACCTATCGCCTAAGTGAGGCAATGAGCATAGGCAATGGTATAAGCCGCTCCTAACCTATCGCCTATGTTGATATAGGCGGCGCCTAATATATCGTCGAAGTGATCTAGTGTGCATAGGCAATGGTATAAGCAACGCCTAACCTATCACCTATGTGTATATAGGCGGCGCCTAAGCCATCGCCTATGTTGACATAGGCGGTGCATAACCTATCCCCTAAGTGAGGCAGCGAGCATAGGCAATGGTATAAGAGGCGCCTAACCTATCGCATATGTTGATATAGGCAGCACCTAAGCCATCACCTATGTTGACATGGGCGACGCCTAACCTATCGCCTAAGTGAGGCAGTGAGCATAGGCATTGGAATAAGCGGTGCCTAACATATCGCCTATGTGGATATAGGCGGCGCCTAAGCCATCGCCTATGTTGTCATAGGCGGCGCCTAACCTATCGCCTAAGTGAGGCAGTGAGCATAGGCAATGGTATAAGCGGCGCCTAACCTATCGCCATTGTTGATATAGGCGATGCCTAACCTATCTCCTATGTTGATATAGGCGGCCCCTAAGCCATCGCCTATGTGACATAGGCGGCGACTAACCTATCGCCTAAGTGAGGCAGTGAGCATAGGCAATGGTATAAGCGGCGCCAAACCTATCGCCTATGTTGATATAGGCGGTGCCTAAGCCATCGCCTATGGTTACATAGGCGGCACCTAACCTATCTCCTAAGTGAGGCAGTAAGCATAGGCAATGGTATAAGAGGTGCCTAACCTATCGCCTATGTTGATATAGGCGGCACCTAAGTCATCTCATACGTTGACATAGGCGGCGCCTAACCTATCGCCTATGTGAGGAAGTGAACATAGGCAATGGTATAAGCGGCGCCTAACATATCGCCTATGTTGATATAGGCGGCGCCTAAGCCATCGTCTATGTTGACATTGGAGGCCCCTAACCTATCACCTAATTAGGCAGTGAGAATAGGCCATGGTATAAGCGGCGCCTAACCTATCTCTTATGTTTGTATATGCGGCGTCTAAGCCATCACCTATGTTGACATAGGCTGCACCTAACCTATCACCTAAGTAAGGCAGTGAGCATAGTCAATGGTATAAGTGGCACCTAACCTATCGCCTATGTTGATATAGGTGGCGCCTAACCTATCGCCTATGTTGATAGAGGCAGCGCGTAACCTATCGCCAAAGTGAGGCAGTGAGCATAGGCTATGGTATAAGAGGCGCTTAACCTATCGCCTATGTTGATATAGGGGGCACCTAAGAAATCGCCCATGTCGAAATGGGAGGCGCCTAATCTATCGCCAAAGTTAGGCAGTGAGCATAGGCATTGGTATAAGCAGCGCCTAACCTATCGCCATTGTTGATATAGGCGGTGCCTAACGTATCGCCTATGTGAGGTAGTGAGCATAGGTAATGGTATAAGCGGGGCCTAACCTAACGCCTATATTAATATAGGAGGCGCCAAACCTATTGCCTGAGTGAGGCGATGAGCATAGGCAATGGTATAAGCGGCGCCTAACCTATCGCCTATGTAGATATAGGCCGCGCATAAGCCATCGCCTATGTTGACATAGGCGGTGCCTAACCAATTGCCTAAGTGAGGCAGTGAGAATAGGCAATGGTATAAGCGACACCTAACCTATCTCCTATGTTGATATAGGCGGCGCCTAAGCCATCACCTATATTGACATAGGCGGCACCTAACCAATCGCCTAAGTTAGGCTGTGAGCATAGGCAATGGTATAAGCGGCGCCTAACCTATCGCCTAAGTTAGGCTGTGACCATAGGCAATGGTATAAGCGGCGCCTAACCTATCGCCTATTTTGTTATAGGCGGTGCCTAATCTATCTCCTATGTTGATATAGGCGGCGCCTATCCTATCGCCTAAGTGAGGCAGTGAGCATAGTCAATAATATAAGCGGCGCCTAACCTATCGCCTATATAGATATAGACTGCGCCTAATCTATCGCCTATCTTGATATAGGCGGCACCTAAGCCATCACCTATGTTGACATAGGCGGCACCTAACCTATCACCTAATTGAGAAAGTGAGCATAGGCAATGGTACAAGCGGCGCCTAACCTATATCCTATGTTGATATATGCAGCGCCAAACCTATCGCCTATATTGATATAGGAAGTGCCTAACCTATCACCTATGTTGATATAGGAGGCGCCTAAACCATCGCCTATTTTAACATAGGCGGCGCCTAACCAATCATCTAAGTGAGGCAGTGAGAATAGGCAATGGTATAAGCGGTGCCTAACCTATCTCCTATGTTGATATAGGCGGCGCCTAAGCCATCAGCTATGTTGACATAGGCGGCGCCTGACCTATCGCCTAAGTTAAGAATTGAGCATAGGCAATGGTATAAACGGCGCCTAGCCTATCGCCTATGTTGATATAGGTGGCGCCTATGCCATCTCTTATGTTGACATAGGTGGCGCCTAACCTATCGCCTAAATGAGGCAGTGAGCATAGGCAATGGTATAAGCGGTGCCTAACCTATTACCTATGTTGATACAGGCGGCGCCTAAGCCATCGCCTATATTGACATAGGCAGCGCCTAAGCCATCGCCTATGTTGACATAGGAGGCGCCTAAGCCATCGCCTATGTTGACATAGGTGGCGCCTAACCTATCGACTAAGTGAGGCAGTGAGCATAGGTAATGGTATAAGCGGCGCCAAACCTATCGCCTAAGTAAGGTAGTGAGCATAGGCAATGGCATAAGTAACGCCAAATCTATCCCCTTTGTTGATATAGGCGGCGCCAAACCTATCGCCTATGTTGATATAGGCGGCGCCTAACATATCGTCTAAGTGAGTCAATGAGCATAGGCAATGGTATAAGACACCTAACCTATCACCTATGTTGATATAGGCAGCGCCTAAGCCATCACCTATGTTGACATAGGCGGCGCCTAACACTATCGCCTAAGTGAGGCAGTGAGCATAGGCAATGGTATAAGCGGCGCCTAACCTATCGCCTATGTTGATATAGGGGGCACCTCACCTATCGCATAAGTGAGGTAGTGAGCATAGGTAATGGTATAAGCGGCGCCTAACCTATCGCCTATGTTGATATTGGCGGTGCATAAGACATCGCCTATGTTGACATAGGCGGCGCCTAACATATCGTCGAAGTGAGGTAGTGAGCATAGGCAATGGTATAAGCGACACCTAACCTATCACATATGTTGATATAGGCAGCGCCTAAGCCATCGCCTATGTTGACATAGGCGGTGCATAACCTATCGCCTAAGTGAGGCAGTGAGCATAGGCAATGGTATCAGTGGCGGCTAACCTATCGCCTATGTTGATATAGGCAGCACCTAACCATCACCTATGTTGACATGGGCGGCACCTAACCTATCGCCTAAGTGAGGCAGTGAGCATAGGAATTGGTATAAGCGGCGCCTAACATATCGTCTATGTGGATATAGGGGGCGCCTAAGCCATCGCCTATGTTGACATAGGCGGCACATAACCTATCGCCTAAGTAAGGCAGAGAGATAAGGCAATGGTATAAGCGGCGCATAACCTATCGCCTATGTTGATATAAGTGGCGCCTAAGGAATCTCCTATGTTTACAGAGGCGGCGCCTAACCTATCGCCTATGTAAGGCAGTGAGCATAGGTAATGGTATAAGCGGCGCCTAACCTATCGCCTATGTTGATATAGGAGGCGCCTAAATTATTGCCTTAGTGAGGCTGTGAGCATAGAAAATGGTATAAGCGGGGCCTAACCTATCGCCTATGTAGATATACGCCGCGCCTAGGCCATCGCCTATGTTGACATAGGCGGGGCCTAACCAATCGCCCAAGTGAGGCATTGAGAATAGGCAATTGTATAAGCGACGCCTAACCCATCTCCTATGTTTATATAGGCGGCGCCTAAGCCATCACCTATGTTGACATAGGTGGCACCTAACCTATCGACTAAGTGAGGCTGTGAGCATAGGCAATGGTATAAGAGGCGCCTAACCTATTGCCTATGTTGGTAAAGGCGGTGCCTAATCTATCGCCTTTGTTGATATAGACGGCGCCTATCCTATCGTCTATGTGAGGAAGTGAGCATTGAAAATATTATAAGCGGTGCCTAACCTATCGTCTATGTTGATATTGGGGGAGCCTAAGCCTTCGCCAATGTTGAAATAGGAAGCGCCTAATCTATCTCCAAATTTAGGCAGTGAGCATAGGCAATGGTATAATTCGTGCCTAACCTATCGCCTAAGTTGATTTAGGTGGCGCCTATGCCATCGCCTATGTTGACATAGGCGGGGCCTGACCTATCGCCTATCTGAGGCAGTGAGTATAGGAAATGGTATAAGCAGCGCCTAACCTATCGCCTATGTTGATATAGGGGGCACCTAAGCCATCACCTATGTTGACATAGGCGGTGCCTAACCTATCGCCTAGGTGAGGCAGTGAGCATAGGCAATGGAATAAGCGGTGCCTAGCCTATCGCCTATATTGATACAGGCGCCGCCAAAGACATCGCCTATGTTGACTTTGGCGGCCCCTAACCAATCGCCTAAGTGAGCTAGTGATAATAGGCAATGGAATAAGCGGCGCCTAACCTATCGCCTATGTTGATATAGGCGGCGCCTAAGCCATCACTTATGTTGACATAGGCGGCGCCTAATCCATCGCCTATGTTGACATAGGTGGCACCTAACCTATCACCTAAGTGAGGAAGTGAGAATAGGCAATGGAATAAGCGGCGCCTAACCTATCGCCTCTGTTTATATAGGCTGCGCCTAAGCCATCGCCTATGTTGACATAGGCGGCGCCTAAGCCATCGCATATCTTGACATAGGCGGCACCTAACCTATCGCCTAAGTGAGGCAGTGAGCATAAGCCATGGTACAAGCGGCGCCTAACCTAGCGCCTATGTTGGTATAAGCGGCGCCTAACCTAGCGCCTATGTTGTTATAGGCGGCGCCTAACCTATCGCCAAATTTAAGCAGTGAGCATAGGCAATGGTATAATCGGCGCCTAACCTATCGCCTAAGTTAAGATAGGTGGCGCCTATGCCATCGCCTATGTTGACATAGGCGGTGCCTGACCTATCGCCAAATTTAGGCAGTGAGCATAGGCAATGGTATAATCGGCACCTAACCTATCGCCTAAGTTGATATAGGTGGCGCCTATGCCATCGCCTATGTTGACATAGGCGGTGCCTGACCTATCGCCTATCTGAGGCAGTGAGCATAGGCAATGGTATAAGCAGCGCCTAACCTATCACCTATGTTGATATAGACGGCGCCTAAGCCATCGCCCATATTGACATAGGCAGTGCCGAACCTATCGCCTAGGTAAGGCAGTGAGCATAGGCAATGGAATAAGCGGTGCCTAACCAATCGCCTATGTTGATACAGGCGGAGTGAAAGCAATCGCCTATGTTGACTTAGGTGGCCCCTAACTTATCGCCTAAGTGAGGTAGTGAGAATAGGCAATGGAATAAGCAGCGCTTAAGCCATCGCCTATGTTGGTATAGGCAGCGCCTAAGCCATCGCCTATGTTGACATAGGTGGCGCCTAACATATCGCCTAAGTGCGGTAGTCAGTATAGGCAATAGTATAAGCGGCACCTAACCTATCGCCTATGTTGATATAGGCGGCGCCTAAGCCATCGCCTATGTTGACATAGGCGGCGCCTAACCTATCGCCTAAGTGAGGCAGCGAGCATAGGCAATGGTATAAGTGGCCCCTAACCTATCGCCTATGTTGATATAGGCAGCGCCTAACCTATCGCCTATTGATATAGACGGCGCCTAACCTATCACCTATGTTAATATAGGCGGCACCTAAGCCATCGCCTTTGTTGACATAGGCGGCGCCTAACCATTCTCCTGAGTGAGGCAGTGAGAATAGGCAATGGTATAAGCAGCAGCTAACCTATCTCCTATGTTGATATAGGCGGCTCCTAAGCTATCACCTATGTTGACATAGGCGGCACCTAACTTATCGCCTAAGTGAGGAAGTGAGCATAGCCAATGGTATTAGCGGCGCCTAACCTATCTCCTATGTTGATATAGGAAGTGCCTAACCTATCAACTATATTGATATAGGTGGCACCTAACCTATCGGCTATTTTGATAAAGGCAGCGCCAAAACCATCACCTAGGTTGACTTAGGCGGCGCCTAACCAATCGTCTAAGTTAGGCAGTGAAAATAGGCAATGGTATAAGCGGCGCCTAACCTATCTCCTATGTTGATATAGGTGGCGCCTAAGCCATCACCTATGTTGACAGAGGCGGCCCCTGACCAATCACCTAAGTGAGGCAGTGAGCATAGGTAATGGTAAAAGCGGCGCCTAACCTATCGCCTATGTTGATATAGGTGGCGCCTAAGCCATCGCCTATGCTGACATATGTGGCGCCTAACCTATCGCCTAAGTAAGGCATTGAGCATAGACAAAGGTATAAGCGGCGCCTAAGACATCGCCTATGTTGACATAGGCGGGGCCTAACCTATCGCCTAAATGAGGCAGTGAGCATAGGCATTGGTATAAGCGGCGGCTAACCTATCACCTATGTTGATATACGCGGTGTCACGCCCCAAATCCTATTAAGGCGGACTGGCACCCATTGCCGGTAAGGCTCGGGAGAACCAACCTGTAGCAATACATTACCTATGAACATTATAAGTTACTTTTATACTAACATGCCCTCAAAAGATAAATGGGACTAGCAAGCCAAAAGATGTTGTATGACCAGGCCGTTGGAGCCACCATGTCTACGATACGATACATGACCATACTATACTTTACATAGTCTACAAAGCCTCTAGACAAGAAACATTATCTTATAAGGGTCGGGACAGGCCCCGCCTCATGATAAGATACTATACAATGCAAGAAGATATGATAAGACTCAAAGCCCCGAAGCAACCTGGAGCTCAGTGACTGCAGTTGATATCCTGTACTCTTACTGGGGAGGTTTATTAGCTTCTGCACCTGCAGCATGGAATGCAGGTCCCCCAACAGGGACGTCAGTACGAAATAATGTACTGAATATGTAAGGCAACATGTACTATGTATGAGATAAAAGCTCAAATGAAACCATACACTGTTGTAGGGTAAAGGACCACCTTTATGAATATTGTGGAGTCATGCATCGTATAACAATTATGTTACTTTACTCTTATCACTTGTATAATCTGTGCACAGCATGTAATACAGATGACCAGCTGATCAGTGGTAAATCTATATCAGGATCGACCCATGCTAGGCTTTCCTTTCACCCCTGGGATACCCTCTGTAATACTGGGATTGACCCATGCTAGGTGATCCTTTCACCCCTGGGATACCACCCAACAGAAGCAACTGTATACATATATCTTCTTATTACTTTTGAGATGAATCTTTGGTGGTCGTAACATTTGAGCTATAAGACTATAAGCATGACAAATGACAAGTATGTGACCATGTAACATCATATCACAATGAAAAGAGTGGGTTATACAATTAGTGAAACATGTAGGACATAAACAACGTATGAACTTTATTTAGCTAAAAAGAAGACTCATATGTCATGGTATCCACTGTATGTATGCAGCAGTGACAATGCTCGAATCTGGACACACAAATACATGTGAAAGAGTGGAGTGGTTATATCGAAGTTTGTAAAGATCTCTATGTGCCAATAAAGACTTTGGATTCCATGCCAAACAATAAGAGATCGAATAGCCTTACATACCTCGACATATCAACTTGTTTTTACCTCGAAATGACTTCTTTTCTTCCAACTATTTATCTACAATATCATGTTTTAAAGCGGGTATTAGCAGCTAATCAATGCATCTGGACAGCCCAATCTCACAAGACACAACACTTTGGCAACAAACGTATAACCATCGACTCAATGGTGTTATTCCGATTTTCTCAATTCTAAATGTATTCAACCAGTACACGTTATCATATACATGATGTATACAGCCTATATTAGCTCTATAACATGCTGGCAACAGTCCATAACTACAACACAGAACCATTTTACAAAACGCTCAACTAAGAAGCACAACATCTCGTCGTCTCCCTACATTTCGTCGTTAACAATTCATACTTGTCTCAACTTTGAACCAGATGCTCCCAACATATATATCCATCAAATAAACCTTAACATAGTCACAAAATAGCTCAAAACACAGGGGGAAACGTGAAACATCGCCCCCCCTCATCAAACAGTCCAATACCATTTTGGAAGCACATAAGATCATATAAGGATACTTGTTTCCAAAGAACTAGCAAAACAGTCCAGAAACCTTGGCAACCATATACACACTATAACATATTAATAACCTCAACTTATACCATATTAAAGTCAAAAATCAGGGTAAAAATCGTTCCAAAGCCAAGAAAACCAAACAACAACTTTCAGGACACAAGCTGTCCAGAAATTCCTGCACAGTGCACCAGCCGACTTATCTTGTTTTCCATGGAAAATTCATATCAAGTATATGGTCATTTTTACATACCTTAACTCCCAAGGTGTAGGTATAATTCAAGAACTCAAAAAGTAGCCTTTGGTTGCCTTCCAAGGTGAAGAAATGCCAAGAGAAACTTAGAGAGAAAAGCTGAAATTTTTGGTCTTTTATTAGTTAACCTAAGGAGCTCGGTTTTGGTCCCTTTATAAGGAGACCTTAGACCGACTTTCTCCTGATATTTGCAGCTGATTAACTCAAGTTGTTCAATGACTAATTTTCCCCTTTCACTTGGGCCTTTTGGATCTCTAAATCAATGGGCTTTAGCGGCCCATTTTCCTTAATCTTTCTTGCACTTTGTTTGGGCCCAATTTTTTTAGTAGTGAATGAATGTAGTTGGGCATATTATATAAAAATCTTGGGCTGAACATATTGGCCCAATATAATGCTAAACCATTGGTTTTTAATAGCCTCCCTAACTTGGGCTTCGTTTGTCACAAGACTTGGAAAGTTTCGGCGTTAAGCCTTGCCTTCGTTCCCCTTTCTTTTTACTAACATCTAGGCTTCAAGAGAGTTCACTTATGAATGAATTATTTTCCCTCATGTATATATATATATATTTTTAAGCCAACCACACAGGTGACTCACCTGCTAGCTTCCTAAGTTCCATAAGCACGTCAATGATTTTCTCCGTTTAAGGCCACAGTCTCTAAATAGACTTCCATATAGTGCCCCAATATAACACTTGAACACTTGAAAAAAAATTTGGTAGTAATTAAATCAAGTCGTATGTCATTTTATGTGAACATTACTAGTACATGTAAAATGTGGGGTGTTACATCCTTCCCCCCTTAGGAACATTCGTCCCGAATGTTAACATAACTGTATAGTCTAGGCAGGTTTGAATTTCTGGTCACACAACTATTAATAACATAACTAGAATTCAAACACATACCTATTAATATTCCTACTCTGTATCTTTTGGTCCCTCCTTGTCTTCAAATAGATGAGGGTATTTAGATGTCATTACTTCCTCCGGTTCCCACGTTATTTCTTCTACTTGGTTGTTTCTCCAGAGTACCTTTACTGATGCCATTTCTTTGTTCCTTAACTTTTTAATTTGGCGATCTAGAATAGCAACCGGTACCTCTTCATAAGTAAGATCCTCTGTGACCTGTACATCTTCTATAGGAGTGATACGAGAGGGGTCACCTATGCATTTTCGAAGCATTGACACATGAAACACTGGATGAACCATTGAAAGTTCCTGGGGTAGCTCTAATTCATATGCAACTTGTCCGACCCTTTTAGTAATCTTATATGGCCTATTGATATAGACGGTGCCTAAGATATTGCCTATTTTCATATAGGCGGCACCTAAGCCATCGCCTTTGTTAACATAGGCGACGCCTAACCAATCTACTAAGTGAGGCAGTGAGAATAGGCAATGGTATAAGCGGCGCCTAACCTATATCCTATGTTGATATAGGCGGCGCCTAAGCCATCACCTATATTAACATAGGCGACACCTAACCTATCGCCTAAGTGAGGAAGTTAGCATAGGGAATGGTATAAGCGGCGCTTAACCGATCTCCTATGTTTATATAGGCAGCCCCTAACCTATCGCCTATATGAATATAGGCGGCGCCTAACCTATCGCCTATGTTGATATAGGCAGCGCCTAAACCATCGCCTATGTTGACATAGGTGGCACCTAACCAATCGTCTAAGTGAGGCAGTGAGAATAGACAATGGTATAAGCGACACCTAACCTATCTCCTATGTTGATATAGGCGGCGCCTAAGCCATCACCTATGTTGACATAGGCGGCGCCTGACTTATCGCCGAAGTGAGGCAGTCAGCATAGACAATGGTATAAGCAGCGCCTAACCTATCGCCTATGTTGATATAGGAGGCACCTAAGCCATCGCCTATGCTGACATAGGCGGCTCTTAACCTATCGCCTAAGTAAGGCATTGAGCATAGACAATGGTACAAGCGGCGCCTAAGACATCGCCTATGTTGACATAGGCGGTGCCGAACCTATCGCCTAAATGAGGCAGTGATCATAGGAAATGGTATAAGAGGTGCCTAAACTATCACCTAAGTGAGTTAGTAAGTATAGGACATGGTATAAGCGGCGCCTAACCTATCGCCTATTTTGATATAGGCAGCGCCTTATCCATCTCTTATGTTGATATAGGCGGGGCCTAAGCCATCGCCTATGTTGACATAGACGGTGCCTAACATATCGCCTAAGTGCGGTAGTGAGCATAGGCAATGGTATAAGCAGCGCCTAACCTATCGCCTATGTTTGTATAGGCGGCGCCTAAGCCATCGTCAATGTTGACATATGCGGAGCCTAACCTAACGCCTAAGTGAGGCAGTGAGCATAGGCAATGGTATAAGCGGCGCCTAACCTATTGCCTTTGTTGATATAGGCAGCGCCTAACCTATCGCCTAAATTGATATAGACGGCGCCTAACCTATCGCCTATGTTGATATAGGCGGCACCTAAGCCATCGCCTTTGTTGACATAGGCGGCGTCTAACCTATATCCTATGTTGATATAGGCGGCGCCTAACCTATCTCCTATGTTGATATAGGCGGCGCCTAAGCCATCACCTATGTTGACATAGGCGGCGCCTGACTTATCGGCGAAGTGAGGCAGTAAGCATAGGCAATGGTATTAGCGGCGCCTAACCGATCGCCTATGTTGATATAGGTGGCGCCTAAGCCATCGCCTATGCTGACATAGGCAGCGCCTAACATATCGCCTAAGTAAGGCACTGAGCATAGACAATGGTATAAGCGGCGGCTAAGACATCGCCTATGATGACATCGGCGGTGCCGAACCTATCGCCTAAATGAGGCAGTGATCATAGGAAATGGTATAAGCGGCGCCTAACCTATCACCTATGTTGATATAGGCAGCGCCTAAGCCATCGTGTATATTGACATGGGCGGCACCTAACCTATCGCCTAAGTAAGGCAGTGAGCATAGGCAATGGAATAAGCGACGCCTAACCCATCGCCTATGTTGATATAGGCGAAGCTTAAGCCATCGCCTATGTTGATATAAGCGGCGCCTAACCTATCGCCTATGTGAGGCAATGAGCATAGGTAATGGTATAAGCGGCGCCTAACCTATCGCCTATGTTTATATAGGCGGAGCCTATGCCCTCGCCTATGTTGACATAGGCGGCGCCTAACCTATCTCCTAAGTGAGGCAGTGAGCATAGGTAATGGTATAAGCGGTGCCAAACCTATCGTCTAAGTGAGGCAGTGAGCATAGGCAATGGTATAAGCGGCGCCAAATCTATCCCCCATATTGATATAGGCGGTGCCAAACCTATCGCCAATGTTGATATAGGCGGCGCCTAACCTATCGCCAAAGTGAGGAAGTGAGCATAGGCAATGGTATAGGCGGCGCCTAAACTATCGCCTATGTTGATATAGGCGGCGCCTAAGCCGTCGCATATGTTGAAATGGGCGGCACCTAACCTATCGCCTAAGTGAGGCAGTGAGCATAGGCAATGGTATAAGCGGCGCCTAACCTACTGCCTATGTTGATATAGATGGCGCCTAAGTCATCGCCTATGTTGACATAGGCCGCCCCTAACCTATTTCCTAAGTGAGCCAGTGAGAATAGGTAATTGTATAAGCGGAGCCTAGCCTATCACCTATGTTTACATAAGCAGCGCCTAACCTATCACCTAAGTGAGTAAGTAAGCATAGGACATGGTATAAGCAGAGCCTAACCTATCTCCTATGTTGATATAGGAGGCGCCTAAGCCATCTCCTATGTTTACATAGGCGGCGCATAACCTATCGCCTAAGTGAGTAAGTAAGCATAGAACATGGTATAAGCGGATCCTAAACTATCGCCTATGGTTATAGAGGCAGCGCCTAAGCCATCGCCTATGTTGAGGCAGTGAGAATAGGCAATGGAATAAGCGACGCCTAACCTATCGCCAATGTTGATATAGGCGGCGCCTAATCTATCGCCTATATTGATATAGACGGCGCTAACCTATCGCCTATGTTGATATAGGCGGCACCTAAGCCATCGCCTTTGTTGACATAGGCGGCGCCTAACCTATATACTATGTTGATATAGGCGGCGCCTAACCTATCTCCTATGTTGATATAGGCGGCGCCTAAGCCATCACCTATGTTGACATAGGCGGCGCCTGACTTATCGCCGAAGTGAGGCAGTGATCATAGGCAATGGTATAAGCGGCGCCTAAACTATCGCCTATGTTGATATAGGCGGAACATAAGCCATCGTCAATGTTGACATATGCGGCACCTATCCTATCGCCTAAGTGAGTCAGTGAGCATAGGCAATGGTATAAGCGGCGCCTAACCTATCGCCTATGTTGATATAGGCGTCGCCTAAGACATCACCTATGTTGACATGGGCGGCGCTTAACCTATCGCCTAAGTGAGGTAGTGAGCATAGGCATTGGTATAAGCGGCGCTTAACCTATAGCCTATATTGATATAGACGGTGCCTAACATATTGCCTATTTTCATATAGGCGGCACCTAAGCCATCGCCTTTGTTAACATAGGCGGCGCCTAATCAATCTACTAAGTGAGGCAGTGAGAATAGGCAATGGTATAAGCGGAGCCTAACCTATATCCTATGTTGATATAGGCGGCGCCTAAGCCATCACCTATATTGACATAGGCGACACCTAACCTATCGCCTAAGTGAGGAAGTTAGCATAGGGAATGGTATAAGCGGCGCTTAACCTATCTCCTATGTTTATATAGGCAGCCCCTAACCTATTGCCTATATTAATATAGGCGGCGCCTAACCTATCGCCTATGTTGATATAGGCAGCGCCTAAACCATCGCCTATGTTGACATAGGTGGCACCTAACCAATCTTCTAAGTGAGGCAGTGAGAATAGACAATGGTATAAGCGACACCTAACCTATCTCCTATGTTGATATAGGCGGCGCCTAAGCCATCACCTATGTTGACATAGGCGGCGCCTGACTTATCGCCGAAGTGAGGCAGTCAGCATAGACAATGGTATAAGCAGCGCCTAACCTATCGCCTATGTTGATATAAGAGGCGCCTAAGCCATCGCCTATGCTGACATAGGCGGCGCCTAACCTATCGCCTAAGTAAGGCATTGAGCATAGACAATGGTATAAGCGGCGCCTAAGACATCGCCTATGTTGACATAGGCGGTGCCGAACATATCGCCTAAATGAGGCAGTGATCATAGGAAATGGTATAAGAGGTGCCTAACCTATCACCTAAGTGAGTAAGTAATCATAGGACATGGTATAAGCGGCGCCTAACCTATCGCCTATGTTGATATAGGCAGCGCCTTATCCATCGCCTATGTTGATATAGGCGGGGCCTAAGCCATCGCCTATGTTGACATAGACGGTGCCTAACATATCGCCTAAGTGCGGTAGTGAGCATAGGCAATGGTATAAGCAGCGCCTAACCTATCGCCTATGTTTGTATAGGCGGCGCCTAAGCCATCGTCAATGTTGACATTTGCGGAGCCTAATCTATCGCCTAAGTGAGGCAGTGAGCATAGGCAATGGTATAAGCGGCGCCTAACCAATTGCCTTTGTTGATATAGGCAGCGCCTAACCTATCGCCTAAATTGATATAGACGGCGCCTAACCTATCGCCTATGTTGATATAGGCGGCACCTAAGCCATCGCCTTTGTTGACATAGGCGGCGTCTAAGCTATATCCTATGTTGATATAGGCGGCGCCTAACCTATCTCCTATGTTGATATAGGCGGCGCCTAAGCCATCACCTATGTTGACATAGGCGGCGCCTGACTTATCGTTTAAGTGAGGCAGTAAGCATAGGCAATGGTATAAGCGGCGCCTAACCGATCGCCTATGTTGATATAGGTGGCGCCTAAGCCATCGCCTATGCTGACATAAGCAGCGCCTATCATATCGCCTAAGTAAGGCACTGAGCATAGACAATGGTATAAGCGGCGGCTAAGACATCGCCTATGATGACATAGGCGGTGCCGAACCTATCGCCTAAATGAGGCAGTGATCATAGGCAATGGTATAAGTGGCGCCTAACCTATCACCTATGTTGATATAGGCGGCGCCTAAGCCATCGTGTATATTGACATAGGCGGCACCTAACCTATCGCCTAAGTAAGGCAGTGAGCATAGGCAATGGAATAAGCGACGCCTAACCCATCGCCTATGTTGATATAGGCGACGGTTAAGCCATCGCCTATGTTGACATAAGCGGCGCCTAACCTATCGCCTATGTGAGGCAATGTGCATAGGTAATGGTATAAGCGGAGCCTAACCTATCGCCTATGTTTATATAGGCGGAGCCTATGCCCTCGCCTATGTTGACATAGGCGGCGCCTAACCTATCGCCTAAGTGAGGTAGTGAGCATAGGTAATGGTATAAGCGGTGCCAAACCTATCGTCTAAGTGAGGCAGTGAGCATAGGCAATGGTATAAGCGGCGCCAAATCTATCCCCCATATTGATATAGGCGGTGCCAAACCTATCGCCAATGTTGATATAGGCGGCGCCTAACCTATCGCCTAAGTGAGGAAGTGAGCATAGGCAATGGTATAGGCAGCGCCTAAACTATCGCCTATCTGTATATAGGCGGCTCCTAAGCCGTCGCATATGTTGAAATGGGCGCCACCTAACCTATCGCCTAAGTGAGGCAGTGAGCATAGGCAATGGTATAAGCGGAGCCTAACCTACTGCCTATGTTGATATAGATGGCGCCTAAGCCATCGCCTATGTTGACATAGGCCGCCCCTAACCTATTTCCTAAGTGAGCCAGTGAGAATAGGTAATTGTATAAGCGGAGCCTAGCCTATCACCTATGTTTACATAAGCAGCGCCTAACCTATCACCTAACTGAATAAGTAAGCATAGGACATGGTATAAGCAGAGCCTAACCTATCTCCTATGTTGATATAGGAGGCGCCTAAGCCATCTCCTATGTTTACATACGCGGCGCCTAACCTATCGCCTAAGTGAGTAAGTAAGCATAGAACATGGTATAAGCGGATCCTAAACTATCGCCTATGGTTATAGAGGCAGCGCCTAAGCCATCGCCTATGTTGAGGCAGTGAGAATAGGCAATGGAATAAGCGACGCCTAACCTATCGCCAATGTTGATATAGGTGGCGCCTAATCCATCGCCTATGTTGACATAGGAGGTGCCTAATCCATCGCCTATATTGACATAGGCGTTGCGTAACCTATCGCCTAAGAGAGGCAGTGAGCATAGGCAATGGTATAATCGGTGACTAACATATCGTCTATGTTGATATTGGTCGTGCCTAAGCCACCGCCTATGTTGATATAGACGGCGCCTTACCTATAGCCTAAGTGAGGCAGTGAGCATAGGCAATGGTATAAGCGGCGCCAAACCTATGGCCTATGTTGATATAGGCGGCCCCTAAGCCATCGCCTATGTTGACATAGGCGGCGCCTAACCTATCACCTAAGTGTGGCAGTGAGCATAGGCAATGGAATCAGCGGCGCCTAACCTATTGCCTATGTTGATATAGGTGGCGCCTAAGCCATCGCCTATGGTTAGATAAGCGGCGCCTAACCTATCGCCTAAGTTAGGCAGTAAGCGTAGGAAATGGTATATGCGGCGCCTAACCTATCTCCTATGTTGGTATAGGTGGTTCCTAATCTATCGCCTAT
The DNA here is from genome assembly GCA_030864215.1 of Capsicum pubescens. Lineage (NCBI taxonomy): Eukaryota > Viridiplantae > Streptophyta > Magnoliopsida > Solanales > Solanaceae > Capsicum > Capsicum pubescens. The sequence goes on from CM061542.1 coordinate 306,045,726, forward strand.
GTTAATATAGGCGGCGCCTAACCTATCGCCTAAGTGAGGCAGTGAGCATAGGCAATGTTATAAGCGGTGCCTAACCTATCGTCTATGTTGATATAGGGGGCGCCTAAGCCTTCGCCCATGTTGAAATAGGAGACGCCTAATCTATCACTAAATTTAGGCAGTGAGCATAGGCAATGGTATAATCGGCGCCTAACCTATCGCCTAAGTTAATATAGGTGGCGCTATGCCATCGCCTATGTTGATATAGGCGGTGCCTGACCTATCGCCTATCTGAGGCAGTGAGCATAGGCAATGGTATTAGCAGCTCCTAATATATCGCCTATGTTGATATAGGCGGTGCCTAAGCCATCGCCTATGTTGACATAGGCTGTGCATAACCTATCGCCTAGATGAGGCAGTGAGCATAGGCAATGGAATAAGCGGTGCCTAACCTATCGCCTATGTTGAAATAGGCGGAGCCAAAGCCATCGCCTATGTTGTCTTAGGCGGCCCCAAACCTATCGCCTAAGTGAGGCAGTGAGAATAGCCAATGGAATAAGCGGTGCCTAACCTATCACCTTTTTGATATAGGCGGCGCCTAAGCCATCGCCTATGTTTACATAGGCGTTGCGTAACGTATCGCCTAAGAGAGGCAGTGAGCATAGGCAATGGTATAATCGGCGCCTAACATATAGCCTATGTTGATATTGGCGGTGCCTAAGCCATCGCCTATGTTGATATAGGCGGCGCCTTACCAATCGCCTAAGTGAGGCAGTGAGCATAGGCAATGGTATAAACGGCGCCAAACCTATGGCCTATGTTGATATAGGCGGCCCCTAACCTATTGCCTAAGTGAGGCAGTGAGCATAGAAAATGGTATAAGCGGTGCCTAACCTATCGCCTAAGTGAGGCAATAGGCATAGGCAATGGTATAAGCGGCGCCTAACCTATCGCCTTTGTTGATATAGGCGGCGCCTAAGCCATCGCCTATGGTTAGATAGGCGGCGCCTAACCTATCGCCTAATTTAGGCAGTAAGCGTAGGCAATGGTATAAGAGGTGCCTAACCTATCGCCTATGTTGATATAGGCGGCACCTAAGCCATCTCCTATGTTGACATCGACGGCGCCTAACCTATCGCCTAAGTTAGGCAGCGAGAATAGGCAATGGTATAAGTGGCGCCTAACATATCGCCTATAGTTATATAGGCGGCTCCTAAGCCATCGCCTATGTTGACATAGGAGGCCCCTAACCTATTGCCTAAGTGAGGCAGTGAGAATAGGCAATGGTATAATCGGCGCCTAACCTATCTCCTATGTTGATATAAGCGGCACCTAACCTATCGACTATGTTGATATAGGAGGCGCCTAAGCCGTCCCCTATGTTGACATAGGCTGCCCCTAACCTATCGCCTAAGTGAGGTAGTGAGCATAGGTGATGGTATAAGCGACACCAAACCTATCGCCTAAGTAAGGCAGTGAGCATTGGCAATAGTATATGCGGCGCCTAACCTATCGCCTATGTTGATATAGGCGGCGCCTAAGCCATCACCTATGTTGACATGGGCGGCACCTAACCTATCGCCTAAGTGAGGCAGTGAGCATAGACATTGGTATAAGTGGAGCCTAACATATCGCCTATGTGAATATAGGCGGCGCCTAAGCCATCGCCTATGTCGACATAGACGGCGCCTAACCTATTACCTAAGTGAGGCAGTGAGCATAGGCAATAGTATAAGCGGTGCCTAACCTATCGCCTCTGTTGATATAGGCAGCGCCTAACCTATTGCCTATATTAATATAGACGGCGCCTAACCTATCGCATATGTTGATATAGGTGGCACCTAAGTCGTCGCCTATGTTGACATCATCGGCGCCGAACCAATCACCTAAATGATGTAGTGAGAATAGACAATGGTATAAGCGGCACCTATCCTATCGCCTATGTTGATATAGGTGGCGCTTAAGCCATCGCGTATGCTGACATAGGCGGCGTCTAACCTATCACCTAAGTAAGGCAGTGAGCATAGGCAATGGTATAAGCGGCGCCTAACCCATCGCCTATGTTGATATAGGCGGCGATTAAGCCATCGCCTATTTTGACATAGGCGGCGCCTAACCTATCGCCTAAGTGAGGCAATGAGCATTGGTAATGGTATAAGCGGCGCCTAACCTATTGCCTATATTTATATAGGCTGAGCCTATGCCCTCGCCTATGTTGACAATGGCGGCGCCTAAACTATCGCCTAAGTGAGGCAGTGAGCATAGGTAATGGTATAAGCGGCGCCAAACCTATCTCCTCAGTGAGGCAGTGAGCATAGGTAATGGTATAAGAGGCGCCAAATCTATCCCCAATGTTAATATAGGAGGTGCCAAACCAATCGCCTATGTTAATATAGGGGGCGCCTAACCTATCGCCTTAGTGAGGAAGTGAGCATAGGCAATAGTATAAGCGGCGCCTAAACTATTGCCTATGTTGATATAGGCGGCACATAAGCCATCGTCCATGATGACATATGCGGCGCCTAACCTTTCGCCTAAGTGAGTCAGTGAGCATAGGCAATGGTATAAGCGGCGCCTAATCTATCGCCTATGTTGATATAGGCGTCGCCTAAGCCATCACCAATGTTGACATGGGCGGCGCTTAACCTATCGCCTAAGTGAGGTAGTGAGCATAGGCGATGGTATAAGCGACACCAAACCTATCGCCTAAGTAAGGCAGTGAGCATTGGCAATGGTATATGCGGCGAATAACCTATCGCCTATGTTGATATAGGCGGCGCCTAAGCCATCACCTATGTTGACATGGGCGGCACCTAACCTATCGCCTAAGTGAGGCAGTGAGCATAGACATTGGTATAAGTGGAGCCTAACATATCGCCTATGTGAATATAGGCGGCGCCTAAGCCATCGCCTATGTCGACATAGACGGCGCCTAACCTATTACCTAAGTGAGGCAGTGAGCATAGGCAATGGTATAAGCGGTGCCTAACCTATCGCCTCTGTTGATATAGGCAGCGCCTAACCTATCGCCTATATTAATATAGACGGCGCCTAACCTATCGCATATGTTGATATAGGTGGCACCTAAGTCGTCGCCTATGTTGACATCATCGGCGCCTAACCAATCGCCTAAAAGATGTAGTGAGAATAGGCATTGGTATAAGCGGCACCTATCCTATCGCCTATGTTGATATAGGTGGCGCTTAAGCCATCGCCTATGCTGACATAGGCGGCGTCTAACCTATCACCTAAGTAAGGCAGTGAGCATAGGCAATGGTATAAGCGGCGCCTAACCCATCGCCTATGTTGATATAGGCGGCGATTAAGCCATCGCCTATGTTGACATAGGCGGCGCCTAACCTATCGCCTAAGTGAGGCAATGAGCAATGGTAATGGTATAAGCGGCGCCTAACCTATTGCCTAAGTTTATATAGGCTGAGCCTATGCCCTCGCCTATGTTGACAATGGCGGCGCCTAAACTATCGCCTAAGTGAGGCAGTGACCATAGGTAATGGTATAAGCGGCGCCAAACCTATCTCCTCAGTGAGGCAGTGAGCATAGGTAATGGTATAAGAGGCGCCAAATCTATCCCCAATGTTAATATAGGAGGTGCCAAACCAATCGCCTATGTTAATATAGGGGGCGCCTAAGCTATCGCCTAAGTGAGGAAGTGAGCATAGGCAATAGTATAAGCGGCGCCTAAACTATTGCCTATGTTGATATAGGCGGCACATAAGCCATCATCTATGTTGACATATGCGGCGCCTAACCTTTCGCCTAAGTGAGTCAGTGAGCATAGGCAATGGTATAAGCGGCGCCTAATCTATCGCCTATGTTGATATAGGCGTCGCCTAAGCCATCACCAATGTTGACATGGGCGGCGCTTAACCTATCGCCTAAGTGAGGTAGTGAGCATAGGCATTGGTATAAGTGGCGCTTAACCTATTGCCTATTTTCATATAGGCGGCACCTAAGCCATCGCCTTTGTTGACATAGACGGCGCCTAACCAATCTACTAAGTGAGGCAGTGAGAATAGGCAATGGTATAAGCGGCGCCTAACCTATATCCTATGTTGATATAGGCGGCGCCTAAGCCATCACCTATGTTGACATAGGCGACACCTAACCTATCGCCTAAGTGAGGAAGTTAACATAGGGAATGGTATAAGCGGCGCTTAACCTATCTCCTATGTTTATATAGGCAGCCCCTAACATATCGCCTATATTAATATAGGCGGCGCTTAACCTATCGCCTATGTTGATATAGGCAGCGCCTAAACCATCGCCTATGTTGACATAGGTGGCGCCTAACCAATCGTCTAAGTGAGGCAGTGAGAATAGGCAACGGTATAAGCAGCACCTAACCTATCTCCTATGTTGATATAGGCGGCGCCTAAGCCATCACCTATGTTGACATAGGCGGCGCCTGACTTATCGCCTATGTGAGGCAATGAGCATAGGCAATGGTATAAGCAGCGCCTAACCTATCGCCTATGTTGATATAGGTGGCGACTAAGCCATCGCCTATGCTGACATAGGCGGTGCCTAACCTATCACCTCAGTAAGGCATTGAGCATAGACAATGGTATAAGCGGCGCCTAAAACATCGCCTATGTTAAGATAGGCGGTGCCGAACCTATCTCCTAAATGAGGCAGTGATCATAGGAAATGGTATAAGAGGTGCCTAACTTATCACCTAAGTGAGTAAGTAAGCATAGGACATGGTATAAGCAGCGCCTAACCTATCGCCTATATTGATATAGGCAGCGCCTTAGCCATCGCCTATGTTGATATAGGCGGGGCCTAAGCCATCGCCTATGTTGACATAGACGGCGCCTAACATATCGCCTAAGTGCGGTAGTGAGCTTAGGTAATGGTATAAGCGGCGCCTAACCTATCGCCTATGTTTTATAGGCGGCGCCTAAGCCATCGTCAATGTTGACATATGCGGAGCCTAACCTATCGCCTAAGTGAGGCAGTGAGCATAGGCAATGGTATAAGCGGCGCCTAACCTATTGCCTTTGTTGATATAGGCAGCGCCTAACCTATCGCCTATATTGATATAGACGGCGCCTAACCTATTGCCTATGTTGATATAGGCGGCACCTAAGCCATCGCCTTTGTTGACATAGGCGGCGCCTAACCTATATCCTATGTTAATATAGGCGGCGCCTAACCTATCTCCTATGTTGATATAGGCGGCGCCTAAGCCATCACTTATGTTGACATTGGCGGCGCCTGACTTATCGTCGAAGTGAGACAGTGAGCATAGGCAATGGTATAAGCGGCGCCTAAACTATCGCCTATGTTGATATAGGTGGCACATAAGCCATCGTCAATGTTGACATATGCGGCACCTCACCTATCGCCTAAGTGAGTCAGTGAGCATAGGCAATGGTATAAACGGCGCCTAACCTATCGTCTACGTTGATATAGGCGTCGCCTAAGCCATCACCTATGTTGACATAGGCGGCGCTTAACCTATCGCCTAAGTGAGGTAGTGAGCATAGGCATTGGTATAAGCGGCGCTTAACCTATCGCCTATATTGATATAGATGGCGCCTAACATATTGCCTATTTTCATTTAGGCGGCACCTAAGCCATCGCCTTTGTTGACATAGGCGGCGCCTAACCAATCTACTAAGTGAGGCAGTGAGAATAGGCAATGGTATAAGCGGCGCCTAACCTATATCCTATGTTGATATAGGCGGCGCCTAATCCATCACCTATGTTGACATAGGCGACACCTAACCTATCGCCTAAGTGAGAAAGTTAGCATAGGGAATGGTATAAGCGGCGCTTAACCTATCTCCTATGTTTATATAGGCAGCCCCTAACCTATCGCCTATATTAATAGAGGCGGCGTCGAACCTATCGCCTATGTTGATATAGGCAGCGCCTAAACCAACGCCTATGTTGACATAGGCGGCGCCTAACCAATCGTCTAAGTGAGGCAGTGAGAATAGGCAATGGTATAAGCGGTACCTAACCTATCTCCTATGTTGATATAGGCGGCTCCTAAGCCATCACCTATGTTGACATAGGCAGTGCCTGACTTATCGCCGAAGTGAGGCAGTGAGCATAGGCAATGGTGTAAGCAGCGCCTAACCTATCGCCTATGTTGATATAGGAGGTGCCTAAGCCATCGCCTATGCTGACATAGGCGGCGCCTAACCTATCGCCTAAGTAAGGCATTGAGCATAGACAATGGTATAAGCGGCGCCTAAGACATCGCCTATGTTGACATAGGCGGTGACGAACCTATCGCCTAAATGAGGCAGTGATCATAGAAAATGGTATAAGAGGCGCCTAACCTATCACCTAAGTGAGTAAGTAAGCATAGGACATGGTATAAGCGGCGCCTAACCTATCGCCTATGTTGATATATGCAGCGCCTTATCCATCGCCTATGTTGATATAGGCGGGGCCTAACATATCGCCTAAGTGCGGTAGTAAGCATAGGCAATGGTATAAGCGGCGCCTAACCTTTCGCCTATGTTTGTATAGGCGGCGCCTAAGCCATCGTCAATGTTGACATATGCGGAGCCTAACCTATCGCCTAAGTGAGGCAGTGAGCATAGGCAATGGTATAAGCGGCGCCAAACCTATTGCCTTTGTTGATATAGGCAGCGCCTAACCTATCGCCTATATTGATATAGACAGCGCCTAACCTATCGCCTATGTTGATATAGGCGGCACCTAAGCCATCGCCTTTGTTGACATAGGCGGCGCCTAACCTATATCCTATGTTGATATAGGCGGCGCCTAACCTATCTCCTATGTTGATATAGGCGGCGCCTAAGCCATCACCTATGTTGATATAGGCGGTGCCTAACCTATCGCCTAAGTGATGCAGTGAGCATAGGCAATGTTATAAGCGGTGCCTAACCTATCGTCAATGTTGATATAGGGGGCGCCTAAGCCTTCGCCCATGTTGAATTAGGAGGCACCTAATCTATCGCCAAATTTAGGCAGTGAGCATAGGCAATGGTATAATCGGCGCCTAAACTATCGCCTAAGTTAATATAGGTGGCACCTATGCCATCGCCTATGTTGACATAGGCGGTGCCTGACCTGTCGCCTATCTGAGGCACTGAGCATAGGCAATGGTATAAGCAGCGCCTAACATATCGCCTATGTTGATATAGGCGGTGCCTAAGCCATCACCTATGTTGACAAAGGTGGTGCATAACCTATCGCCTAGGTGAGGCAGTGAGCATTGGCAATGGAATAAGCGGAGCCTAACCTATCGCCTATGTTGATATAGGCGGAGCTAAATCCATCGCCTATGTTGACTTAGGCGGCCCCAAACCTATCGCCTATGTGAGGCAGTGAGAATAGACAATGGAATAAGCGGATCCTAACCTATCGCCTATGTTGATATAGGCGGCGCCTATGCCCTCGCCTATGTTGACATAGGCGGCGCCTAACCTATCTCCTAAGTGAGGCAGTGAGCATAGGTAATGGTATAAGTGGTGCCAAACCAATCTTCTAAGTGAGGCAGTGACCATAGGTAATTGTATAAGCAGCGCCAAATCTATCCCCTATGTTGATATAGGCGGTTCCTAAGCCATCGCCTATGTTGATATAGGTGGCGCCTTACCAATCGCCTAAGTGAGGCAGTGAGCATAGGCAATGGTATAAGCGGCGCCAAACCTATGGCCTATGTTGATATAGGTGGCCCCTAACCTATTGCCTAAGTGAGGCAGTGAGCATAGGAAATGGTATAAGCGGCGCCTAACCTAACGCCTAAGTGAGGCAGTAGGCATAGGCAATGGTATAAGCGGCGCCTAACCTATCGCCTTTGTTGATATAGGCGGCTCCTAAGCCATCGCCTATGGATAGATAGGCGGCGCCTAACCTATCGCTTAAGTTAGGTAGTAAGCGTTGGAAATGGTATAAGAGGCGCCTAACCTATCGCCTATGTTGATATAGGCGGCACCTAAGCCATCTCCTATGTTGACATCGACGGTGCCTAACCTATCGCCTAAGTTAGGCAGTGAGCATAGGAAATTATATAAGCGGCGCCAAACATATCGCCTATGTTGATATAGGCGGCACCTAAGTCATCGCCTATGTTGACATATGAGGCCCCTAACCTATTGCCTAAGTGAGGCAGTGAGAATAGGCAATGGTATAATCGGCGCCTAACCTATCTCCTATGTTGATATAAGCGGCACCTAACCTATCGCCTATGTTGATATAGGCGGCGCCTAAGCCGTCGCCTATGTTGACATAGGCTGCCCCTAACCTATCGCCTAAGTGAGGTAGTGAGCATTGGCGATGGTATAAGCAGCACCAAACCTATCGCCTAAGTAAGGCAGTGAGTATAGGCAATGGTATATGCGGCGCCTAACCTATCGCCTATGTTGATATAGGCGGCGCCTAAGCCATCACCTATGTTAACATGGGCGGCACCTAACCTATCGCCTAAGTGAGGCAGTGAGCATAGACATTGGTATAAGTGGAGCCTAACATATCGCCTATGTGAATATCGGCGGCGCCTAAGCCATCGCCTATGTCGACATAGACGGTGCTTAACCTATTACCTAAGTGAGGCAGTGACCATAGGTAATGGTATAAGCGGCACCTAACCTATCGCCTATATTGATATAGGCTTCCCCTAACCTATCGTCTAAGTAAGGCAGTTAGAATAGGCAATGGTATAAGCGGCACCTAACCTATCGCCTATGTTGAGATAGGCGGCGCCTATGGCATCGCCTAGGTTTACATAGGCGGTGCCTAACCTATCGCCTAAGTGAGGCTGTGAGCATAGGCAATGGTATAAGCGTCGCCTAACCAGACACCTATATGGATATAGGCAGCGCCTAAGCCATCGCCATTGTTGACATAGGTGGAGCCTAACCAATCGCCTAAGTGAAGGAGTGAGAATAGGAAATGGTATAAGCGGCGCCTAACCTATCTCCTATATTGATATAGGTGGTGCCTAAGCCATCACTTATGTTGACATAGGTGGTACATAACCTATCGCCTAAGTGAGGCAGTGAGCATAGGCAATGGTATAAGCGGTGCCTAACCTATCGCCTCTGTTGATATAGGCAGCGCCTAACCTATCGCCTATATTAATATAGACGGCGCCTAACCTATCGCATATGTTGATATAGGTGGCACCTAAGTCGTCGCCTATGTTGACATCATCGGCGCCTAACCAATCGCCTAAGTGATGTAGTGAGAATAGGCAATAGTATAAGCGGCACCTATCCTATCGCCTATGTTGATATAGGTGGCGCTTAAGCCATCGCCTATGCTGACATAGGCGGAGCCAAACCTATCACATAAGTAAGGCAGTGAGCACAGGCAATGGTATAAGCGGCGCCTAACCCATCGCCTATGTTGATATAGGCGGCGATTAAGCCATCGCCTATGTTGACATAGGCGGCGCCTAACCTATCGCCTAAGTGAGGCAATGAGCATAGGTAATGGTATAAGCGGCGCCTAACCTATCGCCTTTTTTTATATAAGCAGAGCCTATTCCCTCGCCTATGTTGACATAGGCGACGCCTAAACTATCGCCTAAGTGAGGCAGTGAGCATAGGTAATGGTATAAGCAGCGCTAAACCTATCTCCTCAGTGAGGCAGTGAGCATAGGTAATGGTATAAGAGGCGCCAAATCTATCCCCTATGTTAATATAGGCGGTGCCAAACCTATCGCCTATGTTAATATAGGGGGCGCCTAACCTATCGCCTAAGTGAGGAAGTGAGCATAGGCAATAGTATAAGCGGCGCCTAAACTATCACCTATGTTGATATAGGCGGCACATAAGCCATCGTCAATGTTGACATATGCGTCGCCTAACCTATCGCCTAAGTGAGTCAGTGAGCATAGGCAATGGTATAAGCGGCGCCTAATCTATCGCCTATGTTGATATAGGCGTCGCGTAAGCCATCACCTATGTTGACATGGGCGGCGCTTAACCTATCGCCTAAGTGAGGTAGTGAGCATAGGCATTGGTATAAGCGGCGCTTAACCTATTGCCTATATTGATATAGACGGCGCCTAACATATTGCCTAGCCATCGCCTTTGTTGACATAGACGGCGCCTAACCAATCTACTAAGTGGGGCAGTGAGAATATGCAATGGTATAAGCGTCGCCTAACCTATATCCTATGTTGATATAGGCGGCGCCTAAGCCATCACCTTTGTTGACATAGGCGACACCTAACCTATCGCCTAAGTGAGAAAGTTAGCATAGGGAATGGTATAAGCGACGCTTAACCTATCTCCTATGTTTATATAGGCAGCCCCTAACCTATCGTCTATATTAATATAGGCGGCGCTTAACCTATCGCCTATGTTGATATAGGCAGCGCCTAAACCATCACCTATGTTGACATATGCGGCGCCTAACCAATCGTCTAAGTGAGGCAATGAGAATAGGCAATGGTATAAGCGACACCTAACCTATATCCTATGTTGATATAGGCGGCGCCTAAGCCATCACCTATGTTGACATAGGCGGCGCCTGACTTATCGCCTATGTGAGGCAGTGAGCATAGGCAATGGTATAAGCAGCGCCTAACCTATCGCCTATGTTGATATAGGTGGCGCCTAAGCCATCGCCTATGCTGACATAGGTGGTGCCTAACCTATCACCTCAGTAAGGCATTGAGCATAGAAACTGGTATAAGCGGCGCCTAAGTCATCGCCTATGTTAACATAGGCGGTGCCGAACCTATCGCCTAAATGAGGCAGTGATCATAGGAAATGGTATAAGAGGTGCCTAACCTATCACCTAACTGAGTAAGTAAGCATAGGACATGGTATAAGCAGCTCCTAACCTATCGCCTACATTGATATAGGCAGCGCCTTAGCCATCGCCTATGTTGATATAGGCGGGGCCTAAGACATCACCTATGTTGACATAGACGGCGCCTAACATATCGCCTAAGTGAGTCAGTGAGCATAGGCAATGGTATAAGCGGCGCCTAATCTATCGCCTATGTTGATATAGGCGTCGCCTAAGCCATCACCTATGTTGACATGGGCGGCGCTTAACCTATCGCCTAAGTGCGGTAGTGAGCATAGGCATTGGTATAAGCGGCGCTTAACCTATTGCCTATATTGATATAGACGGCGCCTAACATATTGCCTATTTTCATATAGGCGGCACCTAAGCCATCGCCTTTGTTGACATAGACGGCGCCTAACCAATCTACTAAGTGGGGCAGTGAGAATATGCAATGGTATAAGCGTCGCCTAACCTATATCCTATGTTGATATAGGCGGCGCCTAAGCCATCACCTTTGTTGACATAGGCGACACCTAACCTATCGCCTAAGTGAGAAAGTTAGCATAGGGAATGGTATAAGCGGCACTTAACCTATCTCCTATGTTTATATAGGCAGCCCCTAACCTATCGCCTATATTAATATAGGCGGCGCTTAACCTATCGCCTATGTTGATATAGGCAGCGCCTAAACCATCACCTATGTTGACATAGGCGGCGCCTAACCAATCGTCTAAGTGAGGCAGTGAGAATAGGCAATGGTATAAGCGGCACCTAACCTATCTCCTATGTTGATATAGGCGGCGCCTAAGCCATCACCTATGTTGACATAGGCGGCGCCTGACTTATCGCCTATGTGAGGCAGTGAGCATAGGCAATGGTATAAGCAGCGCCTAACCTATCGCCTATGTTGATATAGGTGGCGCCTAAGCCATCGCCTATGCTGACATAGGCGGTGCCTAACCTATCACCTCAGTAAGGCATTGAGCATAGAAACTGGTATAAGCGGCGCCTAAGTCATCGCCTATGTTAACATAGGCGGTGCCGAACCTATCGCCTAAATGAGGCAGTGATCATAGGAAATGGTATAAGAGGTGCCTAACCTATCACCTAAGTGAGTAAGTAAGCATAGGACATGGTATAAGCAGCTCCTAACCTATCGCCTACATTGATATAGGCAGCGCCTTAGCCATCAACTATGTTGATATAGGCGGGGCCTAAGACATCGCCTATGTTGACATAGACGGCGCCTAACATATCGCCTAAGTGCGGTAGTGAGCATAGGTAATGGTATAAGCGGCGCCTAACCTATCGCCTATGTTTGTATAGACGACGCCTAAGCCATCGTCAATGTTGACATATGCGGAGCCTAACCTATCGCCTAAGTGAGGCAGTGAGCATAGGCAATGGTATAAGCGGCGCCTAACCTATTGCCTTTGTTGATAGAGGCAGAGTCTAACCTATCGCCTATATGGATTTAGACGGCGCCTAACCTATTTGCCTATGTTGATATAGGCGGCACCTAAGCCATCGCCTTTGTTGACATAGGCGGCGCCTAACCTATATCCTATGTTGATATAGGCGGCGCCTAACCTATCTCCTATGTTGATAAAGGTGGCGCCTAAGCCATCACCTATGTTGACATTGGCGGCGCCTGACTTATCGCCGAAGTGAGACAGTGAGCATAGGCAATGGTATAAGCGGCGCCAAAACTATCGCCTATGTTGATATAGGCGTCACATAAGCCATCGTCAATGTTGACATATGCGGCACCTCACCTATCGCCTAAGTGAGTCAGTGAGCATAGGCAATGGTATAAGCGGCGCCTAACCTATCGCCTATGTTGATATAGGCGTCGCCTAAGCCATCACCTATGTTAACATGGGCGGCGCTTAACCTATCGCCTAAGTGAGGTAGTGAGCATAGGCATTGGTATAAGCGGCGCTTAACTTATTCCCTATATTGATATAGATGGCGCCTAACATATTGCCTATTCTCATTTAGGCGGCACCTAAGCCATCGCCTTTGTTGACATAGGCGGCGCCTAACCAATCTACTAAGTGAGGCAGTGAGAATAGGCAATGGTATAAGCAGCGCCTAACCTATATCCTATGTTGATATAGGCGGCGCCTAATCCATCACCTATGTTGACATAGGCGACACCTAACCTATCGCCTAAGTGAGAAAGTTAGCATAGAGAATTGTATAAGTGGCGCTTAACCTATCTCCTATGTTTATATAGGCAGCCCCTAACCTATCGCCTATATTAATATAGGCGGCGCCTAACCTATCGCCTATGTTGATATAGGCAGCGCCTAAACCATCGCCTATGTTGACATAGGCGGCGCCTAACCAATCGTCTAAGTGAGGCAGTAAGAAAAGGCAATGGTATAAGCGGCAACTAACCTATCTCCTATGTTGATATAGGCGTCGCCTAAGCCATCACCTATGTTGACATAGGCGGCGCCTGTCTTATCGCCGAAGTGAGGCAGTGAGCATAGGCAATGGTATAAGCAGCGCCTAACCTATCGCCTATGTTGATATAGGAGGCGTCTAAGCCATCGCCTATGCTGACATAGGCGGCGCCTAACCTATCGCCTAAGTAAGGCATTGAGCATAGACAATGGTATAAGCGGCGCCTAAGACACCGCCTATGATGATATAGGCGGTGCTGAACCTATCGCCTAAATGAGGCAGTGATCATAGGAAATGGTATAAGAGGCGCCTAACCTATCACCTAAGTGAGTAAGTAAGCATAGGACATGGTATAAGCGGCACCTAACCTATCTCCTATGTTGATATATGCAGCGCCTTATCAATCGCCTATGTTGATATAGGCGGGGCCTAACATATCGCCTAAGTGCGGTAGTGAGCATAGGCAATGGTATAAGCGGCGCCTAACCTATCGCCTATGTTTGTATAGGCGGCGCCTAAGCAATCGTCAATGTTGACATATGCGGCGCCTAACCTATATCCTATGCTGATATAGACGGCGCCTAACCTATCGCCTATGTTGATATAGGCGGCACCTAAGCCATCGCCTTTGTTGACATAGGTGGCGCCTAACCTATATCCTATGTTGATATAGGCGTCGCCTAACCTATCTCCTATGTTGATATAGGCGGCGCCTAAGCCATCACCTATGTTGATATAGGCGGTGCCTAACCTATCGCCTAAGTGATGCAGTGAGCATAGGCAATGTTATAAGCGGTGCCTAACCTATCGTCAATGTTGATATAGGGGGCGCCTAAGCCTTCGCCCATGTTGAATTAGGAGACGCCTAATCTATCGCTAAATTTAGGCAGTGAGCATAGGCAATGGTATAATCGGCGCCTAACCTATCGCCTAAGTTAATATAGGTGGCGCCTATGCCATCGCCTGTGTTGACATAGGCGGTGCCTGACCTATCGCCTATCTGAGGCAGTGAGCATAGGCAATGGTATAAGCAGCGCCTAACATATCGCCTATGTTGATATAGGCGGTGCCTATGCCATCACCTATGTTGACATAGGTGGTGCATAACCTATCGCCTAGGTGAGGCAGTGAGCATAGGCAATAGAATAAGCGGTGCCTAACCTATCGCCTATGTTGATATAGGCGGAGCTAAAGCCATCGCCTATGTTGACTTAGGCGGCCCCAACCCTATCGCCTAAGTGAGGCAGTGAGAATAGCCAATGGAATAAGCGGCTCCTAACCTATCGCCTATGTTGATATAGGCGGCACCTATGCCCTCGCCTATGTTGACATAGGCGGCGCCTAACCTATCTCCTATGTGAGGCAGTGAGCATAGGTAATGGTATAAGCGGTGCCAAACCTATCTTCTAAGTGAGGCAGGGACCATAGGCAATGGTATAAGCAGCGCCAAATCTATCCCCTATGTTGATATAGGCGGCGCCAAACCTATCGCCTATGTTGATATAGGAGGCGCCTAACCTATCGCCTAAGTAAGGAAGTGAGCATAGGCAATGGTATAAGCAGCGCCTAAACTATCGCCTATGTTTATATAGGCGGCGCCTAAGCCGTCGCCTATGTTAACATGGGCGGCGCCTAACCTATCGCCTAAGTGAGGCAGTGAGCATAGGCAATGGTATAAGCGGCGCCTAACCTACTGCCTGTGTTGATATAGATGGCGCCTAATCCATCGCCTATGTTGACATAGGTCGCCCCTAACCTATTTCCTAAGTGAGCCAGTGAGAATAGGTAATTGTATAAGCGGAGCCTAGCCTATCACCTATGTTTACATAGGCGGTGCCTAACCATCGCCTAAGTGAGTAAGTAAGCATTGGACATGGTATATGCGGAGCCTAACCTATCGCCTATGTTGATATAGGCGGCGCCAAAGCCATCGCCTATGTTGACTCAGGCGGCCCCAAACCTATCGCCTAAGTGAGGCAGTGAGAATAGGCAATGGAATAAGCGGCGCCTAACCTATCGCCAATGTTGATATAGGCGGCGCATAGGCGACACCTAAGCCATGACCTATATTGACATAGGCGTTGCGTAACCTATCGCCTAAGAGAGGCAGTGAGCATAGGCAATGGTATAATCGGTGACTAACATATCGCCTATGTTGATATTGGCGGTGCCTAAGCCATTGCCTATGTTGATATAGGCGGCGCCTTGCCTATCGCCTAAGTGAGGTAGTGAGCATAGGCAATGGAATAAGCGGCGCCAAACCTATGGCCTATGTTGATATAGGCGGCCCCTAAGCCATCTCCTATGTTGACTTAGGCGGCCCCAAACCTATCGCCTAAGTGAGGCAGTGAGAATAGCCAATGGAATAAGCGGCTCCTAACCTATCGCCTATGTTGATATAGGCGGCGCCTATGCCCTCACCTATGTTGACATAGGCGGCGCCTAACCTATCTCCTAAGTGAGGCAGTGAGCATAGGTAATGGTATAAGCGGTGCCAAACCTATCTTCTAAGTGAGGCAGTGACCATAGGCAATGGTATAAGCAATGCCAAATCTATCCCCTATGTTGATATAGGCGGCGCCAAACCTATCGCCTATGTTGATATAGGAGGCGCCTAACCTATCGCCTAAGTGAGCATAGGCAATGGAATACGCCATGCCTAACCTATCGCCTATGTTGATATAGGCGGAGCCAAAGCCATCGCCTATGTTGACTTAGGCGGCCCCAAACCTATCGCCTAAGTGAGGCAGTGAGAATACGCAATGGAATAAGCGGCGCCTAACCTATCACCAATGTTGATATAGGCGGCGCCTAAGCCGTCGCCTATATTGACATAGGCGTTGCGTAACCTATCGCCTAAGAGAGGCAGTGAGCATAGGCAATGGTATAATCGGTGACCAATATATCGCCCATGTTGATATTGGCGGTGCCTAAGCCATCACCTATGTTGATATAGGCGGCGCCTTACCTATCGCCTAACTGAGGCAGTGAGCATAGGCAATGGTATAAGCGGCGCCAAACCTATGGCCTATGTTGATATAGGTGGCCCCTAAGCCATCGCCTATGTTGACATAGGCGGCGCCTAACCTATCGCCTAAGTGTGGCAGTGAGCATAGGCAATGGTATATGCGGTGCCTAACCTATTTCCTTTGTTGATCTACGCGGCACCTAAGCCATCGCCTATGGTTAGATAGGCGGTGCTAACCTATCGCCTAAGTTAGGCAGTAAGCGTAGGCAATGGTATAAACAGTGCCTAACCTATCCCCTATGTTGGTATAGGCGGTGCCTAATCTATCGCCTATGTTGATATAGGCGGCGCCTAACCTATCGCCTAAGTAAGGAAGTGAGCATAGACAATGTTATAAGCCGTTCCTAACCTATCGTCTATGTTGATATAGGGGGCGCCTAAGCGTTTGCCCATGTTGAAATAGGAGGCGCCTAATCTATCGCCAAATTTAGGCAGTGAGCATAGGCAATGGTATAATCGACGCCTAACCTATCGCCTAAGTTAATATAGGTGGCGCCTATGCCATCGCCTATGTTGACATAGGCGGTGCCTGACCTATCTCCTATCTGAGGCAGTGAGCATAGGCAATGGTATTAGCAGCGCCTAACATATCGCCTATGTTGATATAGGCGGTGCTTAAGCCATCGCCTATGATGACATAGGCGGTACATAACCTATCGCCTAGGTGAGGCAGTGAGCATAGGCAATGGAATAAGCGATGCCTAACCTATCGCCTATGTTGATATAGGCGGAGCCAAAGCCATCGCCTATGTTGACTTAGGCGGCCCCAAACCTATCGCCTAAGTGAGGCAGTGAGAATAGCCAATGGAATAAACGGCGCCTAACCTATCGCCTATGTTGATATAGGCGGTGCCTAAGCCATCGCCTATGTTGACATAGGCGGCGCCTAAGCCATCGCCTATGTTGACATAGGCGTTGCGTAACCTATCGCCTAGGAGAGGCAGTGAGCAAAGGCAATGGTATAATCGGTGCCTAACATATCACCTATGTTGATATTGGCGGTGCCTAAGACATCGCTTATGTTGGTATAGGCGGCGCCTTACCAATCGCCTAAGTGAGGCAGTGAGCATAGGCAATGGTACAAGCGGCCCCAAACCTATTGCCTAAGTAAGGCAGTGAGCATAGGAAATGGTATAAGCGGCGCCTAACCTATCGCCTATGTTGATATAGGCGGCCCTAACCTATGGCCTATGTTGATATAGGCGGCCCCTAACCTATTGCCTAAGTGAGGCAATGAGCATAGGAAATGGTATAAGTGGCGCCTAACCTATCGCCTAAGTGAGGCACTGAGCATAAACAATGGTATAAGCGGCGCCTAACCTATCGCCTATTTTGATATAGGCGGCGCCTAAGCCATCGCCTATGGTTACATAGGCGGCGCCTAACCTATCGCCTAAGTTAGGCAGTAAGCATAGGCAATGGTATAAGAGGCGCCTAACCTATCGCCTATGTTGATATAGGCGACACCTAAGCCATCTCCTATGTTGACATAAGCGGCACCTAACCTATTGCCTTAGTTAGGCAGTGAGCATAGGCAATGGTATAAGCGGCGCCTAACATATCGCCAATGTTGATATAGGCGGCACCTAAGCCATCGCCTATGTTGACATTAGAGGCCCCTAACCTATTGCCTAAGTGAGGCAGTGAGAATAGGCAATGGTATAATCGGCGCCTAACCTATCTCCTATGTTGATATACGCGGCGCCTAAGCCATCACCTATGTTGACATAGGCTTCACCTTACCTATCACCTAAGTAAGGCTGTGAGCATAGGCAATGGTATAAGCGACACCTAACCTATCGCCTATGTTGATATAGGTGGCGCCTAACCTATCGCCTATGTTGATATAGGCGGCGCCTAACCTATCGCAAAAGCGAGGCAATGAGCATAGGCACTGGTATAAGCGGTGCCTAACCTATCGCCTATGTTGATATAGGGGGCGCCTCAGCCATCGCCCATGTCGAAATAGGAGGGCCTAATCTATCGCAAAAGTTAGGCAGTGAGCATAGTTAATAGTATAAGCGACGCCTAACCTATCGCCAATGTTGATATAGGCGGCGCCTAAGCCATTGACTATGTTGACATAGGCGGTGCCTGACCTATCTCCTAAGTGAAGCAGTGAGCATAGGCTATGGTATAAGCGACGCCTAACCTATCGCCTATATTAATATAGGCGGCGCCTAAGCCATCGCCTATGTTGACAAAGGCGGCGTCGAACCTATCACCTAAGTGAGGTTGTTAGCATAGGTAATGGTATAAGCGGCGCCTAACATATCGCCTATGTGGATATAGGCCGCGCCTAACCAATCGCCTATGTTGACATAGCCGGCACCTAACCAATCGCCTAAGTGAAGCAGTGAGAATAGGCAATGGTATAAGCGACGCCTAACCTATCTCCTATGTTGACATAGGCGGTGCCTAACCTATCGCCTAAGTAAGGCATTGAGCATAGATAATGGTATAAGCGGCGCCTAAGCCATCGCCTATGTTGACATAGGCGACGCCTAACCTATCGCCTTAGTGAGTCAATGAGCATAGGCAATGGTATAAGGCGCCTAACCTTTCACCTATGTTGATATAGGCGGCGCCTAAGCCATCACTTATGTTACATAGGCGGCGCCTAACACTATCGCCTAAGTGAGGCAGTAAGCATAGGCAATGGTATAAGCGGCGCCTAACCTATCGCCTATATTGATATAGGCGGCACCTCACCTATCGCATAAGTGAGGCAGTGAGCATAGGTAATGGTATAAGCGGCGCCTAACCTATCGCCTATGTTGATATTGGCGGTGCATAAGACATCACCTATGTTGACATAGGCGGCGCCTAACATATCATCGAAGTGAGGTAGTGAGCATAGGCAATGGTATAAGCGACGCATAACCTATCGCCTAAGTTAGGCAGTAAGCGTAGGCAATGGTATAAGAGGCGCCTAACCTATCGCCTATGTTGATATAGGCGGCACCTAAGCCCTCTCCTATGTTGACATAGGCGGCGCCTAACCTATTGCCTAAGTTAGAAAGTGAGCATAGGCAATGGTATAAGCGGTGCCTAACATATCGTCTATGTTGATATAGGCGGCACCTAAGCCATCGCCTATGTTGACATTAGAAGCCCCTAACCTATTGCCTAAGTGAGGCAGTGAGAATAGGCAATGGTATAATCGGCGCCTAACCTATCTCCTATGTTGATATAGGCGGCGCCTAAGCCATCACCTATGTTGACATAGGCTGCACCTAACCTATCGCCTAAGTAAGGCAGTGAGCATAGGCAATGGTATAACCGACACCTAACCTATCGCCTATGTTGATATAGGTGGCGCCTAACCTATCTCCTATGTTGATATAGTCGGCGCCTAACCTATCGCAAAAGTGAGGCAATAAGCATAGGCAATGGTATTAGCGGTGCCTAACCTATCGCCTATGTTGATATAGGGGGCGCCTCAGCCATCGCCCATGTCGAAATAGGAGGGCCTAATCTATCGCAAAAGTTAGGCAGTGAGCATAGTTAATAGTATAAGCGACGCCTAACCTATCGCCTATGTTGATATAGGCGGCGCCTAAGCCATTGCCTATGTTGACATAGGCGGTGCCTGACCTATCTCCTAGGTGAAGCAGTGAGCATAGGCTATGGTATAAGCGGCGCCTAACCTATCGCCTCTATTAATATAGGCGGCACCTAAGCCATCGCCTATGTTGACAAAGGCGGCGTCGAACCTATCGCCTAAGTGAGGCTGTTAGCATAGGCAATGGTATAAGCGGCGCCTAACATATCGCCTATGTGGATATAGGCCGCGCCTAACCAATCGCCTATGTTGACATAGCCGGCGCCTAACCAATCGCCTAAGTGAAGCAGTAAGAATAGGCAATGGTATAAGCGACGCCTAACCTATCTCCTATGTTGACATAGGCGGTGCCTAACCTATCGCCTAAGTAAGGCATTGAGCATAGATAATGGTATAAGCAGCTCCTAAGCCATCGCCTATGTTGACATAGGCGACGCCTAACCTATCGCCTTAGTGAGTCAATGAGCATAGGCAATGGTATAAGGCGCCTAACCTTTCACCTATGTTGATATAGGAGGCGCCTAAGCCATCACTTATGTTACATAGGCGGCGCCTAACAATATCGCCTAAGTGAGGCAGTAAGCATAAGCGACGCCAAACCTATCGCCAAAGTGAGGCAGTGAGCATAGGCAATGGTATAAGCGGCGCCAAACATATCGCCTATGTTGATATAGGCGGCGCCTAACCTATCGCCTAAGTGAGGCTGTGAGCATAGGCAATGGTATAAGCGGCAACTAACCTATCGGCTATGTTTATATAGGCGGCGCCTAAGCTGTCGCCTATGTTGAAATTTGCGGCGCCTAACCTATCGCCTAAGTGAGGCAGTGAGCATAGGCAATGGTATAAGCGGCGCCTAACCTATCGCCTATGTTAATATAGGCGGATCCTAAGTTGTCGCCTATGTTGAGATGGGCGGTGCCTAACCTATCGCCTAAGTGGGGCAGTGACCATAGGCAACGGTATAAGCGGCGCCTAACCTATCTCCTATGTTGATATAGGCAGCGCCTAACCTATCACCTAAGTGAGCTAATAAGCATAGGTAATGGTATAAGCGGCGCCTAACGTATCGCCTATGTTGATATAGGCAGCGCCTAAGCCATCGCCTAAGTGAGGCAGTGAGCATAGGTAATGCTATAAGCGACGCCAAACCTATCGCCTAAGTGAGGCAGTGAGCATAGGCAATGGTATAAGCGGCGCCAAACATATCGCCTATGTTTATATAGGCGGCGTCTAACCTATCGCCTAAGTGAGGCTGTGAGCATAGGCAATGGTATAAGCGGCGCCTAACCTATCACCTATGATTATATAGATGGCGCCTAAACCATCTCCTATGTTTACATAGGCGGCCTCTAAGCAGCGCCTAACCTATCACCTATGTTGATATAGACGGCGCCTAAGCCATCGCCTATGTTGACATAGGCGGCGCCTAACCTATCGCCTAAGTGAGGTAGTGAGCATAGGCAATGGTATATACGGAACCTAACCTATCGCTTATGTTGATATAGGCGGGGCCTAAGCCATCACCTATGTTTACATGGGCGGCGCCTAACCTATCTCCTAAGTGAGGCAGTGAGCATAGACATTGGTATAAGCGGAGCCTAACATACCGCCTATGTGAATATAGGCGGAGCCTAAGCCATCGCCTATGTTAACATGGGCGGCGCCAAAACTATAGCCTAAGTGAGGCAGTGAACATAGGCAATCGTATAAGCGGCGCCAAACCTATCGCATATGTTGATATAGGCGGCGCCTAAGCCATCGCCTATGTTATCATAGGCTGCGCCTAACCTATCGCCTAAGTGAGGAAGTGAGCATAGGCAATGGTATAAGCGGCGCCAAACCTATCGCCTAAGTGAGGCAGTGAGCATAGGCAATGGTATAAGCGGCGCCAAACCTATCGCCTATGTTGATATAGGGGGCACCTAAGCCATCACCCATGCCGAAATAAGAGGCGCCTAATCTATCACCAAAGTTAGGTAGTGTGCATTGTTAATAGTATAAACGACGCCTAACCTATCGCCTATGTTGATATAGGTGGCTCCTAATCCATCAGCTATGTTGACATGGGTGGCGCCTAACCTATCGCCTAAGTGAGGCAGTGAGCATAGGCATTGGTATAAGCGGAGCCTAACATATCGCCTATGTGAATATAGGCAGCGCCTAAACCATCGCCTATGTCGACATAGACGGCGCCAAACCTATCACCTATGTAAGACAGTGAGCATAGGTAATGGTATCAGCGAGGCCTAACCTATCGCCTAAGTAAGGCAGTTAGAATAGACAATGGTATAAGCGGCGCCTAACCTATCGCCTATGTTGATATAGGCAGTGCCTATGGCATCGCCTTTGTTTACATAGGCGGCGCCTAACCTATCGCCTAAGTGAGGTAGTGAACATTGGCAATGGTATAAGCGGTACCTAACCTATCGCCTACGTTGGTATAGGCGGTGCCTAATCTATCGCCTATGTTGGTATAGGCGGTGCCTAATCTATTGCCAATGTTGATATAGGCGGCGCCTAACCTATCGCCTAAGTGAGGCAGTAAGCATAGGCAATGTTATAAGCGGTGCCTAACCTATCGTCTATGTTGATATAGGGGGCGCCTAAGCCTTCGCCCATGTTGAAATAGGAGGCGCATAATCTATCGCCAAATTGAGGCAGTGAGCATAAGCAATGGTATAATCGGCACATAACCTATCGCCTAAGTTGATATATGCGGCGCCTATGCCATCTCCTATGTTGACATAGGCGGTGCCTAACCTATCGCCTATGTTGATATAGGTGGCGCCAAAGCCATCGCCTATATTGACTTAGGCGGCTCCTAACCTATCACCTAAGTGAGGCAGTGAGAATAGGCAATGTAATAAGCGGCGCCTAACCTATCGCCTATGTTGATATAGGCGGCACCTAAGCTATCTCCTATGTTGACATAGGCGGCGCCTAAGCCTATCGCCTAAGTGAGGCAGTGAGCATAGGCAATGGTATAAGCGGCGTCTAACCTGTCGCCTATGTTAATATAGGTGGCGCCTAAGCCATCGCCTATGTTGACAATGGCGGCGCCTAACCTATCTCCTAAGTGAGGCTGTGAGCATAGGCAATGGTATAAGCGGCGCCTAACGTATGTAGGCTGCGCCTAAGCCATCGTCTATGTTGACATAGCCGGCGCCTAACCAATTGCCCAAGTGATGCAGTGAGAATAGGCAATGGTATAAGCGACGCCTAACCTATCTCCTGTGTTGATATAGGTGGCCCCTAAGCCATCGCCTATGTTGATATAGGCGGCGTCTAACTTATCGCCTAAGTGAGGCAGTGAGAATAGTCAATGGTATAAGCGGTGCCTAACCTATCGCCTATGTTGGTATAGGCGGCGCCTAACCTATCTCCTAAATGAGGCAGTGATCATAGGCAACGGTATAAGCGGCACCTAACCTATCGTCTATGTTTATATAGGGGGCGCCTAAGCCATCGCCCATATTGAAATAGAAGGTGCCTAATCTATCGCCAAAGTTAGGCCGTGTGCATAGGCAATGGAATAAGTGGTGCCTAACCTATCGCCTATGTTGATATAGGCGGCGCCTAAGCCATCGCCTATGTTAACATAGGCAGTGCCTGACCTATCGCCTTTGTGAGGCAGTGAGCATAGGCAATGGTATAAGCGGCACGTAACCTATCGCCTATGTTTATATAGGCGGCGCCTAATCCATCGCCTATGTTGACATAGGCAGCGCCTAACCTATCTCCTAAGTGAGGCAGTTAGCATAGGCAATGGTATAAGCGGCGCCTAACCTATCACCTATATTGATATAGGTGGCGCCTAACCTATCGCCTAAGTGAGGCAATGAGCATAGGCAATGGTATAAGCCGCTCCTAACCTATCCCCTATGTTGATATAGGCGGTGCCTAATACATTGCCTATCTTGACATAGGCGGCGCCTAATATATCGTCGAAGTGATCTAGTGTGCATAGGCAATGGTATAAGCAACGCCTAACCTATCACCTATGTGTATATAGGCGGCGCCTAAGCCATCGCCTATGTTGACATAGGCGGTGCATAATCTATCGCCTAAGTGAGGCAGCGAGCATAGGCAATGGTATAAGAGGCGCCTAACCTATCGCATATGTTGATATAGGCAGCACCTAAGCCATCACCTATATTGACATGGGCGACGCCTAACCTATCGCCTAAGTGAGGCAGTGAGCATAGGCATTTGAATAAGCGGCGCCTAACATATCGCCTATGTGGATATAGGCGGCGCCTAAGCCATCGCCTATGTTGTCATAGGCGGCGCCTAACCTATCGCCTAAGTGAGGCAGTGAGCATAGGCAATGGTATAAGCGGCGCCTAACCTATCGCCATTGTTGATATAGGCGATGCCTAACCTATCTCCTATGTTGATATAGGCGGCCCCTAAGCCATCGCCTATGTGACATAGGCGGCGACTAACCTATCGCCTAAGTGAGGCAGTGAGCATAGGCAATGGTATAAGCGGCGCCTAACCTATCGCCTATGTTGATATAGGCGGTGCCTAAGCCATCGCCTATGGTTACATAGGCGGCACCTAACCTATCTCCTAAGTGAGGCAGTAAGCATAGGCAATGGTATAAGAGGTGCCTAACCTATCGCCTATGTTGATTTAGGCGGCACCTAAGTAATCTCATACGTTGACATAGGCGGCGCCTAACCTATCGCCTAAGTGAGGAAGTGAACATAGGCAATGGTATAAGCGGCGCCTAACATATCGCCTATGTTGATATAGGCGGCGCCTAAGCCATCGTCTATGTTGACATTGGAGGCCCCTAACCTATCACCTAATTAGGCAGTGAGAATAGGCCATGGTATAAGCGGCGCCTAACCTATCTCCTATGTTAGTATATGCGGCGTCTAAGCCATCACCTATGTTGACATAGGCTGCACCTAACCTATCACCTAAGTAAGGCAGTGAGCATAGTCAATGGTATAAGTGGCACCTAACCTATCGCCTATGTTGATATTGGTGGCGCCAAACCTATCGCCTATGTTGATAGAGGCGGCGCGTAACGTATCGCCAAAGTGAGGCAGTGAGCATAGGCTATGGTATAAGAGGCGCTTAACCTATCGCCTATGTTGATATAAGGGGCACCTAAGAAATCGCCCATGTCGAAATGGGAGGCGCCTAATCTATCGCCAAAGTTAGGCAGTGAGCATAGGCATTGGTATAAGCAGCGCCTAACCTATCGCCATTGTTGATATAGGCGGTGCCTAACGTATCGCCTATGTGAGGTAGTGAGCATAGGTAATGGTATAAGCGGGGCCTAACCTAACGCCTATATTAATATAGGAGGCGCCAAACCTATTGCCTGAGTGAGGCGATGAGCATAGGCAATGGTATAAGCGGCGCCTAACCTATCGCCTATGTAGATATAGGCCGCGCATAAGCCATCGCCTATGTTGACATAGGCGGCGCCTAACCAATTGCCTAAGTGAGGCAGTGAGAATAGCCAATGGTATAAGCGACACCTAACTTATCTCATATGTTGATATAGGCGGCGCCTAAGCCATCACCTATATTGACATAGGCGGCACCTAACCTATCGCCTAAGTTAGGCTGTGAGCATAGGCAATGGTATAAGCGGCGCCTAACCTATCGCCTAAGTTAGGCTGTGAGCATAGGCAATGGTATAAGCGGCGCCTAACCTATCGCCTATTTTGTTATAGGCGGTGCCTAATCTATCGCCTATGTTGATATAGGCGGCGCCTATCCTATCGCCTAAGTGAGGCAGTGAGCATAGTCAATAATATAAGCGGCGCCTAACCTATCGCCTATATAGATATAGACCGCGCCTAATCTATCGCCTATGTTGATATAGGCGGCACCTAAGCCATCACCTATGTTGACATAGGCGGCACCTAACCTATCACCTAATTGAGGAAGTGAGCATAGGCAATGGTACAAGCGGCGCCTAACCTATATCCTATGTTGATATATGCAGCGCCAAACCTATCGCCTATATTGATATAGGAAGTGCCTAACCTATCACCTATGTTGATATAGGAGGCGCCTAAACCATCGCCTATTTTAACATAGGCG
This sequence comes from Capsicum pubescens, assembly GCA_030864215.1. Lineage (NCBI taxonomy): Eukaryota > Viridiplantae > Streptophyta > Magnoliopsida > Solanales > Solanaceae > Capsicum > Capsicum pubescens. The sequence continues at coordinate 306,071,531 of CM061542.1, forward strand.
GCGCCTAACCAATCATCTAAGTGAGGCAGTGAGAATAGGCAATGGTATAAGCGGTGCCTAACCTATCTCCTATGTTGATATAGGCGGCGCCTAAGCCATCAGCTATGTTGACATAGGCGGCGCCTGACCTATCGCCTAAGTTAGGAATTGAGCATAGGAAATGGTATAAACGGCGCCTAACCTATCGCCTATGTTGATATAGGTGGCGCCTATGCCATCTTTTATGTTGACATAGGTGGCGCCTAACCTATCGCCTAAATGAGGCAGTGAGCATAGGCAATGGTATAAGCGGTGCCTAACCTATTACCTATGTTGATACAGGCGGCGCCTAAGCCATCGCCTATGTTGACATAGGCGGCGCCTAAGCCATCGCCTATGTTGACATAGGAGGCGCCTAAGCCATCGCCTATGTTGACATAGGTGGCGCCTAACCTATCAACTAAGTGAGGCAGTGAGCATAGGTAATGGTATAAGCGGCGCCAAACCTATCGCCTAAGTAAGGCAGTGAGCATAGGCAATGGCATAAGTAACGCCAAATCTATCCCCTTTGTTGATATAGGCGGCGCCAAACCTATCGCCTATGTTGATATAGGCGGCGCCTAACATATCGTCTAAGTGAGTCAATGAGCATAGGCAATGGTATAAGGAACCTAACCTATCACCTATGTTGATATAGGCAGCGCCTAAGCCATCACCTATGTTGACATAGGCGGCGCCTAACACTATCGCCTAAGTGAGGCAGTGAGCATAGGCAATGGTATAAGCGGCGCCTAACCTATCGCCTATGTTGATATAGGGGCACCTCACCTATCGCATAAGTGAGGCAGTGAGCATAGGTAATGGTATAAGCGGCGCCTAACCTATCGCCTATGTTGATATTGGCGGTGCATAAGACATCGCCTATGTTGACATAGGCGGCACCTAACATATCGTCGAAGTGAGGTAGTGAGCATAGGCAATGGTATAAGCGACACCTAACCTATCACCAATGTTGATATAGGCGGCGCCTAAGCCATCGCCTATGTTGACATAGGCGGTGCATAACCTATCGCCTAAGTGAGGCAGTGAGCATAGGCAATGGTATCAGTGGCGGCTAACCTATCACCTATGTTGATATAGGCAGCACCTAACCATCACCTATGTTGACATGGGCGGCACCTAACATATCGCCTAAGTGAGGCAGTGAGCATAGGAATTGGTATAAGCGGCTCCTAACATATCGCCTATGTGGATATAGGGGGCACCTAAGCCATCGCCTATGTTGACATAGGCGGCACATAACCTATCGCCTAAGTAAGGCAGAGAGATAAGGCAATGGTATAAGCGGCGCATAACCTATCGCCTATGATGATATAAGTGGCGCCTAAGGAATCTCCTATGTTTACATAGGCGGCGCCTAACCTATCGCCTATGTGAGGCAGTGAGCATAGGTAATGGTATAAGCGGCGCCTAACCTATCGCCTATGTTGATATAGGAGGCGCCTAAATTATCGCCTTAGTGAGGCTGTGAGCATAGAAAATGGTATAAGCGGGGCCTAACCTATCGCCTATGTAGATATACGCCGCGCCTAGGCCATCGCCTATGTTGACATAGGCGGGGCCTAACCAATCGCCCAAGTGAGGCATTGAGAATAAGCAATTGTATAAGCGACGCCTAACCCATCTCCTATGTTTATATAGGCGGCGCCTAAGCCATCACCTATGTTGACATAGGTGGCACCTAACCTATCGACTAAGTGAGGCTGTGAGCATAGGCAATGGTATAAGAGGCGCCTAACCTATCGCCTATGTTGGTAAAGGCGGTGCCTAATCTATCGCCTATGTTGATATAGACGGCGCCTATCCTATCGTCTATGTGAGGAAGTGAGCATTGAAAATGTTATAAGCGGTGCCTAACCTATCGTCTATGTTGATATTGGGGGAGCCTAAGCCTTCGCCAATGTTGAAATAGGAAGCGCCTAATCTATCTCCAAATTTAGGTAGTGAGCATAGGCAATGGTATAATCCGTGCCTAACCTATCGCCTAAGTTGATTTAGGTGGCGCCTATGCCATCGCCTATGTTGACATAGGCGGGGCCTGACCTATCGCCTATCTGAGGCAGTGAGTATAGGAAATGGTATAAGCAGCGCCTAACCTATCGCCTATGTTGATATAGGGGGCACCTAAGCAATCACCTATGTTGACATAGGCGGTGCCTAACCTATCGCCTAGGTGAGGCAGTGAGCATAGGCAATGGAATAAGCGGTGCCTAGCCTATCGCCTATATTGATACAGGCGCCGCCAAAGATATCGCCTATGTTGACTTTGGCGGCCCCTAACCAATCGCCTAAGTGAGGTAGTGATAATAGGCAATGGAATAAGCGGCGCCTAACCTATCGCCTATGTTGATATAGGCGGCGCCTAAGCCATCACTTATGTTGACATAGGCGGCGCCTAATCCATCGCCTATGTTGACATAGGTGGCACCTAACCTATCACCTAAGTGAGGAAGTGAGAATAGGCAATGGAATAAGCGGCGCCTAACCTATCGCCTCTGTTTATATAGGCTGCGCCTAAGCCATCGCCTATGTTGACATAGGCGGCGCCTAAGCCATCGCATATCTTGACATAGGCGGCACCTAACCTATCGCCTAAGTGAGGCAGTGAGCATAAGCCATGGTACAAGCGGCGCCTAACCTAGCGCCTATGTTGGTATAAGCGGCGCCTAACCTAGCGCCTATGTTGATATAGGCGGCGCCTAACCTATCGCCAAATTTAGGCAGTGAGCATAGGCAATGGTATAATCGGCGCCTAACCTATCGCCTAAGTTAAGATAGGTGGCGCCTATGCCATCGCCTATGTTGACATAGGCGGTGCCTGACCTATCGCCAAATTTAGGCAGTGAGCATAGGCAATGGTATAATCGGCACCTAACCTATCGCCTAAGTTGATATAGGTGGAGCCTATGCCATCGCCTATGTTGACATAGGCGGTGCCTGACCTATCGCCTATCTGAGGCAGTGAGCATAGGCAATGGTATAAGCAGCGCCTTACCTATCACCTATGTTGATATAGACGGCGCCTAAGCCATCGCCCATATTGACATAGGCAGTGCCGAACCTATCGCCTAGGTAAGGCAGTGAGCATAGGCAATGGAATAAGCGGTGCCTAACCAATCGCCTATGTTGATACAGGCGGCGTCAAAGCAATCGCCTATGTTGACTTAGGTGGCCCCTAACTTATCGCCTAAGTGAGGTAGTGAGAATAGGCAATGGAATAAGCAGCGCTTAAGCCATCGCCTATGTTTGTATAGGCAGCGCCTAAGCCATCGCCTATGTTGACATAGGCGGCGCCTAACATATCGCCTAAGTGCGGTAGTCAGTATAGGCAATAGTATAAGCGGCACCTAACCTATCGCCTATGTTGATATAGGCGGCGCCTAAGCCATCGCCTATGTTGACATAGGCGGCGCCTAACCTATCGCCTAAGTGAGGCAGCGAGCATAGGCAATGGTATAAGTGGCCCCTAACCTATCGCCTATGTTGATATAGGCAGCGCCTAACCTATCGCCTATTGATATAGACGGCGCCTAACCTATCACCTATGTTAATATAGGCGGCACCTAAGCCATCGCCTTTGTTGACATAGGCGGCGCCTAACCATTCTCCTGAGTGAGGCAGTGAGAATAGGCAATGGTATAAGCAGCAGCTAACCTATCTCCTATGTTGATATAGGTGGCTCCTAAGCTATCACCTATGTTGACATAGGCGGCACCTAACTTATCGCCTAAGTGAGGAAGTGAGCATAGCCAATGGTATTAGCGGCGCCTAACCTATCTCCTATGTTGATATAGGAAGTGCCTAACCTATCAACTATATTGATATAGGTGGCACCTAACCTATCGGCTATTTTGATAAAGGCAGCGCCAAAACCATCACCTAGGTTGACTTAGGCGACGCCTAACCAATCGTCTAAGTTAGGCAGTGAAAATAGGCAATGGTATAAGCGGCGCCTAACCTATCTCCTATGTTGATATAGGTGGCGCCTAAGCCATCACCTATGTTGACAGAGGCGGCCCCTGACCAATCACCTAAGTGAGGCAGTGAGCATAGGTAATGGTAAAAGCGGCGCCTAACCTATCGCCTATGTTGATATAGGTGGCGCCTAAGCCATCGCCTATGCTGACATATGTGGCACCTAACCTATCGCCTAAGTAAGGCATTGAGCATAGACAAAGGTATAAGCGGCGCCTAAGACATCGCCTATGTTGACATAGGCGGGGCCTAACCTATCGCCTAAATGAGGCAGTGAGCATAGGCATTGGTATAAGTGGCGGCTAACCTATCACCTATGTTGATATAGGCGGTGTCACGCCCCAAATCCTATTAAGGCGGACTGGCACCCGTTGCCGGTAAGGCTCGGGAGAACCAACCTGTAGCAATACATTACCTATGAACATTATAAGTTACTTTTATACTAACATGCCCTCAAAAGATAAATGGGACTAGCAAGCCAAAAGATGTTGTATGACCAGGCCGTTGGAGCCACCATGTCTACGATACGATACATGACCATACTATACTTTACATAGTCTACAAAGCCTCTAGACAAGAAACATTATCTTATAAGGGTCGGGACAGGCCCCGCCTCATGATAAGATACTATACAATGCAAGAAGATATGATAAGACTCAAAGCCCCGAAGCAACCTGGAGCTCAGTGACTGCAGTTGATATCCTGTACTCTTACTGGGGAGGTTTATTAGCTTCTGCACCTGCAGCATGGAATGCAGGTCCCCCAACAGGGACGTCAGTACGAAATAATGTACTGAATATGTAAGGCAACATGTACTATGTATGAGATAAAAGCTCAAATGAAACCATACACTGTTGTAGGGTAAAGGACCACCTTTATGAATATTGTGGAGTCATGCATCGTATAACAATTATGTTACTTTACTCTTATCACTTGTATAATATGTGCACAGCATGTAATACAGATGACCAGCTGATCAGTGGTAAATCTATATCAGGATCGACCCATGCTAGGCTTTCCTTTCACCCCTGGGATACCCCCTGTAATACTGGGATTGACCCATGCTAGGTGATCCTTTCACCCCTGGGATACCACCCAACAGAAGCAACTGTATACATATATCTTCTTATTACTTTTGAGATGAATCTTTGGTGGTCGTAACATTTGAGCTATAAGACTATAAGCATGACAAATGACAAGTATGTGACCATGTAACATCATATCACAATGAAAAGAGTGGGTTATACAATTAGTGAAACATGTAGGACATAAACAACGTATGAACTTTATTTAGCTAAAAAGAAGACTCATATGTCATGGTATCCACTGTATGTATGCAGCAGTGACAATGCTCGAATCTGGACACACAAATACATGTGAAAGAGTGGAGTGGTTATATCGAAGTTTGTAAAGATCTCTATGTGCCAATAAAGACTTTGGATTCCATGCCAAATAATAAGAGATCGAATAGCCTTACATACCTCGACATATCAACTTGTTTTTACCTCGAAATGACTTCTTTTCTTCCAACTATTTATCTACAATATCATGTTTTAAAGCGGGTATAAGCAGCTAATCAATGCATCTGGACAGCCCAATCACACAAGACACAACACTTTGGCAACAAACGTATAACCATCGACTAAATGGTGTTATTCCGACTTTCTCAATTCTAAATGTCTTCAACCAGTACACGTTATCATATACATGATGTATACAGCCTATATTAGCTCTATAACATGCTGGCAACAGTCCATAACTACAACACAGAACCATTTTACAAAACGCTCAACTAAGAAGCACAACATCTCGTCGTCTCCCTACATTTCGTCGTTAACAATTCATACTTGTCTCAACTTTGAACCAGATGCTCCCAACATATATATCCATCAAATAAACCTTAACATAGTCACAAAATAGCTCAAAACACAGGGGGAAACGTGAAACATCGCCCCCCCTCATCAAACAGTCCAATACCATTTTGGAAGCACATAAGATCATATAAGGATACTTGTTTCCAAAGAACTAGCAAAACAGTCCAGCAACCTTGGCAACCATATACACACTATAACATATTAATAACCTCAACTTATACCATATTAAAGTCAAAAATCAGGGTAAAAATCGTTCCAAAGCCAAGAAAACCAAACAACAACTTTCAGGACACAAGCTGTCCAGAAATTCCTGCACAGTGCACCAGCCGACTTATCTTGTTTTCCATGGAAAATTCATATCAAGTAGATGGTCATTTTTACATACCTTAACTCCCAAGGTGTAGGTCTAATTCAATAACTCAAAAAGTAGCCTTTGGTTGCCTTCCAAGGTGAAGAAATGCCAAGAGAAACTTAGAGAGAAAAGCTGAAATTTTTGGTCTTTTATTAGTTAACCTAAGGAGCTCGGTTTTGGTCCCTTTTTAAGGAGACCTTAGGCCGACTTTCTCCTGATATTTGCAGCTGATTAACTCAAGTTGGTCAATGACTAATTTTCCCCTTTCACTTGGGCCTTTTGGATCTCTAAATCAATGGGCTTTAGCGGCCCATTTTCCTTAATCTTTCTTGCACTTTGTTTGGGCCCAATTTTGTTAGTAGTGAATGAATGTAGTTGGGCATATTATATAAAAATCTTGGGCTGAACATCTTGGCCCAATATAATGCGAAACCATTGGTTTTTAATAGCCTCCCTAACTTGGGCTTCGTTTGTCACAAGACTTGGAAAGTTTCGGCGTTAAGCCTTGCCTTCGTTCCCCTTTCTTTTTACTAACATCTAGGCTTCAAGAGAGTTCACTTATGAATGAATTATTTTCCCTCATGTATATATATATATATTTTTAAGCCAACCACACAGGTGACTCACCTGCTAGCTTCCTAAGTTCCATAAGCACGTCAATGATTTTCTCCGTTTAAGGCCACAGTCTCTAAATAGACTTCCATATAGTGCCCCAATCTAACACTTGAACACTTGAAAAAAAATTTGGTAGTAATTAAATCAATTCGTATGTCATTTTATGTGAACATTACTAGTACATGTAAAATGTGGGGTGTTACATCCTTCCCCCCTTAGGAACATTCGTCCCGAATGTTAACATAACTGTATAGTCTAGGCAGGTTTGAATTTCTGGTCACACAACTGTTAATAACATAACTAGTATTCAAACACATACCTATTAATATTCCTCCTCTGTATCTTTTGGTCCCTCCTTGTCTTCAAATAGATGAGGGTATTTAGATGTCATTACTTCCTCCGGTTCCCACGTTATTTCTTCTACTTGGTTGTTTCTCCAGAGTACCTTTACTGATGCCATTTCTTTGTTCCTTAACTTTTTAATTTGGCGATCTAGAATAGCAACCGGTACCTCTTCATAAGTAAGATCCTCTGTGACCTGTACATCTTCTATAGGAGTGATACGAGAGGGGTCACCTATGCATTTTCGAAGCATTGACACATGAAACACTGGATGAACCATTGAAAGTTCCTGGGGTAGCTCTAATTCATATGCAACTTGTCCGACCCTTTTAGTAATCTTATATGGCCCTACGTAACGTGGGCTTAGTTTCCCTTTCTTACCAAATCTCATAACCCCTTTCATTGGTGATACCTTTAAAAGTACCCAATCTCCAATAGAGAATTCCAGCCCTCTTCTCCGCATGTCTGCATATGATTTATGACGACTTTGGGCTGTTTTTAGCCGTTGTTGTATCACCTTAACTTTTTCCATGGCTTGTTGGACTAAATCTGGCCCGAGCAAGGTGGTTTCACCCACTTCGAACCAACCAATTGGTGACCTACATTTCCTCCCATACAAAGCTTCGTAAGGCGCCATCTTGATGCTCGAATGGTAGCTGTTATTATAGGCAAATTCAATAAGGGGCAAGTGTTCTACCCAGCTACCTTTAAAATCTAATGCACAGGTTCGCAACATATCCTCAAGTTTTTGAATAGTACGCTCTGCTTGGCCGTCTATTTGGGGATGGAAGGTTGTACTCAAATTCACTTGCGTCCCTAAACTCCTTTGAAAGGACTTCCAAAATTTTGCCGTGAATTGAGCTCCTCGATCGGATATAATAGAAAGTGGGACCCCATGTAGCCTAACTATCTCTTTGAGGTATAATTTGGCATATTTTTCAGCTGTATAATCACTTCTAACTGGCAGGAAGTGCGCTGACTTCGTGAGTCTATCAACTATCACCCATATGGAGTCAAACTTATTAACTGACCGAGGCAAACCAGTTACAAAATTCATATTAATCATATCCCACTTCCAAGTTGGAATCTCTATACATTGCATGTAACCACCTGGCTTTTGGTGCTCTACTTTGACTTGTTGACAAGTAGGACATTGAGCCACAAACTCTGCAAGGTCCTTTTTCATGCCTCCCCACCAAAACACTCCCTTTAGGTCATGATACATCTTAGTAGATCCCGGGTGGATGGAATATCTTGAATGATGGGCTTCTTCCATTATTCTCCTTCTGAGTCTGTTAACATCAGGCACACACAATCTATTTTGGCAAGAAAGTACTCCATCTTGTGTAAGCCTAAACTCCTTCATTATACCTTGACTTACTTTCTCCTTAAGGCATTGTAGAATAGGATCATAACACTGTCTATCTTTCACTTCCCTTATCAATGAAGAATCGGTAGCATTATGTACAATAATATCCTTTCTTGGAGTTTCGAGTAGACGAACACCCAGATTGGCTAGTTGACGCAGATCCTTAGCCATGCCTTGCTTTACCCCTTTCTGATCACTGGTACCCATGAGTGTCTTACGACTTAGAGCATCAGCCACCACATTTGCTTTCCCTGGATGGTATAATATATCAATATCATAATCCTTTATTAACTCTAGCCACCTCCGCTGCCTCAAATTTAGATCTTTCTTCTTGAAAATATACTATAAACTCTTATGATCTGTATATATGTCCGCATGCACCCCATACAAATAGTGGCGCCATATCTTTAAAGCAAAAACAACCGCTGCTAGCTCAAGATCATGTGTTGGGTAGTTTTTCTCGTGTGGTCTCAATTGTATCGAGGCATAAGCAATCACCTTACCATGTTGTGTTAGTACACACCCCAAACCAACTCCGGAAGCATCACAATACACTGCATATCCCTCTGAGCCTTCTGGAAGCACTAGCACAGGTGCTGAGGTTAACCTGCTTTTCAACTCTTGAAAGCTCCTTTCACATGCATCATTCCATTGGAATTTGGTTTCCTTGTGAGTTAGCTTAGTAAGAGGTGCAGACATAGAAGAAAAACCTTCAACAAACCTTCTGTAATAACCTGCCAATCCCAGGAAGCTTCGAACTTCTGTAGGTGTCGTTGGCCTTGGCCAATCTTTCACAGCCTCTATTTTTTGTGAATCCACCCTTATTCCTTCATCCGATACAATATGGCCCAAAAATGCCACTGATTTTAACCAAAATTCACATTTGGAAAACTTAGCATACAACCGGCGATCACGGAGAACTTGTAGTACTAGTCGTAAATGATTTGCATGATCCTTTTCTGACCTTGAATACACCAGAATATCATCTATAAATACTATCACGAACACATCCAGGAAAGGCTTGAATACCCTATTCATCAAATCCATAAAAACTGCTGGTGCATTCGTTAGCCCAAACGACATAACAAGAAATTCAAAGTGACCATATCTGGTTCGGAAAGCTGTCTTAGGTATATCTTTTTCCTTCACTCTCACCTGATGATAACCTGATCTCAAATCGATCTTTGAAAAGTATTTGGCACCCTGTAACTGATCAAACAAGTCATCAATTCTGGGGAGGGGATATTTATTCTTAATTGTCACCCTATTCAGTTATCGGTAGTCAATACACATCCTCAATGTGCCATCCTTTTTACGCACAAATAAAACTGGTGCACCCCAAGGGGACACACTAGGCCTTATAAAACCCTTTTCTAACAAGTCTTTCAGTTGCTCCTTTAATTCACGTAATTCTGTCGGGGCCATTCTATATGGAGGAATAGAGATAGGCTTGGTGCCTGGTAATAAGTCAATACCAAAATCTATTTCTCGTTCTGGAGGCAAACCAGGGAGTTCCTCAGGAAAGACATCAATAAATTCATTCACTATTGGAACAGACTGGATAGTTGGTGATTCTGCCTCCATGTCTCTCACTCTAACGAGATGACATATATATCCCTTTGATATCATTTTTCTGGCTTTAAAATAACAGATAAACCTCCCTTTTGGTGCCCCAATATTGCCTTCCCATTCAAGGACTGCTTCATTTGGAAAGTGAAAGTACACTCTCTTGGTTCGGCAGTCAACGGTGGCATAGCAAGAAGCCAACCAATCCATACCCATTATAATATCAAGTTCTACCATTTCTAACTCGATAAGATCAGCTAATGTATCTCGGTCGCAGACAGTCACTATGCAGTCACAATAGACTCTTCTAGCTATAATTGACTCCCCAGTTGGTGTAGCCACCGCAAGTGGTTTATTCAATAATTTAGGAGTTCTACCAAGCTTCCCAGCAACCAATGGAGTAATATATGACAATGTAGAACCAGGGTCAATTAATGCATACACTTTATGTGAGAAGATGGACAATGTACCTATAACCACATCAGGTGAAGCTTCCAGGTTCTGTCGAGTCCCTAGAGCATATGTGCGATTTTGGGCCACGCTGGAACTGGCTGCCCCTCTAATACCTCTGCCGCGACCTATAGGAAATTGCTCACCTCTACCTGATGGAGGCACTGATGATGATGATACAACAGCTGATCCAGTAGGTTGTGCCATATCACCCCTGCGTCTTCTTGGGCAATCTTTTATTACATGCCCTGGCATACCACACCAATAACAAACATCCGTTCCCCTGCGACACGCACCTATATGATATCTCCCACATTGTCTGCAAGGCTGCCTAGGAGGCATTTGCTGGCTTCCCGAATATCCTGTTGTCCGTGTACCTTGGCCCTCACTTCTCTGCCCAAATTGATCATTTCTAGACCCTTGAAGTGGTGGTGGAGCACTAGCTGTAGAGTAAGAGGATGATGGCCTGGGTGGCCTATTAGAAAATCGTGGCCTAAACTCACCCTGGGGTGGTGTAAACTGTCCTGTAGATCTGGCCCTCTTGGATTGCCCCCTTTCTATTTCTTGTGCCCTCCTTCTTTGTCTCTGATCCTCCAGTTTCTGTGCAAAAGCTTGCATCCTCGCTATATCCATGTCTTTATTCAAAGAAGCAATGGTACAATCTCTAACCAAATATGAATCCAACCTATCCACATACCGATGGACTCTATCTTCCATAGTAGCAACAACATTAGGAGTGTACCTGGCCAGAGAATTAAATTTAAGACTATATTCCCTCACGCTCATATTCCCCTGATGGAGGTTCAGGAACTGATCTGCACGGGCCTCTCGGATCTCTAATGGCAAGTAATGATCAAGAAAGGCCACTTTGAACTCCTCCCAAGTAGTTGGAGGTGTATCTATTCCTTTGGAATGCTTCCAGGTTTCGTACCACAGTATAGCCACACCCTTCAATCTATATATTGCCAACTCAGCAGCTTCCGAACCACTTACATGCATAACATCTAAGGTGCGTTGGATCTGATCAATAAAATCCTGTGGATCTTCATTTGGATCTGACCCAGTGAATGATGGAGGGTCTAAGTTGAGGAAATCACGTATTCTCGTACTGGCTGCCCTACCTGCACCAACTGCACCTGCAACTGGGCCTTCTTGTTTTTGACCTTGGCCAGCAACTATACAAGTCAACAGTTGAACTGCATTTCTCAAATCCTGCATAGAAGCGTCAACAGGTGGTTCTCGGGGATTTTCACTACTTCCTGGTACATCAACAGATGGAGGGGTTGGAGATGTCTGTGATAGAGACTCATCTAGAGCCTCACTTTGCCGTCTCGCCCGATTGGGTATACCAACTACCACTTCTACTTCCTTTCCTTTACCTTTACTCTTCCTTGTCTCTGGCATACTTACTGTACAAAATAATTCAGGGGTTAGACATGGTACACTTATAATATTTGGCACTATGGCACAATCTAAAGAATGAAAAGAAGTGATAACTCCTAAATGCCACGTAGCCTCTTGTTTATAAATGTGGTGCACAACACATCGATAAACATGATTCTACATAGACACGTCTTTGTAGACTCCCTAGGACGACCCGCTCTGATACCACTTCTGTCACGCCCCAAATCCTATTAAGGCGGACTGGCACCCGTTGCCGGTAAGGCTCGGGAGAACCAACCTGTAGCAATACATTACCTATGAACATTATAAGTTACTTTTATACTAACATGCCCTCAAAAGATAAATGGGACTAGCAAGCCAAAAGATGTTGTATAACCAGGCCGTTGGAGCCACCATGTCTACGATACGATACATGACCATACTATACTTTACATAGTCTACAAAGCCTCTAGACAAGAAACATTATCTTATAAGGGTCGGGACAGGCCCCGCCTCATGATAAGATACTATACAATGCAAGAAGATATGATAAGACTCAAAGCCCCGAAGCAACCTGGAGCTCAGTGACTGCAGTTGATATCCTGTACTCTTACTGGGGAGGTTTATTAGCTTCTGCACCTGCAGCATGGAATGCAGGTCCCCCAACAGGGACGTCAGTACAAAATAATGTACTGAATATGTAAGGCAACATGTACTATGTATGAGATAAAAGCTCAAATGAAACCATACACTGTTGTAGGGTAAAGGACCACCTTTATGAATATTGTGGAGTCATGCATCGTATAACAATTATGTTACTTTACTCTTATCACTTGTATAATATGTGCACAGCATGTAATACAGATGACCAGCTGATCAGTGGTAAATCTATATCAGGATCGACCCATGCTAGGCTTTCCTTTCACCCCTGGGATACCCCCTGTAATACTGGGATTGACCCATGCTAGGTGATCCTTTCACCCCTGGGATACCACCCAACAGAAGCAACTGTATACATATATCTTCTTATTACTTTTGAGATGAATCTTTGGTGGTCGTAACATTTGAGCTATAAGACTATAAGCATGACAAATGACAAGTATGTGACCATGTAACATCATATCACAATGAAAAGAGTGGGTTATACAATTAGTGAAACATGTAGGACATAAACAACGTATGAACTTTATTTAGCTAAAAAGAAGACTCATATGTCATGGTATCCACTGTATGTATGCAGCAGTGACAATGCTCGAATCTGGACACACAAATACATGTGAAAGAGTGGAGTGGTTATATCGAAGTTTGTAAAGATCTCTATGTGCCAATAAAGACTTTGGATTCCATGCCAAATAATAAGAGATCGAATAGCCTTACATACCTCGACATATCAACTTGTTTTTACCTCGAAATGACTTCTTTTCTTCCAACTATTTATCTACAATATCATGTTTTAAAGCGGGTATTAGCAGCTAATCAATGCATCTGGACAGCCCAATCACACAAGACACAACACTTTGGCAACAAACGTATAACCATCGACTCAATGGTGTTATTCCGACTTTCTCAATTCTAAATGTCTTCAACCAGTACACGTTATCATATACATGATGTATACAGCCTATATTATCTCTATAACATGCTGGCAACAGTCCATAACTACAACACAGAACCATTTTACAAAACGCTCAACTAAGAAGCACAACATCTCGTCGTCTCCCTACATTTCGTCGTTAACAATTCATACTTGTCTCAACTTTGAACCAGATGCTCCCAACATATATATCCATCAAATAAACCTTAACATAGTCACAAAATAGCTCAAAACACAGGGGGAAACGTGAAACATCGCCCCCCCTCATCAAACAGTCCAATACCATTTTGGAAGCACATAAGATCATATAAGGATACTTGTTTCCAAAGAACTAGCAAAACAGTCCAGCAACCTTGGCAACCATATACACACTATAACATATTAATAAACTCAACTTATACCATATTAAAGTCAAAAATCAGGGTAAAAATCGTTCCAAAGCCAAGAAAACCAAACAACAACTTTCAGGACACAAGCTGTCCAGAAATTCCTGCACAGTGCACCAGCCGACTTATCTTGTTTTCCATGGAAAATTCATATCAAGTAGATGGTCATTTTTACATACCTTAACTCCCAAGGTGTAGGTCTAATTCAATAACTCAAAAAGTAGCCTTTGGTTGCCTTCCAAGGTGAAGAAATGCCAAGAGAAACTTAGAGAGAAAAGCTGAAATTTTTGGTCTTTTATTAGTTAACCTAAGGAGCTCGGTTTTGGTCCCTTTTTAAGGAGACCTTAGACCGACTTTCTCCTGATATTTGCAGCTGATTAACTCAAGTTGGTCAATGACTAATTTTCCCCTTTCACTTGGGCCTTTTGGATCTCTAAATCAATGGGCTTTAGCGGCCCATTTTCCTTAATCTTTCTTGCACTTTGTTTGGGCCCAATTTTGTTAGTAGTGAATGAATGTAGTTGGGCATATTATATAAAAATCTTGGGCTGAACATCTTGGCCCAATATAATGCGAAACCATTGGTTTTTAATAGCCTCCCTAACTTGGGCTTCGTTTGTCACAAGACTTGGAAAGTTTCGGCGTTAAGCCTTGCCTTCGTTCCCCTTTCTTTTTACTAACATCTAGGCTTCAAGAGAGTTCACTTATGAATGAATTATTTTCCCTCATGTATATATATATATATTTTTAAGCCAACCACACAGGTGACTCACCTGCTAGCTTCCTAAGTTCCATAAGCACGTCAATGATTTTCTCCGTTTAAGGCCACAGTCTCTAAATAGACTTCCATATAGTGCCCCAATCTAACACTTGAACACTTGAAAAAAAATTTGGTAGTAATTAAATCAAGTCGTATGTCATTTTATGTGAACATTACTAGTACATGTAAAATGTGGGGTGTTACAGGCGGCGCATAAGCCATCACCTAAGTTGACATAGGCGGCGCCTAACCTATCGCCTAAGTGAGGCAGTGAGCATAGGCAATGGTATAAGCGGCGCCTAACGCATCGCCTATGTTGATATAGGAGGCCCTTAAGACATCGCCAATGCTATCATAGGCGGCGCCTAACCTATCGCCTAAGTAAGGCAATGAGCATAGGTAATAGTATAAGCGGCGCCTAACCTATCGCCTATGTTGATATAGGCGGAGCCTAAGCCATCGCCTATGTTGACATAGGCGGTGCCTAACCTATCACCTAAGTGAGGCAGTGTGCATAGGTAATGGTATAAACGGCGCCAAACCTATCCCCTATGTTGATATTGGCGGCGCCAAACCTATCGCCTATGTTGATATAGGCGGCGCCTAACCGATCGCCTAAGTAAAGTAGTGAGAATAGGCAATGGTATAAGCGGCGCCTAACCTATCACCTTAATTGATATAGGCGGCGCCTAAGCTGTCTCCTATGATAACCTAAGCGGCGCCTAACCTATCGCCTAAGTGAGGCAGTGAGCATAGGCAATGGTATAAGCGGCACCTAACCTATCACATATGTTGATATAGATGGCGCCTAACCTATAGCCTAAGTGAGTAAGTAAGCATAGGACATGGTATAAGTGGTGCCTAACCTATCGCCTATGTTGATATAGGCAGCGCCTAGGCCAGTGCCTATGTTGATATAGGCGGGGCCTATTTCATCGCCTATGTTGACATAGGCGGCGCCTGACCTATCGCCTAAGTGAGGCAGCGAGCATAGGTAATGGTAAAAGCGGCGCCTAACCTATCGCCTATGTTGATATAGGCGGCGCCTCACCTATCGCATAAGTGAGGGAGTGAGCATAGGAAATGGTATAAGCGGCAGCTAACCTATCGCCTATGTTGATATAGGCGGCGCTTAGGCCATCACCATTGTTGTCATAGGCGGCGCCTAACCTATCGCCTAAGTGAGGCAATGATCATAGGCAATGGTATAAGACACGCCTAACCTATCGCCTATGTTGATATTGGCGGTGCATAAGACATCGCCTATGTTTATATAGGCGGCGCCTAACATATCATCGAAGTGAGGTAGTGATCATAGGCAATGGTATAAGCGACGCCTAACCTATCACCTATGTTGATATAGGTGGCGCTTAAGCCATCGCCTATGTTGACATAGGCGGTGCATAACCTATCGCCTAAGTGAGGCAGTGAGCATAGACAATGGTATAAGTGGCGGCTAACCTATCGCCTATGTTGATATAGGCAGCACCTAACCTATCGCCTATATTTATATAGGCGGCGCCTAACCTATCGCCTATGTTGATATACGCAGCGCCTAAACTATCGCTTATGTTGACATAGGTGGCGCCTAACCAATCGTCTAACGGAGGCAGTGAGAATAGGCAATGGTATAAGAGGCACCTAACCTATCTCCTATGTTGATATAGGAGGCGCCTAAGCCATCACCTATGTTGACATAGGCGGCGCCTGACTTATCGCCGAAGTGAGGCAGTGAGCATAGGAAATGGTATAAGCGGCGCCTAACCTATCGCCTATGTTGATATAGGTGGCGCCTAATCCATCACCTATGCTGACATAGGCGGCGCCTAACCTATCGCCTAAGTAAGGCATTGAGCATAGACAATGGTATAAGCGGCGCCTAAGACATCACCTATGTTGACATAGGCTGTGCCGAACCTATCGCCTAAATAAGGCAGTGATCATAGGAAATAGTATAATAGGCGCCTAACCTATCACCTATGTTGATATAGGCAGCGTCTAAGCCATCGCGTATGGTGACATAGGCGGCACCTAACCTATCGCCTAAGTAAGGCAGTGAGCATAAGCAATGGTATAAGCGGAGCCTAACCCATCACCTCTGTTGATAAGGGCGGCGCTTAATCCATCGCCTATGTTGACATAGGCGCCACCTAACCTATCGCCTAAGTAAGTCAATGAGCATAGGTAGTGGTATAAGCGGCGCCTAACCCATCGCCTTTGTTGATATAGGTGGAACCTATGCCATCGCCTATTTTGACATAGGCGGCGCCTAACCTATCGCCTAAGTGAGGCAGTGAGCATAGGTAATGGTATAAGCAGCGCCAAACCTATCGCCTAAGTAAGGCAGTGAGCATAGGCAAGGGTATAAGCGGCACAAAATCTATCCCCTATGTTGATATAGGCGACGCCAAACCTATCGCCTATGTTGATATAGGTGGCGCCTAACCTATAGCCTAAGTGAGGAAGTGTGCATAGGCAATGGTATAAGCGGCGCCTAAACTATCGCCTATATTTATATAGGCCGTTCCTAAGCCGTCACCTATGTTAACATGGGCGGGGCCTAACCTATCGCCTAAGTGAGGCAGTGAGCATAGGCAATCGTATAAGGTGCGCCTAACCTACCGCCTATGTTGATATAGATGGCGCCTAATCCATCGCCTATGTTGACATTGGCGGCCCCTAACCTATTGCCTAAGTGAGGCAGTGAGAATAGGTAATGGTATAGGCGGCGCCTAACCTATCTCCTATGTTGATATTGGCGGCGCCTAAGCCATCACCTATGTTGACATAGGCGGCGCCAAACTTATCGCCGAAGTGAGGCAGTGAGCATAGGCAATGGTATAAGCGGCGCCTAACCTATCGCCTATGTTGATATAGGTGGCGCCTAAGCCATCGCCTATGCTGACATAGGCGGCGCCTAACATGTTGCCTAAGTAAGGCATTGAGCATAGACAATGGTATAAGCGGCGACTAAGGCATCGCCTATGTTGACATAGGCGGTGCCGAACCTATCGCCTAAATGAGGCAGTGATCATAGGCAATGGTATAAGCGGCGTCTAACCTATCACCTATGTTGATATAGGCGGCGCCTAAGCCATCGCATATGTTTACATAAGCGGCACCTAACCTATCGCCTAAGTAAGGCAATGAGCATAGGCAATGGTATAAGCGACGCCTAACCCATCGCCTATGTTGATATAGGCGGCGCTTAAGCCATCGCCTATGTTGACATAGGCGGCGCCTAACCTATCTACTAAGTGAGGCAATAAGCATAGGTAATGGTATAAGCGGCGCCTAACCTATCGCCTATGTTTATATAGGCGGAGCCTATGCCCTCGCCTATGTTGACATAGGCGGCGCCTAACCTATCGCCTAATTGAGGCAGTGAGCATAGGTAATGGTGTAAGCGGCGCCAAACCTATCGTCTAAGTGAGGCAGTGAGCATAGGCAATGGTATAAGAGGCGCCAAATCTATCCCCTATGTTGATATAGGCGGTGCCAAAGACCTCGCCTATGTTGACTTAGGCGGCCCCTAACCTATCGCCTAAGTGAGGTAGTGAGAATAGGCAATGGAATAAGCGGCGCCTAACCCATTGCCTATGTTGATATAGGCGGAGCCTAAGCCATCGCTTATGTTGACATTGGCGGCGCCTAAGCCATCGCCTATGTTGACATAGTCGGCACCTAACCTATCGCCTTAGTGAGGCAGTGAGAATAGGCAATGGAATAAGCGGCGCCTAACCTATCGCCTATGTTGATATATGCAGCGCCTAAGCCATCGCCTATGTTGACATCGGCGGCACCTAAGCCATCGCCTATCTTGACATAGGAGGCACCTAACCTATCGCCTAAGTGAGGCAGTGAGCATAAGCATTGGTATAAGCGGCGCATAACCTAGCACCTATGTTGGTATAGGCGGTGCCTAATCTATCGCCTATGTTGATATAGGCAGTGCCTAACCTATCTCCTAAGTGAGGCAGTGAGCATAGGCAATGTTATAAGCGGTGCCTAACCTATCATCTATGTTGATATAGGGGGCGTCTAAGCTTTCGCCTATGTTGAAATAGGAGGTGCCTAATCTATCGCCAAATTTAGGCTGTGAGCATAGGCAATGTTATAATAAGCGCCTAACCTATCGCCTATATTGATATAGACGGCGCCTAAAATATTGCCTATTTTGATATAGGCGGCACCTAAGCCATCGACTTTGTTGACATAGGCGGCGCCTAACCAATCTACTAAGTGAGGCAGTGAGAATAGGCAATGGTATAAGCGGCGCCTAACCTATATCCTATGTTGATATAGGCGGCGCCCAAGCCATCACCTATGTTGACATAGGAGACACCTAACCTATCGCCTAAGTGAGGAAGTAAGCATAGGGAATGGTATAAGTGGCGCCTAACCTATCTCCTATGTTGATATAGGCAGCACCTAACCTATCTCCTATATTAATATAGGCAGCACCTAACCTATCGCCTATGTTGATATACGCAGCGCCTAAACTATCGCCTATGCTGACATAGGCGGCGCCTAACCAATCGTCTAAGTGAGGCAGTGAGAATAGGCAATGGTATAAGAGGCACCTAACCTATCTCCTATGTTGATATAGGCGGCACCTAAATCATCACCTATGTTGACATAGGCGGCGTCTGACTTATCGCCGAAGTGAGGCAGTTAGCATAGGCAATGGTATAAATGGCGCCTAACCTATCGCCTATGTTGATATAGGTGGCGCCTAAGCCATCACCTATGCTGACATAGGCGGCGCCTAACCTATCGCCTAAGTGAGGCATTGAGCATAGAAAATGGTATAAGCGGCGCCCAAGACATCACCTATGTTGACATAGGCGGTGCCGAACCTATCTCCTAAATGAGGCAGTGATCATAGGAAATAGTATAAGAGGCGCCTAACCTATCACCTATGTTGATATAGGCAGCACCTAACCTATCGCCTATGTTGTCATAGGCGCTTAAGCCATCACCTATGTTGACATAGGCGCCGCCTAACCTATCGCCTAAGTGAGTCAATGAGCATAGGTAATGGTATTAGCGGCGCCTAACTCATCGCCTTTGTTGATATAGGCGGAACCTATGCCATCGCCTATGTTGACATAGGCGGCGCCTAACCTATCGCCTAAGTGAGGCAGTGAGCATAGGTAATGGTATAAGCGACGCCAAACCTATCGCCTAAGTGAGGCAGTGAGCATCGGAAAGGGTATATGCGGCGCCAAATCTATCCCCTATATTGATATAGGCGGCGCCAAACCTATCACCTATGTTGATATAGGCGGCGCCTAACCTATAGCCTAAGTGACGAAGTGTGCATAGGCAATGGTATAAGCCGCGCCTAAACTATCGCCTATGTTTATATAGGCGGTGCCTAAGCCGTCGCCTATGTTAACATGGGCGGCGCCTAACCTATCGCCTAAGTGAGGCAGTGAGCATAGGCAATCGTATAAGCGGCGCCTAACCTACCGCCTATGTTGATATAGATGTCGCCTAAACCATCGTCTATGTTGACATAGGCGGCCCCTAACCTATTGCCTAAGTGAGGCAGTGAGAATAGGTAATGGTATAGGCGGCGCCTAACCTATCTCCTATGTTGATATTGGCGGCGCCTAAGCCGTCACCTATGTTGACATAGGCGGCGCCTGACTTATCGCCGAAGTGAGGCAGTGAGCATAGTCAATGGTATAAGCGGCGCCTAACCTATCGCCTATGTTGATATAGGTGGTGCCTAAGCCATCGCCTATGTTGACATAGGCGGCGCCTAACATATCGCCTAAGTAAGGCATTGAGCATAGACAATGCTATAAGAAGCGGCTAAGGCATCGCCTATGTTGACATAGGCGGTGCCGAACCTATCGCCTAAATGAGGCAGTGATCATAGGCAATGGTACAAGCGGCGCCTAACCTATCACCTATGTTGATATAGGCGGCGCTTAAGCCATCGCCTATGTTGACAAAGGCGGCCCCTAACCTATCGCCTAAGTGAGGCAATGAGCATAGGTAATGGTATAAGCGGTGCCTAACCTATCGCCTATTTTTATATAGGCGGAGCCTATGCCCTCGCCTATGTTGACATAGGCGGCGCCTAACCTATCGCCTAAGTGAGGCAGTGAGCATAGGTAATGGTGTAAGCGACACCAAACCTATCGTCTAAGTGAGGCAGTGAGCATAGGCAATGGTATAAGCGGCGCCAAATCTATCCCCTATGTTGATATAGGCGGTGCCAAAGACCTCCCCTATGTTGACTTAGGCGGCCCTTAACCTATCGCCTAAGTGAGGTAGTGAGAATAGGCAGTGGAATAAGTGGCGCCTAACCCATTGCCTATGTTGATATAGGCGGAGCCTAAGCCATCGCTTATGTTGACATTGGCGGCGCCTAAGCCATCGCCTATGTTGACATAGTCGGCACCTAACCTATCGCCTTAGTGAGGCAGTGAGAATAGGCAATGGAATAAGCGGCGCCTAACCTATCGCCTATGTTGATATATGCAGCGCCTAAGCCATCGCCTATGTTGACATAGGCGGCACCTAAGCCATCGCCTATCTTGACATAGGAGGCACCTAACCTATCGCCTAAGTGAGGCAGTGAGCATAAGCATTGGTATAAGCGGCGCATAACCTAGCGCCTATGTTGGTATAGGCGGTGCCTAATCTATCGCCTATGTTGATGTAGGCGGTGCCTAACCTATCTCCTAAGTGAGGCAGTGAGCATAGGCAATGTTATAAGCGGTGCCTAACCTATCATCTATGTTGATATAGGGGGCGTCTAAGCTTTTGCCCATGTTAAAATAGGAGGTGCCTAATCTATCGCCAAATTTAGGCTGTGAGCATAGGCAATGTTATAATAAGCGCCTAACCTATCGCCTATATTGATATAGAAGGTGCCTAAAATATTGCCTATTTTGATATAGGCGGCACCTAAGCCATCGACTTTGTTGACATAGGCGGCGCCTAACCAATCTACTAAGTGAGGCAGTGAGAATAGGCAATGGTATAAGCGGCGCCTAACCTATATCCTATGTTGATATAGGCGGCGCCCAAGCCATCACCTATGTTGACATAGGCGACACCTAACCTATCGCCTAAGTGAGGAAGTAAGCATAGGGAATGGTATAAGTGGCGCCTAACCTATCTCCTATGTTGATATAGGCAGCACCTAACCTATCGCCTATATTAATATAGGCAGCGCCTAACCTATCGCCTATGTTGATATACGCAGGGCCTAAACTATCGCCTATGTTGACATAGGCGGCGCCTAACCAATCGTCTAAGTGAGGCAGTGAGAATAGGCAATGGTATAAGAGGCACCTAACCTATCTCCTATGTTGATATAGGCGTCGCCTAAATCATCACCTATGTTGACATAGGCGGCGCCTGACTTATCGCCGAAGTGAGGCAGTTAGCATAGGCAATGGTATAGGCGGCGCCTAACCTATCGCCTATGTTGATATAGGTGGCGCCTAAGCCATCACCTATGCTGACATAGGCGGCGCCTAACCTATCGCCTAAGTAAGGCGTTGAGCTTAGACAATGGTATAAGCGGCGCCTAAGACATCACCTATGTTGACATAGGCGGTGCCGAACCTATCGCCTAAATGAGGCAGTGATCATAGGAAATAGTATAAGAGGCGCCTAACCTATCACCTATGTTGATATAGGCAGCACCTAACCTATCGCCTATGTTGACATAGGCGCTTAAGCCATCGCCTATGTTGACATAGGCGCCGCCTAACCTATCGCCTAAGTGAGTCAATAAGCATAGGTAATGGTATAAGCGGCGCCTAACCCATCGCCTATGTTGACATAGGCGGCACCTAAGCCATCGCCTATCTTGACATAGGAGGCACCTAACCTATCGCCTAAGTGAGGCAGTGAGCATAAGCATTGGTATAAGCGGCGCATAACCTAGCACCTATGTTGGTATAGGCGGTGCCTAATCTATCGCCTATGTTGATATAGGCGGTGCCTAACCTATCTCCTAAGTGAGGCAGTGAGCGTAGGCAATGTTATAAGCGGTACCTAACCTATCATCTATGTTGATATAGGGGGCGTCTAAGCTTTTGCCCATGTTGAAATAGGAGGTGCCTAATCTATCGCCAAATTTAGGCTGTGAGCATAGGCAATGATATAATAAGCGCCTAACCTTTTACCTATATTGATATAGACGGCGCCTAAAATATTGCCTATTTTGATATAGGCGGCACCTAAGCCATCGACTTTGTTGACATAGGCGGCGCCTAACCAATCTACTAAGTGAGGCAGTGAGAATAGGCAATGGTATAAGCGGCGCCTAACCTATATCCTATGTTGATATAGGCGGCACCCAAGCCATCACCTATGTTGACATAGGCGACACCTAACCTATCGCCTAAGTGAGGAAGTAAGCATAGGGAATGGTATAAGTGGCGCCTAACCTATCTCCTATGTTGATATAGGCAGCACCTAACCTATCGCCTATATTAATATAGGCAGCGCCTAACCTATCGCCTATGTTGATATACGCAGCGCCTAAACTATCGCCTATGTTGACATAGGAGGCGCCTAACCAATCGTCTAAGTGAGGCAGTGAGAATAGGCAATGGTATAAGAGGCACCTAACCTATCTCCTATGTTGATATAGGTGGCGCCTAAATCATCACCTATGTTTACATAGGCAGCGCCTGACTTATCGCCGAAGTGAGGCAGTTAGCATAGGCAATGGTATAGGCGGCGCCTAACCTATCGCCTATGTTGATATAGGTGGCGCCTAAGCCATCACCTATGCTGACATAGGCGGCGCCTAACCTATTGCCTAAGTAAGGCATTGAGCATAGACAATGGTATAAGCGGCTTTTAAGACATCACCTATGTTGACATAGGCGGTGCCGAACCTATCGCCTAAATGAGGCAGTGATCATAGGAAATAGTATAAGAGGCGCCTAACATATCACCTATGTTGATATAGGCAGCACCTAACCTATCGCCTATGTTGACATAGGCGCTTAAGCCATCGCCTATGTTGACATAGGCGCCGCCTAACCTATCGCCTAAGTGAGTCAATGAGCATAGGTAATGGTATAAGCGGCGCCTAACCCATCGCCTTTGTTGATATAAGCGGAACCTATGCCATCGCCTATGTTGACATAGGCGGCGCCTAACCTATCGCCTAAGTGAGGCAGTGACATAGGCGGCGCCTAACCTATCGCCTAAGTGAGGCAGTGAGCATAGGTAATGGTATAAGCGGCGCCAAACCTATCGCCTAAGTGAGGCAGTGAGCATAGGCAAGGGTATATGCGGCGCCAAATCTATCCCCTATGTTGATATAGGCGGCGCCAAACCTATCACCTATGTTGATATAGGCGGCGCCTAACCTATAGCCTAAGTGACGAAGTGTGCATAGGCAATGGTATAAGCCGCGCCTAAACTATCGCCTATGTTTATATAGGCGGTGCCTAAGCCGTCGCCTATGTTAACATGGGCGGCGCCTAACCTATCGCCTAAGTGAGGCAGTGAGCATAGGCAATCGTATAAGCGGCGCCTAACCTACCGCCTATGTTGATATAGATGGCGCCTAAGCCATCGCCTATGTTGACATAGGCGGCCCCTAACCTATTGCCTAAGTGAGGCAGTGAGAATAGGTAATGGTATAGGCGGCGCCTAACCTATCTCCTATGTTGATATTGGCGGCGCCTAAGCCATCACCTATGTTGACATAGGCGGCGCCTAACATATCGCCTAAGTAAGGCATTGAGCATAGACAATGGTATAAGCGGCGGCTAAGCCATCGCCTATGTTGACATAGGCGGTGCCGAACCTATCGCCTAAAGGAGGCAGTGCTCATAGGCAATGGTACAAGCGGCGCCTAACCTATCACCTATGTTGATATAGGCGACGCCTAAGCCATCGCGTATGTTGACATAGGCGGCGCCTAACCTATCGCCTAAGTAAGGCAGTGAGCATAGGCAATGGTAGAAGCGACGCCTAACCCATCGCCTATGTTGATATAGGCGGCGCTTAAGCCATCGCCTATGTTGACATAGGGGGCGCCTAACCTATCGCCTAGGTGAGGCAATGAGCATAGGTAATGGTATAAGCGGTGCCTAACCTATCGCCTATGTTGATATAGGCGGAGCCTATGCCCTCATCTATGTTGACATAGGCGGCGCCTAACCTATCGCCTAAGTGAGGCAGTGAGCATAGGTAATGGTGTAAGCGGCGCCAAACCTATCGTCTAAGTGAGGCAGTGATCATAGGTAATGGTATCAACGGCGCCAAATCTATCCCCTATATTGATATAGGCGGTGCCAAACCTATCGCATATGTTGATATAGGCGGAGCCTAACCTATCGCCAAAGTGAGGAAGTGAGCATAGGCAATGGTATAAGCAGCGCCTAAACTATCGACTATGTTGATATAGGCGGCGCCTAAGCCGTCGCCTATGTTAACATGGGCGGTGCCTAACCTATCACCTAAGTGAGGAAGTGAGCATAGGAAATAGTATAAGAGGCGCCTAACCTATCACCTATGTTGATATAGGCAGAACCTAACCTATCGCCTATGTTGACATAGGCACTTAAGCCATCGCCTATGTTGACATAGGCGCCGCCTAACCTATTGCCTAAGTGAGTCAATGAGCATAGGTAATTGTATAAGCGGCGCCTAACCCATCGCCTATGTTGACATAGGCGGCACCTAAGCCATCGCCTATCTTGACATAGGAGGCACCTAACCTATCGCCTAAGTGAGGCAGTGAGCATAAGCATTGGTATAAGCGGCGCATAACCTAGCGCCTATGTTGGTATAGGCGGTGCCTAATCTATTGCCTATGTTGATATAGGCGGTGCCTAACCTATCTCCTAAGTGAGGCAGTGAGCATAGGCAATGTTATAAGCGGTGCCTAACCTATCATCTATGTTGATATAGGGGGCGTCTAAGCTTTTGCCCATGTTGAAATAGGAGGTGCCTAATCTATCGCCAAATTTAGGCTGTGAGCATAGGCAATGTTATAATAAGCGCCTAACCTATTGCCTATATTGATAGAGACGGCGCCTAAAATATTGCCTATTTTGATATAGGCGGCACCTAAGCCATCGACTTTGTTGACATAGGCGGCGCCTAACCAATCTACTAAGTGAGGCAGTGAGAATAGGCAATGGTATAAGCGGCGCCTAACCTATATCCTATGTTGATATAGGCGGCGCCCAAGCCATCACCTATGTTGACATAGGCGACACCTAACCTATCGCCTAAGTGAGGAAGTAAGCATAGGGAATGGTATAAGTGGCGCCTAACCTATCTACTATGTTGATATAGGCAGCACCTAACCTATCGCCTATATTAATATAGGCAGCGCCTAACCTATCGCCTATGTTGATATACGCAGCGCCTAAACTATCGCCTATGTTGACATAGGCGGTGCCTAACCAATCGTCTAAGTGAGGCAGTGAGAATAGGCAATGGTATAAGAGGCACCTAACCTATCTCCTATGTTGATATAGGCGGCGCCTAAATCATCACCTATGTTGACATAGGCGGCGCCTGACTTATCGCCGAAGTAAGGCAGTTAGCATAGGCCATGGTATAGGCGGCGCCTAACCTATCGCCTATGTTGATATAGGTGGCGCCTAAGCCATCACCTATGATGACATAGGCGGCGCCTAACCTATCGCCTATGTAAGGCATTGAGCATAGACAATGGTATAAGCGGCGCCTAAGACATCACCTATGTTGACATAGGCGGTGCCGAACCTATCGCCTAAATGAGGCAGTGATCATAGGAAATAGTATAAGAGGCGCCTAACCTATCACCTATGTTGATATAGGCAGCACCTAACCTATCGCCTATGTTGACATAGGCGCTTAAGCCATCGCCTATGTTGACATAGGCGCCGCCTAACCTATCGCCTAAGTGAGTCAATGAGCATAGGTAATGGTATAAGCGGCGCCTAACCCATCGCCTTTGTTGATATAGGTGGAACCTATGCCATCGCCTATGTTGACATAGGCGGCGCCTAACCTATCGCCTAAGTGAGGCAGTGACATAGGCGGCGCCTAACCTATCGCCTAAGTGAGGCAATGAGCATAGGTAATGGTATAAGCGGCGCCAAACCTATCGCCTAAGTGAGGCAGTGAGCATAGGCAAGGGTATATGCGGCGCCAAATCTATCCCCTATGTTGATATAGGCGGCGCCAAACCTATCACCTATGTTGATATAGGCGGCGCCTAACCTATAGCCTAAGTGACGAAGTGTGCATAGGCAATGGTATAAGCCGCGCCTAAACTATCGCCTATTTTTATATAGGCGGTGCCTAAGCCGTCGCCTATGTTAACATGGGCGGCGCCTAACCTATCGCCTAAGTGAGGCAGTGAGCATAGGCAATCGTATAAGCGGCGCCTAACCTACCGCCTATGTTGATATAGATGGCGCCTAAGCCATCGCCTATGTTGACATAGGCGGCCCCTAACCTATTGCCTAAGTGAGGCAGTGAGAATAGGTAATGGTATAGGCGGCGCCTAACCTATCTCCTATGTTGATATTGGCGGCGCCTAAGCCATCACCTATGTTGACATAGGCGGCGCCTGACTTATCGCCGAAGTGAGGCAGTGAGCATAGGCAATGGTACAAGCGGCGCCTAACCTATCGCCTATGTTGATATAGGTGGTGCCTAAGCCATCGCCTATGTTGACATAGGCGGCGCCTAACATATCGTAAGTAAGGCATTGAGCATAGACAATGGTATAAGCGGCGGCTAAGGCATCGCCTATGTTGACATAGGCGGTGCCGAACCTATCGCCTAAATGAGGCAGTGATCATAGGCAATGGTACAAGCGGCGCCTAACCTATCACCTATGTTGATATAGGCGTCGCCTAAGCCATCGCGTATGTTGACATAGGCGGCGCCTAACCTATCGCCTAAGTAAGGCAGTTAGCATAGGCAATGGTAGAAGCGACGCCTAACCCATCGCCTATGTTGATATAGGCGGCGCTTAAGCCATCGCTTATGTTGACATAGGCGGCGCCTAACCTATCGCCAAAGTGAGGCAATGAGCATAGGTAATGGTATAAGCGGTGCCTAACCTATCGCCTATGTTTATATAGGCGGAGCCTATGCCCTCGCCTATGTTGACATAGGCGGCGCCTAACCTATCGCCTAAGTGAGGCAGTGAGCATAGGTAATGGTGTAAGCGGCGCCAAACCTATCGTCTAAGTGAGGCAGTGATCATAGGCAATGGTATCAGCGGCGCCAAATCTATCCCCTATGTTGATATAGGCGGTGCCAAACCTATCGCATATGTTGATATAGGCGGAGCCTAACCTATCGCCTAAGTGAGGAAGTGAGCATTGGCAATGGTATAAGCAGCGCCTAAACTATCGCCTATGTTGATATAGGCGGCGCTTAAGCCGTCGCCTATGTTAACATGGGCGGTGCCTAACCTATCACCTAAGTGAGGAAGTGAGCATAGGAAATAGTATAAGAGGCGCCTAACCTATCGCCTAAGTGAGTAAGTAAGCATAGGACATGGTATAAGCAGATCCTAACCTATCACCTGTGTTGATAGAGGCAGCGCCTAAGCCATCGTCTATGTTGATATATATGGGTCCTAAGCCATCGCCTATGTTGACATAGGCGGCGCCTGACCTATCGCCTATCTGAGGCAGTGAGTATAGGCAATGGTATAAGCAGCACCTAACCTATCGCTTATGTTGATATAGGCGGTGCCTAAGCCATTGCCTATGTTGACATAGGCGGTGCATAACCTATCGACAAGGTGAGGCAGTGAGCATAGGCAATGGAATAAGCGGTGCCTAACCTATCGCCTATGTGGATATAGGCGGAGCGAAAGCCATCGCCTATGTTGACTTAGGCGGCCCCAAACCTATCACCTAAGTGAGGCAGTGAGAATAGGCAATGGAATAAGCGGCGCCTAACCTATCGCCTATGTTGATATAGGCGGCGCCTAAGCCATCGCCTATGTTGACATAGGCAGTGCCTAAGCCATCGCATATATTGACATAGGCGTTGCGTAACCTATCGCCTAAGAGAGGCAGTAAGCATAGGCAATGGTATAATCGGTGACTAACATATCGCCTATGTTGATATTGGCGGTGCCTAAGCCATCGCCTATGTTGATATAGGCGGCGCCTTACCTATCGCCTAAGTGAGGAATTGAGCATAGGGAATGGAATAAGCGGCGTCAAACCTATGGCCTATGTTGATATATGCGGCCCCTAAGCCATCGCCTATGTTGACATAGGCGGTGCCTAACCTATCGCCTAAGTGTGGCAGTGAGCATAGGCAGTGGTTTAAGCGGCGCCTAACCTATTGCCTATGTTGATATAGGCGGCGCCTAAGCCATCGCCTATGGTTAGATAGGCGGCGCCTAACCTATCGCCTAAGTTAGGCAGTAAGCATAGGCAATGGTATAAGCGGCGCCTAACCTATCGCCTATATTGGTATAGGCGGTGCCTAATCTATCGCCTATGTTGATATAGGCGGCGCCTAACCTATCGCCTAAGTGAGGCAGTGAGCATAGGCAATGTTATAAGCGGTGCCTAACCTATCGTCTATTTTGATATAGGGGGCGCCTAAGCCTTCGCCCATGTTGAAATAGGAGACGCCTAATCTATCGCCAAATTTAGGCAGTGAGCATAGGCAATGGAATAATCGGCGCCTAACCTATCGCCTAAGTTAATATAGGTGGCGCCTATACCATCGCCTATGTTGACATAGGCGGTTCCATACCTATCGCCTATCTGAGGCAGTGAGCATAGGCAATCGTATAAGCAGCGCCTAACATATCTCCTATCTTGATATAGGTGGTGCCTAAGCCATCGCCTATTTTGACATAGGCGGTGCATAACCTATCGCCTAGGTGAGGCAGTGAGCATAGGCAATGGAATAAGCGATGCCTAACCTATCGCCTATGTTGATATAGGCGGAGCCAAAGCCATCGCCTATGTTGACGTAGGCGGCCCCAAACCTATCGCCTAAGTGAGGCAGTGAGAATAGCCAATGGAATAAGCGGCGCCTAACCTATCGCCTATGTTGATATAGGCGGCGCCTAAGCCATCGGCTATGTTGACATAGGCGGCGCCTAAGCCATCGCCTATGTTGACATAGGCGTTACGTAACCTATCGCCTAAGAGAGGCAGTGAGCATAGGCAATGGTATAATCGGTGCCTAACATATCTCCTATGTTGATATTGGCGGTGCCTAAGCTATCACCTATGTTGACATGGGCGGAGCCTAACATATCGCCTATATGAATATAGGCGGCGCCTAAGCCATCGCCTATGTCGACATAGACGGTGCCTAACCTATTACCTAAGTGAGGCAGTGAGCATAGGTAATGGTATAAGCGGCGCCTAACCTATCTCCTATATTGATATAGGCGACGCTTAATCCATCGCCAATATTGACATAGGCTGCCCCTAACCTATCGTCTAAGTAAGGCAGTTTGAATAGGCAATGGTATAAGCGGCACCTAACCAATCGCCTATGTTGATATAGGCGGCGCCTATGGCATTGCCTATGTTTACATAGGCGGTGCCTAACCTATCGCCTAAGTGAGGCTGTGAGCATAGGCAATGGTATAAGCGGCGCCTAACCAGACACCTATGTGGATATAGGCAGCGCCTAAGCTATCGCCATTGTTGACATAGGCGGCGCCTAACCAATCGCCTAAGTAAAGCAGTGAGAATAGGAAATGGTATAAGTGGCGCCTAACCTATCTCCTATATTGATATAGGCGGTGCCTAAGCCATCACTTATGTTGATATAAGTGGTACCTAACCTATCGCCTAAGTGAGGCAGTGAGCATAGGCAATGGTATAAGCGGTGCCTAACCTATCGCCAATATTAATATAGACGGCGCCTAACCTATCGCCTATGTTGATATAGGTGGCACCTAAGTCGTCGCCTATGTTGACATCATCGGCGCCTAACCAAACGCCTAAGTGATGCAGTGAGAATAGGCAATTGTATAAGCGGCACCTATCCTATCGCCTATGTTGACATAGGCGGCGCCTAACCTATCGCCTAAGTAAGGCAGTGAGCATAGGAAATGGTATAAGAGGCGCCTAACCCATCGCCTATGTTGATATAGGAAGCGCTTAAGCCATCGCCTATGTTGACATAAGCGGCGCCTAACCTATCGCCTATGTGAGTCAATGAGCATAGGAAATGGTATAAGTGGCACCTAACCTATCGCCTATGTTTATATAGGCAGAGCCTAAGCCATCGCCTATGTTGACATAGGCGGCGCCTAACCTATAACCTAAGTGAGGCAGTGAGCATAGCTAATGGTATAAGCGGCGCCAAACCTTTCTCCTAAGTGAGGCAGTGAGCATAGGCAATGGTATAAGCGGCGCCAAATCTATCCCCTATGTTGATATAGGGGGCGCTAAACCTATCACCTATGTTGATACAGGCGGCGCCTAACCTATCGCCTAAGTGAGGAAGTGAGGATAGGCAATGGTATAAGCAGCGCATAACCTATAGCCTATGTTGATAAAGACGGCGCCTAGGCCTTCGCCTATGTTAGCATGGGCGGCGCCTAACCTACCGCCTAAGTGAGGCACTGAGCATAGGTAATGGTATAAGCAGGGCCTAACCTACCGCCTATGTTGATATAGATGGCACCTAAGCCTTCGCCTATGTTGACATAGGCGGTCCCTAACCTATTGCCTAAGTGAGGCAGTGAGAATAGGTAATGGTATAAGCGGCGCCTAGCCTATCGTGTATGTTGATATAGGCGGCGCGTAACCTATAGTGTAAGTGAGGCAATAAGCATAGGTAATGGTATAAGCGGCGCCTAACCTATCGCCTATGTTGATATAGGCGATGCCTAAGCCATCGCCTATGTTGACATAGGCGGCGCCTAACCTATCGCCTAACTGAGGCAGTGAGCATAGGTAATGGTATAAGCAGCGCCAAACCTATCGCCTAAGTGAGGGAGTGAGCATAGGCAATGGTATAAGCGGCGACAAACCAATCGCCTATGTTGATATAGAGGACGACTAACCTATTGCCTAAGTTAGGCATTGAGCATAGGCAATGGTATAAGCGGCGCCTAACCTATCGCCTATGTTAATATAGGCGGAGCCTAAGCTGTCACCTATGTTGAGATGGGCGGTGCCTAACCTATCTCCTAAGTGAGGCAGTGAGCATAGGCAACGGTATAAGCGGCGCCTAACCTATCTCCTATGTTGATATAGGTGGCGCCTAACCTATCACCTAAGTGAGCTAATAAGCATAGGTAATGCTATAATCGGCGCCTAACGTCTCGCCTATGTTTATATAGGCGGCGCCTAAGCCATCGCCTAAGTGAGGCAGTCAGCATAGGTAATGGTATAAGCGGCGCCAAACCAATCGCCTAAGTGAGGCAGTGAGCATAGGCCATGGTATAAGCGGCGCCAAACATATCGCCTATGTTGATATAGGCGGCGCCTAACCTATCGCCTAAGTGAGGCTGTGAGCATAGGCAATGGTATAAGCAGCACCTAACCTATCGCCTATGTTGAAATAGGCGGCGCCTAAGCTGTCGCCTATGTTGAAATTGGCGGCGCCTAACCTATGGCCTAAGTGAGGCAGTGAGCATAGGCAATGGTATAAGCGGCGCCTAACCTATCACCTATGTTTATATAGATGGCGCCTAAACCATCGCCTATGTTGACATAGGCGGCCTCTAACCTATTGCCTAAGTGAGGTAGTGAGAATAGGTAATGGTATAAGCGGCGCCTAGCCTATCGCCTATGTTGATACAGGAGGCGCCTAAGCCATCGCCTATGTTTACATAGGCGGCGCCTAACCTATCACCTAAGTTAGGAAGTAAGCATAGGACATGGTATAAGCGGCGCCTAACATATCACCTATGTTGATATAGGCGGCGCCTATGCCATCGCCTATGTTGATATAGGCGGTGCCTAAGCCTTCTCCTATGTTGACATAGGCGGCCCCTAACATATCGCCTAAGTGCGGTAGTAAGAATAGGCAATGGTATAAGCAGTGCCTAACCTATCGCCTATGTTGATATAGGCGGCGCCTAAGCCATCGCCTATGTGGACATAGGCGGTGCCTAAACTATCGCCTAAGTGAGGCAGTGAGCATAGGCAATGGTATATGCCACGCCTAACCTATCGCCTATGTTTATATAGGCGGCGCCTAAGCCATCTCCTATGTTGACATGGGCGGCGCCTAACCTATCGCCTAAATGAGGCAGTGAGCATAGGCAATGGTATAAGCGACGACTAACCTATCACCTATGTTGATATAGGCGGTGCCTAAGCCATCGCCTATGTTGACATAGGCGGCGCCTAACCTATCGCCTAAGTAAGGATGTGAGCATAGGCAATGGTATAAATGGCGCCTAACCTATCGCCAAATTTAGGCAGTGAGCATAGGCAATGGTATAATCGGCGCCTAACCTATCGCCTAAGTTAATATAGGTGGCGCCTATGCCATCGCCTATGTTGACATAGGCGGTGCCTGACCTATCACCTATCTGAGGCAGTGAGCATAGGCAATGGTATAAGCAGCGCCTAACCTATCGCCTATGTTGATATAGGCGGCGCCTATGCCATCGCTTATGGTTAGATAGGCGGCGCCTAACCTATCGCCGAAGTGAGGCAGTAAGCGTAGGCAATGGTATAAGAGGCACCTAACCAATCGCCTATGTTGATATAGGCGGCACCTAAGCCATCTCATTGGTTGTCATAGGCGGCCTCTAACCTATTGCATAAGTTAGGCAGTGAGCATAGGCAATGGTATAAGCAGCGCCTAACATATCGCCTATGTTGATATAGGCGGCACCTAAGCCATCGTCTATGTTGACGTAGAAGGCCCCTAACCTATTTCCTAAGTGAGGCAGTGAGAATAGGCAATGGTATAAGCGGCACCTAACCTATCTCCTATGTTGATATAGGCGGCGCCTAAGCCATCACCTATGTTGACATAGGCTGCACCTAACCTATCGCCTAAGTAAGTCAGTTAGCATAGGCAATGGTATAAGCGGCACCTAACCTATCGCCTATGTTGACATAGGTGGCGCCAAACCTATCGCCTATGTTTATCTAGGCGGCGCCTAATCTATCGCAAAAGTGAGGCAGTGAGCATAGGCAATGTTATAAGCGGCGCCTATCCTATCGCCTATTTTGATATAGTGGGCGCCTAAGTCATCGCCCATGTCGAAATAGGATGCGCCTAAGCTATCGCCAAAGTTAGGCAGTGAGCATAGTTAATAGTATAAGCGACGCCTAACCTATCGCCTATGTTGATATAAGCGGCGCCTAAGCCATTACCTATGTTGACATAGGCGGTGCCTGACCTATCTCCAAAGTGAGGCAGTGAGCATAGGCAATGGTATAAGCAGCGCCTAACCTATCGTCTATGTTAATATAGGCGGCGCCTAAGCCATCGCCTATATTTACAAAGGCGGCGCCGAACCTATTGCCTAAGTGAGGCTGTGAGCATAGGCAATGGTATAAGCGGCGCCTAATATATCGCCTATGTGTATATAGGTCGCGCCTAAGACATCGCCTATGTTCACATAGCCGGCGCCTAACCAATCGCCTAAGTGATGCAGTGAGAATAGGCAATGGTATAAGCGATGCCAAACCTATCTCCTATGTTGACATAGGTGGTGCCTAACCTATCGCCTAAGTAAGGCATTGTGCATAGATAATGGTATAAGAGGCGCCTAAGCCATCGCCTATGTTGACATAGGCGGCGCCTAACCTATCGCCTAAGTGAGTCAATGAGCATAGGCAATGGTATAAGGCGCCTAAACTATCACCTATGTTTATATAGGCGGCGCATAAAACATCACCTATATTGACATAGGCGGCGCCTAACACTATCGCCTAAGTGAGGCAAAGAGCATAGGCAATGGTATAAGCGGCACCTAACCTATCGCCTATGATGATATAGGCGGCGCCTCACCTATCGCATAAGTAAGGCAGTGAGCATAGGAAATGGTATAAGCGGCACCTAACCTATCGCCTATGTTGATATAGGCGGCGCTTAAGCCATCACCTATGTTGACATAGGCGGCGCCTAACCTATCGCCTAAGTGTGGCAATGAGCATAGGCAATGGTATAAGACGCGCCTAACCTATCGCCTATGTTGATATTGGCGGTGCATAAGATATCGCCTATGTTTACATAGGCGGCGCCTAACATATCGTCGAAGTGAGGTAGTGAGCATAGGCAATGGTATAAGCGACGCCTAACCTATCCCTTATATTGATATAGGCGGCGCCTAAGCCATCGCCTATGTTGACATAGGCGGTGCCTAACCTATCGCCTAAGTGAGGCAGTGAGCATAGGCAATGGTATAAGTGGCGGCTAACCTATCGCCCATGTTGATATAGGCAGCACCTAAGCCATCACCTATGTTGACATGGGCGGCGCCTAACCTATCGCCTAAGTGAGGCAGAGAACATAGGCATTGGAATAAGCAGCACCTAAC
Organism: Capsicum pubescens; assembly: GCA_030864215.1. Classification (NCBI taxonomy): domain Eukaryota; kingdom Viridiplantae; phylum Streptophyta; class Magnoliopsida; order Solanales; family Solanaceae; genus Capsicum; species Capsicum pubescens. Next base: position 306,106,694 of record CM061542.1, read on the forward strand.
ATATCGCCTATGTGGATATAGGCGGCGCCTAAGCCATCGTCTATGTTGACATAGGCGGCACCTAACCTATCACCTAAATAAGGCAGTGAGCATAGGTAATGGTATAAGAGGCGCCTAACCTATCACCTATGTTGATACAGGCGGCGCCTAATCCACCGCCTATATTGACATAGGCAACCCCTAACCTATCGCCTAAGTAAGGCAGAGAGAAAAGGCAATGGTATAAGCGGCGCCTAACCTATCGCCTATGTTGATATAGCCAGCGCCTAAGGAATCTCCTATGTTTACATAGGCGGCGCCTAACCTCTCGCCTATGTGAGGTAGTGAGCATAGGTAATGGTATAAGCGGCGCCTAACCTATCGCCTATGTTGATATAGGAGGCGCCTAACCTATCGCCTAAGTGAGGCTGTGAGCATAGGAAATGGTATAAGCGGCACCTAACCTATCACCTATGTAGATATAGGCCCCGCCTAAGACATCGCCTATGTTGACATAGGCGGCGCCTAACCAATCGCCTAAGTGGGGCAGTGAGAATAGGCAATGGTATAAGCGACGCCTAACCCATCTCCTATGTTGATATAGGCAGCGCCTAAGCCATCACCTATGTTGACATAGGCGGCACCTAACCTATCGCCTAAGTGAGGCAGTGAGCATAGGCAATGGTTTAAGCGGCGCCTAACCTATCGCCTATGTTGATATAGGTGGCACCTAAGTCATCGCCTATGTTGACATCATCGGCGCATAACCAAATGCCTAAGTGATGCAGTGAGAATAGGCAATTGTATAAGCGGCACTTATCCTATCGCCTATGTTGATATAGGTGGAGCCTAAGCCATCGCCTATGCTGACATAGGCGGCGCCTAACCTATTGCCTATGTTGATATAGGTGGCACCTAAGTCGTCGCCTATGTTGACATCATCGACGCCTAACCAAATGCCTAAGTGATGCAGTGAGAATAGGCAATTGTATAAGCGGCACCTATCCTATCGCCTATGTTGATATAGGAGGCGCCTAAGCCAACGCCTATGTGGACATAGGCGGCGCGTAACCTATCGCCTAAGTGAAGCAGTGAGCATAGGCAATGGTATAAGCGGCACCTAACATATCGCCAATGTGGATATAGGCGGCGCCTAAGCCATCGCCCATTGTTAAATAGGAGGCACCTAATCTATCGCAAAATTTAGGCAGTAAGCATAGGTAATGGTATAAGCGATGCCTAACCTATCGCCTAAGTTTATATAGGTGGCGCCTAAGCCATCGCTTATGTTGACATAGGCGGTACCTGACCTTTCTTCTATGTTGATATAGGCGGCGTCTAACCTATCGCCTAAGTGAGGCAGTGAGCATAGGCATTGGTATAAGTGGCGCCTAACCTATCGCCTATGTTGATATAGGCGGCGCATAATCCATCCCCTATGTTGACATAGGCGGCGCCTAACCTATCGCCTAATTGAGGCTTTGAGTATAGGCAATGGTATAAGCTGCGCCTAACGTATCGTCTATGTGGATATAGGCGGCGCTTAAGCCATCGCCTTTGTTGACATAGGCGGCGCCTAAACAATCGCCTACGTGAGGCAGTGAAAATAGGCAATGGTATAAGCGCCGCCTAACCAATCGCCTATGTTTATATCGGCGGCGCTTAAGCCATCGCCTATGTTGAAATAGGTGGAGCCTAACCAATTGCCTAAGTGAGGCAGTGAGATTAGGCAATGTTATAAGCGGCGCCTAACCTATCTCCTATGTTGATATAGTTGGCGCCTAAGCCATCACCTATGTTGATATAGGCGGTGCCTAACCTATTGCCTAAGTGTGGCAGTGAGCATAGGCAATGGTTTAAGCGGCACCTAACCTAACGCCTATGTTGAAATAAGAGGTGCCTAATCTAACGCCAAAGATAGGCAGTGAGAAGAGGCAATGGTATAAGCGGTGCCTAACCTATCGCCGATGTTGATATAGGCGGGGCCTAAGCCATCGCCTATGTTGACATAGGCGGCCCCTAACCTATCGCCTATGTTGATATAGGCGGCGCCTAAGCCATCGCCTATGTTGACATAGGCGGTGCCTAACCTATCGCCTAAGTGTGGAAGTTAGCATTGGCAATGGTATAAGCGGATAATAACCTATCGCCTATGTTGATATAGGCGGCGCCTAACCTATAGCCTATGTTGATATAGGTGGCGCCTATGCAATCCCCTTTGTTGACATAGGCAGAGCCTAACCTATCGCCAAAGTGAGGTAGTGAGCATAGGAAATTGTATAAGCGGTGCCTAACCTATCCCCTATGTTGATAAAGGCGGCACCAAACCTATTGCTTAAGTGAGGTAGTGAGCATAGGCAATAGTAGAAGCGGCGCCTAACCTATCGCCTATGTTGATATAGGCGGCGCCTAACCTATCGCCTATGTGAGGCAGAGAGCATAGGCAATGGTATAAGCGGCGCCTAACCTATCGCCTATGTTGATATAGGCGGCGCTTAATCCATCCCCTATGTTGACATAGGCGGCGCCTAAACTATAGCCTAAGTCAGGAAGTGAGCATAGCCAATGGTATAAGCGGCGCCTAACCTATCGCCTATGTTGATATAGGCGGCGCCTAAGCCATCGCCTATGTTGACATAGGCGGCCCCTAACCTATCGCCTAAGTGAGGCAGTTAGAATAGGCAATGGTATAAGCGGCTCCTAACCTATCACCTATGATGATATAGGCGGTGCCTAAGACATCGCCTATGTTCACATAGGCGGTGCCTAACCTATCATCTAAGTGTTGAAGTTAGCATAGGCAATGGTTTAAGCGGCGCCTAACCTATCGCCTATGTTGATATAGGCGGCGGCTAACCTATCGCCTAAGTAAGGCAGTAAGCATAAGGAATGGTATAAGAGGCGCCTAACCTATCTTCTATGTTGATATAGGCGGCGCCTAAGCCATCGCTAATATTGACATAGGCGGCCCCTAACCTATCGTCTAAGTAAGGCAGTTAGAATAGGCAATGGTATAAGCGGCACCTAACCTATCGCCTATGTTGATATAGGCGGCGCCTATGGCATCGCCTATGTTTACATAGGCGGTGCCTAACCTATCGCCTAAGTGAGGCTGTGAGCATAGGCAATGGTATAAGCGGCGCCTAACCAGACACCTTTGTGGATATAGGCAGCGCCTGAGCCATCGCCATTATTGACATAGGCGGCGCCTAACCAATCACCTAAGTGAAGCAGTGAGAATAGAAAATGTTATAAGTGGCGCCTAACCTATCTCCTATATTGATATAGGCGGCGCCTAAGCCATCACTTATGTTGATATAGGTGGTACCTAACCTATCGCCTAAGTGAGCCAGTGAGCATAGGCAATGGTATAAGCGGTGCCTAACCTATCGCTTATGTTGATATAGGCAGCGCCTAACCTATCGCCTATATTAATATAGACGGCGTTTAACCTATCGCCAATGTTGATATAGGTGGAACCTAAGTCGTCGCCTATGTTGACATCATCGGCGCCTAACCAAACGCCTAAGTGATGCAGAGAGAATAGGCAATTGTATAAGCGGCACCTATCCTATCGCCTATGTTGATATAGGTAGCGCCTAAGCCATCACCTATGCTGACATAGGCGGCGCCTAACCTATCACCTAAGTAGGGCAGTGAGCATAGGCAATGGTATAAGAGGCGCCTAACCCATCGCCTGTGTTGATATAGGAAGCGCTTAGGCCATCGCCTATGTTGACATAGGCGGCGCCTAACCTATCTCCTAAGTGAGGCAATGAGCATAGGTATTGGTATAAGCGGCGCCTAACCTATAGCCTATGTTTATATAGGCGGAGCCTAAGCCATCGCCTATGTTGACATAGGCGGCGCCTAACCTATAACCTAAGTGAGGCAGTGAGCATAGCTAATAGTATAAGCGGCGCCAAACCTATCGCCTAAGTGAGGCAGTGAGCATAGGCAATGGTATAAGCGGCGCCAAATCTATCCCCTATGTTGATATAGGCGGCGATAAACCTATCACCTATGTTGATATAGGCGGCGCCTAACCTATCGCCTAAGTGAGGATGTGAGGATAGGCAATGGTATAAGCAGCACATAACCTATAGTCTATGTTGATAAAGGCGGCGCCTAGGCCGTCGCCTATGTTAGCATGGGCGGCGCCTAACCTACCACCTAAGTGAGGCAGTGAGCATAGGCAATGGTATAAGCGGCACCTAACCTACCGCCTATGTTGATATAGATGACACCTCAGCCTTCGCCTATGTTAACATAGGCGGTCCCTAACCTATTTCCTAAGTGAGGCAGTGAGAATAGGTAATGGTATAAGCGGCGCCTAGCCTATTGCGTATGTTGATATAGGCGGCGCGTAACCTATCGCCTATGCCATCACCTATGTTGACATAGGCTGCACCTAACCTATCGCCTAAGTAAGGCAGTTAGCATAGGCAATGGTATAAGCGGAACCTAACCTATCACCTATGTTGATATAGGTGGCGCCTAACCTATCGCCTATGTTTATCTAGGTGGCGCCTAACCTATCGCCTATGTTGATATAGGGGGCGCCTAAGTCATCGCCCATGTCGAAATAGGAGGTGCCTAATCTATCGCCAAACTTAGACAGTGAGCATAGTTAATAGAATAAGCGACGCCTAACCTATCGCCTATGTTGATATAAGAGGCGCCTAAGCCATTACCTATGTTGACATAGGCGGTGCCTGACCTATCTCCTAAGTGAGGCAGTGAGCATAGGCAATGGTATAAGCGGCGCCTAACCTATTGCCTATGTTAATATTGGCGGCGCCTAAGCCATCGCCTATATTTACAAAGGCGGTGCCGAACCTATTGCCTAAGTGAGGCTGTGAGCATAGGCAATGGTATAAGCGGCGCCTAACATATCGCCTATGTGTATATAGGCCGCGCCTAAGACATCGCCTTTGTTCACATAGCCAGAGCCTAACCAATCGCCTAAGTGATACCGTGAGAATAGGCAATGGTATAAGCGACGCCTAACCTATCTCCTATGTTGACATAGGTGGTGCCTAACCTATCGCCTAAGTATGGTATTGAGCATAGATAATGCTATAAGAGGCGCCTAAGCCATTGCCTATGTTGACATAGGCGGCGCCTAACCTATCACCTAAGTGAGTCAATGAGCATAGGCAATGGTATAAGGCGCCTAAACTATAACCTATGTTTATATAGGCGGCGCATAAGCCATCACCTATGTTGACTTAGGCGGCGTCTAACACTATCGCCTAAGTGAGGCAGTGAGCATAGGCAATGGTATAAGCGGCGCCTAACCTATCGCCTATGTTGATATAGGCGGCGCCTCACCTATCGCATAAGTGAGGCAGTGAGCATCGGAATTGGTATAAGCGGCACCTAACCTATTGCCTATGTTGATAAAGGCGGCGCTTAAGCCATCACCTATGTTGACATAGGCGGCGTCTAACCTATCGCCTAAGTGAGGCAATGAGCATAGGCAATGGTATAAGACGCGCCTAACATATCGCCTATGTTGATATTAGCGGTGCATAAGATATCGCCTATGTTTACATAGGCGGCGCCTAACATATCGTCGAAGTGAGGTAGTGATCATAGGCAATGGTATAAGCGACGCCTAACCTATCACCTATATTGATATAGGCAGCGCCTAAGCCATCGCCTATGTTGACATAGACGGCGCCTAAACTATCGCCTAAGTGAGGCAGTGAGCATAGGCAATGGTATATACCACGCCTAACCTATCGCCTATGTTTATATAGGCGGCGCCTAAGCCATCACCTATGTTGACATGGGCGGCACCTAACCTATCGCCTAAATGAGGCAGTGAGCATAGGCAATGGTATAAGCGACGACTAACCTATCACATATGTTCATATATGCGGTGCCTAAGCCATCGCCTATGTTGACATAGGCGGCGCCTAACCTATCGCCTAAGTAAGGCTGTGAGCATAGGAAATGGTATAAACGGCGCCTAACCTATCGCCAAATTTAGGCATTGAGCATAGGCAATGGTATAATCGGCGCCTAACCTATCGCCTAAGTTAATATAGGTGGCGCCTATGCCATCACCTATGTTGACATAGGCGGTGCCTTACCTATCACCTATCTGAGGCAGTGAGCATAGGCAATGGTATAAGAAGCGCCTAACCTATCTCCTATGTTGATATAGGCGGCGCCTAAGCCATCGCTTATGGTTAGATAGGCGGTGCCTAACCTATCGCCTAATTGAGGCAGTAAGCGTAGGCAATGGTATAAGAGGCACGTAACCAATCGCCTATGTTGATATAGGCGGCACCTAAGCCATCTCCTAGGTTGACATAGGCGGCGCCTAACCTATTGCCTAAGTTAGGCAGTGAGCATAGGCAATGGTATAAGCAGCGCCTAACATATCGCCTATGTTGATATAGGCGGCACCTAAGCCATCGTCTATGTTGACGTAGGAGGCCCCTAACCTATTGCCTAAGTGAGGCAGTGAGAATAGGCAATGGTATAAGCAGCACCTAACCTATCTCCTATGTTGATATACGCGGCGCCTAAGCCATCACCTATGTTGACATAGGCTGCACCTAACCTATCGCCTAAGTAAGGCAGTTAGCATAGGCAATGGTATAAGCGGAACCTAACCTATCACCTATGTTGATATAGGTGGCGCCTAACCTATCGCCTATGTTTATCTAGGTGGCGCCTAACCTATCGCCTATGTTGATATAGGGGGCGCCTAAGTCATCGCCCATGTCGAAATAGGAGGTGCCTAATTTATCGCCAAAGTTAGGCAGTGAGCATAGTTAATAGAATAAGCGACGCCTAACCGATCGCCTATGTTGATATAAGCGGCGCCTAAGCCATTACCTATGTTGACATAGGCGGTGCCTGACCTATCTCCTAAGTGAGGCAGTGAGCATAGGCAATGGTATAAGCGGCGCCTAACCTATTGCCTATGTTAATATTGGCGGCGCCTAAGCCATCGCCTATATTTACAAAGGCGGTGCCGAACCTATTGCCTAAGTGAGGCTGTGAGCATAGGCAATGGTATAAGCGGCGCCTAACATATCGCCTATGTGTATATAGGCCGCGCCTAAGACATCGCCTATGTTCACATAGCCAGCGCCTAACCAATCGCCTAAGTGATATGGTGAGAATAGGCAATAGTATAAGCGACGCCTAACCTATCTCCTATGTTGACATAGGCGGTGCCTAACCTATCGCCTAAGTAAGGCATTGAGCATAGATAATGCTATAAGAGGCGCCTAAGCCATCGCCTATGTTGACATAGGCGGCGCCTAACCTATCACCTAAGTGAATCAATGAGCATAGGCAATGGTATAAGGCGCCTAAACTATAACCTATGTTTATATAGGCGGCGCATAAGCCATCACCTATGTTGACATAGGCGGCGTCTAACACTATCGCCTAAGTGAGGCAGTGAGCATAGGCAATGGTATAAGCGGCGCCTAACCTATCGCCTATGTTGATATAGGCGGCGCCTCACCTATCGCATAAGTGAGGCAGTGAGCATCGGAATTGGTATAAGCGGCACCTAACCTATTGCCTATGTTGATAAAGGCGGCGCTTAAGCCATCACCTATGATGACATAGGCGGCGTCTAACCTATCGCCTAAGTGAGGCAATGAGCATAGGCAATGGTATAAGACGCGCCTAACATATCGCCTATGTTGATATTAGCGGTGCATAAAATATCGCCTATGTTTACATAGGCGGCGCCTAACATATCGTCGAAGTGAGGTAGTCATCATAGGCAATGGTATAAGCGACGCCTAACCTATCACCTATATTGATATAGGCGGCGCCTAAGCCATCGCCTATGTTGACATAGGCGGTGCATAACCTATCGCCTAAGTGAGGCAGTGAGCATAGGCAATGGTATAAGTGGCGGCTAACCTATCGCCTATGTTGATATAGGCAGCACCTAAGCCATCACCTATGTTGACATGGGCGACGCCTAACCTATCGCCTAAGTGAGGCAGTGAGCATAGGCATTGGAATAAGCGGCACCTAACATATCGCCTATGTGGATATAGGCGGCGCCTAAGCCATCGCCTATGTTGACATAGGCGGCACCTAACCTATCACCTAAATGAGGCAGTGAGCATAGGTAATGGTATAAGAGGCGCCTAACCTATCACCTATGTTAATATAGGCGGCGCCTAATCCACCGCCTATATTGACATAGGCAACCCCTAACCTATCGCCTAAGTAAGGCAGAGAGAAAAGGCAATTGTATAAGCGGTGCCTAACCTATCGCCTATGTTGATATAGGCAGCGCCTAAGGAATCTCCTATGTTTACATAGGCGGCGCCTAACCACTCGCCTATGTGAGGTAGTGAGCATAGGTAATGGTATAAGCGGTGCCTAACCATCGCCTATGTTAATATAGGAGGCGCCTAACCTATCGCCTAAGTGAGGCTGTGAGCATAGGAAATGGTATAAGCGGCGCCTAACCTATCGCCTATGTAGATATAGGCCCCGCCTAAGACATCGCCTATGTTGACATAGGCGGCGCCTAACCAATCGCCTAAGTGGGGCAGTGAGAATAGGCAATGGTATAAGCGACGCCTAACCCATCTCCTATGTTGATATTGGCGGCGCCTAAGCCATCACCTATGTTAACATAGGCGGCACCTAACCTATCGCCTAAGTGAGGCAGTTAGCATAGGCAATGGTATAAGCGGCGCATAACCTATCGCCTATGTTGGTATAGGCGGTGCCTAATCTATCACCTATGGTAATATAGTCCGCGCGTAACCTATCATCTAAGTGAGGCAGTGAGCATAGGAAATGATATAAGCGGTGCCTAACCTATCGTCTATGTTGATATATGGGGCGCCTAAGCCTTCGCCCATGTTGAAATAGGAGGCGCATAATCTATCGCCAAATTTAGGCAGTGAGCATAGGCAATGGTATAATCCGCACCTAACCTATCGCCTAAGTTGATTTAGGTGGCGCCTATGCCTTCGCCTATGTTGACATAGGTGGTGCCTGTCCTATCGCCTATCTGAGGCAGTGAGCATAGGCAATGGTATAAGCAGCGCCTAACCTATCGCCTATGTTGATATAGGCGGTGCCTAACCTATCGCCTAGGTGAGGCAGTGAGCATAGGCAATGGAATAAGCGGTGCCTAGCCTATCGCCTATGTTGATACAGGCGGCGCCAAAGCCATCGCCTATGTTGACTTAGGTGGCCCCTATCCTATCGTGTAAGTGAGGTAGTGAGAATAGGCAATGGAATAAGCGGCGCCTAACCTATCGCCTATGTTGATATAGGCGGCACCTAAGCCATCGCTTATGTTGACATAGGCGGCGCCTAAGCAATCGCCTACATTGACATAGGTGGCACCTAACCTATCGCTTAAGTGAGGCAGTGAGAATAGGCAATGGAATATGCAGCGCCTAACCTATCGCCTATGTTGATATAGGCAGCGCCTAAGCCATGGCCTATGTTGACATAGGCGGCGCCTAAGCCATCGCATATCTTGACATAGGCGGCACCTAACCTATCGCGTAAGTGAGGTAGTGAGCATAAGCAATGGTATAAGCGGCGCCTAACCTAGCGCCTATTTTAGTATAAGAGGCGCCTAACCTATCGCCTATGTTGATAAAGGCGGCGCCTAAGCCATCACCTATGTTGACATGTGCGGCGCCTAACCTATCTCCTAAGTGAGGCAGTAAGAATAGGCAATGGTATAAGCGGCGCCTAACCTATCGCCTATGTTGATTTAGGCGGTGCCTAAGCCATCCCATATGTTGACATAGGCGGCGCCTAACCTATCGCCTCAGTGAGGCAGTGAGCATAGGCAATGGTATAAGCGGCGCCTAACCTATCCCCTATGTTGATATAGGCGGCACCAAATATATCGCTTAAGTGAGGCAGTGAGCATAGGCAATGGTATAAGCGGCGCCTAACCTATCGCCTATGTTGATATAGGCGGCGCCTAAGCCATCACCTATGTTGACATGGGCGGCGCCTAACCTATCTCTTAAGTGAGGCAGTGAGAATAGGCAATGGTATAAGCGGCGCCTAACCTATCGCCAATGTTGATATAGTCGGCGCCTAAGCCATCGCCTATGTTGACATAGGCGACGTCTAACCTATCGCCTAAGTGAGGAAGTGTGAATAGGTAATTGTATAAGTGGTGCCTAACCTATCGCCTATGTTGATATAGGCGGCGCCTATGACATCACCTAAGTTGACAGGGACGGCGCCTAACCTATCTCCTAAGTGAGGCAGTGAGAATAGGCAATGATATAAGCGGCGCCTAACCTATCGCCTTTGTTGATATCGGCGGCGCCTAAGCCAATGCCTATGTTGACATAGGCGACGCGTACCCTATCGCCTAAGTGAGGCAGTGAGCATAGGAAATGGTATAAGCGGCACCTAACATATCGCCAATGTGGATATAGGTGGCACCTAAGCCATCGCCCATGGTTAAATTGGAGGCGCCTAACCTATCGCCAAATTTAGGCAGTAAGCATAGGCAATGGTATAAGCGGTGCCTAACCTATCGCCTAAGTTGATATAGGCGGCGCCTAAGCCATTGCTTATGTTGACATAGGCGGTGCCTGACCTTTCACCTATGTGAGGCAGTGAGCATAGGCAATGGTATAAGCGGCGCCTAACCTATCGCCTATGTTGATATAGGCGGCGCCTAAGCCATCGCCTATGTTGACATAGGTGGTGCCTAACCTATCGCCTAAGTTGACATTGGCGGTGCCTAACCTATCGCCTAAGTGAGGCAGTGAGCATAGGCAATGCTATAAGCCGCGCCTAACCTATCGCCTATATTGATATAGGCGGTGCCAAAGCCATCGCCTATGTTGACATAGGCAGCCCTAAACCAATCGCCTAAGTAAGGCAGTGAGAATAGGCAATGGTATAAGCGGCCCGTAACCTATCTCCTAGGTTGATAAAGGTGGCGCCTAAGCCATCACTTATGTTGACATAGGCGGCGCGTAGACATCGCCTAAGTTGACATAGGCGTTGTGAAACCTATCGCCTAAGTGAGGCAGTGAGCATAGGCAATGGTATAATTGGCGCCTAACATATCGCCTATGTTGATATTGGCGGCGCCTAGGCCATCGCCTATGTTGACACAGGCGGTGCCTTACCTGTCGCCTAAGTGAGGCAGTGAGCATTGGCAATGGTATAAGTGGCGCCTATTCTATCCCCTATGTTTATATAGGCGACGCCTAGGCCATCGCCTATGTTGACATAGGCGGCGCCTAACCTTTCGCCTAAGTAAGGCAGTGAGCATAGTTACTGGTATAAGCGGCTCCTAACCTATCGCCTATCTTGATATAGGCGGCGTCTAACCTATCGCCTAAGTGAGGCCGTGAGCATAGGTAATGGTATAATTGGCGCCTAACTTATTGCCTATGTTGATATGGGCAGCGCCTAAGCCATCGCCAATGTTGACATAGGCGGCCCCCAACCTATCGCCTAGATGAGGCAGTGAGCATAGGCAATGGTATAACCGGCGCCTAACCTATCGAATATGTTGATGTAGGCGGTGCCTAACCTATCGACTATGTTGATATAGGCGGCGTCTAAGCCATCGCCTATGTTGTTAGAGGCGGCCCCTAAGCCATTGCCTATGTTGACATAGACGGCGCTTAACCTATCGCCTTTGTTGATATAGTCAGTGCCTAAGCCATCGCCTATGTTGACATTGGAGGTGCCTAACCTATCGCCTAAGTGAGGCAGTGAGCATAGGCAATGGTATAAGAGGCGCCTAATAAATCGCCTATGTTGATATAGGCGGCACCTAAGCCATCGCCTATGTTGACATAGGCGGCGCCTAACCTATCACCTAAGTGAGGCCGTGAGCATAGGTAACGGTATAAGCGGCGCCTAACCTATCGCCTATGTTGATATATGCGGCGCCGAAGCTATCTCCTATGTTCACATAGGCGGCCCATAATCTATCGCCTAAGTGAGGCAGTGAGCATAGGCAATGGTATAAGCGGCACCTAACCTAACGCCTAAGTTGATATAGGCGGCGCCTATGCCATCGCCTATGTTAACATAGACAGCACATAAGCCATCGCCTATGTTGACATTGGCGGGGCCTCACCGATCGCCGAAGTGAGGTAGTGAGAATAGGCTATTGAATAAACGACGCCTAACCTATCGCCTATGTTGATACAGGCGGCGCCTAAGCCATCACCTATGTTGACTTAGGCGGCGCCTAACCTATCGCCTAAGTGAGGTAGTGAGCATAGGCAATGGAATAAGCGGCGCCTAACCTATCTCCTATGTTTATATAGGCGGCGCCTAGATCATCGCCTATGTTGACATAAGCGGTGCCTAACCTATCGCCTAAGTGAGACAGTGATCATAGGCAATGGTATAAGCGGCTCCTAACCTATCGCCTATATTGATATAGGCGGCTCTTAACCTATCGCCTAAGTGAGGCCGTGAGCATAGGTATTGGTAAAAGCATCGCCTAACCTATCGCCTATGTTGATATAAGCGGCGGCTAAGCCATCCCCTATGTTGACATAGGCGGTCCCCAGCCTATCGCCTAAATGAGACAGTGAGCATAGGCAATGGTATAAGCGGCGCCTAACCTATCGCCTATGTTGATATAGGCGGCGCCTAAGCCAACGCCTATGTTGATATTGGAGGCTCCTAAGCCATCGCCTATGTTGATATAGGCGGCGCCTAAGCCATTGCCTATATTTACATGGGCGGCGCCTAACCAAATGCCTAAGTGATGAAGTGAGCATAGGAAATGGTATAAACGATGCCTAACCTATCGCCTATTTTGATATAGGCGGCGCCTAAGACATCGCCAATGTTGACATAGGCGGCGCCTAACCTATCGCCTAAGTGAGGCAGTGAGCATAGGCAATAGTATAAGCGGTGCCTAACTTATCGCCTATGCTGATATAGGCGGCGCCTAACTTATCGCCTATGTTGACATAGGCGACACCTAACCTATCCCCTAAGTAAGGCTGTGAGAATAGGCAATGGTATAAGCGGCGCCTAACCTATCCCCTATGTTCATATAGGCGGCACCAAACCTATCACTTAAGTGAGGCAGTGAGGATAGGCAATGGTATAAGCGGTGCCTAACATATCGCCTATGTTGATATAGTCGGCGCCTAGGCCATCAACTATGTTGACATGGGCGGCACCTAACCTATCGCCTAAGTGAGGCAGTGAGAATAGGAAATGGTATAAGCGGCACCTAACCTATCGCCTATGTTGGTATAGTCGGCGCCTAAGCCATTGCCTATGTTGACATAGGCGACCACTAACCTATCGCCTAAGTGAGGTAGTGTGAATAGGTAATGGTATAAGAGGTGCCTAACCTATATCCTATGTGGATATAGGCGGTGCCTAAGCCATCGTCTATGTTGACATAGGCGGCGCCTAACCTATTACCTAAGTGAGGAAGTGAGCATAGGACGTGGTATAAGGGGCTCCTAACCTATCGCCTTTGTTGACATAGGAGGCGCCTAAGCCAACGCCTATGTGGACATAGGCGGCGCGTAACCTATCGCCTAAGTGAGGCAGTGAGTATAGGCAATGGTAAAAGCGGCACCTAATATATCGCCAATGTGGATATAGGCGGCGTCTAAGCCATCGCCCATTGTTAAATAGGAGGCACCTAATCTATCGCCAAATTTATACAGTAAGCATAGGTAATGGTATAAGCGGCGCCTAACCTATCGCCTAAGTTTATATAGGTGGCGCCTAAGCCATCGCTTATGTTGACATAAGCGGTACCTGACCTTTCGTCTATCTTGATATAGGCGGCACCTAACCTATAGCCTAAGTGAGGCAGTGAGCATAGGCATTGGTATAAGTGGCGCCTAACCTATCGCCTATGTTGATATAGGCGGCGCATAATCCATCCCCTATGTTGACATAGGCGGCGCCTAACCTATCGCCTAAGTGAGGCTTTGAGTATAGGCAATGGTATAAGCTGCGCCTAACGTATCGTCTATGTGGATATAGGCGGCGCTTAAGCCATCGCCTTTGTTGACATAGGCGGCTCCTAAACAATCACCTACGTGAGGCAGTGAAAATTGGCAATGGTATAAGCGGCGCCTAAACAATCGCCTATATTTATATCGGCGGCGCCTAAGCCATCGCCTATGTTGACATAGGTGGCGCCTAACCAATTGCCTAAGTGAGGCAGTGAGATTAGGCAATGTTATAAGCGGCAGCTAACCTATCTCCTAGGTTGATATAGTTGGCGCCTAAGCCATCACCTATGTTGATATAGGCGGTGCCTAACCTATCGCCTAAGTGTGGCAGTGAGCATAGGCAATGGTTTAAGCGGCACCTAACCTAACGCCTATGTTGAAATAAGAGGTGCCTAATCTATCGCCAAAGATAGGCAGTGAGAAGAGGCCATGGAATAAGCGGCGCCTAACCTATCGCCTATGTTGATATAGGCGGTGCCTAGGCCATCGCCTATGTTGACATAGGCGGCCCCTAACCTATCGCCTATGTTGATATAGGTGGCGCCTAAGCCATCGCCTATGTTGACATAGGCGGTGCCTAACCTATCGCCTAAGTGTGGAAGTTAGAATTGGCAATGGTATAAGCGGATCCTAACCTATCGCCTATGTTGATATAGGCGGCGCCTAACCTATCGCCTAAGTAAGGAAGTGAGCATAGGGAATGGTATAAGCGGCGCCTAACCTATAGCCTATGTTGATATAGGTGGCGCCTAAGCAATTCCCTTTGTTGACATAGGCAGCGCCTAACCTATCACCAAAGTGAGGTAGTGAGCATAGGCAATTGTATAAGCGGTGCCTAACCTATCCCCTATGTTGATAGAGGCAGCACCAAACCTATTTCTTAAGTGAGGCAGTGAGCCTAGGCAATAGTATAAGCGGCGCCTAACCTATCGCCTATGTTGATATAGGCGGCGCCTAACCTATCGCCTATGTGAGGCAGAGAGCATAGGCAATGGTATAAGCGGCGCCTAACCTATCGCCTATGTTGATATAGGCGGCGCCTAATCCATCCCCTATGATGACATAGGCGGCGCCTAAACTATCGCCTAAGTTAGGAAGTGAGCATAGGCAATGGTATAAGCGGCTCCTAACCTATCGCCTATGTTGATATAGGCGGCGCATAATCCATCCCCTATGTTGACATAGGCGGCGCCTAACCTATCGCCTAAGTGAGGCTTTGAGTATAGGCAATGGTATAAGCTTTGCCTAACGTATCGTCTATGTGGATATAGGCGGCGCTTAAGCCATCGCCTTTGTTGACATAGGCGGCTCCTAAACAATCACCTACGTGAGGCAGTGAAAATTGGCAATGGTATAAGCGGCGCCTAAACAATCGCCTATGTTTATATCGGCGGCGCCTAAGCCATCGCCTATGTTGACATAGGTGGCGCCTAACCAATTGCCTAAGTGAGGCAGTGAGATTAGGCAATGTTATAAGCGGCAGCTAACCTATCTCCTAGGTTGATATAGTTGGCGCCTAAGCCATCACCTATGTTCATATAGGCGGTGCCTAACCTATCGCCTAAGTGTGGCAGTGAGCATAGGCAATGGTTTAAGCGGCACCTAACCTAACGCCTATGTTGAAATAAGAGGTGCCTAATCTATCGCCAAAGATAGGCAGTGAGAAGAGGCCATGGCATAAGCGGCGCCTAACCTATCGCCTATGTTGATATAGGCGGTGCCTAAGCCATCGCCTATGTTGACATAGGAGGCCCCTAACCTATCGTCTATGTTGATATAGGTGGCGCCTAAGCCATCGCCTATGTTGACATAGGCGGTGCCTAACCTATCGCCTAAGTGTGGAAGTTAGAATTGGCAATGGTATAAGCGGATCCTAACCTATCGCCTATGTTGATATAGGCGACGCCTAACCTATCGCCTAAGTAAGGAAGTGAGCATAGGGAATGGTATAAGCGGCGCCTAACCTAGAGCCTATGTTGATATAGGTGGCGCCTAAGCAATCCCCTTTGTTGACATATGCAGCGCCTAACCTATCGCCAAAGTGAGGTAGTGAGCATAGGCAATTGTATAAGCGGTGCCTAACCTATCCCCTATGTTGATAGAGGCGGCACCAAACCTATTTCTTAAGTGAGGCAGTGAGCCTAGGCAATAGTATAAGCGGCGCCTAACCTATCGCCTATGTTGATATAGGCGGCCCCTAACATATCGCCTATGTGAGGCAGAGAGCATAGGCAATGGTATAAGCGGTGCCTAACCTATCGCCTATGTTGATATAGGCGGCGCCTAATCCATCCCCTATGTTGACATAGGCGGCGCCTAAACTATCGCCTAAGTCAGGAAGTGAGCATAGGCAATGGTATAAGCGGCTCCTAACCTATCTCCTATGTTGATATAGGCGGCGCCTAAGCCATCGCCTATGTTAACATAGGCGGCCCCTAACCTATCGCCTAAGTGAGGCAGTTAGAATAGGCAATGGCATAAGCGGCTCCTAACCTATCGCCTATGTTGATATAGGCGGTGCCTAAGACATCGCCTATGTTGACATAGGCGGTGCTTAACCTATCGTCTAAGTGTTGAAGTTAGCATAGGCAATGGTTTAAGCGGCGCCTAACCTATCGCCTATGTTGATATAGGCGGCGGCTAACCTATCGCCTAAGTAAGGCAGTGAGCATAAGGAATGGTATAAGCGGCGCCTAACCTATCTTCTATGTTGATATAGGCGGCGCCTAAGCCATCCCCTATGTTGACATAGGCAGCGCCTAACCTATCACCAAAGTGAGGCAGTGAGCATAGGCAATGGTATAAGCGGCGCCTAACCTATCCCCTATGTTGATATAGACGGCACCAAACCTATCGCTTAAGTGAGGCAGTGAGTATAGGCAATGGTATAAACGGCGCCTAACCTATCTCCTATGTTGATATAGGTGGCGCATAAGCCATCGCCTATGTTGACATAGGTGGATCCTAACCTATCGCCTAAGTGAGGAAGTTAGCATAGGCAATGGTATAAGCGGCGCCTAACCTATCGCCTATGTTGATATAGGCGGCGCCTAACCTATCGCCTAAGTGAGGCAGTGAGCATAGGTAATAGTATTAGTGGCGCCTAACCTATCGCCTATGTGGATATAGGTGGCGCCTAATCGATCGCCTATGTTGACATAGGCAGTGCCTAACCTATTGCCTAAGTGAGGCAGTAAGCATAGGCAATGGTATAAGCGGCGCCTAACCTATCGCCTATGTTGATATAGGCGGCTCCTGAGCCATCGCCTATGTTGACATAGGCAGCGCCAAACCTATCACCTAAGTGAGGCAGGGATCATAGGCAATGGTATAAGCGGCGCCTAACCTATCGCCTATGTTGATATAGGTGGTGCCTAATCCATCGCCAATGTTGACATAGGAGGTTCCTAACCTATCACCTATGTGAGGTAGTGAGCATAGGCAATGGTATAAGCGGCGCCTAACTTATTGCATATGTTGATGTAGGCGGCACCTAAGCAATCGTCTATTTTGACATAGGCGGCGCCTAACCTATCGCCTATGTGAGGAAATGAGCATAGGCAATGGTATAAGCGGCGCCTAACCTATCGCCTATATTGATATAGGCGGCGCCTAAGCCATCGCCAATGTTGACATAGGCGGCGCCTAACCTATTGCCTAAGTGAGGCTGTGAGCATAGGCAATGGTATACGCGGCGCCTAACCTATCATCTATGTTGATAAAGGCGGTGCCTAAGCCATCGTCTTTGTTGACATAGGCGGCGCCTAACCTATCGCCTAAGTGAGGCAGTGAGCAAAGGCAATGGTATAAGTGGCGCCTAACCTATCGCCTATGATGATATAGTCGGCGCCTAATCCATCGCCTATGTTGACATAGGCGGCGCCTAACCTATCGCCTAAGTGAGGCAGTGAGCATAGGCAATGTTATAAGCGGCGCCTAACCTATCGCCTATGTTGATTAGGCGACGCCTAAGACATCGCCTATGTTAACATAGGCGGCACCTAACCTATCACCTAAGTGAGGCAGTGAGCATAGGTAATGGTATAAGCAGCACATAACCTATCACCTACATTGTATAGGTGGCGCCTAAACCATAGCCTATGTTGACATAGGCGGCGCCTAACCTATAGCCTAAGTTAGGCAGTCAGCATAGGCAATGGTATAAGCGGTGCCTAACCTATCGCCTATGTTGACATAGGCAGTGCCTAAGCCATCACCTATGTTGACATAGGTGGCGCCTATCCAATTGCCTTAGTGAGGCTGTGAGCATAGGCAATGGTATAAGCGGCGCCTAACCTATCGCCTATTATGATATAGCCTGCGCCGATGCCATCATCTATGTTGACATAGGCGGCGCCTAACCTATAGCCTCAATGAGGCAGTGAGAATAGACAATGGTATAAGCGGCGCACCTAGTATAATATAGGCGGCGCCTATGACATCGCCTATGTTGACATAGGCGGCGCCTAACCTATCGCCTAAGTGAGGCAGTGAGCATAGGCAATTGTATAAGCGGCGCGCCTATGTTTATATAGGCGGCGCTTAAGACATCTCCTATGTTGACAAAGACGGCGCCTAACCTATCGCCTAAGTGAGGCAATGAGCATAGGCAATGGTATAAGTAGCTCCTAACCTATCGCCTATTTTGAAATAGGCAGCGTCTAAGCCATCGCCTATGTTTACAAAGGCGGCGCCTAACCTATCGCCTAACTGAGGCAGTAAGACTAGGAAATGGTATATGCTCCGCCTAACCAATCGCCTATGTTAACATAGGCGGCGCCTAAGCCATCTCGTATGTTGACATAGGCGGCGCCTAACCTATCGCCTAAGTGAGGCTGTGAGCAAAGGCAATGGGATAAGCGGCGCCTAACCTATCGTCTATGTTGATATAGGCGACGCCAAATCCATCGCCTATGTTGACATAGGCAGCACCTAACCTATCGCCTATGTGAGGCAGTGAGCATAGGCAATGGTATACTCGGCGCCTAACCTATCGCCTATGGTTATATAGGCGGCGCCTAAGCCATCGCCTATGTTGACATAGTCGGTGCCTAAACTATCACCTAAGTGAGTCAGTGAGCATAGACAATGGTATAAGCGGCGCCTAACCTATCACCTAAGTTGATATAGGTGGCGCCTAAGCCATCGCCTATGTTGACATAGACGGCGCCTAACCTATCGCCTAAATAAGGCAGTTAGCACAGGCAACGGTATAAGCAGTGCCTAACCTATCTCCTATGTTGAGAAAGGCGCCGCCTAACCTATCACCTAAGTGAGGCAGTGAGCATAGGCAATTGTATAAGCGGCGCCTAACCTATCGCCTATATTGATATAGGCGGCGCCTAAGCGATCGCATATGTTGACATAGGCAGCGCCTAACCTATCACCCAAGTAAGGCAGTGAGCATAGCCAATGGTATAAGCGGTGCCTAACCTATCGCCTATGTTGATATAGGTGGCGCCTAAGCCATCATCTATGTTGACATAGGCAGCGCCAAACCTATCGCCTAAGTGAGGCAGTGAGCATAGGCAATGGTATAAGCGGCGCCTATCCTATCACCTATGTTGATATAGGCGGCGCCTAAGCCATTGCTTATGTTGACATAGGCGGTGCCTAACCTATCGCCTATGTTAGGTAGTGAGCATAGGCAATTGTATAAGCGGCGTCTAACCTATCGCATATGTTGATATAGGCGGCACCTAGGCCATTGCCTATTATGACATAGGCAGCGCCTAACCTATCGCCTATGTGAGGCAGTGAGCATAGGCAATGGTATAAGCGGTGCCTAACCTATCGCCTATGTTGATATAGGCGGTGCTTAAGCCATCGTCTATGTTGACATAGGCGGCGCCTAACCTATCGCCTAAGTGAGGCTGTGAGCATAGGCAATGGTATAAGCGGCGCCTAACCTATCGTCTATGTTGATATAGGCGGCGCCTAACCTATCGACTATGTTGATATAGGCGGCGCCTAACCTATCGCCAATATTGATATAGGCGGCGCTTAAGCCATCGCCAATGTTGACATAGGCGGCGCCTAACCTATTGCATAGGTGAGGCTGTGAGCATAGGCAATGGTATACGCGGCGCCTACCCTATCGTCTATGTTGATAAAGGCGGTGCCTAAGCCATCGTCTATGTTGACATAGGCGGCGCCTAACCTATCGCCTAAGTGAGGCAGTGAGCAAAGGCAATGGTATAAGTGGCGCCTAACCTATCGCCTATGACGATATAGTCGGCGCCTAATCCATCGCCTATGTTGACATAGGCGGCGCCTAACCTATCGCCTAAGTGAGGCAGTGAGCATAGGCAATGTTATAAGCGGCGCCTAACCTATCGTCTATGTTGATTAGGCGATGCCTAAGACATCGCCTATGTTAACATAGGCGGCACCTAACCTATCACCTAAGTGAGGCAGTGAGCATAGGTAATGGTATAAGCGGCACATAACCTATCGCCTATATTGTATAGGTGGCGCCTAAACCAAAGCCTATGTTGACATAGGCGGCGCCTAACCTATAGCCTAAGTTAGGCAGTCAGCATAGGCAATGGTATAAGCGGTGCCTAACCTATCGCCTATGTTGACATAGGCAGTGCCTAAGCCATCACCTATATTGACATAGGTGGCGCCTATCCAATTGCCTTAGTGAGGCTGTGAGCATAGGCAATGGTATAAGCGGCGCCTAACCTATCCCCTATTATGATATAGCCTGCGCCGATGCCATCATCTATGTTGACATAGGCGGCGCCTAACCTATAGCCTCAATAAGGCAGTGAGAATAGACAATGGTATAAGCGGCGCGCATATGTTTATATCGGCGGCGCCTATGACATCGCCTATGTTGACATTGGCGGCGCCTAACCTATCGCCTAAGTGAGGCAGTGAGCATAGGCATTTGTATAAGCGGCGCGCCTATGTTTATATAGGCGGCGCTTAAGACATCTCCTATGTTGACAAAGACGGCTCCTAACCTATCGCCTAAGTGAGGCAGTGAGCATAGGCAATGGTATAAGCAGCTCCTAACCTATCGCCTATTTTGAAATAGGCAGCGTCTAAGCCATCGCCGATGTTTACAAAGGCGGCACCTAACCTATCGCCTAACTGAGGCAGTAAGACTAGGCAATGGTATAAGCTCCGCCTAACTAATCGCCTATGTTAACATAGGCGGCGCCTAAGCCATCTCCTATGTTGACATAGGCGGCGCCTAACCTATCGCCTAAGTGAGGCTGTGAGCAAAGGCAATGGGATAAGCGGCGCCTAACCTATCGTCTATGTTGATATAGGCGACGCCAAAGCCATCGCCTATGTTGACATAGGCAGCACCTAACCTATCGCCTATGTAAGGCAGTGAGCATAGGCAATGGTATACTCGGCGCCTAACCTATCGCCTATGGTTATATAGGCGGCGCCTAAGCCATCGCCTATGTTGACATAGGCGGTGCCTAAACTATCACCTAAGTGAGTCAGTGGGCATAGACAATGGTATAAGCGGCGCCTAACCTATCGCCTATGTTGATATAGGTGGCGCCTAAGCCATCGCCTATGTTGACATAGGCGGCGCCTAACCTATCGCCTAAATAAGGCAGTGAGCACAGGCAACGATATAAGCAGTGCCTAACCTATCGCCTATGTTGATAAAGGCGTCGCCTAACCTATCACCTTAGTGAGGCAGTGAGCATAGGCAATTGTATAAGCGGCGCCTAACCTATCGCCTATGTTGATATAGGCGGCGCCTAAGCGATCGCATATGTTGACATAGGCAGCGCCTAACCTATCACCCAAGTAAGGCAGTGAGCATAGCCAATGGTATAAGCGGTGCCTAACCTATCGCCTATGTTGATATAGGTGGCGCCTAAGCCATCATCTATGTTGACATAGGCAGCGCCAAACCTATCGCCAAAGTGAGGCAGTGAGCATAGGCAATGGTATAAGCGGCGCCTATCCTATCACCTATGTTGATATAGGCGGCGCCTAAGCCATCGCTTATGTTGACATAGGCGGTGCCTAACCTATCTCCTATGTTAGGTAGTGAGCATAGGCAATTGTATAAGCGGCGTCTAACCTATCGCATATGTTGATATAGGCGGCACCTAAGCCATTGCCTATTATGACATAGGCAGCGCCTAACCTATCGCCTATGTGAGGCAGTGAGCATAGGCAATGGTATAAGCGGTGCCTAACCTATCGCCTATGTTGATATAGGCGGTGCTTAAGCCATCGTCTATGTTGACATAGGCGACGCCTAACCTATCGCCTAAGTGAGGCTGTGAGCATAGGCAATGGTATAAGCGGCGCCTAACCTATCGTCTATGTTGATATAGGCGGCGCCTAAGCCATCTCCTATGTTAACATAGGCGGCATCTAACCTATCGCCTAACTGAGGTAGTGAGCAAAGGCAATGGTATAAGCGGCGCCTAACCTATCTCCTATGTGAGGAAATGAGCATAGGCAATGGTATAAGCGGCGCCTAACCTATTGCCAATATTGATATAGGCGGCGCTTATGCCATCGCCAATGTTGACATAGGCGGCGCCTAACCTATTGCATAAGTGAGGCTGTGAGCATAGGCAATGGTATACGCGGCGCCTACCCTATCGTCTATGTTGATAAAGGCGGTGCCTAAGCCATCGTCTATGTTGACATAGGCGGCGCCTAACCTATCGCCTAAGTGAGGCAGTGAGCAAAGGCAATGGTATAAGTGGCGCCTAACCTATCGCCTATGACGATATAGTCGGCGCCTAATCCATCGCCTATGTTGACATAGGCGGCGCCTAACCTATCGCCTAAGTGAGGCAGTGAGCATAGGCAATGTTATAAGCGGCGCCTAACCTATCGCCTATGTTGATTAGGCGACGCCTAAGACATCGCCTATGTTAACATAGGCGGCACCTAACCTATCACCTAAGTGAGGCAGTGAGCATAGGTAATGGTATAAGCGGCACATAACCTATCGCCTACATTGTATAGGTGGCGCCTAAACCAAAGCCTATGTTGACATAGGCGGCGCCTAACCTATAGCCTAAGTTAGGCAGTCAGCATAGGCAATGGTATAAGCGGTGCCTAACCTATCTCCTATGTTGACATAGGCAGTGCCTAAGCCATCACCTATATTGACATAGGTGGCGCCTATCCAACTGCCTTAGTGAGGCTGTGAGCATAGGCAATGGTATAAGCGGCGCCTAACCTATCCCCTATTATGATATTGCCTGCGCCGATGCCATCATCTATGTTGACATAGGCGGCGCCTAACCTATAGCCTCAATAAGGCAGTGAGAATAGACAATGGTATAAGCGGCGCGCATATGTTTATATCGGCGGCGCCTATGACATCGCCTATGTTGACATTGGCGGCGCCTAACCTATCGCCTAAGTGAGGCAGTGAGCATAGGCATTTGTATAAGCGGCGCGCCTATGTTTATATAGGCGGCGCTTAAGACATCTCCTATGTTGACAAAGACGGCTCCTAACCTATCGCCTAAGTTAGGCAGTGAGCATAGGCAATGGTATAAGCAGCTCCTAACCTATCGCCTATTTTTAAATAGGCAGCGTCTAAGCCATCGCCTATGTTTACAAAGGCGGCACCTAACCTATCGCATAACTGAGGCAGTAAGACTAGGCAATGGTATAAGCTCCGCCTAACTAATCGCCTATGTTAACATAGGCGGCGCCTAAGCCATCTCCTATGTTGACATAGGCGGCGCCTAACCTATCGCCTAAGTGAGGCTGTGAGCAAAGGCAATGGGATAAGCGGCGCCTAACCTATCGTCTATGTTGATATAGGCGACGCCAAAGCCATCGCCTATGTTGACATAGGCAGCACCTAACCTATCGCCTATGTAAGGCAGTGAGCATAGGCAATGGTATACTCGGCGCCTAGCCTATCGCCTATGGTTATATAGGCGGCGCCTAAGCCATCGCCTATGTTGACATAGGCGGTGCCTAAACTATCACCTAAGTGAGTCAGTGGGCATAGACAATGGTATAAGCGGCGCCTAACCTATCGCCTATGTTGATATAGGTGGCGCCTAAGCCATCGCCTATGTTGACATAGGCGGCGCCTAACCTATCGCCTAAATAAGGCAGTGAGCACAGGCAACGAAATAAGCAGTGCCTAACCTATCGCCTATGTTGATAAAGGCGCCGCCTAACCTATCACCTTAGTGAGGCAGTGAGCATAGGCAATTGTATAAGCGGCGCCTAACCTATCGCCTATGTTGATATAGGCGGCGCCTAAGCGATCGCATATGTTGACATAGGCAGCGCCTAACCTATCACCTAAGTAAGGCAGTGAGCATAGCCAATGGTATAAGCGGTGCCTAACCTATCGCCTATGTTGATATAGGTGGCGCCTAAGCCATCGTCTATGTTGACATAGGCAGCGCCAAACCTATCGCCTAAGTGAGGCAGTGAGCATAGGCAATGGTATAAGCGGCGCCTATCCTATCACCTATGTTGATGTAGGCGGCGCATAAGCCATCCCTTATGTTGACATAGGCGGTGCCTAACCTATCGCCTATGTAAGGTAGTGAGCATAGGCAATTGTATAAGCGGCATCTAACCTATCGCATATGTTGATATAGGCGGCACCTAAGCCATCGCCTATTTTGACATAGGCGGCGCCTAACCTATCGCCTATGTGAGGCAGTGAGCATAGGCAATGGTATAAGTGTTGCCTAACCTATCGCCTATGTTGATATAGGCGGTGCTTAAGCCATCGCGTATGTTGACATAGGCGGCATCTAACCTATCACCTAAGTGAGCCTGTGAGCATAGGCAATGGTATAAGCGGCGCCTAACATATCGTCTATGTTGATATAGGCGGCGCCAAAGCCATCTCCTATGTTAACATAGGCGGCACCTAACCTATCGCCTAACTGAGGCAGTGAGCAAAGGCAATGGTATAAGCGGCGCCTAACCTATCGCCTATGACAATATAGTCGGTGCCTAAGCCATCGCCTATGTTGACATAGGCGGTGCCTAACCTATCACCTAAGTGAGGAAATGAGCATAGGAAATGGTATAAGCGGCGCCTATCCTATCTCCTATGTTTATATAGACGGCGCCTAAGCCATCACCTATGTTGATATAGGCGGTGCCTAACCTATCATGTAAGTGTGGCAGTGAGCATAGGCAATGGTTTAAGCGGCACCAAACCTATCGCCTATGTTGAAATAAGAGGCGCCTAATCTATCGCCAAAGATAGGCAGTGAGCATAGGCAATAGTATAAGCGGCGCCTAACCTATCGCCTATGTTGATATAGGTGGCGCCTAAGCCATCGCCTATGTTGACATAGGCGGCCCCTAATTTATCGCCTAAGTGAGGAAGTGAGAATAGGCAATGGTACAAGCGGCGCCTAACCTATCGCCTATGTTGATATAGGCGGCGCCTGAGCCATCGCCTATGTTGACATAGGCGGTGCCTAACCTATCACCTAAGTGAGGAAGTTAGCATAGGCAATGGTATAAGTGGAGCCTAACCTATCGAATATGTTGATATAGGCGGCGCCCAAACGGCGCCTAACCTATCGCCTATGTTGATATAGGCGGCGCCTAATCCATCCCCTATGTTGACATAGGCGGCGCCTAACCTCTCGCCTAAGTGAGGCAGTGAGCATAGGCTTTGGTATAAGCGGCGTCTAACCTATCGCCTATGTTGATATAGGCGGCGCCTAATCCATCGCCTATGTTGACATAGGCGGCCCCTAAACTATCGCCTAAGTGAGGCAGTGAGAATAGGCAATGGTATAAGTGGCTCCTAACCTATCGCCTATGTTGATATAGGCGGCGCCTAAGCCATCGCCTATGTTAAAATAGGCGGTGCCTAGCCTATTTCCTAAGTGTGGAAGTTAGCATAAGCAATGGTATAAGCGGCGCCTAACCTATCGCCTATGTTGATATTGGCGGCGCCTAACCTATCGCCTATGTTGATATAGGCGGCACCTAACCTATCGCCTAAGTGAGGCAGTGAGCATAGGCAATGGTATAAGTTGCGCCTAACCTATCGCCTATGTTGATATCGGCAGCGCCTAACCTATCGCCTAAGTGAGGCAGTGAGCATAAGCTATGGTACAAGCGACGCCTAACCTATCGCCTATGTTGATATAGGCAGCACCTAAGCCATCGCCTATGTTGACATAGGTGGCGCCCAACCTATCGCCTAAGTGAGGCAGTGAGCACAGGCAATAGTATAAGCGGCGCCTATCCTATCATCTATGTTGATATAGGCGGCACCTAAACCATCGCCTATGTTGACATAAGAGGCGCCTAACCTATCGCCAAAGTGAGGCTGTGAGCATAGGCAATGGTATAAGTGGCACCTAACCTATCGCATATGTTGATATAGGCGAAGCCTAATCCATCGCCTATGTTAACATAGGCGGCACCTAACCTATCTCCTAAGTGAGGCAGTGAGCATAGGAAATGGTATAAGTGGCACATAACCTATCACTTACGTTGATATAGGCGGCACCTAATGCATCGCCTATGTTGACATAGTCGGCGCCTAACCTATCGCCTAAGTAAGGCAGTGAGCGTAGGCAATGGTATAAGCGATTCCAAACCTATCGCTTATATTGATATAGAGGCGCCTAAGCGATCGCCTATGTTAACATAGGCGGCGCCTAACCTAACGCCTAAGTAAGAAAGTCAGCATAGAAAAATGTATAAACGGCTCCTAACCTATCGCCTATGTTGATATAAGCGGCGCCTAAGACATCACCTATGTTGACATAGGCAGCGACTAACCTATCGCCTACGTGAGGCAGCGAGCATAGGCAATGGTATAAGCGGCGCCTAACCTATTGCCTATGTTGATATAGGGGGCGCCTAATCCATCCCCTATGTTGACATAGGCAGCGCCTAACCTATCGCCTAAGTGAGGCAGTGAGCATAGGTAATAGTATAAGCGGCGCCTATCCAATCGCCTATGTTTATATAGGCGGCGCCTAAGCCATCGCCTATGTTGAAATAGGTGGCGCCTAACCAATAGCCTAAGTTAGGCAGTGAGATTAGGTAATGTTATAAGCAGTGCCTAACCTATCTCCTATGTTGATATAGGCGGCTCCTAAACCATCACCTATGTTGATATAGGCGGCGCCTAACCTATCGCCTAAGTGTGACAGTGAGCATAGGCAATGGTTTAAGCGGAACCTAACCTATCGCCTATGTTGAAATAGGAAGAGCCTAATCTGTCGCCAAAGATAGGCAGTGAGCATAGGCTATGGTATAAGCGGCGCCTAACCTATCGCCTATGTTAACATAAGCGGCCCCTAACCTATCCCCTAAGTGAGGAAGTGAGAATAGGCAACGGTATAAGCGGCGCCTAACCTATCGCCTATGTTGATATAGGTGGCGCCTAAGCCATCGCCTATGTTAACATAGGTAGTGCCTAACCTATCGCCTATGTTTATAAAGGCGTAGCCTAACCGATAGCCTAAGTGAGGCAGTGAGCATAGGCAATGGAATAAGCGGCGCCTAACCTATCGCCTATGTTGATATAGGCGGCGCCTAAGCGAACACCTATGCTGACATAGGCAGCGCCTAACCTATCGCCTAAGTAAGGCAGTGAGCATAGGCAATGGTATAAGCGGAACCTAACCTATCGCCTATGTTGATATAGGCGATGCCTAAGCCATCGCCTATGTTGACATAGGCAGCACCTAACCTTTCGCCTAAGTGAGGCAGTGAGCATAGGCAATGGTATACGTGGCGCCTAACCTATCGCCTATGGTTATATAGTCGGCACCTAAACCATCGCCTATGTTGACATAGGCGGAGCCTAACCTATCACCTAAGTGAGATAGTGAGCATAGACAATGGTATAAGCACCGCCTAACCTATTGCCTATATTGATATAGGAGGCGCCTAAGCCATCGCCTATTTTGACATATGCGGCGCCTAACCTATCGCCTATGTGAGGCTGTGAGCATAGGCAATGGTATTAATGGCACCTAAACTATCGCCTATGTTGATATAGGCGGCGCCTAAGCCATCGCCTATGTTGACATAAGCGGCGCCTAACCTATCGCTAAGTGAAGCTGTGATCATTGGCAATGGTATAAGCGGCGCCTAACCTATCGTCTATGTATATATAATCGGCGCCTAAGCCATCGCCTATGTTGACATAGGCGGTGCCTAACCTATCGCCTAAGTGAGGCAGTGAGCAAATTCAATGGCATAAGTGGCGCCTAACCTATCGCCTATGACGATATAGTCGGCGCCTAAGCCATCGACTATGTTGACATAGGCGGCGCCTAACCTATCACCTAAGTGAGGAAGTGAGCATAGGCATTGGTATAAGCGGCGCCTAACCTATCGCCTATGTTGATTGAGCGACGCCTAAGACATCGCCTATGTTAACATAGGCGGCTTCTAACCTATCGCCTATGTGAGGCAGTGAGCATAGGTAATGGTATAAGCAGTGAATAACCAATCGCCTACGTTGTATAGGAGTCACCTAAACCATCGCCTATGTTGACATAGGCGGCGGCTAACCTATAGCCTAAGTTAGGCAGTAAGCATAGGCAATGGTATAAGCGGTGCCTAACCTATCTCCTATGTTGATATAGCGGCGTCTAAACCATTGCCTATGTTGACATAGGCAGCGTCTAACCTATCGCCTAAGTGAGGCAGTCAACAAAATAAAATGGTATAAGCGGTGCCTAACCTATCGCCTATGTTGATATAGGCGGCGCCTAAGCGATCACCTATGCTGACATAGGCAGCGCCTAACCTATCGCCTAAGTGAGGCAGTGAGCATAGGCAATGGTATAAGCGGCACCTAACCTATCGCCTATGTTGATATAGGCAGCGCCTAAGCCATCGCCTATATTGACATAGGCCGCGCCAAACCTATCGCCTACGTACGGTAGTGAGCATTGGCAATGGTATAAGTGGCGCCTAACCTATCGCCTATGTTGATATTGGAGGTGCCTAAGCCATCGCCTATGCTGATATAGGCGGTGCCTAACCTTTCGCCTTTGTGATGTAGTGAGCATAGGCAATGGTATAAGCAGCGCCTAACCTATCGCATATGTTGATATAGGCGGCACCTAATCTATCGCCTATGTGAGGCAGTGTGCATAGGAAATAGTATAAGCGGCGCAGAACCTATCGCCTATGATGATATAGGAGGCGCCTAAGCCATCGCCTATGTAGACATAGGCGGCACCTAACCTATCGCCTAAGTCAGGTAGTTAGCATAGGAAATGGTATTAGCGGCGCCTAACCAATCGCCAATGTTGATATAGGCGGCGCCTAAGCCATCGCCTATGTTGACATAGGCAATGGTATAAGAGGCGCCTAACCTATCGCATATGTTAATATAGGAGGCACCTAAGCCATCACCTATATTGACATAGGCGGCACCTAACCTATCTCCTAAGTGAGGCAGTGAGCATAGACAATGGTATAAGCAGCGGATAAACTATCACCTATGATGATATAGGTGGCGCCTAAGCCATCTCCTATGTTGACATATGCGGTGCCTAACCTATCGCCTAAGTGAGGCGGTGAGCATTTGCAATGGTATAAGCGGCGCCTAACCTATCGTTTATGTTGATATAGGCGACGGCTAAGCCATCACCTATGTTGACATAGGAAGCACCTAACCTATCGCCTAAGTGAGGCAGTGAGCATAGGCAATGCTATACGCGGAGCCTAACCTAACGCCTATGGTTATATAGGTGGCGCCTAAGCCATCCCCTATGTTGACATAGGCGGCGCCTAACCAATTGCCTATGTGAGGCAGTGAGCAAAGACAATGGTATAAGCGGCGCTTAACCTATATCCTAAGTTAGGCAGTAAGCATCGGCAATAGTATAAGCGGTGCCTCACCTATCACCTAAGTGAGGCAGTGATCATAGACAATGGTATAAGCGGCGCCTAACCTATCACCTATATTGATATAGGTGGCGCCTAGGCCATCGCCTATATTGACCTACGCGGCGCCTAACCTATCGCCTAAGTGAGGCAGTGAGCACAGGAAACGGTATAAGCAGTGCCTAACCTATTGCCTATGTTGATAAAGGCGTCGCCTAACCTATCGCCTAAGTGAGGTAGTGAGAATTGGCAATGGTATTAGCGGCGCCTAACCTATCGCCTATGTGGATATAGGCGGCGCCTAATCGATCGCCTATGTTGACATAGGCAGTGCCTAACCTATCGCCTAAGTGAGGCATTGAGCATAGGCAATGGAATAAGTGGCACCTAACCTATCACCTATGTTGATATAGGCGGCTCCTAAGCCATCGCCTATGTTGTCATAGTCAGCGCCAAACCTATCGCCTAAGTGAGGCAGGGAGCATAGGCAATGGTATAAGCGGCGCCTAACCTATCGCCTATGTTGATATAGGTGGCGCCTAATCCATTGCCTTTGTTGACATAGGAGGTTCCTAACCTATCACCTATGTGAGGTAGTGAGCATAAGCAATGGTACAAGTGGCGCCTAACTTATTGCATATGTTTATATAGGCGGCACCTAAGCAATCGTCTATTTTGACATAGGCGACGCCTAACCTATCGCCTATGTGAGAAAGTGAGCATAGGCAATGGTATAAGCGGCGCCTAACCTATCACCTATATTGATATAGGCGACACCTAAGCCATCGCCAATGTTGACATAGGGGGTGCCTAACCTATCGCCTAAGTGAGGCTATGAGCATAGGCAATGGTATAAGCGGCGCCTAACCTATCGTCTATGTTGATAAAGGCGGTGCCTAAGCCATCGTATATGTTGACATAGGCGGCGCCTAACCTATCGCCTAAGTGACACAGTGAGCAAAGGCAATGGTATAAGTGGCGCCTAACCTATCGCCTATGACGATATAGTCGGCGCCTAAGCCATCGTCTATGTTGACATAGGCGGCGCCTAACCTATCGCCTAAGCTAGGCAGTGAGCATAGGCAATGGTATAAGCGGCGCCTAACCTATCGCCTATGTTGATTAGGCGACGCCTAAGACATCGCCTATGTTAACATAGGCGGCACCTAACCTATCGTCTAAGTGAGGCAGTGAGCATAGGTAATGGTATAAGCGGCACATAACCTATCGTCTACGTTGTATAGGCGGCGCATAAACCATAGCCTATATTGACATAGGCGGCACCTAACCTATAGCCTAAGTTAGGCAGTGAGCATAGGCATTGGTATAAGCGGTGCCTAACCTATCGCCTATTTTGATATAGCGGCACCTAAGCCATCGCCTATATTGACATAGGCAGCGCCTTACCTATCGCCTAAGTGAGGCAGTCAAAAAAAGAAAATGGTATAAGCGGTACCTAACCTATCGCCTATGTCTATATAGGCGGCGCCTAAGCCATCGCCTATGTTTTCATGGGCTGCGCCAAACCTATCGCCTAAGTGAGGCAGTGAGCATAGGCAATGGTAAACACGGCGCCTAACCTATCGCCTATGATGATATAGGCATTGCCTAAGCCATCACCTATGTTGACATAGGTGGCGCATATCCAATTTCCTTAGTGAGGCTGTGAGAATAGGCAATGGTATAAGCGGCGCCTAACCTATCGCCTATTATGATATAGCCTGCGTCGATGCCATCGTCTATGTTGACATAGGCGGCGCCTAACCTATAGCCTATGTGAGGCAGTGAGCATAGACAATGGTATAAGCGGTGCGCCTATGTTTATATAGGCGGCGCCTAAGACATCGCCTATGTTGACATAGGCGGCGCCTAACCTATCGCATAAGTGAGGCAGTGAGCATAGGCAATTGTATAAGCGGCGCGCCTATGTTTATATAGGCGGCGCTTAATACATCTCCTATGTTGATAAAGACGGCGCCTAACCTATCGTCTAAGTGAGGCAGTGAGCATAGGCAATGGAATAAGCAGCGCCTAACCTATCGCCTATTTTTAAATAGGCAGCGTCTAAGCCATCGCCTATGTTTACATAGGCTGCGCCTAACCTATCGCCTAACTGAGGCAGTAAGACTAGGCAATGGTATAAGCTCCGCCTAACCAATCGCATATGTTAACATAGGCGGTGCCTAAGCCATCTCCTATGTTGACATAGGCGGCGCCTAACCTATCGCCTATGTGAGGCAGTGAGCATAGGCAATGGTATACTCGGCGCCTAACCTATCTCCTATGGTTATATAGGCGGCGCCTAAGCCATCACCTATGTTGACATAGGCGGTGCCTAAACTATCACCTAAGTGAGTCAGTGAGCATAGACAATGGTATAAGCGGTGCCTAACCTATCGCCTATATTGATATAGGCGGCGCCTAAGCGATCGCCTATGTTGACATAGGCAGCGCCTAACCTATCACCTAAGTAAGAAAGTGAGCATAGGCAATGGTATAAGCGGCGCCTAACCTATCGTCTATGTTGATATAGGTGGCTCCTAAGCCATCGCCTATGTTGACATAGGCGGTGCCTAACCTATCGCCTATGTAAGTTAGTGAGCATAGGCAATTGTATAAGCGGCATCTAACCTATCGCATATGTTGATATAGGCGGCACCTAAGCCATCGCCTATTTTGACATAGGCGGCGCCTAAAATATCGCCTATGTGAGGCAGTGAGCATAGGCAATGGTATAAGCCGCGCCTAACCTATCGCCTATGTTGATAAAGGCGGTGTCTAAGCCATCGTATATGTTGACATAGGCAGCGCCTAACCTATCGCCTAAGTGACACAGTGAGCAAAGGCAATGGTATAAGTGGCGCCTAACCTATCGCCTATGACGATATAGTCGGCGCCTAAGCCATCGCCTATGTTGACATAGGCGGCGCCTAACCTATCGCCTAAGCTAGGCAGTGAGCATAGGCAATGGTATAAGCGGCGCCTAACCTATCGCCTATGTTGATTAGGCGATGCCTAAGACATCGCCTATGTTAACATAGGCGGCACCTAACCTATCGTCTAAGTGAGGCAGTGAGCATAGGTAATGGTATAAGCGGCACATAACCTATCGTCTACGTTGTATAGGCGGCGCATAAACCATAGCCTATATTGACATAGGCGGCGCCTAACCTATAGCCTAAGTTAGGCAGTGAGCATAGGCAATGGTATAAGCGGTGCCTAACCTATCGCCAATTTTGATATAGCGGCACCTAAGCCATCGCCTATATTGACATAGGCAGCGCCTTACCTATCGCCTAAGTGAGGCAGTCAAAAAAAGAAAATGGTATAAGCGGTACCTAACCTATCGCCTATGTCTATATAGGCGGCGCCTAAGCCATCGCCTATGTTTTCATGGGCTGCGCCAAACCAATCGCCTAAGTGAGGCAGTGAGCATAGGCAATGGTAAACACGGTGCCTAACCTATCGCCTATGTTGATATAGGCATTGCCTAAGCCATCACCTATGTTGACATAGGTGGCGCCTATCCAATTGCCTTAGTGAGGCTGTGAGAATAGGCAATGGTATAAGCGGCGCCTAACCTATCGCCTATTATGATATAGCCTGCGTCGATGCCATCGTCTATGTTAACATAGGCGGCGCCTAACCTATAGCCTCTGTGAGGTAGTGAGCATAGACAATGGTATAAGCGGCGCGCCTATGTTTATATAGGCGGCGCCTAAGACATCGCCTATGTTGACATGGGCGGCGCCTAACCTATCGCCTAAGTGAGGCAGTGAGCATAGGCAATTGTATAAGCAGCGCGCCTATGTTTATATAGGCGGCGCTTAATACATCTCTTATTTTGATAAAGACGGCGCCTAAACTATCGCCTAAGTGAGGCAGTGAGCATAGGCAATGGAATAAGCAGCGCCTAACCTATCGCCTATTTTTAAATAGGCAGCGTCTAAGCCATCGCCTATGTTTACATAGGCTGCGCCTAACCTATCGCCTAACTGAGGCAGTAAGACTAGGCAATGGTATAAGCTCCGCCTAACCAATCGCCTATGTTAACATAGGCGGTGCCTAAGCCATCTCCTATGTTGACATAGGCGGCGCCTAACCTATCGCCTATGTGAGGCAGTGAGCATAGGCAATGGTATACTCGGCGCCTAACCTATCTCCTATGGTTATATAGGCGGCGCCTAAGCCATCACCTATGTTGACATAGGCGGTGCCTAAACTATCACCTAAGTGAGTCAGTGATCATAGACAATGGTATAAGCGGTGCCTAACCTATCGCCTATATTGATATAGGCGGCGCCTAAACGATCGCCTATGTGGACATAGGCAGCGCCTAACCTATCACCTAAGTAAGACAGTGAGCATAGGCAATGGTATAAGCGGCGCCTAACCTATCGTCTATGTTGATATAGGTGGCGCCTAAGCCATCGCCTATGTTGACATAGGCGGTGCCTAACCTATCGCCTATGTAAGTTAGTGAGCATAGGCAATTGTATAAGCGGCATCTAACCTATCGCATATGTTGATATAGGCGGCACCTAAGCCATCGTCTATTTTGACATAGGCGGCGCCTAAAATATCGCCTATGTGAGGCAGTGAGCATAGGCAATGGTATAAGCCGCGCCTAACCTATCGCCTATGTTGATATAGGCGGTGCCTAAGCCATCGCCTATGTTGACATAGGCGGCGCCTAACCTATCGCCTAAGTGAGGCTGTGGGCATAGGCAATGTTATAAGCGGCGCCTAACCTATCGTCTATGTTGATATAGGCGGCGCCTAAGCCATCTCCTATGTTAACGTAGGTGGCGCCTAACCTATCGCCTAACTGAGGCAGTGAGCAAAGGCAATGGTATATGCGGCTCCTAACCTATCGCCTATGACGATATAGTCGGCGCCTAAGCCATCGCCTATGTTGACATAGGCGGCGCCTAACCTATCGCCTAAGTGAGGCAATGAGCATAGGAAATGGTATATGTGGCGCCTAGCCTATCTCTTATGTTTATATAGACGGTGCCTAAGCCATCATCTATGTTGATATAGGCGGTGCCTAACCTATCGCCTAAGTGTGGCAGTGAGCATAGGCAATGGTTTAAGAGGCACCAAACCTATCGCCTATGTTGAAATAAGAGGAGCCTAATCTATCGCCAAAGATAGGCAGTCAGCATAGGCAATAGTATAAGCGGCGCCTAACCTATCGCCTAAGTTGATATAGGCGGCGCCTAAGCCATCGCCTATGTTCACATAGGCGGCCCCTAACTTATCGCCTAAGTGAGGAAGTGAGAATAGGCAATGGTATAAGCAGCGCCTAACCTATCGTCTATGTTGATATAGGCGGCGCCTCAGCCATCGCCTATGTTGACATAGGCGGTGCCTAACCTATCACCTAAGTGAGGAAGTTAGCATAGGCAATGGTATAAGCGGAGCCTAACCTATCGAATATGTTGATATAGGCGGCGCCTAACCTATCGCCTATGTGAGGCAGTGAGCATAGGCAATGGTATAAACGGTGCCTAACCTATCGCCTATGTTGATATAGGCGGCGCCTAATCCATCCCCTATGTTGACATAGGCGGCGCCTAACCTATCTCCTAAGTGAGGCAGTGAGCATAGTCATTGGTATAAGCGGCGCCTAACCTATCGCCTATGTTGATATAGGCGGCGCCTAATACATCGCCTATGTTGACATAGGCGACCCCTAACCTATCGCCTAAGTAAGGCAGTGAGAATAGGCAATGGTATAAGCAACTCCTAACCTAACTCCTATGTTGATATAGGCGGCGCCTAATCAATCCCCTATGTTGACATAGGCGGCACCTAACCTATCGCCTAAGTGATGCTGTGAGCATAGGCAATGGTATAAGCGGCGCCTAACCTATCGTCTATGTTGATATAGGCGGCGCCTAATCCATCCCCTATGTTGACATAGGCGGCGCCTAACCTATCACCTAAGTGAGGCTGTGAGCACAGGCAATGTCAACATAGGTGATGGCTTAGGCGCCTCCTATATAGACATAGGTGATAGGTTAGGCGTCGTTTATACCATTGCCTATTCTCATTGCCTCACTTAGGTGATAGGTTAGGCGCTGCCTATGTCAACATAGGCGATGGCTTAGGCGCTGTCTATATCAACAGAGGTGATAAGTTAAGCGCCCCTTATACCATTTCCTATGCTCACTGCCTCACATAGGCGATAGGTTATGCGCCGCCTATGTCAAAATAGGTGATGGCTTAGGCGCCACCCTCTATCAACATATGCGACAGGTTAGGCGCCGCTTATACCATTGCCTATGCTAACTGCCTCACCTAGGCGATAGGTTAGGCGCCGCCTATGTCAACATTGGCGATGGTTTAGGCGCCGCTTATATCAACATAGGCGATAGGTTACGCGCCGCTTATACCATTACCTCAGCTCACTTCCTCACTTAGGCGATAGGTTAGGCACGGCCTATGTCAACATAGGCGATGGCTTAGGCGCCGCCTATGTCAACATAGACAATAGGTTATGCGCCGCTTATACCATTGCCTATGCTCAAAGCCTCACATAGGAGATAGGTTAGGCACCACCTATATAAACATAGGCGATGGCTTAGGCGCCGCCAATATCAACATAGGCGATAGGTTAGGCGCCGCTTATACCATTGCCTATGATCACTACCTCACTTAGACGATAGGTTTGGCGTTGCCTATGTCAACATAGGCGATGGCTTAGGCGCCGCCTATATCAACATAGGGGATAGGTTAGGCGCCGCGTATTCCATTGCCTATGCTCACTGCCTCACATAGGCAATAGGTTAGGCGCTGCCTATGTCAATATAGGCGATCGCTTAGGCGCCGCCTATGTCAACATAGGAGATAGTCTAGGCACCGCTTATACCATTGGCTATGCTCACTGCCTCAATTAGGTGACAGGTTAGGCCCCGCTTATACCATTGCCTATGCTAACTGCCTCACCTAGGCGATATGTTAGGCAGCGCCTATGTCAACATAGGCGATGGCTTAGGCACCGCCTATATCAACATAGGTGATAGGTTACACGCCACTTATACCATTGCCTCAGCTCACTTCCTCACTTAGGCGATAGGTTAGGCACGGCCTATGTCAACATAGGCGATGGCTTAGGCGCCGCCTATGTCAACATAGACAATAGGTTATGCGCCGCTTATACCATTGCCTATGCTCAAAGCCTCACTTAGGCGATAGGTTAGGCACCGCCTATATAAACATAGGCGATGGCTTAGGCGTAGCCAATATCAACATAGGCGATAGGTTAGGCGCCACTTATACCATTGCCTATGCTCACTACCTCACTTAGATAATAGGTTTGGCGTTACCTATGTCAACATAGGCGATGGCTTAGGCGCCGCCTATATCAACATAGGGGATTGGTTAGGCGCCGCGTATACCATTGCCTATGCTCATTGCCCCACATAGGCAATAGGTTAGGCGCTGCCTATGTTAATATAGGCGATCGCTTAGGCGCCGCCTATGTCAACATAGGAGATAGTCTAGGCGTCGCTTATACCATTGCCTATACTCACTGCCTCAATTAGGTGATAGGTTAGGCGCCGCTTATACTATTGCCAATGCTCACTGCCTTACCTAGGCGATTGGTTAGGTGCCGCCTATGTCAACATAGGCGATGGCTTAGGCGCCGCCTATATCAATATAGAAGATAGGTTAGGCACCGTTTATACCATTGCCTATGCTTACTTCCTCACTTAGGCGATATGTAAGGCACTGCCTATTTCAACATAGGCGATGGTTTAGGCACCTCCTATATCAACATAGGCGATAGGTTAGGCGCCGCTTATAGCATTGCCTATGCTCACTGCCTCACTTAGGTGATAGATTAGGTGCCGCCTATGTCAACATAGGCGATGTCTTAGGCGACTCCTATATAGACATAGGCGATAGATTAGGCGCCATTTATACCATTGCCTATACTCATTACCTCACTTAGTTGATAGGTTAGGCGCCGCCTATGTGAACATAGGCGATGGCTTAGGCGCCGTCTATATCAACATAGGTGATAGGTTAGGCGCCCCTTATATCATTTCCTATGCTCACTGCCTCACATAGGCGATAGGTTATGCGCCGCCTATGTCATAATAGGTGATGTCTTAGGCGCCGCCCTCTATCAACATATGCGACAGGTTAGGCGCCGCTTATACCATTGCCTATGCTCACTGCCTCACTTAGGCGATAGGTTCGGCACTGTCTATGTCAACATAGGAAATGGCTTAGGCGCCGCCTATTTCATAATAGGCGATAGGTTAGGCGCCGCTTATACCATTGCCTATGCTCACTGCCTCACTTTAGCGATAGGTTAGGCACTGTCTATGTCAACATAGGGGATGGCTTAGGCACTGCCTATATCAACATAGGCGATTGGTTAGGCGCCGCTTATACCATTCCCTATGCTCACTGCCTTACTTAGGCGATAGGTTAGGCGCCGCCTATATCAACATAGGTGAAAGGTTAGGCGCCGCTTATACCATTTCCTATGCTAACTTCCATACTTAGGCTATAGGTTAGGCGCCGCCTATGTCAACATAGGTGATTGCTTAGGCACCACTTATATCAACATAGCCGATAGGTTAGGCACCACTAATACCATTGCCTATTCTCACTACCTCACTTAGGCGATAGGTTAGGTGCCGCCTATGTCAACATAGGCGATGGCTTAGGCGCCGCCTATATCAACATAGCCGATAGGTTAGGCACCACTGATACCATTGCCTCAGCTCACTTCCTCACTTAGGCGATAGGTTAGGGACGGCGTATGTCGACATAAGTGATGGCTTAGGCGCCGCCTATGTCAACATAGACAATAGGTTATGCGCCGCTTATACCTTTGCCTATGCTCAAAGCCTCACTTAGGCGATAGGTTAGGCACCTCATATATAAACATAGGGGATGGCTTAGGCGCCGCCAATATCAACATAGGCAATAGGTTAGGCGCCGCTTATACCATTGCCTATGCTCACTATCTCACTTAGACGATAGGTTTGGCGTTGCCTATGTCAACATAGGCGATGGCTTAGGCACCGCCTATATCAACATAGGGGATAGGTTAAGTGCCGCGTATACCATTTTCTATGCTCACTGCCTCACATAGGCAATAGGTTAGGCGCTGCCTATGTCAACATAGGCGATCGCTTAGGTGCCGCCTATGTCAACATAGTCGATAGGCTAGGCGCCGCTTATACCATTGCCTATGCTCACTGCCTCACTTAGGTGATAGGTTAGGCGTCGCCTAAGTCAACATAGGTGATCACTTAGGCTCCGCCTATATCAACATAAGCGATAGGTTAGGCACCGCTGATACCATTGCCTCTTCTCACTGCCTCACTTAGGAGATAGGTTAGGCGCCGCCTATGTCAACATGGGCGATGGCTTAGGCGCCACCTATATAAACATAGGCAATAGGTTAGGCGCCGCTTATACCATTTCCTATGCTCACTGCCTCACTTAGGTGATAGGTTAGGCGCCGCCTATGTCAAAATAGGCGATGGCTTAGGCGCCTCCTATATAAACTTATGCGATAGGTTAGGCGCCGCTTATTCCATTGCCTATGAAAACTGCTTCACATAGGCGATAGGTTAGGCGCCGCCTATGTCAACATAGGTGATGGCTTAGGCGCCGCCTATATCAACATAGGCGATAGGTTAGGCACCGCTTATACCATTGCCTATGCTCACTACCGCACTTAGGCGATAGGTTTTGTTCTGCCTATGTCAACATAGGCGATGTCTTAGGCGCCTCCTATATAAATATCGGTGATAGGTTAGGCGCCGCTAATACCATTGCCTATGCTCACTGCCTCGCTTAGGCGATAGGTTAGGAGACACCTATATCAATATAGGGGATAGGTTAGGCACCGCTTATGCCGTTGCCACTACTCACTGCCTCACTTAGGCGATAGGTTAGGCGTCGCCTATGTCAACATAGGCGATAGCTTGGACGCCAGCTATCTCAACATAGGCGTTAGGTTAGGCGCTGCTTATACCATTGCTTATGCTCAATGCCTCTCTTAGGTGATAGGTAAGGCGCCGCCTATGTCAACATAGGCGATGGTTTAGGCGCCGCCTATATCAACATAGGCGATAGGTTAGGCGCCGCGTATACCATTGACTATGCTCACTGCCTCACTTAGGCGATAAGTTAGTCGCCGCCTATGTCAACATAGGCGATGGCTTAGGCGCCGATTATATCAACATAGGCGATAGGTTAGGCGCAGTTTATACCATTTCCTATGCTGACTTCCTCACTTAGGCGATAGGTTAGGATCCGCCTATGATAACATAGGCGATCGCTTAGGCGCCGCTAGAACAACATAATCGATAGTTTTGGTACTGCTTATACCATTGCCTACGATCACTGCCTTACTTAGGCGATAGGTGAGGCGCCGCCTATGTCAACATAGGCGATGGATTAGGCGCCGCCTATATAAACGTAGGTGATAGGTTATGTGCCGCTTTTACCATTTCCTATGCTCACTGACTCTCTTAGGAGATAGGTAAGGTGCCGCCTATGTTAACTTAGGCGATGGCTTAGGCTTTGTCTATATCAACATATGCGATAGGTTAGGTGCCGCTTATACCATTGCCTATGCTCACAGCCTCACTTTGGCGATAGGTTAGGTGCCGCCTATGTCAAATAGGTGATGGCTTAGGCGCCGCCTATATTAACATAGACGATAGGATAGGCGCCTCTTATACTATTGCCTATGCTCACTGCCTCACATAGGTGATAGGTTAGGTGCCGCCTATGTCAAAATAGGCAATGTGTTAGGCGCCGCCTATATCAACATAGGCGATAGGTTATGCGCCGCTTATACCATTGCCTGTGCTAACTGCCTCACATAGGCGATAGGTTACGCGCCGCCCATGTCAACATAGGCGATCGCGTAGGCGCCTCCTATATAAACATAGGCGATAGGTTCGGCGCCGCTTATACCATTGCCTATGTTCACTACCTCACTTAGAGGATAGGTTTGGCGCCGCCTATGTCAACATAGGAGATGTCTTAGGCACCGCCTATATCAACATAGGCGATAGGTTAGGCGCCGCTTATACCATTGCCTATGCTCACTGCCTCACTTAGGCTATAGGTTAGGCGCTGCCTATGTTAACATAGGCGATCGCTTAGGCGCCGCTTATACCATTGCCTATGCTCACGTCCTCACTTAGGTGATAGGTTGGGAGCCGCCAATGTCAACATAGGTGATCGCTTAGGCGCCGCCTATATCAACATAGGCGAAAGGCTAGGCGCCGCTGATACCATTGCCTATGCTCACTGCCTCACTTAGGCGATTGGTTAGTCGCCGCCTATGTCAACATAGGCGATGGCTTAGTAGCCACCTATATAAACATTGGTGAAAGGATAGTCGCCGCTTGTATTATTTCCTATGCTCACTGCCTCACTTAGGCGATACGTTAGGCGCAACCTATGTCAACATAGATAATAGGTTAGGCACCGCTTATACCATTGCCTATGCTCACTGCCTCACTTAGGTGATAGGTTAGGCTCTGCCTATGTCAACATAGGCAATGGATTAGGCGCCTCCAATATCATAATAGGCGATAGGTTAGGCGCCGCTTATACCATTGCCTATGCTCACTGCCTCACATAGGTGATAGGTTAGGCGCCGCCTATGTCAACATAGGTAATTTCATAGGCGCCGCCTATATCAGCATAGGCGATAGGTTAGGCACCGCTGATACCATTACATATGCTCACTGCCTCACTTAGGAGATAGGTGAGGATCCCCTATGTCAACATAAGCTATGGCTTAGGCACCGCCTATATCAACATAGTCGATAGGTTACGCACCGCTTATAACATTGCCTATGCTCACTTCCTTACTTAGACGATAGGTTAGGCACGGCCTATGTCGACTTAGGCGATGTCTTAGGTTCCGCCTATGTCAACATAGACATTAGGTTATGCGCCGCTTATACCATTGCCTATGTTCACAGCCTCACTTAGGCGATAGATTATGTGCCGCCTATGTCAACATTGGCGATGGCTTAGGCGCCTCCTATATAGACATAGGCGATAGGTTAGCCGCCGTTTATACCATTTCCTATTCTCATTGCCTCACTTAGGTGATAGGTTAGGCGCTGCCTATGTAAATATAGGCGATGGCTTAGGCGCCGTCTATATCAACAGAGGTGATAGGTTAGGCGCCCCTTATACCATTTCCTATGCTCACTGCCTCACATAGGCGATAGGTTATGCGCCGCCTATGTCAAAATAGGTGATGGCTTAGGCGCCGCCCTCTATCAACATATGCAACAGGTTAGGCGCCGCTTATACCATTGCCTATGCTTACTGTCTCACCTAGGCGATAGGTTAGGCGCCGCCTATGTCAACATAGGCGATGGCTTAGGCGCCGCCTATATCAACATAGGCGATAGGTTACGCGCCACTTATACCATTGCCTCAGCTCACTTCCTCACTTAGGCGATAGGTTAGGCACGGCCTATGTCAACATAGGCGATGGCTTAGACGCCGCCTATGTCAACATAGGTGATGGCTTAGGCTCCGCCAATATCAACATAGGCGATGGCTTAGGCGCCGCTTATATCAACATATGCGATAGGTTAGGCGCGGTTTATACCATTTCCTATGCTGACTTCCTCACTTAGGCGATAGGTTAGGATCCGCCTATGATAACATAGGCGATCGCTTAGGCGCCGCTATAACAACATAATCAATAGGTTTGGCACTGCTTATACCATTGCCTACGCTCACTGCCTTACTTAGGCGATAGGTTAGGTGCCGCCTATGTCAACATAGGCGATGGATTAGGCGCCGCCTATATAAACGTAGGTGATAGGTTATGTGCCGCTTTTACCATTTCCTATGCTCACTGACTCTCTTAGGCGATAGGTAAGGTGCCGCCTATGTTAACTTAGGCGATGGCTTAGGATTTGCCTATATGAACATATGCGATAGGTTAGGTGCCGCTTATACCATTGCCTATGCTCACAGCCTTACTTTGGCGATAGGTTAGGTACCGCCTATGTCAACATAGGCGATGGCTTAGGCGCCGCCTATATTAACATAGACGATAGGATAGGCGCCTCTTATACTATTGCCTATGCTCACTGCCTCACATAGGTGATAGGTTAGGCGCCGCCTATGTCAAAATAGGCAATGTGTTAGGCGCCGCCTATATCAACATAGGCGATAGGTTATGCGCCGCTTATACAATTGCCTGTGCTAACTGCCTCACATAGGCGATAGGTTATGCGCCGCCCATGTCAACATAGGCGATCGCGTAGGCGCCTCCTATATAAACATAGGCGATAGGTTCGGCGCCGCTTATGCCATTGCCTATGTTCACTACCTCACTTAGACGATAGGTTTGGCGCCGCCTATGTCAACATAGGAGATGTCTTAGGCGCCGCCTATATCAACATAGGCGATAGGTTAGGCGCCGCTTATACCATTGCCTATGCTCACTGCCTCACTTAGGCTATAGGTTAGGCGCTGCCTATGTTAATAAATCCGATCGCTTAGGCGCCGCTTATACCATTGCCTATGCTCACGTCCTCACTTAGGTGATAGGTTGGGCGCCGCCAATGTCAACATAGGTGATCGCTTAGGCGCCGCCTATATCAACATAGGCGATAGGCTAGGCGCCGCTGATACCATTGCCTATGCTCACTGCCTCACTTAGGCGATTGGTTAGGCGCCGCCTATGTCAACATAGGCGATGGCTTAGGTGCCACCTATATAAACATTGGCGAAAGGATAGTCGCCGCTTGTATTATTTCCTATGCTCACTGCCTCACTTAGGCGATACGTTAGGCGCAACCTATGTCAACATAGGAAATAGGTTAGGCACCGCTTATACCATTGCCTATGCTCACTGCCTCACTTAGGTGATAGGTTAGGCGCTGC
This sequence comes from Capsicum pubescens, assembly GCA_030864215.1. Taxonomy (NCBI): domain Eukaryota; kingdom Viridiplantae; phylum Streptophyta; class Magnoliopsida; order Solanales; family Solanaceae; genus Capsicum; species Capsicum pubescens. The sequence continues at coordinate 306,150,367 of CM061542.1, forward strand.
CTATGTCAACATAGGCAATGGCTTAGGCGCCGCCTATATCATAATAGGCGATAGGTTAGGCGCCGCTTATACCATTGCCTATGCTCACTGCCTCACTTAGGTGATAGGTTAGGCGCCGCCTATGTCAACATAGGTGATTACTTAGGCGCCGCCTATATCAACATAGGCAATAGGTTAGGCACCGCAGATACCATTGCCTATGCTCACTGCCTCACTTAGGAGATAGGTGAGGATCCCCTATGTCAACATAGGCGATGGCATAGGCGCCGCCTATATCAACATAGGCGATAGGTTACGCGCTGCTTATAACATTGCCTATGCTCACTTCCTTACTTAGGCGATAGGTTAGGCACGGCCTATGTCTACTTGGGCGATGTCTTAGGCGCCACCTATGTCAACATAGACATTAGGTTATGCGCCGCTTATACCATTGCCTATGTTCACAGCCTCACTTAGGCGATATGTTAGGCGCCGTCTATGTCAATATAGGTGATGGCTTAGGCGCCGCCTATATAAACATAGGGGATAGTTTAGGCGCCGCTTATACCATTGCCTATGCTCACTACCTCACTTAGACGATAGGTTTGGCGCCGCCTATGTCAACATAGGCGATAGGCTAGGCGCCGCTTGTAACATTGCCTATGCTCACTGCCTCACTTAGGTGATAGGTTGGGCGCCGCCTATGTAAACATAGGTGATCGCTTAGGCTCCGCCTATATAAACATAGGCGATAGGTTAGGCGCCGCTGATACCATTGCCTATGCTCACTGCCTCACTTAGGAGATAGGTTAGGCGCCGCCTATGTCATCATAGGCGATGGCTTAGGCGCCACCTATATCAACATAGGCGATAGGTTAGGCGCCACTTATACCATTGCCTATGCTCACTGCATCACTTAGGTGATATGTTAGGCGCCGCCTATGTCAAAATAGGCGACGGCTTAGGCGCCGCCTATATAAACATATGCTATAGGTTAGGCGCCGCTTATTCCATTGCCTATGCTAACTGCCTCACATAGGCGATAGGTTAGGCCCCGCCTATGTCAACATAGGTGATGGCTTAGGCGCCGCCTATATCAACATAGGAGATAGGTTAGGCACCACTTATACCATTGCCTATTCTCACTACCTCACTTAGGCGATAGGTTTGGTGCTGCCTATGTCAACATAGGCGATGGCTTAAGTGCCTCCTATATGAACATAGGTGATAGGTTATGCACCGCTTATACCAATTCCTATGCTCCCTGCCTCACTTAGGCGATAGGTTAGGTGACGCCAATATCAATATAGGGGATAGGTTAGGCACCGCTTATACCGTTGCCTCTGCTTACTGCCTCACTTAGGCGATAGGTTAGGCTCTGCCTATGTCAACATAGGCGATGGCTTGGATGCCACCTATCTCAACATAGGCGATAGGTTAGGCGCTGCTTATACCATTGCTTATGCTCAATGCCTCACTTAGGTGATAGGTTATGCGCCGCCTATGTCAACATAGGCGATGACTTAGGCGCCGCCTATATCAACATAGGCGATAGGTTAGGCACCGCGTATACCATTGCCTATGCTCACTACCACACTTAGGTGATAGGTTAGTCGCCGCCTATGTCAACATAGGCAATGGCTTAGGCCCCGCTTATATCAACATAGGCGATAGGTTAGGCGCCGTTTATACCTTTTCCTATGCTGACTTCCTTACTTAGGCGTTAGGTTAGGCGCCGCCTATGTTAACATAGGCGATCGCTTAGGCGCATCTATATCAATATAAGAAATTGGTTTGGCATCGCTTATACCATTGCCTACGCTCACTGCCTTACTCAGGCGATAGGTTAGGCGCCGCCTATGTCAACATAAGCGATGGATTAGGCGCCGCCTATATCAACGTAGGTGATAGGTTATGTGCCGCTTATACCATTTCCTATGCTCACTGCCTCACTTAGATGATAGGTTAGGTGCCGCCTATGTTAACATAGGTGATGGATTAGGCTTTGCCAATATCAACATATTCGATAGGTTAGGTGTCACTTATACCATTGCCTATGCTCACAGCCTCACTTTGGCGATAGGTTAGGCGCCGCCTATGTCAACATAGGCGATGGATTAGGCGCCGCCTATATCAACATAGGCGATAGGTTAGGTGCCGTTTATACCATTTCCTATACTCACTGCCTCACATAGGAGATAGGTTAGGCACCGCCTATATCAACATATGCGATTGGTTAGGCGCTGCTTATACGATTGCCTATGCTCGATACCTCACATAGGAGATAGGTTAGGCACCTCCTATGTAAACATAGGTGATGTCTTAGGTGCCGCCTATATCAACATAGGAGATAGGTAAGGCGCTGCCTATGTCAACATAGGCGATCGCTTAGGCACCGCCTATATCAACATTGGCGATAGGTTAGGCGCCGCATATACCATTGCCTATGCTCACTGCCTCACTTAGCCGATAGGTTAGGCGATGCTTTTATCAACATAGGCGATAGTTTAGGCACTGCTTATATCGTTTCCTGTGCTAACTGCCTCATTTAGGCGATAGTTTAGGCGCCGCCTATGTCAACATAGGCGATGCCTTAGGCGCCTCCTATATCAATATAGGCAATAGGTTAGGCGCCACTTATACCATTGTCTATGCTCACTGTCTCACTTAGGTGATAGGTTAGGCACCGCCTATGTCAACGTAGACGATGGCTTAGGCGCTGACTATATAACCATAGGTGATAGGTTAGGCGCCACGTATACCATTGCGTATGCTCACTGCCTCACTTAGGCGATAGGTTAGGTGCTGCCTATGTCAACATAGGCGATGGCTTAGGCATCACCTATATCAACATAAACGATAGGTTAGGCGCCGCTTATACCATTGCCTATGATCACCGCCTCACTTAGGCGATAGGTTAGGCGTTGCATATGTCAACATAGGAGATGGCTTAGGCGCCACCTATATCATCATAGGTGATAAGTTATCCGCCGCTTATACCATTGTCTATGCTCACTACCTCACTTAGGTGATAGGTTAGGCGCCACCTATGTCAATATAGGCGATGGCTTAGGAGCCTCCTATATTAACATAGGCGATAGGTTAGGCGCCGCTTATACCATTGCCTCTACTCCATCCCTCACTTTAGCGATATATTAGGTGCCGCCTATGTCAACATAGGCGATGGCTTAGGCTCCGCCTATATCAATATAGGCGATAGGTTAGACGCCGCTTATACCATTGCCTATGCTCACTACCTTACTTAGGCGATAGGTTAGGCGCCGCCTATGTCTACATAGGCGATGGCTTAGGCGCCGCCTATATCAACATAGGTGATAGGTTAGGCGCCTTTTATACCATTTCCTATGCTCACTGCCTCACTTAGGCGATAGGTTAGGCGCCGCCTATGTCAACATAGGCGATGGCTTAGGCTCCGCCTATATCATCATCGGGGATAGGTTAGGTGCTGCATATACCATTGCCTATGCTCACTGCCTCACTTAGGCGATAGGTTAGGCGCCGCCTATATCAACATAGGTGATAGGTTAGGAACTTCTTATTCCGTTGCCAGTGCACACTGATTTACTTAGGCGATAGGTTTTGCGCCGCCGATATCAACATAGGCGATGTCTTAGGCGCCGTCTATATTAACATAGGCGATAGATTAGGCGCCGCTTATACCATTGCCTATGCTCACTGCCTCTCTTAGGCGATAGGTTAGGAGACGTCTATATCAACATAGGCGATAGGTTAGGCGCCGCGTATACCATTGCCAATGCTCACTGCCTTACTTAGGCGATAGGTTAGGAGCCTCCTATGTCAACATAGGCAATGGTTTAGGCACCGCCTATATCAACATAGGCGATAGGTTAGGCCCCGCTTATACCATTTCCTATGATGACTGACTCACTTAGGTGATAGGTTAGTTGCCGCCAATGTTAACATAGGCGATGGTTTAGGATCCGTCTATATCAACATAGGTGATAGGTTACGCGCCGCTTATACCATTGCCTATGCTCACTGCCTCACTTAGGCAATAGGTTTGGCCCCACATATTTCAACATAGGCGATGGTTTAGGCTTCGTCTATATCAGCATAGGTGATAGGTTAGGCACCGCTTATACCATTGCCTATGCTCACTGCCTCACTTAGGCGTTCGGTTAGGCGCCGCCTATGTCAACATAGGCGATGGATTACGAGCCACCTTTATGAACATAGGCTATAGGTTAGGCGCCGCTTATACCATTACAATTTCTCACTGCCTTACTTAGGCGATAGGTTAGGTGCCGCCTTTGTCAACATATGCGCTGGCTTAGGCACCGCCTTTATGAACATAGGCTATAGGTTAGGCGCCACTTATACCATTTCCTATGCTCACTACCTAACTTAGGCGATAGGTTAGGCGCCGCCTATGTCAACATAGACGATGGCTTAGGCGCCGCCTATATCAACAAAGGCGATAGGTTAGGCGCCGCTTATACCATTGCCTATGTTCACTGCCTCACTTAAGTGATAGGTTAGGCGATGCCTATGTCAACATAGGCGATGGATTAGGCGCCGCCTATATCAATATAGGCGATAGGGTAGGCGCTGCTTATGCCATTGTCTATGCTCACTGCCTCACATAGGAGATAGGTTAGGCGCCGCCTATGTCAAAATAGGTGATGGCTTTTGAGCCGCCTATATCAACATATGCAAAAGGTTAGGCTCCGCTTATATAATTTAGTATGCTCACTGCCTCACTTAGGTGATAGGTTAGGTGCCGCCTCTGTCAACATAGGTGATGGCTTAGGCGCCGCTATATTAACATAGGCGATAGGTGATAGGTTAGGCACCGCCTAAGCCACCGCCTTTGTTGACATAGGAGGCGCCTAACCTATTGCCTAAGTGAGGCAATGAGCATAGGCAATGGTATAAATGGCGCCTAACCTATCGTCTATGTCTATATAAGAGGCTCCTAAGCCATCACCTATGTTGACATAGGCAGCGCCTAACCTATCGCCTAAGTGAGGCAGTAAGCATAGGCAATGGTATAAACGGTTCCTAACCTAGCTTCTATATTGATATATGCGGTGCCTAAGCCATCGCCTATGTTGACATAGGCGGCACCTAACCAATCGACTAAGTGAGGCAGTGAGCATAGGCAATAGTATAAGCGGCGCCTAACCTATCGCCTATGTTGATAATGGCGCCACCTAAGCCATCGCCTATGTTGACATAGGCGACGCCAAACCTGTCGCCTAAGTGAGGAAGTGAGCATAGGAAATGGTATAAGCCGCGCCTAACCTATCACCTATGTTAATATAGGCGGCGCTTAAGCCAAAGACTATGTTGACTTAGGCGGCGCCTAACCTATCTCCAATGTTAGGAAGTTAGCATAGGAAATAGTATAAGCTTCGCCTAACCTATCGCATATGCTGCTATAGGCGGCGCCTAAGCCATCGCCTATTTTGACATAGGCGGCGGATAACCAAACTCCTATGTGAGGTACTCAGCATAGGCAATGGTATAAGCGGCGCCTAACCTATCGACTATGTAGATATAGGCGGTGCCTAACCTATCGCCTAAGTAAGACAGTGAGCATTGGCAATGGTATAAGCAGCGCCTAACCTATCACCTATGTTGATATAGGTGGAGCCTAATCCATCACCTATGTTGTCATAGGCGTCGCCTAACCTGTCGCCTAAGTGAGGTAGTAATCATAGGCAATGGTATAAGCAGCGCCTAACCTATAACCAAAGTTGATATAGGCGGCACCTAAGCGATCGCCTTTGTTGACATAAGCGGAGCCTAACCTATTGCCTATGTGAGGCAGTTAGTGTAGGCAATGGTATAAGCGGCGCCTAACCTATCGCATATGTTGATATAGGCGGCGCCTAAGCCATCACCTATTTTGACATAGGCGGCGCATAACCTATCACCTATGTAAGGCAGTGAGCATAAGAAATGGTATTAGCGCCGCCTAACCTATCACCTCTGTTGATATAGACGGCGCCTAATCCATTGCCTATGTTGACATAGGCGGTGCCTAACCTATCACCTAAGTGAGGCAATGATCATAGGCAATGGTATAAACGGCGCCTAACCTATCTCCTATGTCTATATAAGAGGCGCCTAAGCCATCGCCTATGTTGACATAGACGGCACCTAACCTATCGCCTATGTGAGGCAGTGAGCATAGGCAATGGTATAAGTGGCGCCTAACCTATCGCATATGTTGATATAGGAGGTGCCTAAGCCATCGCCTATGTTGACATAGGCAGTGCCTAACCTATCGCCTAAGTGAGGCAGTAAGCATAGGAAATGGTATAAACGGTTCCTAACCTAGCTTCTATATTGATATATACGGCGCCTAAGCCATCGCCTATGTTGACATAGGCGGCACCTAACCAATCGACTAAGTGAGGCAGTGAGCATGGGCAATAGTATAAGCGGCGCCTAACCTATCGCCTATGTTGATAAAGGCGGCACCTAAGCCATCGCCTATGTTGACATAGGCGACGCCAAACCTGTCGCCTAAGTGAGGAAGTGAGCATAGGAAATGGTATAATCTGTGCCTAACCTATCACCTATGTTAATATAGGCGGAGCATAATCCATAGCCTATGTTGACATAGGCGGCGCCTAACCTATCTCCTATGATAGGAAGTTAGCATAGGAAATAGTATAAGCTGCGCCTAACCTATCGCATATGCTGATATAAGCGGCGCCTAAGCCATCGCCTATTTTGACATAGGCGGCGCCTAACCAAACGCCTATGTGAGGTAGTCAGCATAGGCAATGGTATAAGCGGTGCCTAACCTATCGACTATGTAGATATAGGCGATGCCTAACCTATCGCCTAAGTAAGACAGTGAGCATTGGCAATGGTTAAAGCGGCGCCTAACCTATCACCTATGTTGATATAGGTGGTGCCTAATCCATCACCTATGTTGACATAGGCGTCGCCTAACCTATCGCCTAAGTGAGGCAATGAGCATAGGATATGGTATAAGCGGATCCTAACCTATCACCTATGTTGATATAGATGGCGCCTAAGCCATCGCCTATGTTGACATAGGCGGAGCCTAACCTATCGCCTAAGTGAGGCGATGAGCATAGGCATCGGTATAAATGGTGCCTAACCTATCGCCTATGTTGATATAGGAGGAACCTAAGCCATCGCCTATGTTGACGTAGGCGGCACCTAACCAATCGCCTAAATGAGGCAGTGAGCATAGGCAATGGTATAAGCGGCACCTAACCTATCGCCTATGTTGATATAGGCGGCGCCTAAGCCATCACCTATGTTGACATAGGCGGCGCCAAACCTTTCGCCTAAGTGAGGCAGTGAGCGTAGGCAATGGTATAAGCGGCGCCACAACCTATCACCTATGTTAATATAGCGGCGCCTAAGCCATCACCTATATTGACAGAGGCGGCGCCTAACCTATCACCTAAGTGAGGCAGTGAGCATACTAAATTATATTAGCGGAGCCTAACCTTTCGCATATGATGATATAGGCGGCTCCAAAGCCATCACCTTTTTTGACATAGGCGGCGCCTAACCTATCGCCTATGTGAGGCAGTGAGCATTGGCAATGGTATAAGCAGCGCCTAACCTATCGCCTATATTGATATAGGCAGCGCCTAATCCATCGCCTATGTTGACATAGGCATCTCCTAACCTATCACCTAAGTGAGGCAGTGAACATAGGCCATGGTATAAGCGGCACCTAACCTATCGCCTTTGTTGATATAGGCGGCGCCTAAGCCATCGTCTATGTTGACATAGGCGGCGCCTAACCTATCGCCTAAGTTAGGTAGTGGGCATAGGAAATGGTATAAGTGGCGCCTAACCTATCGCCTATGTTCATATAGGCGGCGCCTAAGCCAGCGCATATGTTGACAAAGGCGGCACCTAACCTATCGCCTAAGTAAGGCAGTGAGAAATTGTAATGGTATAAGCGGCGCCTAACCTATAGCCTATGTTCAAAAGGTGGCTCGTAATCCATCGTCTATGTTGACATAGGCGGCACCTAACCGACCGCCAAAGTAAGGCAGTGAGCATAGGCAATGGTATAAGCGGCGCCTAACCTATCACCTATGCTGATATAGACGAAGCCTAAGCCATCGCCTATGTTGACATAGGTGGCTCCTAACCTATTGCCTAAGTGAGGAAGTGAGCATAGGCAATGGTATAAGTGGCACCTAACCTATCACCTATGTTGATATAGACGGAGCCTAAACCATTGCCTATGTTGATATTGGCGGCAACTAACCTATCACCTAAGTGAGTCAGTCAGCATAGGAAATGGTATAAGCGGGGCCTAACCTATCGCCTATGTTGATATAGGCGGCGCCTAAACCATTGCATATGTTGACATAGGAGACTCCTAACCTCTCGCCTAAGTAAGGCAGTGAGCATTGGCAATGGTATACACGGCGCCTAACCTATCGCCTATGTTGATATAGACGTCGCCTAACCTATCGCCTAAGAGAGGCAGTGAGCATAGGCAATGGTATAAGCGGCGCCTAATCTATCGCCTATGTTAATATAGGCGGCGCCTAAGACATCGCCTATGTTGATATAGGCGGCGCAAAACCTATCGCCTAAGTAAATCAGTGTGCACAGGCAACGGTATAAGCAGTGCCTAAACTATCACCTATGTTGATATAGGCGGCGACTAACCTATCGCCTAAGTGAGGTAGTGAGCATAGGCAATGGTATATGCAGCACCTAACCTATCGCTGATGATGATATAGGCGGAGCCTAAACCATCGCCTATGTTGATATAGGCGGCGCCTAACCTATCGCCTAAGTGAGGCAGTGAGCATAGGAAATGGTATAAAAGGCACCTAACCTATCACCTATGTTGATATAGGCGGCACCTAAGCCATCGCCTCTGTAGACATAGGCGGCGCCGAACCTATCGCCTAAGTAAGGTAGTGAGCATAGGCTATGGTATAAGCGGCGCCTAACCTATCACCTATGTTGATATAGGCGGCGCCTAAGCCATCGCCTATGTTGACATAGGCGGCACCTAATATATCGCTAAAGTGAGGGAAGGAGCATAGGAAATGGTATAAGCGGCGCCTAACCTATCGCCTAAGTGAGGCAGTGAGCAAAGGCAATGGTATAAGCGGCGCCTAACCTATCTCCTATGATGAAATAGTCGGCGCCTAAGCCATCGACTAGGTTGATATAGGTGGCGCCTAACCTATCACCTAATTGAGGCAGTGAGCATAGGCAATGGTATAAGTGGCGCCTAACCTATCGCCTATGTTAACATAGGCGGCACCTTACCTATCGCCTATGTGAGGCAGTGAGCATAGGTAATGATATAAGCAGCACATAACCAATCGCCTACGTTGTATAGGAGGCGCCTAAACCATCGCCTATGTTGACATAGGCGGCGCCTAACCTATAGCCTAACATAGACAGTGAGCATAGGCAATGGTATAAGCGGTGCCTAACCTATCTCTTATGTTGATATAGCGGCGCCTAAACCATAGCCTATGTTGACATAGGCAGCGTCTAACCTATCGCCTAAGTGAGGCAGTCAAAAAAAGAAAATGGTATAAGCGGTGCCTAACCTATCCCCTATGTTGATATAGGTGGCGCCTAAGCCATCGCCTATGTTTACATAGGATGCGCTTAACCTATCGCCTAAGTGAGGCAGTGAGCATAGGCAATGGTATACGCGGCGCCTGACCCATCGCCTATGGTTATATAGACGGCGCCTAAGCCATCACCTATGTTGGCATAGGCGGCGCCTAACCAATCACCTAAGTGAGGAAGTGAGCATAGACAATTGTATAAGCGGCGCCTAACCTATCGCCTATGTTGATATAGGTGGCGCCTAAGCCATCGCCTATATTGACCTAGGCGGCGCCTAACCTATTGCCTAAGTGAGGCAGTGAGCACAGGAAATGGTATAAGCAGTGCCTAACCTATCGCCTATGTTTATAAAGGCGTCGCCTAACCGATCGCCTAAGTGAGGCAGTGAGCATAGGCAATGGCATAAGCGGCGCCTAACCTATCGCCTATGTTGATGTAGGCGGCGCCTAAGCGATCACCTATGCTGACATAGGCAGCGCCTAACCTATCTCCTAAGTGAGGCAGTGAGCATAGGCAATGGTATACGCGGCACCTAACCTATCGCCAATGTTGATATAGGCCGCGCCTAAGCCATCGCCTATATTGACATAGGCAGCGCCAAACCTATCACCTAAGTAAGGCAGTGGGCATTGGCAATGGTATAAGTGGCGCCTAACCTATCGCCTATATTGATATAGGCGGCGCCTAAGCCATCGCCTATGCTGACATAGGCGGTGCCTAACCTATCGCCTATGTGAGGTAGTGAGAATAGGCAATGGTATAAGCGGTGCCTAACCTATCGCATATGTTGATATAGGCGGCACCTAACCTATCGCCTATGTGAGGCAGTAAGCATAGAAAATAGTATAAGCGGCGCCTAACCTATCGCCTATGTGTATATAGGCGGCGCCTAATCCATCGCCTATGTAGACATAGGCGGCGCCTAACCTATCGCCTAAGTAAGGTAGTGAGCATAGGCAATGGTATAAGCGGCGCCTAACCTATCGCCAATGTTGATATAGGCGGTGCCTAAGCCATCGCCTAAGTTGACATAGGAAATGGTATAAGAGGTGCCTAACCTATCACCTATGTTAATATAGGAGGCGCCTAATCCATCGCCTATATTGACATAGGCGGCGCCTAACCTATCGCCTTAGTGAGGCAGTGAGCATAGACAATGGTATAAACGGCGGATAACCTATCACCTATGATGATATAGGTGGCGCCTAAGCCATCTCCTATGTTGACATATGTGGCGCCTAACCTATCGCCTAAGTGAGGCGGTGAGCATAGGCAATGGTATTAGCAGCGCCTAACCTATCGGTTATGTTGATATAGGCGACGGCTAAGCCATCGCCTATGTTGACATAGGCAGCACCTAACCTATCGCCTAAGTGAGGCAGTGAGCATAGGCAATGGTATACGCGGAGTCTAACCTATCGCCTATGGTTATATAGGTGGCGCCTAAGCCATCCCCTATGTTGACAAAGGCGGCGCCTAACCTATCACCTAAGTGAGGCAGTAAGCATAGACACTGGTATAAGCGGCGCCTAACCTATTGCCTATGCTGATATATGTGGCGCCTAAGCCATCACCTATGTTGACAAAGGCGGCGCCTAACCTATCTCCTAAGTGAGGCAGTGAGCACAGGAAAGGTTGTAAGCAGTGCCTAACCTATCGCCTATATTGATAAAGGCGTCGCCTAACCGATTGCCTAAGTGAGGCAGTGAGCATAGGCAATGGTATAAGCGGCGCCTAACCTATCGCCTATGTTGATATAGGCGGGGCCTAAGCGATCGCCTATCTTGACATAGGCAGCGCCTAACCTATCGCCTAAGTGAGTCAGTGAGCATAGGCAATGGCATAAGCAGCGCCTAACTTCTCGCCTATGTTGATTTAGGCGGCGCCTAAGCCATCGCCAATGTTGACATAGGCGGTGCCTAACCTATCGCCTATGTGAGGTAGTGAGCATAGGCAATGGTATAACCGGCGCCTAACCTATCGCATATGTTGATATAGGCGGCACCTAAGCCATCGCCTATTTTAACATTGGCGGCGCATAACCTATCTCCTATGTGAGGCAGTGACCATAGGCAATGGTATAAATGGCGCCTAACCTGTTGCCTATGTTGATATAGGCGGCTCCTAAGCCATCGCCTATGTTGACATAGGCGGCGCCTAACCTATCGCCTAAGTGAGGCAGTGAGCATAGGCAATGGTAAACGCGGCGCCTAACCTATCGCCTATGTTGATATAGGCAGTGCCTAAGCCATCACCTATGTTTACATAGGTGGCGCCTATCCAATCGCCTTAGCAAGGCTGTGAGCATAGGCAATGGTATAAGCAGCGCCTAACCTATCGCCTATTATGATATAGCTTGCGCCGATGCCATCGTCTATGTTGACATAGGCGGCGCCTTACCTATAGCCTCAGTGAGGCAGTGAGCATAGACAAAGGTATAAGCGGCGCGCCTATGTTTATATAGGCGGCGCCTAAGACATCACCTATGTTGACATAGGCGGCGCCTAACCAATCGCCTAAGTGAGGCAGTGAGCATAGGCAATTGTATAAGCGGCGCGCCTATGTTTATATAGGCAGCGCTTAAGACATCTCCTATGTTGACAAAGACGGCGCCTAACTTATCGCCTAAGTGAGGCAGTGAGCATAGGCAATGGTATAAGCAGCACCTAACCTATCGCCTATTTTGAAATAGGCAGCGTCTAAGCCATCGCCTATGTTTACATAGGCAGCGCCTAACCTATCGCCTAACTGAGGTAGTAAGACTAGGCAATGGTATAAGCTCCGCCTAACCAATCGCCTATGTTGACATAGGCGGCGCCTAAGACATCTCCTATGTTGACATAGGCGGCGCCTAACCTATCGCTTAAGTGAGGCGGTGAGCATAGGCAATGGTATAAGCGGCGCCTAACCTATCGTTTATGTTGATATAGGTGATGCCTAAGCCATCGCCTATGTTGACATAGGATGCACCTAACCTATCGCCTAAGTGAGGCAGTGAGCATACGCAATGGTATACGTGGCACCTAACCTATCGCCTATGGTTATATAGTCGGCGCCTAAGCCATCCCCTATGTTGACAAAGGCGGCGCCTAACCTATCACCTAAGTTAGGCAGTAAGCATAGACACTGGTATAAGCGGCGCCTAACCTATTGCCTATGTTGATATATGTGGTGCCTAAGCCATCACCTATGTTGACAAAGGCGGCGCCTAACCTATCGCCTAAGTGAGGCAGTGAGCACAGGAAAGGGTGTAAGCAGTGCCTAACCTATCGCCTATATTGATAAAGGCGTCGCCTAACCGATCGCCTAAGTGAGGCAGTGAGCATAGGCAATGGTATAAGCGGCGCCTAACCTATCGCCGATGTTGATATAGGCGGCGCCTAAGCGATCGCCTATGTTGACATAGGCAGCGCCTAACCTATCGCCTAAGTGAGTCAGTGAGCATAGGCAATGGCATAAGCGGCGCCTAACTTCTCGCCTATGTTGATTTAGGCGGCGCCTAAGCCATCGCCAATGTTGACATAGGCGGTGCCTAACCTATCGCCTATGTGAGGTAGTGAGCATAGGCAATGGTATAACCGGCGCCTAACCTATCGCATATGTTGATATAGGCGGCACCTAAGCCATCGCCTAGTTTAACATAGGCGGCGCATAACCTATCGCCTATGTGACGCAGTGACCATAGGCAATGGTATAAACGTCGCCTAACCTGTTGCCTATGTTGATATAGGCGGCGCCTAAGCCATCGCCTACGTTGACATAGGCGGCGCCTAACCTATCGCCTAAGTGAGGCAGTGAGCATATGCAATGGTAAACGCGGCGCCTAACCTATCGCCTATGTTGATATAGGCAGTGCCTAAGCCATCACCTATGTTTACATAGGTGGCGCCTATCCAATCGCCTTAGCAAGGCTGTGAGCATAGGCAATGGTATAAGCAGCGCCTAACCTATCGCCTATTATGATATACCTTGCGCCGACGCCATCGTCTATGTTGACATAGGCGGCGCCTTACCTATAGCCTCAGTGAGGCAGTGAGCATAGACAATGGTATAAGCGGTGCGCCTATGTTTATATATGCGGCGCCTAAGACATCGCCTATGTTGACATAGGCGGCGCCTAACCAATCGCCTAAGTGAGGCAGTGAGCATAGGCAATTGTATAAGCGGCGCGCCTATGTTTATATAGGCGGCGCTTAAGACATCTCCTATGTTGACAAAGACGGCGCCTAACCTATCGCCTAAGTGAGGCAGTGAGCATAGGCAATGGTATAAGCAGCACAACCTATCGCCTATTTTGAAATAGGCAGCGTCTAAGCCATCGCCTATGTTTACATAGGCAGCGCCTAACCTATCGCCTAACTGAGGTAGTAAGACTAGGCAATGGTATAAGCTCCGCCTAACCAATCGCCTATGTTGACATAGGTGGCGCCTAAGCCATCTCCTATGTTGACATAGGCGGCGCCTAACCTATCGCTTAAGTGAGGCGGTGAGCATAGGCAATGGTATAAGCGGCGCCTAACCTATCGTTTATGTTGATATAGGTGATGCGTAAGCCATCGCCTATGTTGACATAGGAAGCACCTAACCTATCGCCTAAGTGAGGCAGTGAGCATACGCAATGGTATACGTGGCACCTAACCTATCGCCTATGGTTATATAGTCGGCGCCTAAGCCATTGCCTATGTTGACATAGGCGGTGCCTAACCTATCACCTAATGAGATAGTGAGCATAGAAAATGGTATAAGCGGCGCCTAACCTATTGCCTATATTGATATAGGAGGCGCCTAAGCCATCGCCTATGTTGACATAGGCGGCGCCTAAACTATCGCCTAAGTGAGGCAGTTAGCACAAGAAACGATATAAGCAGTGCCTAACCTATCGCCTATGTTGATAAAAGCATCGCCTAACCTATCGCCTAAGTGAGGCAGTGAGCATAGGCACTGGTATAAGCGGCGCCTAACCTATCATCTATGTTGATATAGGCGGCGCCTAAGCCATCGCCTATGTTGACATAGGCGGCGCCTAACCTATCGCCTAAGTGAGGCAGTGAGCATAGGCAATGGTATAAGCGGCGCCTAACCTATCGCCTATGTTGATATAGGCGGCACCTAAGCCATCACCTATGTTGACATAGGCGGCGCCTAACCTATCGCCTATGTTGATATAGGCGGCACCTAAGCCATCGCCTATTTTGAAATATGCGGTGCCTAACATATCGCCTATGTGAGGCAGTGAGCATAGGTAATGGTTGATGTTAGGCGTATTTACACGCCTAAAGCACCTTAATTTACCTATATTTTAGCTATGTTTTAAGGACCAAATATATAATTCCTGCACTTTTAGTCCATTTTCCTGTAAGTAAGCTAACCAACGTGATTAGCATGATTTCAGGTATTTATGATGAAGATTTCAGCATTTTATGGACTGTTGTACGCCAAAGGAAACTTCACGTAAGAAGGAAGGCAGCTGCTGGAAGCTTGTGGACTGAAAGTGATGCATGGAGAACTTTTCCCGGGAAAAAACAGCATTTCTAAAGACTTGGGGGATCAGCAGTAACTTAGTAGGATTAGGACAAGTATGCAGTAACCCAGTAGCACTAGGACAAGGATAAAAACCCTATTTCAGTAGGACTAGGAAAAGGATGTTATAAAAACCCTATTGGCTGAATTTTTCAGCAAGCTTTTTATTATTCACTCATTCAGTAATTCAAGTCTTTTTCATTCGACTTTTGCTCCTAATTCACGTTACAATATTCTGTAAGTCTAACACAGAGAACTCGGCTCTCTTGAGAAGAACGGCTAGGGCAAAACGTTTGAGAGCTTTTGACGCCATATCACTTCCATCGCCAAGATTATTCTAGGTTGTGGTATGATGATTATATCTATTATGATTTCCGTTGCACTCATGAGTAGCTAAACTTCTCTGTTAGGGTTATGGAAGCCTTATGATATACTATCTATTGCTATGAGTTTGTGAATTCTTGATACGTATGTTGCTTATATCATTACTCTCTTCATCTTAATTGAATTCTTGTGGTTGCAAACATATAGAATACGCCAATATAGCATTAACTTGTTCGAAAGAAAAGTTACATGTCTGGAAAAAAAAGAATGACAAGGAAATAGGGCTACCAACCCCTGTTTAAAAGTTAGTGCCGTCACTGGATTAACCTCTTGGAGAATTCGTACCATTAGTATACTCTTTAAGCTCGAAAGAGTTAAAGTGATATAATCCTTGATGGTCGAAAGACACTAGGATTTACCATAGAATACGAATCTCTATAAGCGCCTGCATGTCTGAATTCTGCATAACTCATAGCCAATAGATACGTAAAACTCATATGGTGGACATAACCCCAACTTACAATTCTCATTGATTAAAATCTCACTAAACATTCCGTTTTTACTTTGCTATTTTGATAATTTTACTTCACGCATAAAATCCCCCCGTTATCCGCAGAACTTTCACCAAAAGTCTACTAATCGTTGCATACTTAGTGACCGAGTATTCCCTTTGGGATTCGACACCCAACCCAGTTGGGTTCTATATTTGATGACGACCGCTTACACTCTTACGAGAGCTGTAGTTTGAGCGTTATCAAATTTTGGCGCCGTTGCCGGGGAATACAGTTGTCAACTAAGTTTGTGATAGTTACTAGACCCTTTGGTCAAAGATTCTTGAATTTTACTTTTAGTTGTTGTTTTTGTTTTATTCAGGTTTTCTTGAGTGCATGCCAAATACTCGAAGTTCAGGTCAACCGTTATTACCTATCAATCCTGAACCACAACTTATTGGCAGAATGAATGCACAACGTGACATTGAAAGAAGGGCTGCTCAACAGGAGCAGGCTAGATTAGCTGCACTGGCAGCTGCTCAAGTGCATCAACAGAATATTGATAACCCAGGTCGGGAAACAAATCCTGATGATAAGGACGTGGGTGATGACGAGTTACTGAATCCTAGGCGTGCAGATGAAGTGGCAGCACCTATGCACAGGAGAGATCGTCAAGCTAGAATGAGACCTGACCACGGAGCTGTGCAGGCTCCTTTTGATGATGATGATGACGATCTGGATGGAGCTGGTGCCACAGGGGCTATTATTCCTCCACCCTTGGCACCCGGAGCTAAGTTCAATATCACTAGCACCATGATTCAGTTACTGCAGCTCAAGGGGTTATTTGGTGGACTCGCAGGAGATGATCCGAATATGCATCTGATCAACTTTATTTCAACATGCAAGTCGTTTGACAATCCAGGAGTTGGGCAGAATACAATTCGACTGCTCTTATTTCCATTGTCTCTGTCTGGGGAGGAAACTCTATGGTTGAACGGGCTAACTCCTGATTCTATTACTAATTGGAGGCAACTGAAAGACGCTTTCCTAGAAAGATTCTTTCCGCCATCCAAGAGAGCACAGTTGAGAGATGAGATCAGCAATTTCCGACAGCTTCCAACTGAAGCTCTCCACGAAATATGGGAGAGGTTCAAGAAGAAGCTTATGCGGTGCCCAAATCATCAGATGACCAACATCCACTTGATGGAGATATTATACAGGGCTTTGAACTCAGTGACTAAGCCAGTGGTTGATAATGTTGCAGGTGGGTCATTCATGGACCTTACTTTTCTTGAGGCAAGTGATATGCTAGATTGTATGACAAAGCAGAGTAGAGCTTGGCATACCAGGGATTCTGAGGTAGCAAGATCTACAGTATCTATTGTCTTGACTGCAGAGCAGAGGCGTAGACAAGAGGAACGTGACCAAGATATGGCTCACATGAAAACGCACATGGATCTTATTACCAAGCATTTATTATCAGGGAAGACCAAAAAGTTTAAGGCCGTTGTATCACAGGGAAGAGATGAATCCGACTCTGAGGAAGAAGCGAACTACTTGAATAATCAGGGGGTTTCCGAGGCAATGCCCAAGGAAACCAAGGTTGGAACTATTATGATAAATCTGGATACAAGGACCGCGATCAAGGTGGTTGGAAGAATAAGACTGACAGGAGTGGTTTGTATGTTCCTCCTGGAAATCATGAGGTTGTGGCGTCTGGCTCTGGGAAGATGTCAATGGAAGAAATGATGGCTAAGTTTTTTAAAGGAGTGGAGGCAACCAACATGGACGTTACTGAGGTAAAGAATGATTTGTCATCAATAAATCAATTGGTTGACTCGCATTCTACTGCAATAAAATAGCTGGAGCAACAATTAAGTCAATTATCAGTGGCATTCAACCAAAGAAAGGTTGGCACGCTACCCAGTGACACTGTGCAAAACCCAAGGAATGACGGATCGTGTATGGCTATTACTACCCGGAGTGGTAAAGTGTTGGAAAATCCATCTAAAGGCAAGCAGGTAGTTGATGATATAGAGGATAATGTTATTGATGCAGAATGTGAAGAGGCCAAAGAAACTGAAGAGTGTGTTCATGACGTCACCCCTAGACGTCTGCAGCCTGAAAAAATTGATAGTTGGAAGCAAGGTAAAAAGAAAGTGGTGGAGAAAACTATTCCCCTTCCACCACCACCTTTTCCTCAGAGACTGAAGAAGAAGGTTGACGACACTCCTGAAAAGGTGGATAATCGGAAGCAAGATAAAAAGGAAGTGGTGGATAAAATAATTCCCCTTCCACCACCACCTTTTCCGCAGAGACTGAAGAAGAAAGCTGATGATACCAGGTTCAGTAAATTCATGACTATGTTGAAGCAGCTGACTATTAATGTTCCTTTGGTGGAAGCGCTAGAGCAGATGCCCGGATACGCTAAATTCATGAAGGATCTTTTGACAAAGAAGCGGGCAGTAAGCTATGAGCTGGCAGATAATGTTCATCATTGCAGTGCAATCGCTACAAGATCGCTAGTTCAGAAAAAGGCAGATCCTGGTGCTTTCACTATTCCTTGCACGATTGGATCATTGGATTTTGCTAAGGCGTTGTGTGATTTGGGAGCTAGCATCAATTTGATGCCACTATCCGTGTATAGAAAGTTGGGGTTGGGCGATCCTACACCAACCAATATGCGACTTGTGATGGCAGATAGGTCGGTAAAACGACCTGTTGGTATCTTATATGATGTATTGGTGAAGGTTTCCACCTTCATCTTTCCTGTAGACTTTGTTATTTTGGATTGCAAGGTGGATTCTGAAGTTCCCATAATCTTGGGGCGTCCTTTCCTCGCAACTGGAAGTGTGCTGATTGATTTAAGAGCTAATGAGCTTTTATTTCGGCTGAATGATGAAGTGGTCCATTTTGATGTATGTAAATCGATGAAGCATCCTAGAGATATAGATGTGTTCTCTGTAGCTGATGTTTACTATGAGGATGAGAAAGAATTATTTGTAGAGAAGCAGCTTACTGTTGAGTCACTATCTGCTGTGCTGTTGAATTTTGAGCATGAGGATGTTGAAGAATATGAAGAAACTGTTTGTGCTCTTACAGGAATAAAGTCCTATTCTCATGCTACTAAGAAGCTGGACCTTGATCTTAGGAATCGACCTTCACCAACAGCGAAGACTTCCATTGAAGAGCCACCAGTGCTAGAATCGAAAGAGCTCCCCCGTCACCTAAGGTATGTGTTTTTGGGAAGTGGAAATACACTTCTGGTGAGTGTTGCGGCTGATTTAGGTGAACAGCACGTAGAGGCTCTCATCTCTGCTCTGAAGAGGTACAAAAGAGCCATTGGTTGGTCTATTGATGATATAATTGGTATCCCACCTGCGATATGTATGCACAAGATGCATCTCAAAGAAGATTGCATGCCCACAATTAAGCATCAGCGTCGTCTGAATCCATTCAGAAAATGATGCACCAAATATCTCGATGAAGTCTAAGTAATCGAGATAAATATGTCGTGCCGCGACAATAAATCAAGCGCTTGGTGGGAGGCAACCCATCATTTTTAATTGTTTTTGTTGTTTTTGTTTTCCTAGGATTTTGTCAAGCCACGACCAAAACTAAGGCGCTTGATGGGAGGCAACCCATCTTTCTAATCGTTTTTGTTGTTTTTGAATAAGTGTAGGTGCAAGAGGTGTAAAGGAGGAGATTGGTTTCAAATTTTGATTTGGAAGTATTGCATGTTGAAGGTGGTAAGTTGGGAATAAAGAAGCAAAAGGCTATGAGTTAGGCATTGCCTATGAAAATCTAGGCAACGAACAAGGCAAGGCCTATGCTATGGCCTAAGCTCTCTGAATCTAGAATGCCATAGCATAGGCGCCGCCTATGCCTAACAATGCCATAGCATAGGCGCCGCCTATGAAAAAGCGTTTTGTCTCTGAATCTAGAATGCCATGGCATATGCGCCGCCTATGCCTAACAATGCCATAGCATAGGCGCCGCCTATGCTCAACTAGGCTTTGCAAAAGGCGCCGCCTATGCCAACCATAGGCAAAGCATTAGGCGCCGCCTATGCTTACTTTTTGGTCTCCTAATCCGATTCCAAACGGGTCAAAACCCGACCCAAGCTTGTCCTATAAATAGAACCTTAGTCTTAGAACAAAAATGCATTGCAAATTCAACCTAAGCGCTGCCTACCTCTCCAAAATCTCTCAAAAAATTTCCTTTTGCTCTTTTAACTTTGCAAGAACATCTTCCGAGGCCATCAACCAAGTAAGTACTTCTTTGTTCTTCTTTTATATTCCATAAAGTACTACAATACTACGCCTATAATAAGTTGTTAAATCTTGAAGTAGTGTTGGTGATTTGAATGTGGTTGATTTGTTGTGATACAACTAAGTGAGTGAAAGAATACGTATGGGTGTTCTAGACTTGGTTCCAACCTGAATTTGATTTTGATACACTGTCATACTTTTGCGGAATCGACATGGTTAAGATAATTGCATAATCTTGTAACTCGAAAGCTTGTATGCTTGAATGACTTGTCCATCGAGATAAAAATCATGGTTAACTACAAACATGAGATGTTGTGATTATTTCTAAGACATAAATTGATACGATATCTATGTAGTAGTTTTGTTCAAAGAGATGCATTAGTCCAAACATGAAAACATAGTTAAGAATACATGAAAAAGAATTGAAAAGGATAGTGAAGATGACAAGAAAAGTATGACTGCGCTGAATATATTGTTGGAACATAACACCTAAATGTATTGCGATGAAGTCTGAGTAATCGACATCGTTCACTTAATTAAGTTTGTGCCAACAAATTAAGTGTGGGGTAGTTCCACTACTGTTGGTTTGTCGATTGTATCTACCGAGATGAAGCTAACATGACTATTATTTTAATCTCAGGTACAATGGCACCAAAAAGTCGACTCAAAAAAGAAAAAGCATCTACCTCACAGAAAGGCCAGAAAAGGGGAAGAAAAGAGCAAGCTGAATCCTCCTCGCTGCAAATACCTCGACGCATGTACAGGATAAAATGGGTCCTAGAGGAGGAAGGAAAGGAGTGGTACAAGAACAATAAAGTAAAAAAATATGTTCATGTGGAGTTGATACAAAAGGAGAGCCTAGCAAAGAAAGAATCCCGCATTTTGGCTAAAATCATGGCGCTACATCTTGATTTCATTTTCCAAGATATGGGAGAATGCAATCTTGATCTAACGCGATAATTCTATGCCAATTGGTCCCCAAAGACTACCGTAAGTGAAGTGAAGATTCGGGGCCAAGTCTTGAAACTGAATGCGGAGTTCTTCAACTCTTTTCTGGGTCTTCCATCTGTGGATCCATCACCGCTCAAGGAGCTTTATCGCAGACCTCCATATAGAGCAATCAGACACACACTATGCGGAACAAGATCAATGGCACAGTGGAGTTTTCACAAGGATACCGATCGGCACAATACCTTCCCGTATGCCTCCTTGAATAGAGAAGCTCGGATATGGTTGCGGATAGTCAATTTTTGCCTGATTCCAAGGTCACAGTACACAAAGATCACACGTGATAGAGTGTGCTTGGTGTACTCTTTGATGACGAACATCCCCATCAACATTGGGGGGATTATTCGATCTTTAATGCGTAAGGCCAGGCTGCACAAGAGGTCTCACTTCAGCTTTGGCAATCTGTTGACTGCCATATTGAGGAAGGAGGACATCGAAGAGGAACCTGCAGATCATAAGCTTCCACACAACCCGAAGAAGGTTGACCTCACAAAGGTTAAAGATGCTGAATCCATGCATGGCGTCAACCTAACCACTGCAGAAAGACATGCTCGCGACAAAAGCTTCTTCCGCCATTTATATGGCATGACGAGGTTTACCATGATGAGCGGGGGTCGTGTTCCAACTGCTGCAGAGCTCCAACAGTTGGATTATGACTACCCAATGAATGAGCATGCGAGGGCTATGTGTGGAGTAGGTGTATATTTTGAGGAACCTCTTGATGACGACATGCCAACCGATGATGATCGACGAATGCCAGACTCCGACGTGGAGGAGAACTCTGATGATGACGACTCTGATGATGATTCCGATGCAGGGGGTATGACCCCAGACATAGAGGATGAGTCCGACTAATCAGGTTCTTCTTATTTATTTTCCACTGAGGGCAGTGTGTCCCATCTAAGTGTGGGGTGCTGGTATTTGTATGTTATACTTCTTTGTCTGCATTTGCATTTATTCTAGTTCTTGTTCGTTTTAATTAGTCGTAATTAGTTAGTTTAATTTTAAATTTTTTTAGATTTTGCATGAAATTGTTCTGATAGACGGCATGGTAGTATAACAAGAGTTTGTGCTCAATCATTACTATTGAGACATTTAGTCTCTACATGTGACTCATTGTGTGATAATTGTATGGTTTAACTCATTCATCTGTTGGGTCAAGAGTCTATACTGCTCCCAATAAAGTTGACCATGTGCCTTGTGTGTGTGAGGATATAGTATATTCTGTGTTGTGACTGATGCTAGAACTTGCCTGGTGTGTGTGTAAAGCGAAATAAAGAGTGTGAGTTTAGGAGATGATTTAGGCATTTCTTTGGAAGCCTGTGAGTGTTTACCTTCTTTTAACCTACCCGTGGACATTATCCTAGTCAACCCTTTTGAGCCTTTAAGCCATTTTCTTTGACAGCCTCATATGTAAGCCTAATCCATTTTTTTTCAAGACCATAATTTGATCCAAATTCCTAAGTGCTTTAAATTGTGAAGTCATGTGACAAAATAAGAGGAAATTGGGTGAGAGTGATGCCTTAGAATGTAATGGTACTTGAATTTGTTATAAAAAAAAATGGCTATCATAGAGGTGTGTTATAAAAAAAAGGAGAAAAAAAGAAAAAAAAAGAAATAGAAAAACAAAAAGATAGTTGAGTTTATGATTAAATAAAACGGTAGTTATGTTTGAATAGCAAAATAAGTGAAAAAGGGTGGTAGATAAAAGAAACGTAGCAGGGTTGATTAAAAGAGAGTGTTAATGGCATAATGTGATGTATTAAAGCGCTTAGGAACATAGTCACTATTTCTGGCCAAAATAGTCCTACCCGTCCCTTAGCCTACATTACAACCTGTAAAGACCTATTTGATCCTAAGCTTAACATTCTGATGTTAGTAGAGCATTACACTAAGGGCGATCCTATGGTCATCAGTTGCAACATATGAATTCTTTGTGAGAGTGAGAGCAAGGATAATCTTATACCCATGTTTTGAAAAATGAAATACTTGTGAGTAATTATGGGTGATATACTATGTGAGACACACATGGTTGATAATTCTTGGGTAGTTGTTGTATGATTCTTGGTGCCTTAACTTGTGGATACGAATTAACCATCATCACGAGTCTATGTTGGAGGTTGAATTGTTTCTAGAAGTGATTAGAAAACTACTCTTTGTTAATAATTGTAGTGCCTGTCTTGATGAATGTTTTGTGTTGTTACTGTGAAACCCTAAGTAGATGTTTATATGGACATGATATATTGTCCGAGGACGAACAAAGATTTAAGTGTGGGGTGTTGATGTTAGGCGTATTTACATGCCTAAAGCACCTTAATTTACCCATATTTTAGCTAAGTTTTAAGGACAAAATATATAATTCCTGCACTTTTAGTCCATTTTCCTGTAAGTAAGCTAACCAACGTGATTAGCAAGATTTCAGGTATTTATGATGAAGATTTCAGCATTTTATGGACTGTTGGACGCCAAAGGAAACTTCACGTAAGAAGGAAGGCAGCTTCTGGAAGCTTGTGGACTGAAAGTGATGCATGGAGAACTTGTCCCGGGCAAAAATAACATTTCTAAAGACTTGGGGGATCAGCAGTAACTTAGTAGGATTAGGACAAGTATGCAGTAACCCAGTAGGACTAGGACAAGGATAAAAACCCTATTTCAGTAGGACTAGGACAAGGATGTTATAAAAACCCTATTAGCTGAATTTTTCAGCAAGCTTTTTATTATTCACTCATTCATTAATTCAAGTCTTTTTCATTCGACTTTTGCTCCTAATTCACGTTACAATATTCTGTAAGTCTAACACAGAGAACTCGGCTCTCTTGAGAAGAACGGCTAGGGCAAAACGTTTGAGAGCTTTTGACGCCATATCACTTCCATCGCCAAGATTATTCTAGGTTGTGTTATGATGATTATATCTATTGTGATTTCCGTTGCACTCATGAGTAGCTAAACTTCTCTGTTAGGGTTATGGAAGCCTTATGATATACTATCTATTGCTATGAGTTTGTGAATTCTCGATACGTATGTTGCTTATATCATTACTCTCTTCATCTTAATTGAATTTTTGTGGTTGAAAACATATAGAATACGCCAGTATAACATTAACTTGTTCGAAAGAAAAGTTACATGTCTGGAAAAAAAAGGATGACAAGTAAATAGGGCTACCAACCCCTGTTTAAAAGTTAGTGTCGTAACTGGATTAACCTCTTGGTGAATTCGTACCATTAGTATACGCTTTAAGCTCGAAAGAGTTAAAGTGATATAAATCTTAATGGTCGAAAGACACTAGGATTTACCATAGAATACGAATCTCTATAAGCGCATGCATGTCTGAATTCCGCATAACTAATAGCCAATAGATACGTAAAACTCATAAGGTGGACATAACCCTAACTTAAAATACTCATTGATTAAAATCTTACTAAACATTCCGTTTTTACTTTGCTATTTTGATAATTTTACTTCACGCATAAAATCCCTCCGTTATCCGCAGAACTTTCACCAAAAGTCTACTAATCATTGCATACTTAGTGACCGAGTATTCCCTGTGGGATTTGACATCCAACCCAGTTGGGTTCTATATTTGACGACGACCGCTTACACTCTTACGAGAGTTGTAGTTTGAGCATTATCAATGGTATAAGCGGCACATAATCTATCGCCTACATTGTATAGGCGGCACCTAAACCATCGCCTATGTTGACATAGGCAGCGCCTAACCTATAGCCTAAGTTAGGCAGTGAGCATAGGAAATGGTATAAGCGGTTCCTAGCCTATCGCCTATGTTGATATAGCGTCGACTAAGCCATCGCCTATGTTGACAAAGGCAGCGCCTAACCTATCGCCTAAGTGAGGCAGTCAAAAAAATAAAATGATATAAGCGGTGCCTAACCTATCGCCTATGTTGATATAGGCGGCGCCTAAGCCATCGCCTATGTTTACATAGGCGGCGCCTAACCTATCGCCTAAGTGAGGCAATGAGCATAGGCAATGGTAAACGCGGAGCCTAACCTATCGCCTATGTTGATAAAGGCTGCGCCTAAGCCATCACCTATGTTGGCATAGGCGACGCCTAACCTATCGCCTAAGTGAGGCTGTGAGCATAGGCAATGGTATAAGCGGCGCCTAACCTATCGCCTATTATGATATAGGCGGCGACTAGGCCATCGCCTATGTTGACATAGGCGGCGCCTAACCTATAGCCTCAGTGAGGCAGTGAGCATAGACAATGGTATAAGCAGCGCACCTTGGTTTATATAGGCGGCGCCTAAGACATCGCCTATGTTGACATAGGCGGCGCCTAACCTATCGCCTAAGTGAGGCAGTGAGCATAGACAATGGTATTAGCGGTGTGCCTATGTTTATATAGGCAGCGCCTAAAACATCTCCTATGTTGACATACGCGGCACCTAACCTATCGCCTAAGTGAGGAAGTGAGCATAGGCAATGGTATAAGCGGCGCGTAACCAATCTACAATTTTTAAATAGGCAGCGTCTAAGCCATCGCCTATGTTTACATAGGCGGCGCCTAACCTATCGCCTAACTGAGGCAGTAAGCATAGGCAATGGTATAAGCTCCTCCTAACCTATCGCCTATGTTGACATAGGCGGCGCCTAAGCCATCGCCTATGTTGATATAGGCAACGCCTAACCTATCGCCTAAGTGAGGCAGTGAGCATAGGCAATGGTATAAGCGGCGCCTAATTTATCGCCTATGTTGATATAGGCGGTGCCTAAGCCATCGCCTATGTTGACATAGGCGGCGCCTAACCTATCGCCTTAGTGAGGTAGTGAGCATATGCAATGGTATAAGCGGTGCCTAAAATATCGCCGATGTTGATATAGGTGGCGCCTAAGCCATCGACTATGTTGACATAGGCAGCGCCTAACCAATTGCCTAAGTGAGGCAATGAGCATAGGCAATGGTATAAGCGGCCCCTAACCTATCACCTATGTTTATATAGGCAGCGCCTAAGGCATTGCCTATGTTAACATAGGCTGCGCCTAACCTATCGCCTAAGTGAGGTAGTGAGCTTAGGCAATGGTATAAGTGGTGCCTAACCAATTGACTATGGCACCTAACCTATCGCCTAAGTGAGGCAGTGAGCATAGGCAATGGTATAAGCGGCGCCTAACTTATCGCCTATGTTGATATAGGCAGCGCCTAAGCGATCGCCTATGTTGGCATAGGCGGCGCCTAACATATCACCTAAGTGAAGCAGTGAGCATAGGCAATTGTTATAAGCGGCGCTTAACATATCGCCTATGTTGATATTGGTGGCTCCTAATCCATCGCCTATGTTGACATTGGTGGAACCTAACCTATCGCCTAAGTTAGGGAGTGAGCATAGGCAATGGTATAAGCGGCGACTAACCTATCGCCTATGTTGATATATGCGGCGCCTAATCAATCGCATAAGTGAGGCAGTAAGCATAGGAAATGGTATAAGCGGCGCCTAACCTATAGCCAAAGTTGATATAGGCGCCGCCTAAGCCATCGCCTATGTAGACATAGGCGGTGCCTAACCTATCAACCAAGTGAGGCAGTGAGCATAGGCAATGATATAATCGGTGCCTAACCTATCGCCTATGTTGATATATGTGGAGCCTCAGCCATCGCCTATGTTAACATAGGCGGCACCTAACCTATCACCTAAGTGAGGGAGTGAGCATAGGCAATGGTATAAGCGGGGCCTAACCTATCGCCTATATTAATGTCGGCGGCACCTAAGCCATCGCCTATTTTGACATAGGCGGAGCCTAACCTATAGCCTAAGTTAGGCAGTGAGCATAGGCAATGGTATAAGCAGCGCCAAACCTATCACCTATGTTGATTTAGCGACACCTAAGCCATCTCCTATGTTGACATAGGCAGCGCCTAACCTATCGCCTAAGTGAGGCAGTCACCAAAGGAATTGGTATAAGCGGTGCCTAATCTATCGCCTATTTTGACATAGGCGGAGCCTAACCTATAGCCTAAGTTAGGCAGTGAGCATAGGCAATGGTATAAGCAGCGCCAAACCTATCACCTATGTTGATTTAGCGACACCTAAGCCATCGCCTATGTTGACATAGGCGGTGCCTAACCTATCGCCTAAGTGAGGCTGTGAGCATAGGCAATGGTATAAGCGGCGGCTAACCTATCATCTATGTTGATATAGGCGGCACCTAACCTATCGCCTAAGTGAGGCAGTGAGCATAGGCAATGGTAAATGCGGCGCCTAACCTATCGCCTATGTTTATATAGGCAGCGCCTAAGCCATCAGCTATGTTGACATAGGCGGCACCTAACCAATCGCCTTAGTGAAGCTGTGAGCATAGGCAATGGTATAAGCGGCGCCTAACCTATCGCCTATTATGATTTAGGCGGCGCCTAAGCCATCGCCAATGTTGACATAGGCGGCGCCTAACCTATAGCCTCAGTGAGGCAGTGAGCATAGACAATGGTATAAGCGGCGCGCCTATGTTTTTATAGGCGGCGCCTAAGACATCGCCTATGTTGACATAGGCGGCGCCTAACTTATCGCCTAACTGAGGCAGTGAGCATAGGCAATGGTATAAGCGGCACGCCTATGTTTATATATGCGGCGCCTAATACATATCCTATGTTGACAAAGGCGGCGCCTAACCTATCGCCTAAGTGAGACAGTTAGCATAGGCAATGGTATAAGCAGGTCCTAACCTATCGCCTATTTTGAAATAGGCAGCGTCTTAGCCATTGCCGATGTTTACATAGGAGGCGCCTAACCTATCGCCTAACTGAGGCAGTAAGCATAGGCAATGGTATAAGCTCCGCCTAACCAATCACCTATGTTGACATAAACGGCTCCTAAGCCATCTCCTATGTTGACATAGGCGGCGCCTAACATATCGCCTAAGTGAGGCGGTGAGCATAGGAAATGGTATAAGCGGCGCCTAACCTATCGTCTATGTTGATATAGGCGACGCCTAAGCCATCGCCTATGTTGACATAGGCAGCACCTAACCTATCGCCTATGTGAGGCAGTGAGCATTGGCAATGGTATACGCGACGCCTAACCTATCGCCTATGGTTATATAGGTGGCGCCTAAGCCATCGACTATGTTGACATAGGCGGTGCCTAACCTATCACCTAAGTAAGTCAGTGAGAATAGGCAATGGTATAAGCGGCGCCTAACCTATCGCATATGTTTATATAGGCGGCACCTAAGACATCGCCTATTTTGACATAGGTGGCGCCTAACCTATCGCCTAAGTGAGGCAGTGAGCATAGGCAATGGTATAAGCGGCGCCCTTATGTTTATATAGGCAGCGCCAAAGATATCTCCTATGTTGACATAGGCGACGCCTAACCTATCGCCTAAGTGAGGAAGTTATCATAGGCAATGGTATAAGCGGCGCCTAACCTATCTCCTATTTTGAAATAGGCAGCGTCTATGCCATCGCCTATGTTTACATAGGCGGCGCCTAACCTATCGCCTAACTGAGGCAGTGATGTTAGGCGTATTTACACGCCTAAAGCACCTTAATTTACCCATATTTTAGCTAAGTTTTAAAGGACAAAGTATATAATTCCTGCACTTTTAGTCCTTTTTCCTGTAAGTGATCTAACCAACGTGATTAGCATGTTTTCAGGAATAAATGATGAAGATTTCAGCATTTTATGGACTGTTGGACGCCAAAGGAAACTTCACGTAAGAAGGAAGGCAGCTTCTGGAAGCTTGTGGACTGACAGTGATGCATGGAGAACTTGTCCCGGTCAAAAACAGCATTTCTAAAGACTTGGGGGATCAGCAGTAACTTAGTAGGATTAGGACAAGTATGCAGTAACCCAGTAGGACTAGGACAAGGATAAAAACCCTATTTCAGTAGGACTAGGACAAGGATGTTATAAAAACCCTATTTGCTGAATTTTTCAGCAAGCTTTTTATTATTCTCACTCATTCTCTTTCAATTCATTCTTACTCTCTTCTATTCTTAAATTCGTTGTTGACATTATTCTTCATCTATTCGACTTTTAATTTTCACAACAAGAGAAACGCTACTAGCAAGGAATTCACGCCACAAGTGACGCCAATACTTCCTTATCGTGATATTGTTATTGCTTTGGTATGATGATATCCTCGTGGTTTTCCTTCACAATTATGAGTAGCTAAACTCCTCTGTTAGGGTTATGGAAGCCTTATGAGATACTATCTATTGCTATGAGTTTGTGAATTCTTGATACGTATGTTGCTTATATCATTACTCTCTTCATCTTAATTGAATTCTTGTGGATGCAAACATATAGAATACGCCAGTATAGCATTAACTTGTTCGAAAGAAAAGTTACATGTCTGGAAAAGAGAGAATGACAAGGAAATAGGGCTACCAACCCCTGTTTAAAAGTTAGTGTCGTAACTGGATTAACCTCTTGAAGAATTCGTACCATTAGTATACGCTTTAAGCTCGAAAGAGTTAAAGTGATATAATCCTTGATGGTCGAAAGACTCTAGGATTTACCATAGAATATGAATCTCTATAAGCGCACGCATGTCTGAATTCCGCATAACTCATAGCCAATAGATACGTAAAACTCATAAGGTGGAGATAACCCTAACTTACAATTCTCATTGATTAAAACCTACTAAACATTCCATTTTTCTTTGTTACTTTGATACTCTTAATTCACGCTACAATTTAATCCACCCTTTTTCATAGAATTTTCGATCAACAGTCTACTAATCGTTGCATACTTAGTGACCAAGTATTCCCTGTGGGATTCGACACCCAACCCAGTTGGGTTCTATATTTGACAATGACCGCTTACACTCTTACGAGAGCTGTAGTTTGAGCGTTATCAAATTTTGGCGCAACTGCCGGGGAATACGGTTGTCAACTAAGTTTGTGATAGTTACTAGACCCTTTGGTCAAAAAATTTCAGATTTTACTTTTAGTTGTTGTTTTTGTTTTATTCAGGTTTGTTTGAGTGCATGCCAAACACTCGAAGTTCAGGTCAACCGTTAGGCAGTGAGCATAGGCAATGGTATAAGCGGCGCCTAACCTATCGTCTATGTTGATATAGGCGGCGCCTAAGCCATCGCCTATGTTGACATAGGCGACGCCTAACCTATCGCCTAAGTGAGGCAGTGAGCAAAGGCAATGGTATAAGCGGCGCCTAACCTATCGCCTATAACGATATGGTCGGCGCCTAAGCCATCGCCTACGTTGACATAGGCGGCGCCTAACCTATCGCCTAAGTGAGGCAGTGAGCATAGTTAATGGTCTAAGTGGCACCTAACCTATCGCCTATATTGATTAGGCAACGCCTAAGACATCGCCTATGTTAACATGGGCGGCACCTAACCTATCACCTTAGTGAGGCAGTGAGCATAGGTAATGGTATAAGCGGCACATAATCTATCGCCTACGTTGTATAGGCGGCGCCTAAACCATCGCCTATGTTGACATAGGCGGCGCCTAACCTACAACCTAAGTTAGGCAGTGAGCATAGGCAATGGTATAAGCGGTGCCTAATCTATCACCTATGTTGATATAGCGTCGCCCAAGCCATCGCCTATGTTGACAAAGGCAGCGCCTAACCTATCGCCTAAGTGAGGCAATCAAAGAAAGAAAATGGTATAAACGGTGCCTAACCTATCGCCTATGTTGATATAGGCGGCTCCTAATCCATCGCCTATGTTTACATAGGTGGCGCCTAACCTATCGACTAAGTATGGCAGTGAGCATAGGCTATGGTAAACGCGGCGCCTAACCTATCGCCTATGTTGATATTTGCAGGGCCTAAGCCATCAAATATGTTGACATAGGCGGCGCCTAACCTATCGCCTATGTTGATATAGGCAGCGCCTAAGACATCACCTATATTGACATAGGCGGCTCCTAACCTATCTCCTAAGTGGGGCTGTGAGCATAGGCAATGGTATAAGCGGCGTCTAACCTATCACCTATTGTGATATAGGCGGCGCCTAAGCCATCGCCTATGTTGACATAGGCGGCGCCTAAACTATAGCCTCAGTGAGGCAGTGAGCATAGACAATGGTATAAGCGGCGCGCCTATGTTTATATAGGCGGCGCCTAAGACATCACCTATGTTGACATAGGCGGCGCCTAACCTATCGCCTAAGTGAGGCAGTGAGCATAGGCAATGGTATAAGCGGCGCGCCTATGTTTATATAGGCGGCGCCTAAGACATCTCCTATGTTGACATAGGAGGCGCCTAACCTATCGCCAAAGTGAGGCAGTGAGCATAGGCAATGGTATAAGCGGCGCCTAACCTATCGCCGATGTTGATATATGTGGAGCCTCAGCCATCGCCTATGTTGACATAGGCGGCACCTAACCTATCGCCTAAGTGAGGGAGTGAGCATAGGCAATGGTATAAGTGGGGCCTAACCTATCGCCTATGTTGATATAGGCGGCATCTAAGCCATCGCCTATTTTGACATAGGCGGCGCCTAACCTATAGCCTATGTTAGGCAGTGAGCATAGGCAATGGTATAAGCGGCGCCTAACCTATCGCCTATGTTGATTTAGTGGCGCCAAAACCATCGCCTATGTTGACATAGGAAGCGCCTGACCTATCACCTAAGTGAGGCAGTCAGCAAAGGAAATGGTATAAGCGGTGCCTAATCTATCGCCTATTTTGATATAGGCGGCGCCTAAGCCATCGCCTATGTTGACATAGGCGGTGCCTAACCTATCGCCTAAGTGAGGCAGTGAGCATAGGCAATGATATATGCGGCGCCTAACCTATCACCTATGTTGATATAGGCAGCGCCTAAGCCATCGCCTATGTTGACATAGGCGGCGACTAACCTATCGCCTAAGTGAGGCTGTGAGCATAGGCAATGGTATAAGTGGCGCCTAACCTATCGCCTATGATGATATAGGCGGCGCCTAAGCCATCGCCTATGTTGACATAGGCGGCGCCTAACCTATAGCCTCAGTGAGGCAGTGATCATAGATAATGGTATAAGCGGCGCGCCTATTTTTATATAGGCAGAGCCTAAGACATTGCCTATGTTGACGTGGCGGTGCCTAACCTATCGCCTAAGTGAGGCAGTGAGCATAGGCAATGGTATAAGCGGTGCGCGTATGTTTCTATAGGCGGCACCTAAGACATCGCCTATTTTGACATAGGCGGCAACTAACCTATCGCCTAAGTGAGGCAGTGAGCATAGGCAATGGTATAAGCGATGCCTAACCTATCACCTATTTTGAAATAGGTGGCGTCTAAGCCATCGCCTATGTTTACATAGGCGGCGCCTAACCTATCGCCTAAGTTAGGCAGTAAGCATAGGCAACTGCTTATACCATTTCCTATGCTTACTGCCTCACTTAGGCGATAGGTTAGGCGCTTCCTATGTCAACATAGGCGATGGATTAGGCGCTGCCTATATCAACATAGGCGATAGGTTAGGCGCCGCTTATACCATTGCCTATGCTCACTGCCTGACATATGCGATAGGTTAGCCGTCGTTTATTTCAACATAGGCGATGAATTAGGCGCCGCCTATATAAGCATAGGAGATAGGTTAGGTGCCGCTTATATCATAGCCTATGCACAATGCCTCACTTTGACGATAGGTTAGGCGCCCCTTATATCAACATAGGAGATAGGTTAGGCACCACTTATACCATTGCCTGTGCTCACTGCCTCACAAAGGCGATAGGTTAGGCGCCGCCTATGTCAACATAGGCGATGGCTTAAGCGCATCCTATATCAACATTGGCGATAGGTTAGACGCCTCTTATACCATTGCCTATTATCACTGCCTCACTTAGGTAATAGGTTAGGCGCCGATTATGTCAACATAGGCGATGGCTTAGGTGCCGCCTATATAAACATAGGCGATAGATTAGGCGCCTCTTATACCATTGCCTATGCTCACTGCCCCACTTACGCGATAGGTTAGGCGCCGCTTATGTCAACATAGGCGATGGCTAAGGCGCCGCCTTTTTCAACATAGGCGATAGGTTAGGCACCGCGTATACCATTGCCTATTCTCACTGCCTAACTTAGGAGATAGGTTAGGTGCCGCCTATGTCAACATAGGTGATGGCTTAGGCGCCGCCTATATCAACATAGGCGATAGGTTAGGCGCCCCTTATCCCATTTCCTATGCTCACTGCATCACTTAGGCGATAGGTTAGGCGCCGTCTATTTCAACAAAGGCGATGGCTTAGGCGCCGCTATATTAACATAGGCGATTGGTTAGGCGGCGCTTATACCATTTCCTATGCTCACTGCCTCACTTAGGCGATAGGTTAGGCGCCGTATATGTCAACATAGGCGATGGATTAGGCACCGCCTATATCAATATAGGCGATAGATTAGGCGTCTCTTATACCATTGCCTATGCTCACTGCCTCACTTAGGCGATAGGTTAGGTGCCGCCTATGTCAACATTGGCGATGGCTTAGGCACCGCCAATATCAACATAGGCGATAGGTTAGGCGCCGCTTATACCATTGCCTATGCTCACTGCCTCCCTTAGGCGATAGGTTAGGCGCCACCTATGTCAACATAGGCGATGGCTTAGGTGCCACCTATATCATTATAGGCGATAGGTTAGGCGCCGCTTATACCATTGTCTATGCTCACTGCCTCACTTAGGCAATAGGTTAGGTGCCGTCAATATCAACATAGGCGATGGCTTAGGTGCCACCTATATAAACATAGGCGATAGGTTAGGCGCAACTTATACCACTGCCTATGCTAACTGCCGAACTTAGGCGATAAGTTAGGCGCCGCCTATGTCAACATAGGCAATGGATTAGGCCCCGCCTATATCAACATAGGCGATAGATTAGGCGCTACTTATACCATTGCATATGCTCACTGACTCACTTAGGCAATAGGTTAGGCGCCGCCTATGTCAATATAGGTGATCGATTAGGCGCCGGCTATATCAACATAGGCGATAGGTTAGGCTTTGCTTATACCATTGCCTATGCTCATTGCCTCACTTAGGCGATAGATTAGGCGCCGCCAATATTAACATAGGCGATAGGTTAGGCATCGCTTATACCATTGCCTGTGCTCACTACCTCACTTAGGCGATAGGTTAGGTGCCGCGCCTATGTCAACATAGGCGATGGCTTAGACGCCGCCTATTTTAACATAGGCGATAGGTTAGGCGCCTCATATAGCATTGCCTATGCTTACTGCCTCACTTCGGGGATATGTTAGATGCAGCCTATGTCAACATAGGCGATGGCTTAGGCACCGCCTATATCAACATAGGCGATAGGTTAGGCGCCGCTTATACCATTACCTATGATCACCGCCTCACTTAGGCGATAGGTTAGGCGCCGCCTATGTCAACATAGGCGATGGTTTAGGCGCCAGCTATATCAACATAGGCGATAGTTTAGGCGCCGCTTAAACAATTGCCTATCCTCACAGCCTCACTTACGCTATAGGTTAGGTGCCGCCTATGTCAACGTAGGCGATGGCTTAGGAGCCACCTTTATCAACATAGGCGATAGGTTAGGCGCCGCTTATACCATTGCATTTTCTCATTGTCATACTTAGGCGATAGGTTAGGTGCCGCATATTTCAATATAGGCGATAGGTTAGGCACCGCTTATACCATTGCCTATGCTCACTTCCTCAATAAGACGATAGGTTAGACGCCGCCTATGTCAACATAGGCGATGGCTTAAGCACATCCTATATCAACATAGGCGATAGGTTAGACGCCTCTTATACCATTGCCTATGCTCACTGCCTCACTTTGGTAATAGGTTAGGCGCCGCTTATGTCAACATAGGCGATGGCTTGGGCTCCGCCTATATCAATATAGGCGATAGGTTAGGTGCCTCGTATACACTTGTCAATGCTCACTGCCTCACTTAGGAGATAGGTTACGTGCAGCTTATGTCAACATAGGTGATAGCTTAGGCGCCGCCTATTTCAACATAGGTGAAAGGTTAGGCGCCGCATATACCATTGCCTCTTCTCACTGCCTCACTTAGGCGATAGGTTAGGCGCCGCCTATGTCAACATAGGTAATGGCTTAGGCGCCGCCTATATCAACATAGGCGATAGGTTAGGCGCCGCTTATACCATTTCCTATGCTCACTGCATCACTTAGGCGATAGTTTAGGCGCCGCCTATGTCAACATAGGCGATGGCTTAGGCACCGCATTATTAACATAGGCGATAGGTTAGGCGGCGTTTATACCATTACCTATGCTCACTGCCTCACCTAGGCGATATGTTAGGCGAAGCCTATGTCAACATAGGCGATGGCTTAGGCGCCTCTTATATCATCATGGATGATAGGTTAGGCGCCGCTCATACCATTGCCTATGCTCACTGCCTCACTTAGGAGATAGGTTAGGTGCTGCCTATGTCAACTTATGCGATGGCTTAGGCGCCGCCTATATCAACATAGGAGATAGGTTAGGCGCCTCTTATACCATTGCCTATGCTCACTGCCTCACTTAGGCGATAGGTTAGGCACCACCTATTTCAACATAGGCGATGGCTTAGGTGCCGCCTATATCATTATAGGCGATAGGTTAGGCACCGCTTATACCATTGTCTATGCTCACTGCCTCACTTAGGCGATAGGTTAGGTGCCGTCTATGTCAACATAGGCGATGGCTTAGGCGCCGCCTATATAAACATAGGCGATAGGTTAGGCGCAACTTATACCATTGCCTATGCTCACTGCCTCACTTAGGCGATAGGTTAGGCGCCGCCTATGTCAACATAGGCGATGGATTAGGCTCTGCCTATATCAACATAGGCGATAGATTAGGCGTCACTTATACCATTGCCTATGCTCACTGACTCACTTCGGGGATAGGTTAGGTGCCACCTATGTCAACATAGGCGATGGCTTAGGCGCCACCTATATCAACATAGGCGATAGGTTAGGCGCAACTTATACCATTTCCTATGCTCACTGCCTCACTTGGGCGATATGTTAGGCGACGCCTATGTCAACATAGTCGATGGCGTAGGCGCCGCCTATATCAACATAGGCGATAGGTTAGACACCGCTTATACCATTGCCTATGCTCACTGCCTCACTTAGACGATAGGTTAGGTGCCGCCTATGTCAACATAGGTGATGGCTTAGGCGCCGCCTATATCAACATAAGCGATAGGTTAGGCGCCGCTTATACCATTGCCTATGCTCACTGCCTCACTTAGGCGATAGGTTAGGCGCCACCTATTTCATCATAGGCGATGGCTTAGGTGCAGCCTATATCATTATAGGCGATAGGTTAGGCGCAGCTTATACCATTGTCTATGTTCACTGCCTCACTTAGGCGATAGGTTAGGTGCCGTCTATGTAAACATAGGCGATGGCTTAGGCGCCGCCTATATAAACATAGGCGATAGGTTAGGCGCAACTTATACCATTGCCTATGCTCACTGCCTCACTTAGGCGATAGGTTAGGCGCCGCCTATGTCAACATAGGCGATGGATTAGGCGTTGCCTAAATCAACAAAGTTGATAGATTAGGCGCCACTTATACCATTGCCTATGCTCACTGACTCACTTAGGCAATAGGTTAGGCGCTGCCTATGTCAATATAGGCGATCGCTTAGGCGCCGGCTATATCAACATAGGCGATAGGTTAGGCTTTGCTTATACCATTGCCTATGCTCATTGCCTCACTTAGGTGATAGGTTAGGCATCCGCCTATGTCAACATATGCGATGGCTTTGGCGCCGCTATATTAACATAGGCAATAGCTTAGGCGCCGCTTATACAATTTCCAATGTCACTACCTTACTTAGGCGATAGGTTAGGCGCCGCCTATGTCAACATAGGAGATGGTTTAGGCGCCGCCTATATCAACATAGGCGATAGGTTAGTCACCGCTTATACCATTGCCTATGCTCACTGCCTCACTTAGGCGATTGGTTAGACGCTGCCTATGTCAACATAGTCGATGGCATAGGCCCCATCTATATCAACATAGGCAATAGGTTAGTCGCCATTTATACCATTGCCTATGCTTACTGCCTCACTTAGGGAATAGGTTAGGCGCCGTCTATGTCAACATAGGTGATGGCTTAGGCGCCGCCTATATAAACATAGGATATAGGTTAGGCGCCGCTTATACCATAGCCTATGCTTAATGCCTCACTTAGACGATAGGTTAGGCGCCGCCAATATCAACATAGGTGATAGGTTAGGCACCGCTTATACCATTGCCTGTGCTCACCGACTCACGATGGAAATAGGTTAGGCGCCGCCTATGTCAACATAGGCGATGGCTTAAGGGCCGCCTATATTAACTTAGGCGATAGGTTAGACGCCTCTTATACCATTGCCTATGCTCACTGGCTCACTTAGGCTATAGGTTAGGCGCCGCTTATGTTAACATAGGAGATGGTTTAGGTGCCACCTATATCAACATAGGCGATAATTTAGGCGCCTCTTATACTATTTCCTATGCTTAGTGCCTCACTTAGGTGATAGGTTAGGCGCCACCTATGTCAACATAGGCGATGGCTTAGGTGCCGCCTATATCATTATAGGCGATAGGTTAGGTGCCGCTTATACCATTTCCTATGCTCACTGCCTCACTTAGGCGATAGGTTAGGTGTCGTGTATGTCAACATAGGCGATGGCTTAGGCGCCGCCTATATAAACATAGGTGATAGGTTAGGCCAAACTTATACCATTGCCTATGCTCACTGCCTCACTTAGGCGATAGGTTAGGCGCCGCCTATGTCAACATAGGAGGTGGCTTAGGCGCCGCCTATATCAACATAAACGATAGGTTAGTCACCGCTTATACCATTGCCTATGCTTACTGCCTCACTTAGGCGATTGGTTAGACGCTGCCTATGTCAACATAGTCGATGGCTTAGGCCCCATCTATATCAACATAGGCGATAGGTTAGGCGCCATTTATACCATTTCCTATGCTTACTGCCTCACTTAGGCAATAGGTTAGGCATCGTCTATGTAAACATAGGCGATGGCTTAGGCGCCGCCTATATAAGCATAGGATATAGGTTAGGCGCCTCTTATACCATAGCCTATGCTTAATGCCTCACTTAGACGATAGGTTAGGCGCCACAAATATCAACATAGGCGATAGGTTAGGCACCGCTTATACCATTTCCTGTGCTCACTGCCTCACTAAGGCGATAGGTTAGGCACCGCCTATGTCAACATAGGCGATGGCTTAAGCGCCGCCTATATCAACTTAGGCGATAGGTTAGACGCCTCTTATACCATTGCCTATGCTCACTGGCTCACTTAGGCTATGGGTTAGGCGCCGCTTAGGTCAACTTAGGAGATGGCTTAGGCGCCGCCTATATCAACATAGGCGATAGGTTAGGCGCCTATTATACCATTGCCTATGCTCAGTGTCTCACTTAGGCAATAGGTTAGGCTCCACTTATGTGAACATAGGCGATGGCTTAGGCGTCTCCTATTTCAACATAGGCGATAGGTTTGGAGCCGCGTATACCATTGCCTATGCTCACTGCCTCACTTAGGTGATAGGTTAGGCGCCGCCTATGTCAACATAGACGATATTTTAGGCGCCGCCTATATCAACATAGACGATATTTTAGGCGCCGCTTATACCATTTCCTATGCTCACTGCATCACTTAGGCGATAGGTTAGGCACCGCCTATGTCAACATAGGCGATGGCTTAGGCGCCGCTATTTTAACGTAGGCAATAGGTTAGGTGCCGCTTATACCATTTCCGATGCTCACTGCCTCACTTAGGCGATAGGTTAGGTGCCGCCTATGTCAACATAGGCGATGGCTTAGGAGCCGCCTATATCATCATAGGCGATAGGTTAGGCGCCAATTATACCATTGCCTATGCTCACTGCCTCACTTAGGCGATAGGTTAGGTGCCGTCTATGTCAACATAGGCGATGGCTTAGGCGTTGCCTATATAAACATAGGCGATAGGTTAGGACAAACTTATACCATTGCCTATGCTCACTGCCTCACTTAGGCGATAGGTTAGGCGCCGCCTATGTCAACATAGGCGCCGCCTATGTCAACATAGGCACTGGATTAGGCACCGCCTATATCAATATAGGCGATAGGTTAGGCGCTACTTATAACATTGCCCATGCTCACTGACTCACTTAGGCAATAGGTTAGGCGCCGCCTATGTAAATATAGGCGATCGCTTAGGCGCCGGCTATATCAACATAGGCGATAGGTTAGGCTTTGCTTATACCATTGCCTATGCTCATTGCCTCACTTAGGAGATAGGTTAGGCGCCGCTTATATCAACATACGCGATAGGTTAGGCATCGCTTATTCCATTTCCTATGTTTACTACCTCACTTAGGGGATAGTTTAGGTGCCGCGCCTATGTCAACATAGGCGATACTTAGGCGCCACCTATATTAACATAGATGATAGGTTAGGCGCCTCATATAGCATTGCCTATGCTTACTGCCTCACTTCGGGGATAGGTTAGGTGCCGCCTATTTATAAATATGCGATGGCTTAGGCGCCGCCTATATCAACATAGGCGATAGGTTAGGCACCGCTTATACCATTGCCTATGATCACCGCCTCACTTAGGCGATAGGTTAGGCACCGCCTATGTCAACATAGGCGATGGCTTAGGCGACGGCTATATCAACATAGGCGATAGGTTAGGCGCCAATTATACAATTGCCTATCATCACAGCCTTACTTAGGCGATAGGTAAGGTGTCGCCTATGTCAACATAGGCGATGGCTTAGGAGCCGCCTATATCAATATAGGCGATAGGTTAGGCGCCGCTAATACCATTGCATTTGCTCATTGCAATGGCGATAGGTTAGGCACCGCTTATACCATTGCCTGTGCCCACTGCCTCACTAAGGCGATAGGTTAGGCGCCGCCTATGTCAACATAGGAGATGGCTTAAGCGCATCCTATATCAACATAGGCGATAGGTTTGACGCCTCTTATACCATTGCCTATGCTCACTGCCTCACCTCGGTAATAGGTTAGGCGCTGCGTATGTCAACATAGGCGATGGCTTAGGCGCCGCCTATATCAACATAGGCGATAGGTTAGGCACCTCTTATACCATTGCCTATGCTCACTGCTTCACTTAGGCGATATGTTAGGCGCCGCTTATGTCAACATAGTCGATGTCTTAGGTGCCGCCTATTTCAACATAGGCAATAGGTTAGGCGCCACGTATACCATTGCCTATGCTCACTGACTCACTTAGGCGATAGGTTAGGCGCCGCCTATGTCAACATAGGTGATGGCTTAGGCGCCGCCTATATCAACATAGGCGATAGGTTAGGCGCCGCTTATACCATTTTCTATGCTCACTGCATCACTTAGGAGATAGGTTAGGTGCCGCCTATGTCAACATAGGTGATGGCTTAGGCACCGCTATATAAACATAGGCGATAGGTTAGGCGGCGCTTATACCATTTCCTATGCTCACTGCCTCACTTAGGCGATAGGTTAGGCGTCGCCTATGTTAACATAGGCGATGGCTTAGTCGCCGCCTATATCAACATAGGCGATAGGTTAGGCGCCGCTTATACCATTGCCTATGCTCAATTCCTCACTTAGGCGATAGGTTAGGTGCTGCCTATGTCAACATAGGCGATGGCTTAGGCGCCGCCTATATCAACATAGGCGATAGGTTAGGCGCCGCTTATACCATTGCCTATGCTCACTGCCTCACTTAGGCGATAGGTTAGGTGCCACCTATATCAACATAGGAGATGGCTTAGGTGCCGCCTATATCATTATAGGCGATAGGTTAGGCGCCGCTTATACCATTGTCTATGCTCACTACCTCACTTAGGCGATAGGTTAGGTGCCGTTTATGTCAACATAGGCGATGGCTTAGGGGCTGCCTATATAAACATAGGCGATAGGTTAGGCGCAACTTATACCATTGCCTATGCTCACTGCCTGACTTAGGCGATATGTTAGGCGCCGCCTATGTCAACATAGGCGATGGATTAGGCGCCGCCTATATCAACATAGGCGATAGGTTAGGCGCCACTTATACCATTGCCTATGCTCACTGACTCACTTAGGCAATAGGTTAGGCGCCGCCTATGTCAATATAGGCGATCTCTTAGGCGTCGGCTATATCAGCATAGGCGATAGGTTAGGCTTTGCTTATACCATTGCCTATGCTCATTGCCTCACTTAGGCGATAGGTTAGGCGCCGCCTATATCAACATAGGCGATAGATTAGGCATCCCTTATACCATTGCCTGTGCTTACTACTTCACTTAGGTGATTGTTTAGGTGTCGCACCTATGTCAACATAGGCGATGGCTTAGGCGCCGCCTATATTAACATAGGCGATAGGTTAGGCGCCTCATATAGAATTGCCTATGCTTACTGCCTCACTTTGGGGATAGGTTAGGTTCCCCCTATGTCAATATAGGCGATTTCTTAGGCTCCGCCTATATCAACATAGATGATAGGTTAGGCGCCGTTTATACCATTGCCTATGATCACCGCCTCACTTAGGCGATAGGTTAGGCGCCGCCTATGTCAACATAGGCGATGTCTTAGGCGCCGGCTATATCATCATAGGCGATAGGTTAGGCGCCGTTTATAAAATTGCCTATCCTCACAGCCTCACTTAGGCGATAGGTTAGGTGTCACCTATGTCAACATAGGCGATGGCTTAGGAGCCGCCTATATCAATATAGGCGATAGGTTAGGCGCCGCTTATACAATTGCATTTGCTCATTGCCATACTTTGGCGATAGGTTAGGTGCCGCCTATGTCAACAATGGCGATAGGTTAGGCACTGCTTATACCATTTCCTGTGCTCACTGCCTCACTAAGGCGATAGGTTAGGCGCCGCCTATGTCAACATAGGCGATGGCTAAAGCGCATCCTATATCAACAGAGGCGATAGGTTTGACGCCTCTTATACCATTGCCTATGCTCACAGCCTCCCTTAGGTAATAAGTTAGGCGCCGTTTATGTCAACATAGGCGATGGCTTAGGCGCCGCCTATATCAACATAGGTGATAGGTTAGGCGCCTCTTATACCATTGCCTATGCTCACTGCTTCACTTAGGCGATAGGTTAGGCGCCGCTTATGTCAACATAGTCGATGTCTTAGGCGCCGCCTATTTCAACATAGGCGATAGGTTAGGCGCCACGTATACCATTGCCTAAGCTCAATGCCTCACTTAGGCGATAGGTTAGGCGCCGCCTATGTCAACATAGGTGATGGCTTAGGCGCCGCTTATATCAACATAGGCGATAGGTTAGGCGCCGCTTATACCATTTCCTATGCTCACTGCATCACTTAGGCGATAGGTTAGGCGCCGCCTATGTCAACATAGGTGATGGCTTAGGCGCCGCTATATTAACATAGGCGATAGGTTAGGCGGCGCTTATACCATTTCCTATGCTCACTGCCTCACTTAGCCGATAGGTTAGGCGTCGCCTATGTTAACATAGGCGATGGTTTAGTCGCCGCCTATATCAACATAGGTGATAGGTTAGTCGCCTCTTATACCATTGCCTATGCTCACTGCCTCACTTAGGCAATAGGT
Source organism: Capsicum pubescens (assembly GCA_030864215.1). Lineage (NCBI taxonomy): Eukaryota > Viridiplantae > Streptophyta > Magnoliopsida > Solanales > Solanaceae > Capsicum > Capsicum pubescens. The sequence goes on from CM061542.1 coordinate 306,193,047, forward strand.
TAGGCGCCGCTTATGTCAACATTTGCGATGGATTAGGGCCTCCTATATCAACAAAGGCGATAGGTTAGGCTCCGCGTATACCATTGCCTATGCTAACTGCCTCACTTAGGCGATAGGTTAGGCGCCGCTTATGTCAACATAGGTGATGGCTTAGGCACCGCCTATATCAACATAGGCGATAGGTTAGGCGCCGCTTATACCATTTCCTATGCTCACTGCATCACTTAGGCGATAGGTTAGGCGCCGCCTATGTCAACATATGCGATGGCTTAGGCACCGCTATATTAACATAGGCGATAGGTTAGGCGGCGCTTATACCATTGCCTATGCTCACTGCCTCACTTAGGCAATAGGTTAGGCGCCGCCTATGTTAACATAGGTGATGGCTTAGGGACCCCCTATATCAACATAGGCGATAGGTTAGGCGCCACTTATACCATTGCCAATGCTCACTGACTCACTTAGGCAATAAGTTAAGCGCCGCCTATGTCATTATAGGCGATCGCTTAGGCGGCGGCTATATCAACATAGGCGATAGGTTAGGCTTTACTTATACCATTCCCTATGCTCATTGCCTTACTTAGGTTATAGGTTAGGCGCCGCCTATATCAACATAGGCTATAGGTTAGGCATCGCTTATACCATTGCCGGTGCTCACTACCTCACTTAGGCGATAGGTTAGGTGCCGCGCCTATGTCAACATAGGCGATGGCTTAGGCACTGCCTATATTGACATAGGCGATAGGTTAGGCGCCTCATATAGCATTGCCTATGCTTACTGCCTCACTTCGGGGATAGGTTAGGTGCCGCCTATGTCAACATAGGCGATGGCTTAGGCGCCACCTATATCAACATAGGCGATAGGTTAGGCGCCGCTTATACCATTGCCTATGATCACCGCCTCACTTAGGCGATTGGTTAGGCGCCGCCATTGTCAACATAGGTGATGTCTTAGGCAACGGCTATATCAACATAGGCGATAGATTAGGTGCCGCTTATTCAATTGCCTATCCTCACAGCCTCACTTAGGCAATAGGTTAGGTGCCGCCTATGTCAACATAGGCGATGGCTTAGGAGCCACCTATATCAACATAGGCGATAGGTTAGGCGCCGCTTATACCATTGCATTTGCTCATTGCCATACTCAGGAGATAGGTTAGGTGCCGCCTATGTCAACATAAGCGATGGCTTAGGCGCCGCCTATATCAACATTGGCGATAGGTTAGGCGCCACTTATACCATTGCCTATGCTCACTACCTCACTTAGGCGATAGGTTAGGCGCCGCCTATGTCAACATAGGCGATGGCTTAGGCTCCGCTTATATCAACATAGTCGATAGGTTAGGCGCCGCTTATACCATTGACTATGCTCACTGCCTCACTTAAGCAATAGGTTAGGCGCCGCCTATGTCAACATATGCGATGGCTTAGGCGCCACTATATTAAAATTGGCTATAGCTTAGGCCCCGCTTATTCCATTGCCAATGCTCACTGCCTCACTTAGGCGATAGGTTAGGCGTCACCTATGTCAACATAGGAGATGGCTTAGGCGCCGCCTATATTAACATAGGTGATAGGTTAGGCACCGCTTATACCATTGCCTATGCTTACTGCCTCACATAGGTGATAGGTTAGGCGCTGTCTATGTCAACATAGGCGATGGCTTAGGCCCCGCCTATATCAACATAGACGATAGGTTAGGCGCCGTTTATACCATTGCCTATGCTTACTGCCTCACTTAGGCAATAGGTTAGGCGCCGTCTATGTCAACATAGGCGATGGCTTAGGCGCCGACTATATAAGCATAGGAGATAGGTTAGGCGCCGCTTATACCATAGCCTATGATCAATGCCTCACTTAGACTATAGGTTAGGCGCCGCCTATATCAACATAGGCGATAGGTTAGGCACCGTTTATACAATTGTCGGTGCTCACTGCCTCACTAAGGCGATAGGTTAGGCGCCGCCTATGTCAACATAGGCGATGGCTTAAGCGCCACCTATATAAACTTAGGCGATAAGTTAGACGCCTCTTATACCATTGCCTATGCTCACTGCCTCACTTAGGCTATAGGTTAGGCGCCGCTTATGTCAACATAAGCGATGTCTTAGGCACCGCCTATATCAACAAAGGCGATAGGTTAGGCGTCTCTTATACCATTGCATTTGCTCATTGCCTTACTTAGGCGGTAGGTTTGGTGCCGCCTATGTCAACATAGGTGATGGCTTAGGCGCCGCCTATATCAATATAGGCGATAGGTTAGGCTCCTCTTATACCATTGCCTATGATCACTATCTCACTTAGGCGATAGGTGAGGCACCGCCTATGTCAACATAGGCGATAGGTTAGGCACCGCGTATACCATTGCCTATGCTCAGTGCCTCACTTAGGCGATAGGTTAGGCGCCGCCTATGTCAGCATAGGTGATGGCTTAGGCGCCGCCTATATCAACATAGGTGATAGGTTAGGCACCGCTTATACCATTGCCTTTGCTCACTGCCTCACTTGGGCAATAGGTTAGACACCACCTACGTCAACATAGACGATGGCTTAGGTGCCGCCTATATCATTATAGGCGATAGGTTAGGCGCCGCTTATACCATTGTCTATGCTCACGTCCTCCCTTAGGCGATAGGTTAGGTGCCGTCTATGTCAACATAGGCGATAGCTTAGGCGCCGCCTATATAAAAATAGGCGATAGGTTAGGCGCAACTTATACCATTGCCAATGCTCAATGCCTCACTTAGGCGCTAGGTTAGGCATCGCCTATGTCAACATAGGAGATGGCTTAGGCGCCGCCTATATCAACATAGGCGATAGGTTAGGCACCGCTTATACCAATTCCTATGCTTACTGCCTCACTTAGGCGATAGGTTAGGCGCTGCCTATGTCAACATAGGCGATGGCTTAGGCCCCGCCTATATCAACATAGGCGATAGGTTAGGCGCCATTTATACCATTGCCTATGCTTACTGCCTCACTTAGGCAATAGGTTAGGCGCCGTCTATGTCAACATAGGCGATGGCTTAGGCGCTGCCTATATAAGCATAGGAGATAGGTTAGGCACCGCTTATACCATAGCCTATGCCCAATGCCTCACTTAGACGATAGGTTAGGCGCCGCATATATCAACATAGGCGATAGGTTAGGCACTCTTATACCATTGCCGGTGCTCACTGCCTCACTAAGGCGATAGGTTAGGCGCCGCCTATGTCAACATAGGCGATGTATTAAGTGCCACATATATCAACCTAGGCGATAAGTTAAACGCCTCTTATACCATTGTGTATGCTCACTGCCTCACTTAGGCTATAGGTTAGGCGCCGCTTACGTCGACATAGGCGATGGCTTAGGCGCCGCCTATATCAACATAGGCGATAGGTTAGGCGTCTCTTATACCATTACATTTGCTCATTGCCTTACTTAGGCGATAGCTTAGGTGCCGCCTATATCAACATAGGCGATGGCTTAGGTGCCGCCTATATCAATATAGGCGATAGGTTAGGCACCTCTTATACCATTGCCTATGATCACTACCTTACTTAGTCGATAGGTTAGGCACCGCCTATGTCAACATAGGCGATAGGTTAGGCGCCGCGTATACCATTGCCTATGCTCACTGCCTCACTTAGTCGATAGGTTAGGCGCCGCTTATGTCAGCATAGGTGATGGCTTAGGCGCCGCCTATATCAACATAGGCGATATGTTAGGCGCCGCTTATACCATTGCCTATGCTCACTGCCTCACTTAGGCGATAGGTTAGGCACCACCTATGTCAACATAGGCGATGGCTTAGGTTCCACCTATATCATTATAGGCGATAGGTTAGGCACCGCTTATACCATTGTCTATGCTCACTGCCTCACTTAGGCGATAGGTTAGGTGCCGTCTATGTCAACATAGGCGACGGCTTAGGCGCCGCCTATATAAACATAGGCGATAGGTTAGGCGCAACTTATACCATTTCCTATGCTCACTGCCTCACTTAGGCGATAGGTTAGGCGCAGCCTATGTCAACTTAGGCGATGGATTAGGCGTAGCCTATATCAACATAGGCGATGGATTAAGCGCCACCTATATCAACATAGGCGATAGGTTAGGCGCCACTTATACCATTGCCTATGCTCACTGACTTACTTAGGCAACAGGTTACGCGCCGCCTATGTCAATATAGGCGATCGCTTAGGCACCGGCTATATCAACATAGGCGCTAGGTTAGGCTTTGCTTATACCATTGCCTATGCTCATTGCCTCACTTAAACGATAGGTTAGGCTCCGCCTATATCAACATAGGCGATAGGTTAGGCATCGCTTATAGCATTGCCTGTGCTCACTACCTTACTTAGGCGATAGGTTAGGTGCCGCGCCTATGTCAACATAGGCGATGGCTTAGGCGCCACCTATATTAACATAGGCGATAGGTTAGGCGCCGCATATAGCATTGCCTTTGCTTACTGCCTCACTTAGGTGATAGGTTAGGCGTCGCCTATGTCAACATAGGAGATGGCTTAGGCGATAGGTTAGGCATTGCTTATACCATTGACTATGCTTACTGCCTCACTTAGGCGATAGGTTAGGCGCTGCTTATGTCAACATAGGCGATGGCTTAGGCCCCACCTATATCAACATAGGCGATAGGTTAGGCTCCGTTTATACCATTGCCTATGCTTACTGCCTCACTTAGGCGATAGGTTAGGCGCCGTCTATGTCAACATAGGTGATGGCTTAGGAGCCGCCTATATAAGCGTAGGAGATAGTTTAGGCGCCGCTTATAACATAGCCTATGATTAATGCCTCACTTAAACGATAGGTTAGGCGCCGCCTATATCAACATAGGCGATAGGTTAGGCACCTCTTATACCATTGCCTGTGCTCACTGCCTCACTAAGGCGATAGGTTAGGCGCCGCCTATTTCAACATAGGCGATGGCTTAAGCGCCGCCTATATCAAGTTAGGCGATAAGTTAAACGCCTCTTATACCATTGTGTATGCTCACTGCCTCACTTAGGCTATAGGTTAGGCGCCGCTTATGTCAACATAGGTGATGGCTTAGGCGCCGCCTATATCAACATAGGCGATAGGTTAGGCGTCTCTTATACCATTACATTTGCTCATTGCCTTACTTAGGCGATAGGTTAGGTGCCGCCTATATCAACATAGGCGATGGCTTAGGCGCCGCCTATATCAATATAGGCGATAGGTTAGGCGCCTCTTATACCATTTCCTATGATCACTACCTCACTTAGTCGATAGGTTAGGCACCGCCTATGTCAACATAGGCGATGGCTTAGACGCCTCCTATATAAATATAGGCGATAGGTTAGGCGCCGCGTATACCATTTCCTATGCTCACTGCCTCATTTAGGCGATAGGTTAGGCGCCGCCTATGTCAGCATAGGTGATGGCTTAGGCGCCGCCTATATCAACATAGGCGATAGGTTAGGCACCGCTTATACCATTGCCTATGCTCACTGCCTCACTTAGGCGATAGGTTAGGCGCCACCTATGTCAACATAGGCGATGGCTTAGGTGCCACCTATATCATTATAGGCGATAGGTTAGGCGCCGCTTATACCATTGTCTATGCTCACTGCCTCACTTAGGCGATAGGTTAGGTGTCGTCTATGTCAACATAGGCGACGGCTTAGGCGCCGCCTATATAAACATAGGCGATAGGTTAGGCGCAACTTATACCATTGCCTATGCTCACTGCCTCACTTAGGCGATAGGTTAGGCGCAGCCTATGTCAACATATGCGATGGATTAGGCGCCGCCTATATCAACATAGGCGATGGATTAGGCGCCGCCTATATCAACATAGGCGATAGGTTAGGCGCCACTTATACCATTGCCTATGCTCACTGACTCACTTAGGCAATAAGTTACGCGCCGCCTATGTCAATATAGGCGATCGCTTAGGCACCGGCTATATCAACATAGGCGATAGGTTAGGCTTTGCTTATACCATTGCCTATGCTCATTGCCTCACTTAGACGATAGGTTAGTCTCCGCCTATATCAACATAGGCGATAGGTTAGGCATCGCTTATAGCATTGCCTGTGCTCACTACCTCACTTAGGCGATAGGTTAGGTGCCGCGCCTATGCCAACATAGGCGATGGCTTAGGCGCCGCCTATATTAACATGGGCGATAGGTTAGGCGACGCATATAGCATTGCCTTTGCTTACTGCCTCACTTCGGGGATAGGTTAGGTTCCGCCTATGTCAACATAGGCGATGGCTTAGGCGCCGCCTATATCAATATAGGCGATAGGTTAGGCACCTCTTATACCATTGCCTATGATCACTACCTTACTTAGTCGATAGGTTAGGCACCGCCTATGTCAACATAGGCGATAGGTTAGGCGCCGCGTATACCATTGCCTATGCTCACTGCCTCACTTAGTCGATAGGTTAGGCGCCGCTTATGTCAGCATAGGTGATGGCTTAGGCGCCGCCTATATCAACATAGGCGATATGTTAGGCGCCGCTTATACCATTGCCTATGCTCACTGCCTCACTTAGGCGATAGGTTAGGCACCACCTATGTCAACATAGGCGATGGCTTAGGTTCCACCTATATCATTATAGGCGATAGGTTAGGCACCGCTTATACCATTGTCTATGCTCACTGCCTCACTTAGGCGATAGGTTAGGTGCCGTCTATGTCAACATAGGCGACGGCTTAGGCGCCGCCTATATAAACATAGGCGATAGGTTAGGCGCAACTTATACCATTTCCTATGCTCACTGCCTCACTTAGGCGATAGGTTAGGCGCAGCCTATGTCAACTTAGGCGATGGATTAGGCGTAGCCTATATCAACATAGGCGATGGATTAAGCGCCACCTATATCAACATAGGCGATAGGTTAGGCGCCACTTATACCATTGCCTATGCTCACTGACTTACTTAGGCAACAGGTTACGCGCCGCCTATGTCAATATAGGCGATCGCTTAGGCACCGGCTATATCAACATAGGCGCTAGGTTAGGCTTTGCTTATACCATTGCCTATGCTCATTGCCTCACTTAAACGATAGGTTAGGCTCCGCCTATATCAACATAGGCGATAGGTTAGGCATCGCTTATAGCATTGCCTGTGCTCACTACCTTACTTAGGCGATAGGTTAGGTGCCGCGCCTATGTCAACATAGGCGATGGCTTAGGCGCCACCTATATTAACATAGGCGATAGGTTAGGCGCCGCATATAGCATTGCCTTTGCTTACTGCCTCACTTAGGTGATAGGTTAGGCGTCGCCTATGTCAACATAGGAGATGGCTTAGGCGATAGGTTAGGCATTGCTTATACCATTGACTATGCTTACTGCCTCACTTAGGCGATAGGTTAGGCGCTGCTTATGTCAACATAGGCGATGGCTTAGGCCCCACCTATATCAACATAGGCGATAGGTTAGGCTCCGTTTATACCATTGCCTATGCTTACTGCCTCACTTAGGCGATAGGTTAGGCGCCGTCTATGTCAACATAGGTGATGGCTTAGGAGCCGCCTATATAAGCGTAGGAGATAGTTTAGGCGCCGCTTATAACATAGCCTATGATTAATGCCTCACTTAAACGATAGGTTAGGCGCCGCCTATATCAACATAGGCGATAGGTTAGGCACCTCTTATACCATTGCCTGTGCTCACTGCCTCACTAAGGCGATAGGTTAGGCGCCGCCTATTTCAACATAGGCGATGGCTTAAGCGCCGCCTATATCAAGTTAGGCGATAAGTTAAACGCCTCTTATACCATTGTGTATGCTCACTGCCTCACTTAGGCTATAGGTTAGGCGCCGCTTATGTCAACATAGGTGATGGCTTAGGCGCCGCCTATATCAACATAGGCGATAGGTTAGGCGTCTCTTATACCATTACATTTGCTCATTGCCTTACTTAGGCGATAGGTTAGGTGCCGCCTATATCAACATAGGCGATGGCTTAGGCGCCGCCTATATCAATATAGGCGATAGGTTAGGCGCCTCTTATACCATTTCCTATGATCACTACCTCACTTAGTCGATAGGTTAGGCACCGCCTATGTCAACATAGGCGATGGCTTAGACGCCTCCTATATAAATATAGGCGATAGGTTAGGCGCCGCGTATACCATTTCCTATGCTCACTGCCTCATTTAGGCGATAGGTTAGGCGCCGCCTATGTCAGCATAGGTGATGGCTTAGGCGCCGCCTATATCAACATAGGCGATAGGTTAGGCACCGCTTATACCATTGCCTATGCTCACTGCCTCACTTAGGCGATAGGTTAGGCGCCACCTATGTCAACATAGGCGATGGCTTAGGTGCCACCTATATCATTATAGGCGATAGGTTAGGCGCCGCTTATACCATTGTCTATGCTCACTGCCTCACTTAGGCGATAGGTTAGGTGTCGTCTATGTCAACATAGGCGACGGCTTAGGCGCCGCCTATATAAACATAGGCGATAGGTTAGGCGCAACTTATACCATTGCCTATGCTCACTGCCTCACTTAGGCGATAGGTTAGGCGCAGCCTATGTCAACATATGCGATGGATTAGGCGCCGCCTATATCAACATAGGCGATGGATTAGGCGCCGCCTATATCAACATAGGCGATAGGTTAGGCGCCACTTATACCATTGCCTATGCTCACTGACTCACTTAGGCAATAAGTTACGCGCCGCCTATGTCAATATAGGCGATCGCTTAGGCACCGGCTATATCAACATAGGCGATAGGTTAGGCTTTGCTTATACCATTGCCTATGCTCATTGCCTCACTTAGACGATAGGTTAGTCTCCGCCTATATCAACATAGGCGATAGGTTAGGCATCGCTTATAGCATTGCCTGTGCTCACTACCTCACTTAGGCGATAGGTTAGGTGCCGCGCCTATGCCAACATAGGCGATGGCTTAGGCGCCGCCTATATTAACATGGGCGATAGGTTAGGCGACGCATATAGCATTGCCTTTGCTTACTGCCTCACTTCGGGGATAGGTTAGGTTCCGCCTATGTCAACATAGGCGATGGCTTAGGCGCCGCCTATATCAATATAGGCGATAAGTTAGGCGCCGCTTATACCATTGCTTATGATCACGGCCTCACTTAGGCGATAGGTTAGGCACCGCCTATGTCAACATAGGCGATGGCTTAGGCGCCGGCTATATCAACATAGGTGATAGGTTAGGCGCCGCTTATACAATTGCCTATCCTCACAGCCTCACTTAGGCGATAGGTTAGGTGCCGCCTATGTCAACATAGGCGATGGCTTAGGAGCCACCTTTATCAACATAGGCGATAGGTTAGGCGCCGCTTATACCATTCCATTTGCTCATTGCCATACTTAGGCGATAGGTTAGGTGCCGCCTATGACAACATAGTCGATGGCTTAGGCGCCGCCTATATCAACATTGGCGATAGGTTAGGCGCCACTTATACCATTGCCTATGCTCACTACCTCACTTAGGCGATAGGTTAGGCGCCGCCTATGTCAACATAGGCGATGGCTTAGGCGCCGCTTATATCAACATAGTCGATAGGTTAGGCGCCGCTTATACCATTGACTATGCTCACTGCCTCACTTAGGCAATAGGTTAGGTGCCGTCTATGTCAACATATGCGATGGCTTTGGCGCTGCTATATTAAAATAGGCGATAGCTTAGGCACCGCTTATACCATTTCCAATGCTCACTGCCTCACTTAGGTGATAGGTTAGGCGTCGCCTATGTCAACATAGGAGATGGCTTAGGCGCCGCCTATATCAACATAGGCGATAGGTTAGGCATCGCTTATACCATTGACTATGCTTACTGCCTCACTTAGGCGATAGGTTAGGCGCTGCCTATGTCAACATAGGCGATGGCTTAGGCCCCACCTATATCAACATAGGCGATAGGTTAGGCGCCGTTTATACCATTGCCTATGCTTACTGCCTCACTTAGGCGATAGGTTAGGCGCCGTCTATGTCAACATAGGCGATGGCTTAGGCGCCGCCTATATAAGCATAGGAGATAGGTTAGGCGCCGCTTATAACATAGCCTATGATTAATGCCTCACTTAGACGATAGGTTAGGCGCCGCCTATATCAACATAGGCGATAGGTTAGGCACCTCTTATACCATTGCCTGTGCTCACTGCCTCACTATGGCGATAGGTTAGGCGCCGCCTATTTCAACATAGGCGATGGCTTAAGCGCCGCCTATATCAACTTAGGCGATAGGTTAGACGCCTCTTATACCATTGCCTATGCTCACTACCTCACTTTGGCTATAGGTAAGGCGTCGCTTATGTCAACATAGGCGATGGCTTAGGCACCGCCTATATCAACATAGGCGATAGGTTAGGCGCCTCTTATACCATTGTATTTGCTCATTGCCTTACTTAGGCGCTAGGTTAGGTACTGCCTATGTCAACATAGGCGATGGCTTAGGCGCCGCCTATATCAATATAGGTGATAGGTTAGGTGCCTCTTAAACCATTGCCTATGCTCACTACCTCACTTAGGCGATAGGTTAGGCGCCGCCTATGTCAACATAGGCGATGGCTTAGGCGCCGCCTATATAAGCATAGGAGATAGGTTAGGCACCACTTATACCATAGCCTATGCTCAATGCCTCACTTAGACGATAGGTTAGGTGCCGCCTATATCAACATAGGCGATAGCTTTGGCGTCGCCTATATCAACATAGGCGATAGGTTAGGCGCCGCTTATACCATTTCCTATGCTCACTGCATCACTTAGGCGATAGTTTAGTCACTGCCTATGTCATCATAGGCGATGGCTTAGGTGCCGTTATATCAACATAGGCGATAGGTTAGGCGGTGCTTATACCAATGCCTATTCTCGCTGCCTCACTTGGGCGATTGGTTAGGCGCCGCCTATGTAAACATAGGCGATGGTTTAGGCGCCGCCTATATCAACATAGGCGATAGGTTAGGCACCGCTTATACCATTGCCTATGCTCACTGCCTCACTTAGGCGATAGGTTAGGTGCCGCCTATGTCAACATAGGCGATGGCTTAGGCGCCGCCTATATCAACATAGGTGATAGGTTAGGCTCCGCTTATACCATTGCCTATGCTCACTGCCTCACTTAGGCGATAGGTTAGGCGCCACCTATGTCAACATCGGCGATGGATTAGGTGTTGCCTATATTATTATAGGCGATAGGTTAGGCGCCGCTTATACCATTGTATATGCTTACTGCCTCACTTAGGCGATAGGTTAGGTTCCGTCTATGTCGGATTGAAACCATAAATGATAATAGAAACAAAAAACACTAACTAATAACCAAGGAGCAAAAATATAGAATGAAAGTGTAGGCAGCGGTAATAGAAAATGGCCGTACCTTTGTGGAAAATCGAGCAATTGCCTGGACCATGGTTCCTTTGCTAAGAAAATGAACAGCATCTTCCACCATCTAATATCAGAGAAAATGTTAAAAAGTAAACCAAAATATTATTGGAAGTAGGAAGAATTGTTTTATGAAAACTCAGCTCCAAGGTTACCATGTTGACTATAGTATAAAGAGTCCATTATAAAGACACCAAATAGACACAAAAGAAAAAGTAAGTATATATAGCCCAATCAGTACAACTATTTCAAGATATCTAAGAAACCTCAAGTGTTAAACATGGACGAGAGACAGCAAAGCCAAAGGCCACAACGAGTGTAATTGCTGACACAGCAGCACCAGCAAATGGCGGATAAATTTGTAAACTCACAACCACACCCCAGCCCTCAATAGCCAATGCAATGCCATAGAGCACAAGAAATGCAGCACCGTCAACAAATGATTTCAGGTAGAATTAGCTGTCAAAATCGTGCAATTTCAAGTAGCAACTTAAGTGGTGAAACACTTGTAATAAAAATACATAGGAAAGGAACTGGTGTTATACATATTTATTAGTTTTGTCCTCATGTATTATTTTAATAATATTTTCATTTAGACCATTGTAATTGAATTATACATGGTAGTAATTTATTATAAATATCTTTTTGTTCCTTATTAAATTACTATCAAGGGTATTTCGATAACTTTATGATGCAATAAATATTTCAGAATCGATGTATGTATCTCCATAACTTATATATTTGAAATTTTCAAATGAGATGTGCAGCATATATTTTTTCAGGAATGTCCAAACGAATGACGTGTCGCCAACTGTAGTTGAAACAATCTAGCTAGATTTTTATCCACTTATATAATCACTTTTGTATTGGTTGGACTAGTCTAGCAAGCTCAATTTCGTTCCACACTGAATGTATATATTATATTAACATCGGTTCATTGTACTGCATTTCTTTTCTTTTACTCCTATACTAAAAAATTACAACAAGTAGGAAATAATCTTTTGCAAAGTTGGATCTCTTTTTCACATTAGTGTTGTCAAAATGTCCGTGCCTTGCACGGGCACAGGTATCTAGTGTATATATATATATATATATTAGTGATAAGGGTAAAGTTGAAAAAAGTGGTTAATTATCTCATGATCTCTTAAACATATATGCTATTTTGAGACATTTTTTTAGCTAACATATTAACTATTTTGAGACGGAGAAAGTAAAATTTTGCTAAGAATTTTCTCATAATCATTAAGTTTTAAGAGTTGCACGCCAAATTTTGGCACTTCCAGTAAGTATATTTAAAGGCAAAGGTGTTCTGTCATGCTTAAATTCTAGTCTGCCCTCTGATTAACTAGGTGTATAAAACTAGTGTAATTTTTTTAATTTCTTATATTTTATCCAATCAAAGTGAGAGATAGAATATAAGAGTTATTTAAAGGGATCGATTATCTCCTTTCCCGCATTAGATATAATGTAATTTAGGTAAAAAGTTTCAATTTTAATAATATATGGTTTCCTTAAGGTTGGAATTAATTAAATTGAGATCTCATTACTAATTAGTAAGATCATCTTAAAATTTAAAATAGGTATAGAGATTACGTAATTGTGTATGCATGCAATTAAGGTAATTAATAACAAAAACTGACAAATTCTTTTCTTTAAAGATTTGAATGAATTAAATTTGAGATCTCTTTATTATTTAACCGTATATTTTAATTTTGGACTCAAAATTTGAGGTCTCTATATTAAGTATGAGTATTATTATTATTAGTATCTGTAAAAGGTCTATACATTTTAGTCTATTATATAATAGGTATCGCATTTATTTTACCTGTTTCCTTACCATATAGATGAATCAAAGCCAAACAAGTTCTTAGTTATGACTTCGTGTGTTGTTGATTTTACTGTTCACATCTTTAGCCAAGAATAACTAAACCTGCAGCATTTTCAAGAAAAAATGACAAGAATCCTACCGATTCTGACAACCTTCTGTCGGCTCTTACTCTTTCAACTCTTTGATTCAGTAATTTCTCTTTTTTTTTATTATTTACCATGATTATTTGTTTTATCAGAAGGATTTGATAAGTTCTTTGAATTGTTCTTGTGCTATTTGTTTGTGGGGTATTTTATTAATTTTCAGTAAAAGGCTAGTAGTAAATAGTTTGGCGTCATGTCTCTTCTGGTAGTAGTTATTTTGCGAAAACTTTGACTTTTTAAGAGTCGCCACTTAATTTTGAAAAGGAATTAAGAAATCTTTAGAAAGTTACTTCAAATGATTCAAAACAGAAAAATCGTTTTAAGTTTTGAAGATTTCGAGTAAGTGGTTCTTATTAACGTTTTAGGAAGGTGTTAAGCACCTAAAATGTCTGCTAACTTGCAGTTATCTGGACTATTTGAAAACATCGTTTGATTAACTTCTGAAAAGATTAATTTGTTGTAATAGTGATTTGATTTTTTATTTATTTATTTATTTATTTATTTATATTTTTCTTAAAAGACTTGTGTAAAATAGATTTAGGCGACTTAGTAGGGATTTTAACTAAAACTAATAAACAAATAAACACATAAAAGGGGAAGGGAGGAGAAAGTAAAGGATTTAGGCCATTGGGCCCAAATCAACGAGACCTGTCCTAGTCTAGTTGGGCTTCCGACCCATTTCACCTGTCCTAAACTATTTTTCGCGCCTTTGGCTTGAGTCTTGCTCCACCTATATTAAATACAACTTTGGATTCGAGGACGAAATGAATGAATAAATAAATGACCAATAAAATAAATAAAGACAACAATAATTAAACGAAATAAAATAATAAATGAGACTTTTGTCTCTTAGCCGCTTCAAGAACGGGACTTTAACCCATTTCTTCTCCCTTCGACGCCTTGCATTTACAGGTAACTCGACTTTAAACCTCCTTTGGGCTTGACTCAAAAAATAGGCCACATTGTCCATGATAGATATGCAAAAGGACAGAGCCCATATGGGACTCAGAAAGGGATTCACATGCAAGGAAAGAAATAAAGAAGATCAGCACGCATCCAAACCATAAAAATGACATATGAAGGACAACATATAAAGAAAGTATGAAAATAATAAATGAGAGAAAGACTATTATTGTCGGATATAAATCAAAAGAGTCCAGACACAAAGATGCAAAGGAAAATAAATATGTTAACTTCAAAAGAAAAAGAGAACACATTCTGTATCCCGCAATCTTCTATTTTTATTTAAGAGTCAACAAAACAAAAAAATAAAAAAAGGCTTACTTAACATGATAAAGTTGTGCAATTATGACTATCACTAGTACATAGCAAGAAGAAAAAAGCAACCAGATTTTACGAGACGTGTTTAAAAGCAACTTTACGAGACCCGAATAAACAGAAATAAAGCTGATTTACGTATTAAATTATACCCACAGATTTAGGAGAATAGCGAAAATAAGACATCTTGCCTTTTCCTAAAGGCTGCATTAGCCCTCTCTTAGTACTATGAACTAAGGGGAACCAAGCAACCGTGGAAACAAAATACTTGGCCTTGCAAAACTGATTTCAAATGAAGTCACACATTCATAAGATTATGACATGCCCAAATAATTTCACCGAAACAACGAAACAAGCAAAGAAGAAAAATCAAATAGCGAAACTCGTTATTTCATCCTCTTCCTCTCTTATGCGAGTTCAAAAGAACCTTGCATATCAAGAAGTCATAGAGGGGTCTTTGAATGAAATATCCCTTTCCATAAAGCCTACTACGTCATTCTCATCTATATTGTGAGTAAAGAAAATTTGGGATAGGCTTTAACATACTCGGAAACAAAGAAAAAAAAATCCCAAAAAAAAGCTACCAAAAGTGAGAGAAAGGGCTTTGAATCAGCAAACAACAAGCTTAGGCTTACGAGGAACGAGAGTCAAATGAGCAAAACAGAAAAAAAGAAGGTTGTAGCAGCGAGCTTTATAACCAAAATAGCGGGCTAAGGAAAGCTAAACGAGTGTCGTATATGCAAAAAATAAATCGGTACAACAATATTGTTCAACATATATAACAAAAATGCAACAGTATGTGAATAGAACAATGTATATCATTGAACCACTATAGAAAACCTATTACTAGCATTTTCAACGACGGCTGCAACATATTGATCCAAGAAGAAAAAAAAATATGTGACACTAGCTATTACAGACAAATCCTATGGCCATTAAAGGCGTCTACAACAACTAATTCCCAGCAAACAACGTAGCGATTACGGGTTTACGGAGCAAGTGATGAAGAAAACAAAACTAAACTACACTTAAAAGACGCAAATAGGCTAAAAAATCATTCAAACACTACGACAACTAGTCGAATCATAATACTCAAAAATATGAAGATAACATGCTCGGGATGAATGAACTCTAATGTTACAACAGTTTCGAGAGCAAGCCCAACAAAAGAAAACATGAAATTTAAGCCAACCAACCCAAAGTTCTGAACAGATTTAAAGAAAAACTACGCATTTTAACATCTTACAATAGGGGTCTTTAACTCAGAATAACGCAATGAACAGGGAAAGACAACAACTTGGTGATCAACGATGCTCTAACTAATCAACATATCATCACGAAAAATATGCTCAAAGAAATCACAACGTGGGATAACCGATGATTCAGCAAACAAACGATTATAAGCAATCCTAAGGCCATCCCGGTCATTTACAGCAAGCAAGTCCCAACCTCATTTATGACTACTACTAAACGGATAAGTAATTCTACGGAGAAAGGGGGATGAAGCAGAAAATGATAGAATTAAAAGGGATGATTGTGTTTACCTCTTTCGGGGCAGCAAAGCGGGACGACAAACTGACGTCGAGACCGTCACCACCACCGAAAAGCTCGATGCCGAGACATAAATCTCGACTAAACTAACTGACACTCCCTAAAATCTTTGCCGAACAAAGTTGCTCTTTCCCGAAACCAAATTACTCTTTTCCTAAACCCTCTTTCTTTGACCCAAAAAAAAATTCAACCTAGTTTTTTCTGAATCCCCGATTTCCAAACCCCAAAATTTTGAATCCCCCTTAATTTCTCTCCTAGTTTTTACAATGAAAATTTCTCTAGCCCTTCAGAATTTCTAACCTCAAACTTTGAATCAAAAATCCTCAAAACATTTACCTCTTGCCCAGACCCAGAAATTTTGAGCCCTTTTCAGACCAAGAATGTTTTCTCTCTCAAAATCTTTTTTCCCCCGAAAAAAAAAGCCCCCCCTCTAATGACCCAAAATGGGTTCTTATATAGAGACCAATTAGGGGTAAACTATGGATTTGAGAAAGAAATTTGAAATTTGAACTCAAGATAATGTTTTTCACCAACAACTCATACTGATTTTGGAACTTTTCTCGGATAAATCCGAATTGTGGACCAATCCGAATTGGGGAGAAAAGAATATTACCTCAAACCAATGGAAATCAGCCGCATACGTACGAAATCGTACCAATAAACCCTAAATTCACGGATCTAGCTGTTGGGGGACGCCACCTAGCTTGTTTTCTAGAAGGCTCATCTCCCTCTTCGTACCAGAGCGCGTGGGGAAGCGCGTGATGACAAAGAGGAGAAGAAAATGGGTTGGAGATGGTCAGATTATCGATGTTGCGTTTAGTTGTACGATGTACTCTGGAGGAGTGGTACGCGTGGTTTCTGTGAGTGTGTATGTGTTGTGTGTACGCTGGCCGTTGTTTGATTAAAGAAGGAGGGGAATAAATAAGAGGGTTTGGGCCGGGTTGTTGGTGGAAGTGGGCTGGACTGGAGTGATTTTAAATGGGAAATTAGGGTGATGTAATTGGGCTGAGGAGATGGTTAGATGGATTTAATGAGCTGAGCGGCTGATTTTGTTGGGCTAGGGCGTATGTTGGTGTTTTGGGCTGGCCAAATCTTAAAGGATAAATGGGTTGGTTGGATTAAATTGTTAGGTTGGGCTAGGGTTTGAAATTGGGGCCTTGGCCATTCATTTAAATTTTGGTCATGTTGAGGATCAATTGGTCAATTACATTGCAATTTTGGCCATTGATTTCAATTATGACCAAATTGAATAAATTGGCTAAATTAAACTTCGAATTAGATACGAATTGATACTTTGTCTAATCCCGAGCTTCTTAATTTAATAAAATCAAATGCATATTTATCCAAATAAATTATTTTTGAGAATAAATTATATTTGAATCAAGATTTTAATCATTTGAAATTATTTTCAAGATGAGCCTTAATTAAATCCGATATTTTGTAAAATAAATATTTAAGTAACAAGTTATATAGTCTCGTATAACTGAACACGATAGTGTATAATCGCTACTTAAAATGACAAAATCACGTACTAAAAATAATAATTTTTTTTATTTGGATGAAATAATTATTTTGGTTTTATTAAAAACTGAAGAAACTTAGGACTAAATTTAGTTGTGGAGGGCAAAAATTAGGTGTCAACAGTAGTATTAGTATATATTTTTCTTTTCTACTTGTTGTATCGTATACCTTTGTTTTCTTACTTGCTACTGTTGTTACTGCTTATGTCTTCATAAATATCCTCGTGTTTTTGCTTTCCTTGCCGAGGATTTATGGGAAACAAATTTTCTACTTGCCAAGGTAGGGGTTACGTATGTTGTTGTTGAAGAAGAAGCATGTAGAAAGAGAGATGTTCTGCTTTGTCTCATAAGTATTTAGTTAGCTTGCAATATTTTCATGAATGGATGATGATTTGTGAGTGGCTGTTTATGAGTATTTTTCTTTGTCCTTTGAAATCTCATGGAAACTAGTTTGATTCATGTACAGTCTCCATACATAGAGATGATGAAGAACAACTTCTTCTTTTTTCGATCATCAACTACTGATGCAAACAAGACCCCTTCACCACCATTAAAGTCCAAGGAAGTTTCTTCATTGTCATCTGGATCCTTCTATGACAGTGGGTCAGGAAAAAAGAATTTCACGGATTTGAGCAAATCTCCCCATGGTCACAGTAAGAAAGTTCATCCTAAAAAATCTGATCGTGATTCAAGCCGGTATGCATATCATTTTGTTGTAGCTTCCTTTTTCACATTTAAACTGATGTTTTAATTTGCATTTTCTTGTCCAAAGTAATGACAAATGTTTCTTCACAGCAGAGACCTTAGCGTTCCAGTGTTGATTCAGACTATTAGAAGATTGACAAAGGAGAAGGTATAAATGGCTTCTAAAAATTCAAGCATAGTACGAAATCAAGTTGCTGAAAGGGATTCTGCTAAGGAAGAAGCCAGCATATTACAGGCAGAACTAGATTCACGGACATGAAGATTGGAGACAGAAAAGAATGAGTTACAATCAGTACTGGAAAAGGAGTTGGATAGAAGATCCAACGATAGGTCTCTAAAACTTGAGAAATACCAAATTGAACAACATAGACTCCATGAAAGAGAGAGGGAGCTTGCAGAGAAGAATGTCTCTCTACAAAGGGAAGTCTCTTCATTCAAGGAGAAAGAAGTAGATAATATAATCAAGATGTCATTTTCGGAGAAACACCTTGAAGATTTGTCTAAGAGAATAGAGCAAGTGTCAGAGAAGAATCAAAATCTAAGGCAGCATCTCACTCAATTACAAGCGGAATATCGAGTAGCTCAAGACAATAGAGATTATTCCCAAAAAACTACCAGGAAAGGTTAAAGAGCTTAAATCAGAGACTTTGCTGACAACTGTGCTAAGGGAGAAGCTCTATTTCGAGGAGATGGACATAAAGCAACTTTAGGCTGATCTAGCCGCAACAGTTAGAGGTAACGACATTCTCAAATGTGAAGTGCAAAATGCGCTGGACGCTCTTTCTTGTGTCACTCCTAAGTTGAAATATCTCAAGCTTCAAGTAAGAAGGAAATGTTAAGATCTCGTTGCAATGGAATAGTTTTTATTTTTCAACTTTGGTTACCTCGTCTTCATATATGATAGCATGTTCGCATGTTACTCTCTGCGCATTAGCTTTCTACTTCTGTTTGATTTTAGGTTTATCTTTGTTCCATCTGAAGTTCACGGTTTTCTTTATGAACTTGTATACATGAGTTTCTGGCATGTGGTAGTCTTCTGCGACATGTCTGATCACCTTAATGTGTAATCACTTTGACCAACCAAGAACATGATAAACTTTGTTATATCCTCAAACCCATTGATCTGATTGTGCTCTGATGTGGTAAAGTTACCCGAAGGGGTTTCAGTAAGTTTGCTCGTTCATCTGACTTAATTCTTGGACAAGCTCACGAGTTATCTGCTGTGAATTTTAGCAGTTAAAAAGGATTCATAATTTGGTTGATCTTCTAGGTTATGAGTTTGTTTTGAATTTCTGATGAAATGTTATTGGTGATCTTTGTGTCTTTCTTGTTTTTCATGGTTTACGGTTGATTCTGGCAGGTGCTAAAAAAGGACGAAAATATCAACCAGCTCACAAATGATTTGATAAAATGCATGAAGGAACTTGGCGTTGTGAAGGGGATACTACCAAAAGTGTTTCAGGAGAGGGATTTTATGTAGGAGGAAGTTAAGAGATACAGTGAGATGAACATGTTGTTGAATTATGAGATCAACATGTTGAAAAACAAGGTAGATACCCTTGACGAAGACATTCTTATGAAAGAGAGTCAAATCACAATCTTGAAAGACTGGATAGGCAAACCTTTCGACCTTCTTGCAAGTCCTGGTTCTCTGTTGGAGTGATGGATGCTAAATGGCCAAACTACAATTCATATTTTGTTCATTGACTATAGTGTTCATACTTCTCGTATACTTACTGGTTTTACTCTTATTCTTTCCCCCTTTGATACTTGTTATAGAAAGTTTGCTTCTTTCTTTTGCAACCTTTTTAAATCTCCAATTGTAAACATTTCTTTTACTTGCTGGTGATCAAGAAAATGAACTTCTTTTTCTTCATTTGGTTTTGTAAGTATTTGTTGTTTTATGTCTTATGAAGTATTTACTGAGGATTGGTGCTACCATTTTCTTCTCGTCTATGAGGTAGAGGTATGGTTTGCATATATTCTGCCCGAATATACATCGGGTATGTTATTGCTGTTGTATGGAGATTGTGTGTATAATAACAATCGTATATTTGATGTCGGGTCATCTACACTTTCATTCCTTGTAGGGGAAAGCTCATTAAGCTTACTGAGTTAACTTCTCGTTGATGTATTCTTTCACTATGGTTGAATTAAACCGCGCGATAGTATTTATATTTATTTTTGGTTCCTAAATATATTGAAAGAGTAAGGCGCCACACTAACTTGCATGTACCTTGATGGATTTCACGGGATATCTACCTTTCCAATAGTACATGTACCATTTGTTCAACAAAAATTGAATAGATATGAAGAATCACCAAGTGCTTTTTTGCATTTGTGGAGTTTCAAATCCGAACCTCAATTCACAAAATCTCTATTTCTTTTCCTTATTCACCTCAAGTAATTAAGAGCACGAAATCTAGGATCACAATGACTGCAATAATTTTTATGCGCTTTATGTAGAGCATGAAGATAAATGGAAAAAGAAGGATAGGTTTTATTCATAATGCAGCATGAGAGAATTCAGCATCAGTAGCTGCTATTGATACAACAACAACAACATATACCCAGTGTAATCGCACAAATGAGATCTAGGGACAGAGGTAGAGATATTGTTTTCGATAGACCCTCGACTATAGGTGCTGCTAATAGACGGGATATTATGTCAAATGTATACATATGTTAAGAACCCACATGATCAATTCTCCATTTAGGGAGAATATACACTAATGAACCAAAGTTTGGCAGCAATATTTGGTTGAATACAACAGCTATGGAATGGACATACCCGCTAACTCATACAGAACGATTCCAGAACTCAGCACCGAAGTAAGGCAGCAAATTTTAGGCAGTAGAGAAAGTAAATATTATTTCTAAAATAAACATCAATTAGCCCCATGGTAGAAAAGACACACCTACTTCATCCTATACTAAGTTACTAAGTCCTACAACGACAGGTGAAACGATGAAGACAGAAGACCATAATTCCTGTTGTACTATTTCCAAAAAAAAAACATTTGCATACAAGCAAGTTGGAAAACTAGGCGCATGACTTCTCTACAATGTACGCTATACTCTCTTCATTTTGGGATGTGGAAAATATTTGACCTTATTAACTAGATTCGTCTATGTTGATTCCAAAAAAAAAAGTTCTAGGCCTTTTGAGATTGCTTTATTCCATATAGTATTGGTCTCTCATACCTTTGTACACCTACAATCATCATGTTGCAGGTCCAGCGCATGTGCTACTAGCACCAAAAATCAAAATTAATAGCTTAAACATTATGTATACTCCAAATCGTCATACAAAATGGAGCCACCAGAGCTTTCATGTCTAATGAATTTTTCATTTTTCATAAAATGGAAAAAGTACCTAAACAACCAATCTCGATTAAGTAATACAACTCTAATGAATCTTATAAGATGGAGAAAATTACCTATACACAATCAATCTCCACTGAAATTAGTGTATCTCAAGTTCTCTGATGCATTGGTTAACCTCTCAATGCCTCCTGAAAGTCATATTGGTTATCCAAAGAGAACAAACAAAAAGTACAGAAGTTTTTATCTTGGTAATATCCACCTACCATTGGAATCAAGCAAGCTACCAGTATCTGTTGCGAAAAAGGGAGTCCTGGAGTAGCTCTCTAATATATCTGAACATGGTCAAAATGAATATCAATTACGCCTGATTAGCATCATACCAGCTCATTTTAATACCAAAAACTTTAAAAGTAGAAAAGCACAGAATCCAGAGATGCCATGAAATTACAGAGAAATTGGGAAGAGGAAGACACGTACCAGAACTATTAGTGAAATCAGCAGTCAAGTCTGAGAAACCAAGATTTTGAGGCATCTCCCCAAGAAATCCAAATAAAGTAGTGTCAGCATCCAGAAGAGGTTCATTAAGAGGTTGTGTTAGACTCCACACTACTAAATGACGAAACAGATGCATCACCCATTGCAGAACGTGACTCCAAGTAACTGTCGTGAGGACCAAAGGCAAACGGAGAATTCCCACCATAGACAGGTTCTTTCTTAATAATCCTCCCATCTATTGTTTGTCTCAACCCCATGTTAGAGGGCTAGCCTAAAAACATATTAGGAGGAACATCAATTTTTCTTCTTTGAGAAGGAATATCAACTGTTGTTTGTATGCAAGAGAGAACAGATGAGCTATTGTTACTGAATGCATTGGGTCTATCAGCACGTACAGGTTCATGCATTATGCCATTAGGTTTTGCAGCAGTTCCAACATTTTCAGCAACACCACAAGTTGAATTTTGATGCACTGCAGTAAGGAAAGAAAACTTAAACATTAACTTGAGACAACAACACAAGCTTCTCAAATGCAGGTTCTAGCAAGAACAAAGATAACAAGCAAATAGAAGGCAATGAAGATAAGGATAAGTCTAGACGAGCTTAGGGACAGGATCCAAACTGAACACAGTGCTCGTCATTCTTATTGCAGATAAGATCAGACAACTTATTATTTTGACGTTAAGAGTTTCTTGTAGAGGGTGCTGAATCCATTTTGCAACTTTGGAGGCCTTGTAAAGAACAGAGAGGCTCATTTTTGTAAAGAAAATATTGGCCACACAGTATATATGCTATCATTTTCAAAAAAATATGGTGCTTGCTGGTTTTACCAATATCATGTATGCTTGTACCTTCCAATGCAACCTCCTGGTGAAAAAACTAACCACCAATAGGCATCTTTCAGCATAGAAGATTCTAAGACTGTCTTACAAGGAATTAGGTAAGTGCAAGTTCTTGAAGGGAAATTGTTTGCATCATTAAAGATCAGAAAGCTAGGTATACAGGAGATTAGACATGTTAAAGAAAAAATGACAAGTTTAATATCAGGAAAGACATCAAAAACTCTCATTGACATATAAATGATGGATCCCAAATAACTTCAGAAGTTACAAACAAAAGGAAAATGGTACAGAAACCAATTCCACCTTCATAATAACTATGTCTACTTGATGTAAGCATAAACATTATCAGGAAAGACATCAAAGACTCTCATTAACATATAAATAATGGATCCCAAATAACTTCAGAAGTTACACGCAAAAGGAAAATGGTACAAAAACCAATTCCACCTTCATAATAACTGTGTATGCTTGATGTAAGCATAAACATAAAGAACATACTGACATACCAAAAAATTATCAAAATGTTCTACAATGTAGTGCATAGTTTTTTTCGTTTTTTGAAATTGAACGCAGTGCATAGTTTAAAAATATGCAAACAACATTTAATGTGGCAGGTGAAGATTCAGGTACTGGAAGGAAAATTTAAAACATGGTGGAGGCAAATGAAAGAGGGTATCTAAAAGAATGATCAAGGGACAGGGTGGAACTCCCTCATAGCAAGTCAAATGAAGTTTAAAACTATATAAAGAAGATGAAACTAGAGGCTTTTGTATGTGTCTCACATACTTGGCATAAACCATGTGTGAATGAGCACAACAGAATCAAATGTACTGAGACAAAGCAGGCATTTAATTGCAGATCAAATGGAAGAGTCTGCCAACCGACCAGATTTAAGAGCAGCTCTGGTCCATGCACCATTTTGAGGTAAAGTTATATGGTTAAAAATTTGGACGTTACTTAATATATGCACAAACTGAACATGAACTGCCCAGTTAGACAAGTGCTTTTTGTAGCTACCCAGTGACAACCTTAGTGAAAGAATACATCAATGAGAAGTTAACTCAGTAAGCTTAATGAGCTTTCCCCTGCAAGGAATGAAAGTGTGGATGACCCGACATCAAATATACAATTGTTATTATACACAAAATCTCCATACAACAGCAACAACATACCCGATGTATATTCGGGCAGAATATATGCAAACCATACCTCTAACTCATAGACGAGAAGAAAATGGTAGCACTAATCCTCACTAAATACTTCATAAGACAAAAAACAGCCAATACTTACAAAACCAAATGAAGCAAAAGAAGTTCATTGTCTTGATCACCAGCAAGTAAAAGAAATGTTTACAATTGGAGATTCAAAAAGCTTGCAAAAGAAAGAAGCAAACTTTCTATTTAACAAGTATCAAAGGGAGGAAAGAATAAGAGTAAAACCAGTAAGTATACGAGAAGTATGAACACTATAGTCAATGAACAAAATATGAATTGTAGTTTGTCCATTTAGCATCCATCACTCCAACAGAGAATCGGGACTTGCAAGAAGGTCGAAAGGTTTGCCTATCAAGTCTTTCAAGATTGTGATTTGACCCTCTTTTATAAGAAAGTCTTTGTCGAGGGTATCTACCTTCCTTTTCAACATGTTGATCTCATAATTCAACAACATGTTCATCTCACAGTAGCTCTTAACTTCCTCCCACATGAAATCCCTCTCCTAAAACACTTTTGGTAGTATCGCCTTCACAACGCCAAGTTCCTTCATGCATTCTTGCAAATCATTAGTGAGCTGGTTGATATTTTCATCCTTTTTTAGCACCTGCCAGAATCAACCGTAAACCATGAAAAACAAGAAAGACACAAAGATCACCAATAACATTTCATCAGAAATTCAAAACAAACTCATAGCCTAGAAGTTCAACCAAATCATGAATCCTTTTTAACTGTTAAAATTCACAGTAGATAACTCGTGAGCTTGTCCAAGAATTAAGTCAGATGAACGAGCAAACTTACCAAAACCCCTTCGGGTAACTTTACCACATCAGAGCACAATCAGATCAATGGATTTGAGGATATCACAAAGTTTATCATGTTCTTGGTTGGTTCAAGTGATTACACATTAAGGCGATCAGACATTTCACAGAAGACTACCATATGCCAGCAACTCATGTATACATGTTCATAAAGAAAACCATGAACTTCAGATGGAACAAAGATGAACCTAAAATTAAACAGAAGTAGAAAGCTAATGCAGAGAGAGTAACATACGAACAGGCTATCATATATGAAGATGAGGTATCCAAATTTGAAAAATAAAAACTATTCCGTTGCAACGAGATCTTAACATTGCCTGCTTACCTGAAGCTCGAGATATTTCAACTTGGGTATGGCATAAGAAAGAGCGTCCAGCGCATTTTGCACTTCACATTTGAGAATGTCGTTACCTCTAACTGTTGCGGCTAGATCATCCTGAAGTTGCTTTATGTCCATCTCCTCAGAATAGAGCTTCTCCCTTAGCACAGTTGTCAGCAAAGTCTCCGATTTAAGCTCTTTAACCTTTTCCTGGTAGTTTTCTCGGACATAATCTCTATTGTCTTGAGCTACTCGATATTCCGCTTGTAACTGAGTGAGCTGCTGCCTTAGATTTTGATTCTCCTCTGACACTTGCTTTATTCTCTTTGACAAATCTTCAAGGTGTTTCTCCGAAAATGACATCTTGATTCTATTATCTACTTTCTTCTCATTAAATGAAGAGACTTCCCTTTGTAGAGAGACATTCTGCTCTGCAAGCTCCCTCGCCCTTTCACGGAGTCTATGTTGTTCAATTTGGTATTTCTCAAGTTTTAGAGACCAATCACTAGATCTTCTATCCAACTCCTTTTCCAGTACTGATTGTAACTCATTCTTTTCTATCTCCAATCTTCGTGTCCGTGAATCTAGTTTTGCCTGTAATATGTTGTATTCTTCCTTAGCAGAAGCCCTT
Source organism: Capsicum pubescens (assembly GCA_030864215.1). Classification (NCBI taxonomy): domain Eukaryota; kingdom Viridiplantae; phylum Streptophyta; class Magnoliopsida; order Solanales; family Solanaceae; genus Capsicum; species Capsicum pubescens. Next base: position 306,219,054 of record CM061542.1, read on the forward strand.
TCAGCAACTTGATTCTGTAGTATGCTTGAAACTTCAGAAGCCATTTGTACCTTCTCCTTTGTCAATCTTCTAATAGTCCAAATCAACACTGGAACGCTAAGGTCTCTGCCGTGAAGAAACATTTGTCATTACTTTGGACAAGAAAATGCAAATTAAAACATCAGTTTAAGTGTGAAAAAGGAAGCTACAACAAAATGATATGCATACCGGCTTGAATCACGACCAGATTTCTTAGGATGAACTTTCTTACTGTGACCATAAGGAGATTTGCTCAGATCCGTGAAATTCTTTTTTCCTGACCCACTGTCATAGAAGGATCCAGATGACAATGAAACACTCCTCCAAGAAGAAACTTACTTGGACTTTAATGGTGGTGAAGGGGTCTTGTTTGCATCATTAGTTGATGATCGAAAAAAGAAGAAGTTGTTCTTCATCATCTCTATGTATGGAGACTGTACATGAATCAAACTAGTGTCCATGAGATTTCAAAGGACAAAGCTAAACACTCATAAACAGCCACTCACAAATCATTATCCATTCATGAAAATACTGCAAGCTAACTAAATACCTATGAGACAAAGCAAAACATCTCTCTTTCTACATGCTTCTTCTTCAACAACAACATACGTAACCCCTACCTTGGCAAGTAGAAAAAAAAATTCCCATAAATCCTCGGAAAGGAAAGCAAAAACACGAGGATATTAACAACAGTAGCAAGTAAGAAAACAAAGGTATACGATACAACAAGTAGAAAAGAAAAATATATACTAATACTACTACCAGAAGAGACATGACGCGAAACTATTTACTACTAGTCTTCTACTGAAAATTAATAAAATACCCCACAAACAAATAGCACAAGAACAATTCAAAGAACTTATCAAATCCTTCTGATAAAACAAATAATCATGGTAAATAATAAAAAAAATGAGAAATTACTGAATCAAAGAGTTGAAAGAGTAAGAGCCGACAAAAGGTTGTCAGAATCTGTAGGATTCTTGTCATTTTTTCTTGAAATGTAAAAACAACAAAAGACTAGAATGGAGAAAACTTTTTTTCTGTGTCTTTCATTCATCATCGTACAATGAATATATACAACTAACAAGGATCTGTAAATTGCAAGTAAATATTTACAAGGATCTGTATATGGCAAGTGAATATTTACAAGGATCCAGAAATATGGCAACTGAATATTTACATACTCATAATGAAAAACTTGAGAAATGCCCATGAGAGAAAGAGAGAGAGAAGAAAAGTGTAACAAATATTTTGTGTTATTCAATGGCTATAAATAGCCATATGAGGTCAAATTTTCCATAAAATAGAAATAAAATGTAAACTATAAATTAACTTTTTCAAATTAGCACACAAATTAACTTAAATTACGAAATTTAAGATATTTATTTTTTCAAAATTTAACTTTTCCATATAAACATCACTGAATTGATATAAACAATATTTTGAAACGTGATAAATTAATTAAATAACCCAAAAATATTGTAATATTGTATTTCTTTTATCTCTAGATCTTTTTTTAATACATAAGAAATGCTAAAGTCATACAATAATCTCCTTTCTTTTTATAGTCTAAACTTACCATTTAAAAATCGTTTCATTTGAATTAATAAAATCATAGTAGATTGTACAAAATCAGTTAATAAATGATATATATTTCCATTAAATAAATAAAGTACGATATAATTGCAATAAGACTACACAATCAACTAATTAATTTCACTTAATTAGATTAAATTTTATGATCATAATATATAGACTAAAGTTCCTTAAATTTAATGTTGTAAATTTCAAAATATATTTATGGCTAAAGTAGTAGTCAATGTTCGTTGTTTTTTTTAATCAATATATGTATATCAATTACGGAACTTTGCATATATTCTTTATCAAAATAATTATCAATATTAACTGATTTTTACCGCAATTTAATCTAATTAGTTTGATAACAATACAATTATTATTAATATTATATATTTGTTAACCATAAATTTGTCCTAATTTTATAACTTGATTATATTTAATTAATCTACAATTACATAAAGGACTCAAATATGGAAACAATTGATATTAATTACCTTTATAATTTCAAAAATTTAATCCCATGAATTTCTCATATTCTTATAGTTTGATTATATCAAATTGATATTAATTACCTTTATAATTTTGGGAAGAATTTTTAAAAGGTAACGATTATTTTTTTTCTTAATTGCTGATTTATTTCTCAAAAAATTCTTATAAATTTATAATTTGATTATAGTTAATTGATTGTTTAATTATCTTTATAATTTGCTAAAAACTCAAATAAGGTAACAATTATTTTTTTCTCAATTACAAATTTTCTTAAATTCAATCTTTTATTGTTTTACTAAAATAGTTCAAATTTAATTGTTTTGAGGCATGACATCTTTTTGTCTATAAATCTTTTTTAATACATAAGAAATGCTAAAGTCATACAATAATCTCCTTTATTTTAATAATCCAAACTTACCATTTAAAAATCATTTCATTTGAATTAATAAGATCATAGTAGATTGCACAAAATCAATCAATTAATTATATGTATTTTTATTAAATAAATGATGTACGAAATTTTTGTAATAAAACTATACAACTAATTAATTAATTTCAATTAATTAGAATCAATTCTATGATCATAATATATAGAGTCAAGTTCTTTAAATTTAATGTTGTAAATTTTAAAATATATTTATGGCTAAAGTAGAAGTTAGTGTTCGTTGTTTTTGTAACCAATATATGTATATCAATTACGAAACTTTGCATATATTTTTTATTAAAATAATTGTCAATATTAACTGATTTCTAACTCAATTTAATCTAATTAATTTGGTAGTAATAAAATTATTATTAATATTATATATTTATTTACCATAAATCTGTCCTAATTTTATAGCTTGATTGTAGTTAATTAATCTACAATTACATAAAGGGCTCAAATATGAAAACAATTGATATTAATTACCTTTATAATTTCGGCAATTCAATCCCATGAATTTCTCATGTTTTTTATAGATTGATTATATTAAATTGATATCAATTACCTTTTTAATTTTGGGAAGAATTTAAAAAAGGTAACGATTATTTTTTTTTCCTAATTACTGATTTATTTCTCAAAAAATTCTTATAAACTCATAATTTGATTATAGTCAATTGATTATTTAATTATCTTTATAATTTGCTAAAAGCTCAAATAAGGTAACAATTATTTTTTTCTAAATTACGGATTTTCTTATATTCAATCTTTTATTGTTTTACTAAAATAGTTCAAATTTAATTGTTTTGAGGGATGACAACTTTTTGTCTCTAAATCTTTTTTAATACATAAGAAATGCTAAAGGCATACAATAATCTCCTTTGTTTTTATAATCCAAACTTACCATTTACAAATTATTTCATTTGAATTAATAAGATCATAGTAGCTTGCACAAAATCAATTAATTAATTATGTGTATTTTTATATAAAAAAATGATGTACGACATAATTGTAATAAAATTACACAATCAACTAATTAATTTCAATTAATTAGAATCAATTTTATGATCATAATATATAGACTCAAGTTCCTTAAATTTATTGTTGTAAATTTTAAAATATATGTATGGCTAAAGTAGTAGTCAGTGTTCGTTGTTTTTTTACCAATATATGTATATCAATTACGAAACTTTGCATATATTTTTTATTAAAATAATTGTCAATATTAACTGATTTGTATCTCAATTTGATCTAATTAATTTTATAACAATAAAATTATTATGAATATTATGTATTTATTTACCATAAATCTATCCTAATTTTATAGTTTGATTATATTTAATTAATCTACAATTACATAAAGGACTCAAATATGGAAACAATTGATATTAATTACTTTTATAATTTCAAAAATTTAATCCCATGAATTTCACATATTCTTATAGTTTGGTTATATCAAATTTATATTAATTACCTTTATAATTTTGGGAAGAATTTTAAAAAGGTAACGATTATTTCTTTTCCTAATTACTAATTTATTTCTCAAAAATTTCTTATCAATTTACAATTTGATTATTTAATTATCTTTACAACTTGCTAAAAACTCAAATAAGGTGACAATTATTTATTTTCTTAATTACGGATTTTCTTATATTCAATCTTTCATTGTTTCACTAAAATAGTTCAAATTTAATTGTTTTGAGGGATGACATTTTTTTGTCTATAAGTTTTTTTTAATACATAAAAAATGCTAAAGTCATACAATAATCACTTTTATTTTTATAATCCAAACTTATCATTTAAAAATCATTTCATTTAAATTAATAAAATCATAGTAGATTTCACAAAATCAATCAATTAATTATATGTATTTTTATTAAATAAATGATGTACAAAATTGTTGTAATAAAACTATACAATCAACTAATTAAATTCAATTAATTAGAATCAATTTTATGATCATAATATATAGACTCAAGTTCCTTAAATTTAATGTTGTATGTAAATTTTAAAATATATTTATAGCTAAAGTAGTAGTCAACGTTTGTTGTTTTTTTTACCAATATATGCATAGCAATTACGAATCTTTCCATATATTTTTTTATTAAAGTAATTGTCAATATTAACTAATTTCTAGTTCAATTTAATCTAATTAATTTGATAGCTATAAAATTATTATTAATATTATATATTTATTTACCATAACTCTGTCCTAATTTTGTAGCTTGATTATATTTAATTAATCTACACTTGTATAAAGGGCTCAAATACGAAAATAATTGATATTAATTACCTTTATAATTTTGGAAATTCAATCCCATTAATTTCTCATGTTTTTATAGATTGATTACATTAAATTGATATCAATTATCTTTTTAATTTTGGAAAGAATTTTAAAAAGGTAACAATTATTTATTTTCCTAATTACTAATTTATTTTTCAAATATTTCTTATAAATTTATAATTTAATTATATCAATTGATTATTATTATCTTTATAATTTGCTAAAAAGTCAAATAAGGTAACAATTATTTTTTTCCTAATTACGGATTTTCTTATATTCATTCATTTATTTGTTTACAAAAATAGGTCAAACTTAATTATTTTGAGGGATGACACCTTTTTTTAATATTTTTTATTCAGATTGATTACAATATTTTCTATATAAATTGATCAGTTACTATTTATTAATTGGTTATTCTCTTAAATAATTTTTTCTTGTAATATTTCTTTTACTGAATTGTAATGAAATCATTCATATTTATTTTCTTATAATACTATTATTAAAAATATATGAAATGTAATTTATTAAATATGAAATATGAAATAATATTAAATATTTAAATAATCAACAAAATAGCTTTTTGTTATGAAATGATGGTTTTTTGTCGTAAAAATTCACATAGGTAGTTCTCAATATAACACTTGTCTTAGTTTTAGGCTAGACTATCCTCCTATATTATATAGATAGATAATTTCAACAAAATAAATTAGATTATTTTCTTATAAAAAAAATAATATAAAATAGGTATATTAATAATATTTGCATTAATTATGCTTCTATTTTCTTACGCAGTATTTGATTCTACGTATTAAAAATAACATTGAATCAATGGTGAAAGTGGAGGGACTTCTTTCTTTATTGGGGTTTTCCTTTTTGGGAAAGCTGACACTTTCTTGACTACCAACCACCCAACACAAAGCTGACACTTCTTGGTAGATTGGCTATTTTTTCATACGGTACTAATTTATATACATTTTCTTTGATATTTGTTATATTGTTAGTTTTATTTTGTGTATCGTATTAGTTTATATGCATTTATCTTTTATGTTTGGTATATTATTATGATCCTAAGCTGGGAGTCTATCGGAAACATCCTCTCTACTTCACCTGAGCAGTGATATGATCTGCATACACTAACCTCCCCAGACCCCACTATGTGGAAATACACTGGGTGTTGTTGTTGTTGTTGTTGTTTCTTATACAGTATTTGATTCAGTGTATTAAAAATAACACGAATTACATAATTTTTTATTTTTTTTACATAATACCCCCACTTTAAGCATGTTAATGCATGCATTAGATCCATTGCATTACTAATGTCATAAATTTTGAGGTATTAGTAATACACACCTCAATACAAAATAGAGTATATAACTAATTTTTGCATTAGTTATACATAAGATAAAAAGAAATATATCAAACAAGGGACTACTAATACACATTAAATTAATGCATGCATTAATTTTTACGTAATACATTCCATGCTTTATCACAGATTTGATTATTATTCCTTGTCTTGAGCCGGGAGTCTATCGGAAACAACCTTTCTACTTCCCCGGAGGTAGAGATATGGACTACGTACATCTTACCCTCTCCAGACCCCACTATGTGGAAATACACTGAATTTATTGTTGTTGTTGTTATTAATTTTTTAATACACTCTATCAAACGACCCCATGCTTCTCATTTAATTATACCTTTAGCTCCTCTTTAATTATGATAATTGCTCTCTGACTCCACCTTGCTTTTTTAAAATATAAATAAATAGCAATGAATTTAATTTTGTTCATTACTCTACTAATTGTACTAATGTTAGATGAATTCATCAACTTAAAATTAGAGTACATTCACTCATGCTACATGTTATAGCTATAGTTCAAAAAAGGAAGAGAATTATACGTTTGACATAATACATAAATGTGTTTTCAACTTGACATCATCAGGAAATATTTATATATTTTAATTTTAAGTGTTGCACAAATAAATACTTAGACTATCATATAAAGTTAAAATAAATAAATATATATATATATATATATATGTGTGAGTCTTGTATCGCAATTTGTCATGCAAAACGTGTGCATCTCATACAATTTGTCAAGTAATTAAAGCGTTTGTGTCTAGGGGAGTGCATCGGTCGGTTCGGTTGGGTTTTACATATTATTGTTCGATTTATCGGTTTTCGGTTTTTAAATATGCTAAACCAATAACCAAACCAATAAAATAATTTTTTTCGGTTTTTAGTCCTTAACGATTCGGTTTTCGGTTTAACCGATAAGAAAATACTCATAAAATAGAAATAGTAGTAACTAACATGTAAAAAATAAATCTTAGTTGCAACAAAAATTCTACATGAAGTGTTTAAATTTACAAAAATCTTCAAGTTTGAACTAAATGTTGTTAGGAGAAATTAAGAGTTTGTATAATTGAAATAATAGGTTTGTTAATTTGTAGAAATAAAAGATAAATATATAATAAGTCATATACATATTCTTATTGGGTTATCGGTTTACCCAATAACCCAATAAGGAAAAATCGAACCGAACCAATAACCCAATAATTTTTTTTATAAAATCATTAACCTAATAACAATAAACCAATAATATTTTTATCGGTTCGATTTATCCTGTTATCTACTCTGTTGAATTTTATAATCATTTACACACAAATGGCTGGGGGACAAAGTATATTGTATGCTGTCAATGTGAATATGAATTTTAGCATATAGTATATGATAAATCGATCGGCACGCTTGTCTTTGAAACTCCTCATATTTTTTCTCTTTCTTAATTTTGTGGTTGAATTTTCAAAAAGCCTTGGTGGTTTATTCCTTTCCTTCGAGAAACTTTTGTATTTAGTAGTAATATTATTTCATAAATTGAGACCACAAGACTATTCAATTTTTTCTGGGGCCCACATATGTGCCCATTTTTTCCTTTTCAGATTGACCTACAGTGGAAATTGGGTAGTGTGTAGTGGACACACAAGTCATAACGGACATTGGCGTGACTTTTAAATTTTAGCCTAAATAGGTCTTATCGAACAACGAGATAAAAGGAAAAGAAGTAAACCTCAGGAGGAGCCTTAGGTTGGATATAGTAGGTACGAGGAGGTGAAGATGTAGGCCAAAAAATGAGGAGAGATTATTGGACATGACCTTAGATAGACTAATGTGGAGGGCATGTATTAGAGCAAAAGATTAGTCAAGTAGGGAGCGTTGTCTTGCTTTGAGGGTTTAGGTGTTTGTGTTCGTCGCGAACCAGCCATAGTAGGGCATGTATTAGACCTCACTTGTGGGATTTCACCGGGCAAAAAAAAAAAAGCTACAAGAACATCTGCTTATAAAATAGCTTAAATCAAAGACTGAAGACAGAATTGACTTCTAACTCGTTGCCAAATCATCAACTACTTTGTTTCTGTTTGTTTATTTTTCTTTAGGGAGCTGAGAGGAGGGGAAATCGCGCTACATTATGTCCACAATGAAAGGCGCATCTGAGAAATTATTTAGAAGAAAAAGCTACTGAACTTCTCCATCCTCACCAAATTGCCAGTGATCCTCATAGTCACCATCCCTATGAGAATCACTCCGACGATCTCGCTTTTGTTTCTTATGCTGGCCCTCCGGTTTACCTTCCGAACTCCAGACATCATGCCAGTCTATCTATTACATCAAAGCTCTATACATTAGAAAAATTCAGAGTTGCCAACGGAAACAATGTGTCTGGCCTTGAGATGTTTTCAATGGTGGTGATGAGAGACCTGTTTTAGCTTCGTATGATCACTGTCATGTCTGTAAGAACTTCTTGAATGATCTTTCTCATTTTCAGCGTCGTTGTCAAAGGAACTCATATGCCGCTTGCGGTGTTTCTTATCTCTGTCACTTTCTGACCTTTTGATCTCCTCGAAACTGTAAGTATCAGCCTTGTCGATGCCTGTACCATCTTTCTCGATTCTTCTCTCTTTCCTGCTTTTATCCCCTCTGCCTTTATCCCTTCTATTTTTTTCCTTCTTCTTTTCTCTTTCCTTCTCTTTTCTTGCCTGCAGACAGATTGAAACATTAAATTCAGAGCCAGTGAACTTTACTGAATACAAAGTTTTTTGGTTTTTCTTTTTAGATACTAGTTAAGAACAATGGCTTCCCACACTCGCCAACAAATGCCTCGTTCAGGTACGACGGGAATTTGGAACTTCCAAAAGATTCAAGAAAGGAGCAGAGCGTGGCAAACAACGCCAAATCCAAAGGTCTTAACCATCATATTAAACTAATATAAGTTATATATTCATTGTTGAAACCTCATATTTACCAATATTGTCACACAACAGCAAGCCCGAAATCTTACATATTTTAACATTATCTCCTCACACCATCAGCTATATTAATTCTTTTTAATAACTGTAGTATGCCCAAACATCTTTGAAAACATTGTATTTGTAAATCAAAATTGCCTCACACTCAATCCAACTAAGGGAACATGAAAGGTTCATTATTTTATACTCATACAGGTTGTGAAAAGAGAAATTACGAGAGAAAACTTTGTGCCTGTTTGGAAGGCCAACTTGTAATTGGATTTGGGCGTACTACACAGTTTGACATGTTAGTTCAGCATGAAATTCACATGCCCAGCCAGTCTTAGAACGCAGTCCCACAAACGTAGTTTCAGCCACAATAAGTTTGCCTTGAAAAAGAGTTCCATAAAATCTTATGGTTCAAAAAGGGTGAGTCTAGGCTTTAAGAAAAAAAAATAGAAGACAACCCATATCAACCACAATCACATCCACACATCTACTACCCCCACCCGAAAGTAGCAGAAGAATAAGGGTTTGTATTCAAGTACCTTACCCTCTTGACGCTTCCGCTCCTTCTCTTTTAGTTCATTAACAAATTTGTCAAATATTTCAAGCAGCAAGCCCTCATCACTCATTATTCTGTAAAATAATAACAGCAAAGAAATTCACATTCAATGTTACGACATAATGAGAATCATGAGATTATGAATACAACAACAACAATAACAAACCAAGTATATTCCCACCTAGTGGGGTCTGGGGAGGGTACCACTACCTCTAAAGAAGTAGAGGGGCTGTTTCCGATAGACCCCCGGCTCAAGACACAGGACAATATACAAAAACATCCAGAGCATGATACATGATAAAACTAACCTAGATACAACATCCACACAAATAATGTACATTACCAAACAAAAGACACCAAAACCCTCCTAACTACGGACTACGATTCATCCACCCACCTTATCCCTCTATCCTAGTATTTTTCCTCCAAACCTTCCTATCCAGGGTCATGTCCTCAGTGAGCTGTAACTGCTCCATGTCACATCTAATCACTTCTCTCCCGTATTTCTTCGGTCTACCCCTACCCCACTTGAAACCATCTAACGCTAGTCTCTCACACCTACGAACTGGGGCATCCGTGCCCCTCCTCATCACATGACCAAACCATCTCAACCTCACTTCCCGCATTTTTTCCTCCACAGATACCACTCCCACCTTCTCCCGAATAATCTCATTCCTAACCCTGTCATCCCTTGTAAGACCACACATCCAACGCAACATCCTCATTTCCGCCACCTTCAACTTTTGGATATGGGAATTCTTAACTGGCCAACACTCTGCTCCATCCAACATAGCCGGCCGGACATTTCATTTATAGCCAAAGAGGCTAGAAAAATTGAAACTAGAGATTTAGCAGCATACTTCAGAAGCTTGAAACAATCACAAATGTCAGAAATTAAAAAACTAAAACAATCACAAATGTCAGAAATTTAAAAACTAACTGCTAGAGCTATTAAACGCTCAGTGTTGGAACAACTAATAATTGACATCAACCAATTTCTTGAGGGATAAGTTCAACATTAAAAGTCACTTAGCAAAATGGTAATTCATGCTAATACTATAAAGAAATAGCCTACCTAAATGTTGAGGAATATAAAACAACAAATCATTCAACACAGCTATTATTCTAAGGTACACTCAAGAACTATGTGAATTACTGAGTTTAGAATATTGAAGGAGTTGGTCCTTGAAAATAATATCAATTACCACTCTCCAATGGTCCTTGCAGTCGTGTTACTAATTCTAGATCAATAAAAGCAAAAGAAGCTACTTGCCTATCTCCGAAGAGGGATTTGCAGTCCTCCCATTTCGATGATGCAGTAATTTCCTGCAACCACAACAAAAAATAGATTATGGTTTAAAGGAAATATCATGGGATCCCATCCATTGCAATGTGAGAGATTGTAAATTGTTTAATATACCTTTGATGCATGAAGAAATTCATAGAACTCATCTGCTAGACGTTTACGCTTTTTAGCTTCTTTTTCTTCTTTCTCCCTGGCCCTTTCCAGTAACTCCTCAAAGACAAACTATGCAGATGAAATATGCACATTCAATACTCAATGACCCGGCAAGCCCAAACGCGTAGAACATATAGTTTAGAAAGGAAGCGTGGAATAAGATTCAGTATAATCCATGTATGTCCTCTTATTTCTTCGTTTGGAAGGCACGAGGCATATAATGTAAAAGTATTATTACCATCTTTTGGAGTAATTCCTCACATTATAATCTTTGATAAAATGCTTTACAAAAGTTCTGAGATTATTGAAAGTACACTAAAAGCCTTAGAGACCCAACCAACTGTCTAAGCATAATTCTTCGACAAGATGCCCCTGGCCTAAGTTGCTCGGACTCTCCAAAAATGTTGCCGCACCCGTGTCGGATCCTTTAGAAATACACTATTTTTGGAGGATCCGACACGCACCCGTAGACATTTTTGAAGAGTCCGAGCAACTTAGCCCCTGGCCTTAGAGACCCAACCAACTGTCTAAGCATAATTCTTCGACAAGACACCCCTTGCAATTCCCTCTTCCCACATACATAGATTATACGCCATGACCATAAATAACTTCCAAAATCCAAATGATATATCAAGAATATCCTCATTACAAAAAAAGGAAATGATCGTTGATATCATCCAGTGTCACGACCCGAACCGGGGCCCTGGCCGTGACAAGTATTCCGAACCATCAAGGCCCGAAACACCCCTTATCTATCTGGTAATCATGCGCATGACTTATATGAAAAAGAAATGCGGAAGATACACTATATAACAGAAACATGGTCAAGAATCATATGAAAACAATAATGGCGAATAATGTCCCACAATCTCAATCAACATCTCTATAACGTCTGCGAAATCTCTACTACATGACTAAAACAAATATCTATCTGAAAACTGGGACAAGGCCCCCAGTAGACCCAAAAACTAATAAATGATAAATGAAACTGGCAGATATCAGGCCTTCCAAAATATAGAAGGCTCACCAAGTGACTCTGCGAATCTGTCTGAGGAAATCTACTGATTTTCTGGACCGCTAGACTGTGCCTCCGAACCTGGGAGGGAAGGGGATCAATACAAAAGTACTGGTATGTAGAGATATCAAAACAAAACATAATATTTTTACAAAATATAGTTGAGAGCCATTATAAAGTAGTTTCATATCAAATCATTTGAAAACACATGGGCATAATGTAATTGTTTTCAACAACAATGCAATGCAGCTGAGCTAGGTGGAATACCCTACGTAATTTACACCAACTGTCAAACCCCGGTTGCCACCGAGATTAGAGTATACATGAGGGGAAGACACACAAGATCACACAGCAGGGTGTCTCGACCCAGTGGTAGTGCCCTAGATCACTTAGCCTGGGCTCCTACCTATAGTCCCAATTTGGGAATGACATAAAGTCAAGTACACAGGTTCACTTAGCCTGGTACCAAATTCTCGTGTCGGTAAACACGGTTTCCATCAATGACCCCTTACACTCAAACACCTTCTTCGGGCATCCACCTATCTCATGTAAAATCAATGCATTCAAATTTCATCTGATTCAATCACATGTCATATTCTGTGGTACAAATGGACAAAATGTGATCGAAACTTGACCAGACAAACTACTTTTAGGTCTCATTTGTTTGTACTTATTGGATTTATAAACCTGTTCAGACCTCAAACCATTAAGTGCATTTGTTTTTATTAGGATTTTAGCTCTTAATAGGTCTGAGTAGGTCTTAATCATTCAGATGTGGAAACAAGTCTAAATATCATTTAGAGATATTCTTGTGTAGGATAAATTCACCACCACTCTATCTACAATCACCTATCACCACCACCACCCACCTCCACCATCACAACCAACATCACTACCAACTACACTGCCAGCCACTACCACACCTACCACTTTCATTATTCTAATTATATCCACCGCCAACGCCGCCAACACCGCCACCACCAACTGCTACCGGTCGATCTCTACTACCAACCAACTCATCTATCACAACTAGCACTACCTCTAACAACCACTAACACGTATCAACTTCCACACATTCTTCGGGCACCATCACCACCACTGTCGCCGGCGTCACCACCTCTACCACCACCATCCGCTACACTCGCTACAGTATCTGTACTAACAACCATTCCACCATCACAGCTAATAGCGTCTCCAACGACCACCAACACATCGTCAACCATTATGCATACATTTTTCCGTCACCACGATCAACACCACCAACTACTAACATTAACCAACTTCACATCACAACCACCACCATCACTACCAATCACCAATATCATGACAGTTACTACAATGCCAACTATCTCTACTATCACAACTATCATCACCAACATCGTTAATCACAAACATCAATTAATTTATTACAACCACCACCACCATTACAAACCATCTCCACTATCACTAACAAACATAAATGTGTCACGACCCGAACCGGGGCCCTGGCCATGACGAGTATCCCGAACCATGAAGGCCCGAAACACCCCTATCTGTCTGGTAATCATGCACAATTCATATGATCAAAGTAATGCGGAAGAAACACAATAATATGGAAACATGGTCATAAATATGAAAAAGAACAATAACGGGGAAATAAAGTTCCCACAACATGAATCAACCTCTAAACAACCGTCTGCGAAAATCTCTAACAAATAACTGAGTCAAGTAACTATATATAAACTGGGACAAGGCCCCCAGTAGACCCCAAAACTTAAGATAAGATAAAGGACTGCAGGACATAAGGCCTTCCGAAATATAGAAGGCTTACCACTTGTCTCTGCAACTCTATCTGAAAGATCTACTGATTCTCTTGACCCCTAGACTGAGCCTCCGAACCTGAGAGTTGGGAGGGGAGGGGGTCAGCACAAAAGTACTGGCACGCAGAGATATCAAAACAAAACATAATATTTTTACAAAATATAGTTGAGAGCCATTATAAAGAAATTTCATATCAAATCATTTGAAAACACATGGGCATAATGCAATAGTTTCTCAACAACAATGAAATACAACTGAGCTAGGTGGAATACCCTACATAATTTACACCAACTGTCAAACCTCGGTTGCCGCCGAGATTAGAGTATAAGTGAGGGAGAGACACACAAGACCACGAAGCATGGTGTCTCGACCCAATGGTAGTGCCCAAGATCACTTAGTCCGGGCTCCTACCTATAGTCCCAATTTGGGAATGACATAAAGTCAAGTACACAAGATCACTTAGCCTAGTACCAAATTCCCGTGTCGGCAAACACGGTTTCCAGCGATGAGCCCTTACACTCAAACGCCTTCTTCGGACATCCACATATCTCATGTAAAATCAATGCATTCAAACTTCTTTTAATTCAATCACGTATCATATTTTGTAGGGTATCGTCATACCCGACTTGCAAGTCATCAATATCACATCCACATATGCATAATCATGTAAAAACCAAGGTGCTTCATCATTTACATGTGGTGAACAATAATTATTTCAAATTCATGCTCTCTTTTGTTGGTCACAATATGATATGGGGTATCAAGACATTATCATGGGAATTTGAAAGCAATTTATCATTCATATTTATCAAACTTCCATGGAAAATCTCAAATCACATATGCATGGTTTCAACCATTGAAGTATATAGGCAAACAATTCCCATGACATAAAGAAAAATGACTTAGAAATCATATTGAAAGCAAGTTATTAGCATTTGATTGAAAACCCCCATTTAAAAGCATGCATGTTCATTAAAACTACACCCATGAGATTTTAGGATAACCCCACGTACCTCTATTTCCGAAGATACTAGATGTTTCTTGAAGCTCGCGGATTGGTGATTCCGAATATGTAATTATCTTCGAAAACCTACGGTCGAATCTTGAACTATTGGGGAAAGTATGTGTATTATGGTGTTTGAGGGATTAAATCCCGTGTTGGTGGTATATATAGGGGTGGAGGATGACCAAAATACCCCTAAGGAACAATTAAGGTCAAATATATCCCTCAGTTGACAGTTTGATAGGCTGGAGTAAATAGATTATAACTTTTTACTCATATACTCAATTGGATTAAACCAACTGCATTTGAAAAAGGACTCAAATAGCTTTCGTTTGATATATTATAGCTCAGACAATTCATTATATACAGGGAGTTATGATCGTTTGAAGTTGACCCTAAAATGCTGAAAACTGGGCAATAGGCTATGCGTTTTGCTACTGTTTTGAAATCCAAACGCAGCCTTATGCATTCCGAAAAATTCCGAAACTTATTTGAGATGTACTATGAGTTTTCCCGATCGTAACGCAACTTGAAAATCTAAAAACGGATGTCGTGAAGGTTGAAAAGTTGTATCCCAAAGATTGCCAGCTAAAATGACTCTAAGTCCTCATTACACTAGAAAAATTTTCAAGTTTTTAAGTCTAAGGGCACTCTATTAAAGGCTAATCCATGCACGACTTTTATGGGGTGTTACAAAATGTTTCTTTTTTAATCAAATAATAATTTAATTGTATTAAATTTAAAAAAATTCTAATATATAATTATTTTTATTTGAATTGTAATTTTATTATATTTACAAATAAATAAATTTTGCACATTCAGATGTTGAAAAACACCCAACCTTAATCATTTAGTTTTCAGATCTAGAGACAATATATTAACCATTCAGATGTGCATTCAAAATGATTCAAATGTCTGAATATTAATAAAAACAAATGCAGTCTTAGCTGAAACACAATGGTGTGGTTGTGTGATACTTTAAAGGAGTCCTCGAAAGTCAAAGAAACTACGTGAAAACATGGAAGTTTGATGATCACTTCTCAGAGTTGTTCTGCTTGAGAAACTATAACAATTAAGGACGTAATATAACCATTAACAGCATTCAACGGAGAAGTCAATTATAATTGTCCGTGAAGTAGCATTTAATACAGCTTGGCTAGATTGAAAGAATCATCTATATCTATACTACATTAAAAGCATGGAACCCCTAACTTAAAAGTTTATGATAATACCATTCCTATCAGCCTAAATACCTACTATCTAGTTTTAAAAACAAAAAAAAAAAAAAAAAAAGAAACTAATTGGCATAAAGAGAAACAACACAGATGTTTAATAGGAACAAACGGTCATTGTTCTTATCTCAACAAAATGTGTTATTGAAAAAACAAAAACAAGCAGAGGGGTAAATCTCAAATCTCAATCTCATGCTTTTATCCTACCAAGTATGTTCTATTCTTTAATGCACTAACTTCCTTTTTTACCTAATGAATTGAACATTTAGTGAGGATCTGAATGATTTTCAGACTTTGTTTAAAATCTGATTCATTAAGATGTATTAACAGGTTGAATCTTTTTAAAAAAAAAGCACTTAATGGGTTGATATATTAACCATTAAGATTCAGACCTTCATTAAGTGAAAGCAAATAAAAAGGGATTGCAGTGTAAAGTCTATAAATATGGCTTAGTGTAACAAATGTAGTTTACACAATTCAATACTCCTATTAGCAACTTATTTCACCTGTTTCTCCAGCTCATCCATAACATCTATAAATAAATCTTTTGCTGTTGATCCTGAAGTATTTGATGAGACAGCCAAATATGCAGCAAAATCTTTAATCTGCAAGCACAAAATAAAGAAGGAAATTATTGGATGAGAAATTCAAAAAGGCGAAAAGGGAACTCGTGAAGGTAATCACTCTCACTGAACACAAGAAAGAAAAACTAACTTTGATGCAATAATCACGCCAGTTAGTTTTTGCATTAAGTATTCCCGATGCAACATGCTCTTCCATCAGTTTTCGGAACTCATCACGATTTTTACGTTCAGCTTTCCTCAATTCTTCCTATTTGAATCGACGGTGTATGCCCAGTGAGAAAGAGATAAATCAAAGTCTCCAAACATAAATTTAATTTTAACCCCCGAGTCTAATAAGCAATATACCATCCGCAGTTTCCTTTGCTCCTCCTCTTTGCTCTCTAAATCAAGTATATATTCCTAATACAGAAAAGGTTGCAAAATAACTTTAAAACTGAGGCGTACAAATGAGATGTTTGGAAAAAGTTATTTATGATGCATTAGAAAAATGAGAAGTACCTGGAAAATCTCCAAGCGGTCGATTTTCTCAAGGCGGGAGCATCTTTCATCAGCTTCCAAGCGGTCCTGAACTTTCCGCCACTGGCTACTGGCCTGAACAAAAGAAGTCAGCAACAATGGAACTATGGAAGTTCTATCTCCTGGAAATAGAAATACATAATCTAGGAACTGATGCTAATTCCACTAGAACAAATACCTTAATAAAGTCACAGGATTTTAAAATTTCTATGTACTCCACTCTATTGCGCTTCTGCTCCTCCAATGCCTTCGCATGCTCCTAATAAAATCCAGTACAAAGTAAAAAAATAAAATTTCTCTATAAAGAAGACAATATTTACAGAGAGACTTTAACTACACTTGCATGAAAGTATTAAAAAACTTTTTCTATTTTACGACGGAGGGAGGAGAGGAAGAAGCATATGATAGTTTAAAATTTCAAAAAAAATTACATACAATACATGGAAGTCTGTTTAAATTGGAATTCAATGGTGAACAAATTTAAATGTTGTACCCTTGAGGCTTGAGAAGCCATTAAAAATGTATTCAAAGAACACAAGATTTTAAGTTGAATATCTGCAAATCTTCTTCTTTCTACTCTTTAAGCAAAACATAAAAAGGGAACAAACTAAAAGACATCCTGCAGAGGAATGGAATGAATGTTGTTAATCAAGTGGACCAGTGCCTAACTCAACTTCGAAAGCTAGGTCAGGTGGTGAAGATTGTCCAAAATCATATAAGGAAACTACAACACATACACCTTACCAGTGTGGGATTCTCATACATTAATCGCACACCAAGACTGGACATCTGAAGCATCAGTTAAACTAGGTTGGCTAACATCTAATAGTCTAACATCAAGATAGATCTACCTCTAATACCATGTTTAAGAAATTGGACCTTGTTTCTATCTCAAATGAAAGGCTAACTCAATTTGTGAGGAGCCAAAGACCATATAAGGAAACTACGGTCCGCACACTTAGTGTTTAACATATAGAAGCTCACAAGAAAGTTCAACGAAAGGAGCTTCACCTTTTTCTCAAGTTCCTCCACATAATCTTTAAAAAGGTCCTCACGATCTTTAGCTCGCTCAACAGCTTTAAAACGTTCATCATGTTCGAATATGGAGATTGCCTTACTGAATAATCAATAGCAAATAGTTAGTGGATCAAATGGAACTTACACAAGTAATGGATCAACTTCAAGGTACCAAAACACATACAAACAAGGACCAAGATTAGAAAACAAGTAGCAAACAACTTAGCATTACAAATGAAAGACAAACCTCCATCTTGACGATGATGACAGTTCCTTCCAATCCTGTAAGATTGAGAACAACGGACATTGTTGTGAAAAATACCACTTATTCTTTTGAACAAGTCAAATACCAGTCTCTTACACATCATGAATATTATGATAATATCTTTTTATTTTTGAAACTGGTAATGTGAATATCATGATATATCAAATGGAAGACACCCACAAAAGAAAATTTCACTTACTTCTAACATTATCCTGAAATCTTCCCGAGCTTTTTTCTGTTTAACACGCCTCTCTTCAGCTTCCAGTTTTTTCTTTTGGCTCAGATACTGGAACAGACACACAACTTCAAAATGATCACTATATCTTTTTGCAATACGGTATGCTGAAACATTGAAGCAGCAATTAACCCATTCCAGATATTTGTTATGCAACCAAAAAAAAAAGGGGGGGGGGGGCGGAGGTAGGGGGTCGGAGTAGGGTTGAGTGATTTTGAGAGTTGTATGAACATTTCAACTTAAGAGTGAGGTTGAAAAAGAGTTTTGGAAAATGGTTTCCTTACTTTTTGAAGGGAAGTCATTTTCCATAGATTTAAGGAAAATAAGTTGATTTGGAATACATTTTCCAAAATATTTACGCCAACCAAACATAAAACAATTGGAAAACATTTTCCAGGAAATGTTTTCCTTTATATCAAAACACACTCTATCTTTTTTGCAATACGCTATTCTGAAACATTGAAGCAACAATTAACCCATTCCAGATATTTGTTATGCAACCCAAAAAAAAGGGGGGGGGGGGGGGGGGGGGCTACAATCATCATTGAATGCCGACTTGGAGAGATACCTCATTAAAAGCTTGCTTCCGCTCACCAAGGGATTTTAGAGCACCATATCTCCAGTCATTAATTACTACTCTCATGGCCTGACAAATACACTTCATGTCAAATGATCTCCCTCAATTGTTTGGTACGCACAAAATAATCAAGTAATAAACTTGATCCCACGTGCAATCAGACCCAATATTTGCAGATTCCAAAAGAGTTTTGAATGCACTCTTTGCCTCCTAAATAAAATCAGATACTTAAAATAGGAGTAAGATAAATTTCGAGTACATTAAACGGGACAAAAAAGCAATAATCAACTATACCGCTTTGCTCTCATAAACAAATGGTCCCAGCTCGACTGTTTTCTCATCTGATGGAGTAGCACCTCCGATTTCAGTTATTGAAGCATCTTTCTTGACATCCTGCATTTTAGGCACAAAGGAAAAAAGCAAACCTCATTAGAGCATATTCTTCACCTGTTAGCAGTTGACTAACAACTGCACTACAAAATTGTTGGATCAACATCCAGCATAACATCTACGAAAAGGTTTCTTGGTGTTTTAACAAGTAACCACTAGTAATTAACTAATCGCATAAGTATTTCAGAAGGACAAAGTATTTCTTGAGCTGAAGTAGTCTCAGAACTACAGAAAAATTGAATTCCAAATAAGAAGCAAAACAACCAGAGGCAAATTGATAACATATAAATCTGAAAACATACACCGGTGGCGCGACAGAATTTCCCAAGGTTACTGCTATTCCAATTTTCTCCGAATTAGCAACAGCTGGCGAAGCAGGTTCTGAAGAATTCTTCATTTTGACTGTTTCAATCATCGGAGAAGAAACCTTACCAGATAAACTTGATGATTCTGAAGCCACAATAGTTGGTAAGTTAACAGCTGGTGACACAACAATTGGGCTTGATTTAGCACCGTGTGCCGAGACTAATGAACCATCTGCACCCGGGGATGATGCTTTAACAACATAAATGGATCCAAAATCAGAAGCATGCGAAATGGTGTCCTTTTCACGAGCCAACTGCGAATTTATAAATAATTGAACTTTATGAGAATAGAGTATCCAAGAAAACAGAATATTGCCCCTTCTTATCATGCTAGCAACTGTGAATGCATAAAGATTTTATGAGAACTAGAGCATCCAAGAAAACAGAATATTGTCCCTTCTTATCATGCTATTTAAAGCACAGAACAATCCCTTCTTATCATGCTATTTAAAGCACGGAACAAACCCATATTGGATTTAAATCTAACATCACCTTGACATCATCAGGCATTCTCCATTTGGACGTTCTAGTAACCTTGTTGTAGTAATACCTACAGAAAACAAACAAAGCAATCAGCATTATGCACAAGTAACACACAAAAGTACCCACTGTAGAAGAACAATTGGAAAGAGGCCAAGAAAATATATAAGTTACACACTTTCTTCCCTCAGGACTTGTAAATTCTCTCCAGTCAGTTGATGCATCTGCCCTCTGTCCCAATGAAAACAGCATGAAAGCAGGTCAAGTCAAAAAACAGAACATAAACAGTACCCTGAGAGTAGAAATCAGTAACTTCCAGCAGTACAATACTGGATGGAAGTGTTAGAATATGAATGATATAATGTCCCACATGGAAAAGGACTAGTATGTACTGTGTATAATATAACTACAAGCAGGGTGGAAACATTGCCAAGCTGCGGCCGAGCTACAGCTATCCAAGGGTGATCAACTGAACAACATTCGCCTGATAATCACATTTTGTATATATATATATATATATGTCAAATTCTGTCTTTCAGAGTATTTTTTAATGAACACCCTTGCCACAAAAAACAAGACTGAGTGTGACAGTAAGGGTGTTCAAATCCTGCACTGAGGTTCTAATTTCCATACTCAACACAGCCCCCCATAATTTTTTTCCATTTGGACACGTTTGAAACTCATAAACTACAGTTATGCTTTTTTTCGATGAATCAATTTCTGAACATGTGTTTTTTGTCCCAATTAGCTCGTGCAAAAGAGCTAGTAACGAGCATGCCATGTATAAGAATTTTGTTAAAATAAACTTGAATGATTAGTTAGTTTTAATTAATCTTAGAATTGTTATATATTTGTCAAGTTTCTAAAAAGTGAAAGTGAGGATTGATACTCGAGAATCCCAAAAGATGGAATTTCAAGTATCTTGGGTCTATAATCCAAGGAAATGGTGAGATGGATAATAAATACATTGTATTGAGCGGAGTGGATGAAACGAGGCTCATATGCAATGTCTTGTGGTATAAGAATGTACCACCAAGACTTAAAAGTAAGTTTTATAAAGTGGTTGTTAGACTAGTTATCTTGCATGGGGCAGAGTGTTTGGCTGGTCAAGAGCTCGCATGTTTGAAAGACAAATGTAGCAGAAATGAGGATGTTGAGATTGATGTGTGGACATACTAGGAGAGATAGAATTAGGAATAAAGATATGTGAGAAAAAGTGGTAGTGCTCTCTGTGGTGGTCAATTGACAAGAAGATGAGGGTTAGGGATAAAGAACCTAAAAATTCAACGTAAGGATCTCGTGATGAAATGGTTGAGGAAATATGCAAACAATAACCTGCTGCTATGGAGGAAAGTGATTGGGGCTAAATATACTGAAGAAGATTGATGGATGACTAAAGAAGTGACCACACCATACCGGGTTAGCCTCTGGAGGTCTATTAGATCTATTAGACAACGGTGGAATGAAGTTAAAAGCAACTCAAAGGTTAAAGTGATGGATGGAAACAAGACTAGGTTCTGGAAGGATAATTGGCATGACGATGGGACTATGGAAGTGCTTTTTCCATAACTTGGTATTATTTCAACAGAGGACTATAGCAGAATTATGGACACCACATGGGTGGAACTTCAATTTCGGAAGGAAACTTAATGACCGGGAGGTAATGAGAGTAGTTGAATTTTTTAATACTGTGGACTCATTCAATGGACTGCAGACAGTGGAGGACGTACTATGGTGGATGGGAAATGAAAAAAGAATGTTCAGAGTCAACAAAGCCTACAAGATGATGAACCAAATAAATCAACAGGGTCCAAGATGGCCATGGAAGCAAATATGGAAAAGTAGGATACCTCACAAAGTGTCATGCTTTATCTTTGCTGGTTACTGACCAAAGAAGTAGTTCTTACACAAGATAATGTCATGAAGAAAGGGAAAACCTTGTGCTCCAGATGTTTCCTCTGTGGAGAAACTTTAGAGACTGTTACCCATCGATTTCTACATTGTAAGTACACTCAACAACTTTGGAGAATCTTCTTAAGACTAAAAGGCATTTCCAGGACAATGCCTAGGAAAGTATCCAAGACTTTAATGTGCTGGGAGAAGCAGGAGTACATGCGAAGGACGGAGGTAGAAGGAGAATTATCCCTGGTGCTATATGGTGGTCTATAGGGAAAGAAAGGAATTCTAGATGTTTTGAGAGCATAGAGAATAGTGTGCAGAAGGTTAAACTCAACTGCATTTTGCTTTTATGTTTTTGGTGTAATCAACTATAATGATATTGTCTCAATAATTGATGTTCTAGACTCAATTTAGATAAAGTCATATATAACAGTTGATTTAGGAGTACTCTTGTATAAAAAGGTTTCAGTACAACCCATGTACTGTGTGATATAATACAAAGTTACCAAGTTCCAAAAAAAAAAAAAAAGATAATAATTTTTCAAGTACTACAAGTTTATAAAATAACAAATAAAGCAATTAAATCTTAGTTCGAATTGGGCGGGTTGGGTTATGACCTGCATTTTAGCGCATTTCAACCCAACCCATTTCATCCCAAGTAGCTTTAGGGCGGGTTAATAACCCACCCATTTATTAACTCAGACCTTTTTGTCCCCCCTAAATTCAGCCCAACCCCGCCCATTTGACACCTCTAGTTTAATAGAAGTAAAGTGGACCATGCCGGAACACATACCAGACCTATTGAGCTGAAGTAAAGTGGACTATAAAAGGACACACAGCAATCTGTTGAGCTGTTGGATTAGAGGGGATTAGCAAGAGTTAGAAGAAATGGTGGAGAACAATCCTTCCTTGTATTTGGTGGACTATATAGAGAGAGAAAAGTTGAAGGTGTTTTGAAGATAAATATAATTCCATTCAGAAAGTTAAATGGAATAGCATTGTAGATTTTTGTTTTTTGTGTAAGGGCCAATGTGTACGGGATGCATAACAGGTAGTAGATCTCTTCGAATCCTCGCATTATTTTCATTATTTTTCATTTCTTTTGGACTACTAGCATAACCTTAACGCTGACGAATACAAAGTAATCATCTTTGGAAAAAAAAAACTATTTATCTCAAAAAGAAAAGAATAATAATGTTCAAACTTCCTTACAGCTCCAGTTGTTGGTCCCTTAATACTTGTCCCTCACAACCAGCCAACCTTTCTTTGATAATCGTCGTGTTTGGGCCAGCTTGCCCCTTGACTAGTTACACCAGGTACTGCTACCTCCCACCAGCACAGATATTGGGTAACTCTGTCCATAAAGGCTTGGACAGATGGTAAGAAATCACCTAGTATTTTTATATATAAAAAAAAAAAAGGGCAGCCCGGTGCACTAAAGCTACCGCTATGCGCGGTGTCCGGGGAAGGGCCATGCCACAAGGGTGTATCGTACGCAGCCTTACCTTGCATTTCTGCCAGAGGCTGTTTCCAAGGCTTGAATCCGTGACCTCTCTGCTGGAAATTAAACCTGAGACCTCATGGTTCTCAATCTACTTCATTGACCGCTAGGTCACACTCTTGGGTGCAAGTGTGCAACCAGCCAAAATATTATTCTGTAAACTAGAATGAGAAGTGTGAACCACAATCCTATATCAGGTTTCCTCTCTCCATATCGCCATAGAGTTACAATAATATTACATTAATCAGAGAGTAAAATATGTATAAAATAGACCAAATATAATCCTGCCGTGTATGCTTAAACACATTTTTTAGAACAATAGTGTTAAATATAAAATCTTTTAGAACTATATTGGAAATAAAAGGCCAATGCAAATCCCAAATGAAGCCTACATAGTATAGTAAGATCGAGGAGATCTGCTCGCTAAACAAACTTTCAACAGAAATCACATATGCTTAGGAAAGAAAAAGTGGTTCTATGAAGCTTCATAGAAAAGAATGGTGTACATCTTTTTTCATTGATAAGTACAAGAAACTGGATAAAACTACCCATAAAAATCTCGATGACAAGCGACCTCACCTCCATTTCTGTCATCAGCTCTTGAGGTTTCTCCCAGGTAGAGATTCTTGTCCTTCTATTATAATAGTATCTAAAAATCAATTCAAGAATTGTAAGAATGTTATTAATTGGTTGAAGTAATAAAGCCATAGGAAATATGACACATTACCAACCATAATTGGCCTACTGATCATCAAAAGATGCTGAAAATAGCAATAACTACTAGCATTTAGCCACATGTAAAATATGTATGATGATAGAGAAATGGGGTCAAAATGAAGTTATCGGTAGAGGTGTATCAAGTTCTGTTGATCAACAGTCAGGTAGAATTTGGTAGCGGTGAACGCAGCCCATGTGATAACTTTGGCAAAGAGGACTGAAACAAAGGGGCATATTATCTCCAGTGCTAATGGAAGCAGAATGATGTACAAAGTACTAGATGTGGATACTTGAGGGACTTCTTGGTAGTGATGGGGGCCAACACACCCACCACTTGTTCATAGAAAAGACATTAAGTGTTTGTGATGCAGACATTAACCTATTCATATGAGTAATCTATGTGAATATAATCCAAAAGCAAGAATTCCGGAAAGCCAAATCGGCATGCTCTTTTTTCTGTCTGGAGAACACAAAGTGGTAAAAAGATTGGATCTGAATGAAAATGATATTTTTGCAGAGCTCCTTTTCTTGTATACCGCGGTTTTACACCTTTTTTGTTCACTGGAATCTTAATTTGCTTACAAAAAACTGCACTATCATAGAATTCAAATGTTGACTCTCTCAGTCAACACACACCCATTAACCCATTCACTTAAGCATGTTACTTGTTGACAAGTCAAAAAGGGGAATCACATACTTTTTCCCCTTCCGAGAAGTATGCTCAATCCAATCTGACTGAATAGTCTCAACAGGGTCAAATACGTAATTTGCTTCCTGAAACCCAAAAAATAAAGAACCCGTCACCTTCAACCTAAAATCCTATTTCAGATGTCAACAATATTTATGCAAAACGGGTACAATAAAACACATTGAATTCTCACCGGAACAACCAAGGGAGCTGCTAATTCTCCAGTCTTCTGCATAGTTGTCGCAGAATTCACATTATGATTACTTATTGGCATCCAGGGTTGTACTCCTGATGGAAACCTATGATCGTTTATCTGTGTCTGATACTGGGAGGCAGAAGAATCTGCATTTACCTGCTGTTAAAGATGATAACAAAATGTATTTTATCAATATATGAATGGAACATCGGAAACTGATTGACAATAACCACAAAAGATCTTCCCAAGGCCTTACATTATATGAAGAAAGAGGTAAATTTGGGCCACCAGAACCAGGCATGTGATTATTTGACATCGGAAGATTTCGCTGAAAATCCTGGGGAATTGGCGGTCCCTGAGGCATACTATGCCTGCCTTTTGCATAGGTTGAGGAAATTGGATTTGTGAAGGTTGAGGCATCGCAACATTTGCATGTCCAAGTGGCTGAAATTGTTGAGATGACCCGGAACCATATGGTTGTGCCTGCTGGGCTGGAAGCATAGGCTGGAACTCCTAAAGATGTGGGGAAAATAGTTATCATAATGTCTCTACATTCAAAAGTCATTTATCCCTCCCCCAAGCCTCCACAACTTTACCTGCAGTGACATGGATGGAATAGCACCAAGAGCAGGACCATCCAGAGGAGGTATAGGAGGCTTCTCAACCAATATCCATGCAAGGAAGAACAGATGAAATCAGAATATAGCTACTTTTCAATCATATTTAGTTCATTTTCTAATCAATGTTGAAAGCTTGTATCCATGCGCAACTCCCTAAATTAATTTGAAGGACAAGGCAAGAATTTTGAAGTCAAACCACATAGTAACATGAAACCCTTTTCTTCATCTAATAAATAGAAAGCTTGAAACGAGAATAAAGAGAGATAGGAAATAGATGACCTATCACAGCGTTAGACGAGAATGGACAAAATGATAAGCATCTTTACCTTATAGCTTAGGTTCAACAGCTACTGATGGCCTAAGTATCTTTTCTTCGGGGGTAAAGAAGCATGTCTGTTAATGCAAAATTTCTGTCAAACTAGACAAAACCACAAAATATATTAGTGAGACTTCGGCAAAGTTAGTTAATATGCGACTCGATATAAGTTTATTGAGTTGGAGTTGTTATTCTACAAAAAAAAAAAAAAAGATTACTTTTTGATAGCCATCTGATGTATTATCATCCCACCCACCCACTATCTAGTGAACATCTATCCAAACCAACTACTTCCTTGATACTTTTTCAGTTTATAGAGTCTAAAATCAGCCCTTAAGGGCTCCACTTGTCCTTCCCAGGTAATTGCAGAATGCTGAATCTTTTCACTTATTTCAAAACCTTCCAAAACAAACTAACCCTGAGAATTGGTTAGGAAAAAAAGTAACACAATGAGGAGGCATTTGGACACGAATCATTTGACAATAATTCACAAGGGTGAATTGAGTGTGTGTATATGTGTGTGTGTGTATATATATATATACGAAACTAAATTTTAAAAAGGTATTAGGAAGTTGAAGTGTGTTTAAAAATACATAATTGAAGTTTTGTCAATGAAACTTCAAGAAACATGAGACTCCTAAAACCTGGTTTTCAAATTGAGATTCCATATTTCATGTTTGAAGTTGAAATAAATTTCAATTTGATAAACAAACACTTGAAATAAAAACATTTTTTCAAAATTAAGAAACAAAAGCTATGGAGAATAAGCTACTCAGAATACATGAAATCATCCACCTC
This sequence comes from Capsicum pubescens, assembly GCA_030864215.1. Lineage (NCBI taxonomy): Eukaryota > Viridiplantae > Streptophyta > Magnoliopsida > Solanales > Solanaceae > Capsicum > Capsicum pubescens. The sequence continues at coordinate 306,246,369 of CM061542.1, forward strand.
AATCTCATCTAAACTTAGAAGTTGCATCTTCTTCTGCACTAAAAAGGGATGGAACTGGAAAGCATCATCAGATGGAAGAAGAAATGAAAATAAAACAATGGGCAAGTGATGCAAAATGCGAGATCAGAATATTCAATTTAAAAAAGGACAAACACCCAAGGACTGGAATGGGAACCACTGCCACTATCTCATAAGTTTAACCAAAGTTGTTAGGCTCTGAAAGTGAGTGCCATAACTATCCTCTCACTTTAGAGCGGTCAACAAGACTCCAACCAAGTAACATTTTTGTCTAGCCATTTAAGGAGAAAAAACATGCATCACCTTCTTACTCTTAACAAGGACTCTTTTCAGTATTTTCCCAAAAACAGCAATTAGGAATAGAGAATATATATCAAAGAAAGGTCTAACTGTTGGAATCATCTTTTCCATTGCTATTTGATACATTTCGGTCATTAACATTAGTGAATTAGGTGAAAGTGCGGAACGAGAGGGATTCGAACCCTCGGTAAACAAAAGCCTACATAGCAATTCCAATGCTACGCCTTAAACCACTCGGACATCTCTCCTCCATAATGATTATGACCCAAAAACCGTGTGAATAGCGAGTCAGTCAGAAACAATTATTGATTGTAAAGTACGACCAATCCATTCTAACTAGAAAAATCCTAAATTTGGCCACGAAATATTTTAACTACTATCAAATTCAGAAAAAGTAAAGCAACATAATATAAGTTTTTTTTTTCTTTTCTTGAACATCATAGGAAACTTATTACAAGGTTCTAGCACACGTTATTGAATCCCTTTATGAACAATATCAAAAAGTAAAGTCCAGAGGTCTTGAATTCAGGCCTGAGTATGGATGCGAATTTGAATTTGTGGAGTTCCAATACGGGTATCGAATACCAAATGAAAAATCAAAATAAATAAATAAAGTGATAAGGATGAAATTTTCTTAGTACTAATGAATAGTCTTTGTCACTAATATAAATAACATAGTTTGATTAGACAAGGACTTAACCAGAGATCACATGGTACATGATGTAGACATGTTTGGTTCTCATTTCTTAGCTCTAAAGTAGTGGACCATATCCAGTCTTACACCAATAAATCTCTAGACTATATTGTAATCTCTAATATACTCCATAGTACTTGATTGAGATGAGTTTAGATGACCGCGGTGTGAAACGTGAGAATTCATAATGCTGATGTCGAGAGTTGATTGTTCACATCATCAATCAACTATCGATAATTATCTTAGAAAGTCACCGTTCTTTGTTTTATGACAGAACAACCGGTCATTATTGTCATTTCACGTATAAAATAATTCAACCAACTCAAGTTATATTTTTGGTAGATATTGATGGTGTGGAACTCTTTTCAAACCAACCTTTTAAAAATGAATAGCTTCAAAAACGAATTTGATCATGCTACGAAAATTGTTGTTGACATTGTTTTTTTGCATCCATCGTTTCCATGTCGGCATTTGCCTTGTGGGGTAAGGGGGTATTCTTTGAACTTTCCTCGTGTTGCCTGTATTCGCTAGTCTCCTTTCTGATGTTGTTGCTGTTTCCTATTTTATATCCTTCCTTAGTGTTAGCCTTCTTCATTTTCTGTTTCCCATAGCATTCTGATCTTTTTCCGTAGTCATGTCCATCTGGATGGTGGCTCTATGTTCAGGATTGCTACATTACCGACCTCTTTGCTGTCGTAGGTCTAGTTTGTGTGCTAGTGGCCTTATCGATAGCAAGAGGGGTACCAGTTGGCTCGACAATGCGACATAGAGCATCCCAAACGTAGTGATGCCATGGGAGGCTAATCCAAATTGGGACTAGATTTACAGGAGGTCCATTTGATGATTTCATATTGTTATTATTTCCCGGGGAGCCTTGGGGTAACTGGTAAAGTTGCTAAGCCTCTGGCAGAAATGCAAGATAAGGCTGTGTATTCACCCTTATGGTGGGGCCCTTCCCCGTACACTGCGCATAGCGGGAGCTTTAGTGCACCGAGCTGCCCTTTTATTACTTCCCACAGCTATGAAGTTCCTAGATGCCACATTAAGGTTGTCCTCAATGTTATCGAAATCTAGGAAGACATAATGCAAACGTTGCATTTCTTTTTTCGAAACTGTTCTAAAACATAATTTTTCTTGAGCCGAGGGTCTTTAGGAAACGTGGTTTGATATATTTCCTTACATTTATATCTGACAAATGAACAATCTACTAATATAAGAGTACAAAAATATCGAGAGATAAAACTCTCCTCGTAAACAAGATTCTCCAATCATCGAAGTAATACATTATTTTGTACGTCGTATAGTGTGAAATAATTGTTGGAGTTAAGTATTGGCGTGAATGATAAATAAAAAAGAAAATAAAAAATTGAGTAAAGCTTCTAGTACGTCCTGAACTATGACTAAATTTGCTACAACGCACTCCAATTTCACGAGGGTCCTAGTACCACTCGAACTAAATTTTAGCGTATTTTTGTCGTCCTTTTTAGTGTATTTTCGAACCGGCACTAAACTTATTTTAGAATAGATGTTTTGGCTATAAATAGAGACGCATACGAATTTTTAAAAAACAAAAAAATCGACGCTTCCCTTGAGTGTGACCAGTCGTAGGTGTTTGAGGTACCGCCACACTTAAGACAGGTATATTTGTTTATCCTTGGAGAAAGTAATCCAACACCTCGAGTACAATGACGGGAATAAATTCCTTAAAGATCCTCAATTTTTTATTTTACATTGTCATAATTCATGTCATAATATTTTACTATTTTTAAACATTAATCCATTTTTTAAAATTTTGATTTAAACGTTTTTTTTTCGTTTAATTAAATATAATAACTAAGCAATCCCGATTTTGATCTTATCATATATTTGAACAACCAAGTTTAATTAATACCTTATCATACCAAAAGTGGGAAAATAAAAAAGAAAGAAGAAAATACCTTATCATATTAAAAGTAGGAAAGATTAAAAATCTTTAAAAGGAGAAATTCTATGCATTCAAATCAAAGCAATTAGAGAAAAATAAGCTCTAAAGATGACACAAAAGCCAAATCTTTTCAAAGGTATCTTTTTCTTTTGTATTATTATTATTATTATTATTATTGTGAGTGTTATTGTAATGTCATTATATGCGTTAGCTCGTATACACCTCGACTATTCCCTGATTTAAATGCCAAAAATTTTAGTTGAAAAAGAATGTGCACCAGGCCACCCTTCGCCAGTTTAACACGACAAGATTCAAAAGTTTATCCCAAGTCAAACCAGACAAACAGATTGAAACGGAGGAAGTAGTAAATGTTTTATTACCCGATAAGCCGTCTTTTCTAGAATGTAGAACTCATAAACTCAAAATTCGAGATTCCTTTTTGTCAGCATAATGTAACTTAGGCATGTGGAACAAAAATGTTTTGCCTTACCTGCAATTTTTAATTGCAAGGAAGAAAGTTGTGAAGCATTTAGAGAAAATAAAGCAGATGGATTTGCAAGAAGAAATAATTATGGACATCCTCAGTAGGCTACCTGTGCAGTCTCTTCTTCGATTTAAATGTGTTTCAAAGTTTTGGATGACATTGATCTCTCAGCCTTACTTTACGACGAAGCATTTCAATCATGCGAAACATAACCAAAGTTTCGAAAAAATGCTTCTTAACAAAGAGTATTCATTCCATTGTTCTTCCTTATCATCGGATCAACTGTTTGAGGATGTACGAGGAATCGATAGGCCTCGTACTGGTAAACTATGGGGTTGGAATATACATTGTTGTTACGATGTCTTGGTTCTTGTAGGGGTTCATAATTATCCTGATAAAGACTTCATGCTTTTGTTATGGAACCCGTCTACAAGAGAATCAGTAGTACTTTCCAATCCGAAGTTTTCACAGGAGGTTACGTGTACTTGGGGATTGGGTTATGACTCGACTAGTGATGACTATAAGATCCTCAAGATCGATGGTAAAGAACGTAATGAAATTCTTGCGCTGAAAGTGGCTCCTGGAGAAAGATTGATGATCATCCTGCTACCGATAACCCTGTGTTATCTGATATGGATTATTTGGCATTTCAACATGGAGCTTTAGATTGCGTTGATACGCCATCTAATATGGGCTATCTGGCGTTTGTACATGGAGCGTTTCATTGGGTTGATTCGTTACTGAATCAGTCTGTGGTTACATTTAGTATTTCAGATGAGGTGTATCGAGAGATACCGTTGCCAGAGGGACTGGATTTGGTTTTTGATATAATGCATAGCAAACAAGGTGTTTCAGTATTGGGAGGCATGCTTTGTGTTTATTCTACGCGTATTCATCACCGGGAGTACACTTTTAAGTTATGGGTAATGAACGAGTATGGTGTCAAGGAATCGTGGAATCAGTTGTTTACTATACAAAGTACCGATCTTTATTCAATCACCCCGAAATACATGTTTTCAGATGGTGAAGTGTTACTCCGTTGCAGCCAGTTGAGACGTAGTGGTTCTGTATTTAAGACATCCAATGAATCACCTGGCGTATGGCCTCGATCTGATTCAGAATGTATTCAGGATGGTTTCATTTATACAGAAAGCTTGATCTCTCCGAAGTTGCTTACTTGGTATTGAGAAGCTATTTTATGTGCTTAAGCTGGCGTCAACATCACGGCTATTCTATAAACTCTGTAACGAGTTAGATTTAGTTATTTTCGGGGATTGACCGTATGCTAGATTAATCTTGTTCGTTATGTAAAAGAACAGTGGTTGTATGAATTATCTGCATAGTTGAATTAATCGATTTGTATCAGTTCCATTGAGTTTTGTGTAGAGCATATGTACACGCTTGACCGCTGCCGGGAAGTAAGCACTTCAACTTTGAGTATGTACATCTAGACACCTCAACTCGTCTCGACTGTGTCAGTTGAACACTCGAACTTACAAAATGATCATCTAGAAACCTCGAGAATTTATGTGTCATGTCAGCATAGGGGGTGTCTATGAGACAGTGAGGACGAATTAGAGTGTTTAATTGTCAGTCGAGACCAAGTCGAGGTTTCTAGATGTGCATTCTCGTAGTTGGAGTGCTTACTTGCCGACTGATGTCAAGTTTGAGTATCTGTTTATGTATTATACCTTTTCTACCGGAGGTGTTAGACATGTCAAACTTCTGAGACGTGTTGGGAATGTAGAATGACTTCATTGACTGAGCACCGAGCAAGAAAGACACTTTACGCAGCATTTCAGAATGACTTCACTGACTGACCACCGAGCAAGAAAGACACTTTACGCAGCATATCACAATGACTTCATTGACTGACCACCGAGCAAGAAAGACACTTTATGCAGCATATTAGAATGACTTCATTGACTGACCACTGAGCAAGAAAGACACTTTACGTGGCATTTCAGGTTGGCAATCCGAGATAAAGAAAGCACCTGGTCCTATTTGTAAAACCTTGCCGCTAACTTAGATGAAGAAATAAGTAAGCAAGACGTTCTACCATGGTTTTCTAATTTCAAATTACACAGAATTGTGCCTTCAACCAAACCTTTCTGTTCCAAAATCGAGAAAGATCACTCTGAAAAGTCGTAAAAGGAGAGCTACAAAGTGAATAGCATTAATAGTTACATCAATGCTATAGTACATTCTTCTCTTCACCATGTAAATGAAGGGAGCACATATGTAGGATATGCATTGTTTTTCGAGGCAAGAGCATGTACCGAATCATCATCCGCGACCTCCCCAAATTTGGTAAGTCCAAGTTCAGTAACGTGTATTCCGCCTGTGATAAATGCTGACGCAATTTCAGCTGCATTTGCACCTTTGATATCGTGGTGGAGGGAGTCTCCTACGGCAATACAGTCTGAGGCATCGACAGCAGCCATTTCCACAACTTGTAGTCCGAGCCCCTCTAGAGATATAGCACCCCGGTCACTCCACGTCGTGTGAATACACGATCTTCCTAGAGAGGCAAACGAAGCGTCGTCTCTCCTTTGAAGATACTGATGATACTGATGCGTTAATTCCCCACTCGTGATGACACCAGTAAAGAGTGATGGATCAAATCCAAGGCTTCTCAATTTTTCCATGGTTATCGATGCTCTTCTTGAAGAATTACTAATGATTACCATCTTCGCACCACAAGTTGCCAACTTTTCCAAGGCCGAAATGGCACCAGGATAAGGTTGTTTCCCATCGTGAAGCACGCCAAACTGATCTAGAAACCATGCCTTGAATCGACGACTTTCAGCTAGATGTTGAATTCCACTCAAAGTTTGAAACTTTAGCTCGTTCGGGCTTGATGATTGAACTGATAAGCATCTTCCAATCATGGTTTAACACTTCCAGTAGCTCCTTTCGCTTATCTCATGTGTTATCTAACTGCACAAAGTCGATTCCATTATCATTAACAAAATTCACACGCATGTTTCAAACTTCTCTTCCCAGAAACAAATCAAGCGGCTACTGATAACACATGAGTGTTTGACTAAAAGTACTTTTCTCGTAAATTTCTTAAGTCACATTGTTTTTCTCGTAAAAGTGCTTATTTTTTTTAGGTGTTTGACTAAACTTTTAAAGGAAAATAAGTGTTTTTGAAGAGCAAAGAGAACAGTTTTTCATAAGTTAAAAAATAACTTTTTCTTAAAAGCATTTTTTTTAAAAAAAAAAATACACTTAAAAGCACTTTAAAAAAAAAAAATTGGTCAAACACTAATTACAAATCAAAGGTGTTTTTAAATTTTGACCAAACAGAAACTGATTCTCACCGAAAGTACTTTTTTGCTAAGCACTTTTAAAAAATCACTTTTCAAAATAAGCTAATTTTATAAGCTTGAACAACGATCGTTAATAAGGTTAGCTAGTAGGTAGGGCCCTCTTTTACCTTAAGGGATCGTTTGGTGTAAGATACAAGGAATAAATAATCTCGGTATAAAATGAAGGATTATTTTATCTCATGTTTGGTGTGAGGTATTAGTTGGTAGCGGAATTATTTATCCCACCATTTACACCATAATGATAAAATAAGTTATCCATATATATGGTGGAAAAATTAATCTCAAGATTAATTATCCCACGATAATTCTTTTCCAACCAAATGACTCCTAAAGAATTATTGCGAATGAACTTTTAGGTATTGAATAGTTATATACTCCTATTATCTCTTTCCTTTTATCAGTTACATTATTTGCTTTCTTCTTTTCCTAACCGCTTTTTCACTCAAAGACGGAGTCAGATAGGATCGAAGGGTTCATTCAAACCTCTTTCGACAGAAAATTATATTTTTTATATATAGATAAAATTATGTTTTATGTATATATAGTAGACGTTGAACTCTTTTTACTTCTTCGTAGGTTTACTTCTTCATATTCAAAGTGAAAACACTCAATTTAAATAATGGAGATATTCATACTTATCAAGAAAAAGAAGAACAAGAGTATAATAGTCAAAATATATTTTTTAATAATAATAATTAAAATACATAGATTTTTTAGGTATGTTTAAATAAAATATGACAAGTAAAATAAATAGCAAGAAGTCCAATTTATTTGTGCATATAGTAAAAAAAAATAGTTAGTTCTTCATAGTTGTTATTTTTGAAATTTAACATAAAATTAATTATTTATTTTTCTTTTATTTATCCTATTTTTAATAATAGGGTAATTTTTTTTTTCTATTATTAATTTTATTTTAAAAATTAAACACTTTCCATATAGTAACTAAGATTTTCAATTGGCATCAACCTATAAGTAAATACAGTATTTTAACTTTGACAACTCAACTATATCATTTACTCTTATAAAAATAATTGTTTGACATAATAAATGAGGAATAAGGATGCCTTTTGCCTTGAACGCGCGATCTGGATTAGTCGGGGCTTCAATATGGGCACCAAAAATCGAACAGAAAACCAAAAAAAAATATTTATTCCATCATACTTTGAGCATGTATGACGTACAATTTTTGTGAAATTATCACGTAGGACAAGATAAAATAGTTTACTTTCGTTGTTATAATTAACGTAATATTTTTTGTTTTTTTGAAAGTAAATAAAATAATTTTAATTGTGTATTTAGATATGAAATCATTAATTTTTTATTTTTTTTATATATTTAAAAACTACATAAAAGGTACTAAAAGGCTTAATAACTAGCTATCCAAATATTTGACAACAATATATTCAGTGTATTCTTATAAATTGAGGTCTGAGGAAGATTAAGTGTATAGATAAAGTAGAGAGACTGTCTCGGACAGACTCTCGGCTCATGACAAATAATGTTATAACAAGTAAAATATAAAAACAAATAACAAAGCGGGGTAACACACCAATAGATAATAATAAAAACAAGAAATTAAAAGAATAATACTATGACCTATCTATTCGAAATCTCAAAACTAGTCAAAACACCATAAATAAGAAACTACGAGAACATGTATAACACTATGATTATAGATATATCGACAAACAAAGAACTCCTCCCTATTATTAGTATGGACACACTCCGACCCACTAACCCTCTACCCTAATTCACATTCTCCACACCTTCATATCATCGGTCATGTCTTCTGTAAGTCGTAACTGCTCCATATCATGTCTAATCACTTCCCTTCAATATTTATTCGACCTACCTCTGTCCCGTTTGAAACCATATAGTGACAGAGGAGGAGCCAGGATTTCAACGAAGGGGGTTCTATATTCAAAGAAAATTTAGAATTTCAACTAAGGGGGTTCCATATTCAAAGAAAACTTCATTGAAGGGGGTTCAACACCTACTATAATCACATAAAAAATAATTTTAATCATTTAAAAATGTATATTTTTCCGTCAAAGGGGATTCGGCCGAATCCCCGAACAGAAGGCTGGCTCGGCCCTTGCATAGTGAGCCTCTTACATTTCTCGCATACATATCCAAACCATCTCAATTCCACTTCTCGCATCTGATCTTCCACCAAAGTCACTCTCACCTTCTCTCGAATAATTTCATTTCTAACCCTGTTCATCATAGTAAATCCGTACATCTGTCTCAAAATTCTCATCTCCACCACCTTTAATTTTTAAATGTGAAAGTTCTTATCTGACCAACACTATGCTCGATACAACATAGCCGATCGGATTGTCACTCTGCAAAGCTTTATCTTTCAATCTTACGAGACAATTTCTTGTCACTCCTGAAGCGAGGTTCCATCTCTGCTGCTCTCATCCTCCGTTACGCTACTTTTTCATCACACCCAAGAATTGTACAGATGATGTTCAATCAGAGTCTGCCTTTTTCGCGTTCAGCGTTTCTCTACAACACCCTTATTCGAGCTCAGACGATGATGGGCGTTGCTGATGATCATATTTTTCCGTTTGATGTTTATAATGGGATTTTGAGAAGCGGGGTTGTGCCGGATGATCATACTTTCCCTTTCGTGATCAAGCTTTGTACCGATTATACGGAGGTTAAAAAAGGGTTGGAGGTACATGGGATGTTGATGAAATTGGGATTTGATTATGATGTGTTTGTGAACAATACGTTGTTGTTGTTTTATGGGAGTTTTGGTGATTTGGCGGGTGCGAGGACGGTGTTTAATGAGATGCCTAAAAGGGATTTGGTTTCATGGAATAGTGTCATTCGAGTGTTTTCGGATAGCAAGTGTTATTTTGAAGCTATTGGGGTGATAAAGGAGATGTTTTTATGGTCTGAGTTTAAGCCGAATGTGGTGAGTGTAGTGAGCGTATTGCCTGTTTGTGCAGTGCTGGAAGATGAGATAATGGTTAGTGAGATTCATTATTATGGGATTAAAGTGGGGTTAGATTGTCAAGTGAGTGCCGGGAATGCTTTCGTTGATGCGTATGGGAAGTGTTTGAACGTTGAGTCGTCAAGGCGAGTTTTTGATGAGATGGTTGAAAGGAATGAGGTTTCTTGGAATGCAATGATTGGTACTTTTGCTCATAATGGGTTTAATAACCATGCGTTGGAGAGCTTCAGGCTTATGATCGATGAAGGTTGGAAAGTAAATTCGACTACAATTTCAAGTTTGTTACCCGTCTTGGTTGAACTTGGAAAGTTTAGCAAGGGAAGAGAAGTTCATGGTTTTTGTCTAAGAACAGGTTTAGAGTGTGATGTATTTGTTGCGAATGCCTTGATTGATATGTATGCAAAATCAGAGCGTTCAGCTGAAGCATCTGCCGTGTTCTACAATATGGATTCGAGAAATGTTGTGTCATGGAATACAATGGTTGCAAATTTCGCTCAAAATAGGCTTGAGTTAGAGGCTATAGGACTTGTCAGGGAAATGCAATCTAATGGCGAAACTCCAACATCTGTTACATTGACAAATGTTCTTCCTGCATGTGCACGAATTGGTTGTCTTCGTTCAGGAAAGGAGATACATTCCAAGTCAATAAGGAATGGGTCTGTAACTGATCGCTTCGTCTCAAATGCTATTACCGATATGTATGCAAAATGTGGTTGTCTAAATCTGGCACAAAATGCGTTTGACATGTCTCTTAAAGATGAGATATCTTATAATATACTCATTGTTGGTTATTCACAGACAAGTCATTGCTCAAAGTCTCTTGAACTGTTCTCTGAAATGGTGCTGAATGGGATGAAGCACGATACTGTTTCCTTTGTTGGAGTTCTCTCAGCTTGTGCAACTATTTCGGCGATTAAACAAGGAAAGGAAATCCATGCATTTGCGGTGAGAAGATTGTTTCATGAACACCTCTTTGTCTCAAATTCTCTCTTGGATTTGTATACAAAATGTGGACGGATTGATCTTTCTCGAAAGGTTTTTGATAGGATTGAGAACCGGGATGTAGCATCGTGGAATACTATGATTTCCGGGTATGGGATGCTCGGTGATTTACATACTGCAGTTGTTATGTTTGAGGCCATGCGAGAGGATGGCGTTGAACTCGATTCGGTCTCATAGATTGCTGTGCTATCAGCATGTAGTCATGGGGGATTAGTTGATAAGGGAAAGAAATACTTTAATGACATGCTTGCTCGTAACATTGAACCATCACACATGCACTACGCTTGCATGGTTGATCTTCTTGGTCGTTCTGGGCTTATGGATGAGGCCATTAATCTTATTACTGGTCTACCATTTAAACCAGATTCCAATGTTTGGGCGGCACTCCTTGGAGAGTGCCGACTCCATGGAAATGTAGACTTGGGTTCTTGGGCAGCTGAGCACTTATTGAAGGTGTAGCCGCATCATCCTGGGTACTATGCTCTTCTCTCAAATATGTACGCTGAAGCAGGCCGGTGGGGTAAAGCTGATAGGATCAGAGAGTTGATGAAGCTGAGGGGAGTGCAGAAAACCCCCGGGTGTAGTTGGGTTCAAATTCAAGACAAGGTCCATGCTTTTATTGTTGGACAAAGACTGGAAGGATTGGATCCATGTTTGTCGCTTGAGAACACTGGTTGAGGTGGGTTGTTTCCTCAACTTTAGAGTATGATCACGCCCGATGGCCTGGACTTTTTGTGTGAGACGTGTTCCACCTAATTGACCTCCAATTCAGGAGGTCCAACCGAATATAATTCATCCTGAAGCGATGTGGAACAATATTTGCTTCCTTGTGAAGACTCATTTGTTGCATTATTGGCAACGTTTGGGTCGAGGACGCTAGGGAAAGTACAAGCTTTGTCCAGGACAAGAACTGAAAGGATGGACCAAGAGCTCCGGTGATTGATCTACTTTGCTTAAGATGGGTACTACTGGTGCAATTTCCAGTCAACTTTTCGATTCAAGGACACGAGTTCGACTAAGCTCTAAACTGAGATGCAGTATCCATGGTTGGTGAATAGACTATCTGTCCTTGAGCTGATAGCAAGAGCTTATACTCGACATGCTTCTGGCCTGCACCATGAAGATGGCAAGCTGTTGGCTTTTTTAAAACAAGATGGGGCAGCGAAAAGAGGTTACATTGCTTTCAATTATTTTTCTTAAGCATAAGAGAGCTTTAAATAGCCAACTTACAAAGAAAATCCACAAAGTACATACATAACAACAAAAAAAAAAGACGACAACATTATCTTAGAACTTATAGAGCACAGAAGGCAAGCGAGGTGTAATAAAAACTTCTATAGGATCTGCTTTGCTCATGGTCACGCCTAGCCCTTCTTTCATATCCAAAGGCTCATCTGAAGGTGTACTAAAATCGAAACCTTAAGAGTAAATGAGCTATTGCAAGGTGTGTCACTTGAGTTGCATAGGTGATCCCTGGACAAGATCGTCTTCCAGAACCAAACGGGATGAACTCATATTGATGACCGCGAACATCAACCCCTGCTTGACTAGTCAAGAATCTCTCTGGATCAAATGTATCAGGATTCGACCAAATCTTAGGATCTCGATGTAGTTTCATAGTATTGACCCACAATCTTGTACCTTTTGGAATGTGGTATCCTTGTACGATACAGTCCTCTACTGATTCGTGTGGTGCTAACAAAGGTGCCGGTGGATATAATCGCAGTGTTTCATTAACGACAGCTTGGAAATATACCAAATCCTTGATATCACTCTCTTCTACCCATCTGTTTCTGCCAACATTTGTGTCTAGCTCGTCTTGGACTTTCTTCATGGCATCTCTGTGGTTTAACAATGTAGCCATTACCCAATTTAAGTGAATAGCAGTCATGTCCGAAGCAACCAACACCATACTCTGTGTTAAAAAGAACCTTTTAAGAGAAACAAGACTAGAAAAACAAATAAAAGAACAATCTTTTAACCAACATTATGTTGGCATCATGCTAAATTTCGAAAACTTTTCTACCTCTGACAGTACTCTCTACCTCCTCATACCCTACTTTTGGATTTCACTGGGGTATGCTGTTGTTGTATTGAATCCTCTGAAAAAGGCACTACTTTTGAAGGATCAGATACACACCCGACGACATTTTGAATAATCCAGACAACATAGATCATAAACACATGCACAAGCACCTCATAAACATTCATAACCTTCACCTATGTTGCTCGGACTCTTCAAAAATGTTATCGGGGGTTGTGTCGGATCCTTCAAAAGTAGTGCATTTTTGAAGGATCCGACCCTGGTGCGACAACATTTTTGGAGAGTCCGAGCAACTTCATACTGTATATTCATGAAAAGCAATGTAAATATAGAAGCAAGAGACATTATTACTCACCAGAGCAGTAGCTTTAATGGTGGTTTATCTACTATAACCATCAACAAAATCTTCATTACTCATCATAGAAAGCATAACATCAATAAAATCCTCTTCATTTCCCTCAACAAAATTAACTCTTTCTCTCTTCTTCACATGTTCATCCAACCAAGTTTGTAAAACACAATCAATATCTTTAAATGTCCTTTTCATAAACTTAACATGCCCTTGAAAATCAATCCACTTAAACAAAGGTATTGGAAATGCATCCCATAACACAAACCCTATTGACATAAAATCTTTCAAAGCTTTCTTAAATCTCTCAGCTTCTTCTTCATTTCCACCTTTTTCTACCCTTCCATAGCTTTTTCCAGCTATCATTTTCACTATCAAGCTTAGTGTTAACTTTTCTATCCAATTAGTAATATTCACTTTCACCTGAAAATGACCTCCGGTCACCGGAAAATCAAGATTAGCTCCAGAGACCAGGCAGTCTGGTGCACTAAAGCAATCTCTATGTGCACTATTGTACGAAGCTTTACCTTGCATTTCTACCATAGGCTGTTTCCACGACTTGATAACCTTATCTCCCTTAGCACTAAAGCTCCCTCCATGCGTGGGGTCTAAGGAAGGGTCAGACAAGAAAACTTTATTGTACGAATCCTTACCTTGGATTTCTGTCAGAGGTTGTTTCTTCGGCTTGATAACATTATCTCCATCCACAATAAAACTAATATCATCTCCACCCACTGGAAAATTATCTCGGGTCACCGGAAAATGATCAGCGATGACTGGAAAATCAAGATTTTCATCTCCGGTGATCGGAAACAAAGAGTAAAGATCTTTAATACTTGTTTTCACTTCAGAAACCCTCACATCTCTCAATTTCTCCAACTTACTACTAGAAAAAACTTCGTTAATAACAATTTTCCTAATCTTTCTCCAGTAATCTCCATAACTAGCAAGAGAAAGCATTGCATTATTGTACCCGATATAGTCTCCGGCCAAACTCCCGGGCCGGGCAGCAAACACTTTATCATTGACATTCAAACAATCCTTCACAGCATCATAGCTTCTTACCACTAATATACGCGGTATTCCTAGCCGGAAAGTGAAAATGGGGGCATATTTATCTGCCAAAGAAGATAATTTTCGATGCAATGGAATGCTTTCGGTGCCAGAGAATTGGAGAAGATGACCGATCACCGGTAAGCCACCGGATATCTCTGGCGGGAAATCTGAAAGTTTATGTGATTTTTGTGTTAATTTATATATGAAAATGGAGGAAAGGGTAATGGTTATGAGTAGTAAAATTGCATTAAAATGAGAAAAAATATGATCTTCCATTTTTTTTGTTATAAAGAAAAATCTAAGTTTTTTGATGTGTTTATATAGTGCTAGACAAGGATTCTATTAGTTAATATCTCATACTAGATATGGGATAAATAGTTAAGGAAACAAGACATCTGGTCGCACTTTTGACACTTGTACTAATGAATAGTCTTTGCCACTACAATAAATAACATTTCAATTTAATTGACTCTAACAAGATGGAGACAAAGGCATCATAATTAGACAAGCACTTAACTAGAGATCACATGGTACATGATGCAGACATGTTTGGTTCTCATTTCTTAGCTCTAAAGTAGTGGACCATATCCAGTTTCAAAAAAGAATTTGATCACGCTACGAAAATTGTTCCTACTGCTGGTGTATTGGTTGATCAGCAACCAGCTGGTACCAGTGCAACAGGTATTTGATACGACTGCTCCTTTGCGAACAAGCATGTGGAGATAAATCCAGACAAGCAAGTGGAGATAATCTATCAATGATCACTGCAAATGCTTCACCAGTGTTTGTAAAGGCTCCCGCGGAGAAAGGTGCTGCAGCTTTTGTGACTGACTTCCTCATGGGTGGAGGTTCTGCTGCTCTCTCAAGGACTGTTGCTGCTCCTATCGAGCGTGTGAAGCTTTTGATCCAAAAACCAAGATGAGATGAACAATTGAACAAATATCTCTACCCTTTGAGAGATATTTATCTCAACTTCCCTGTTTGAGAGAACCATAGAAAAGTACTCTTGAGCAGTTCCATAGTCATTTACATTAGCATTAGCATTCCTCGAGTACGAAGAAGAAAAGACAAAGAAGATACCGACGAGCTAGTTACACTCATATACGAATGAAAACAAAGAAGAGACTCTCCAGGTCAAAATTCCTAAATGGTATGTAGAACAAAAAGGATTAGCTCTATGTATATACTCGTAAAGCTTTACCAATCGTTGCTTATTCTGATGCTGCCGATGGTACTATGGACAAACTGTTAGCAATCAAATCTTCTGAAGACGACTCCTCAAACTTGGGGACAATGCTCATTGTGTAGTGGAACTCGATTTGTAGGCGCTGATGAAGGGGTGTCGATGCCATCAATCCTTTCTTTACATCAACTTGTAACTCCCTAATAGTGATTGCTGCCAAAAAACTCTTAATGTACTCTTTACATGCCTCTTTACCTCTATAAATGATGTTCTTTTCAGGTACCCTGTCTCCCTGCATAGTGTCATCGCTGTTGGTGCTCATGACAATTTTGCTTTCATCCGCAGCCTCTTTGACATCGGTTTTCTCTTTTCTATCACAAGATGGCTTGTCCTCTAATTGTTGAGACTCACTAGGTACTTGCATAATTGTTGTATCTTCGTCGAATTTGAGGATATATGCCTGATTACAACCCTCAAAAAGCCTCTCCCCAAGTGTGTCAATGATATAGTACGCGTCTTTTTCAACCTTGAGGATAAAGAAGTGGTCATTCCAACTCATAATGTAAACACAGGAGTCGCCATGACGAGGAGTTTCTTGAGCGGACTTAGAAATCTCGTCCTATATGTTGTCAAAAGACATGGCACCATGAAGGAAGTGGAATCCTTCCTCTTCTTCGATTCCTTCAGGATGAAAGAACCCACATTCATTTCTGAGACTACTGAGAGTGGACGCACTTTAGCCTCGAGAACTGTCTCAAGGTCAAAATGCTTATCTGGGAAACGTTCCCTATAGGTCTCGTTTTCACAAAGATCCCTCCACTGCATCGAGCCTTCACAGATAAGAGAATCAAGTTGGGACTTGATGGGCATATCTTCAGGATTGCAGTGGAACCAATCAGCTATGACAGCAACCAAGGCTGTATAAGCGCTTTCACGAGCAGCTCGTTCACTTCGTTGATAAATCGAAGCAAAGAAGATCTGAGTCTGCAGGTTCATTTGTCCATCACGGCTTATTATTTCTTTCTGCTCCCAACTACCCACTGCGAAACTTTCATCTCCAAACTCAGAGACTGAAATCGGAGAAGTTTGCTCGGATTTGTGCCCCTGCATGAACTACACACATTAGTAAGAGGACTAGTTATGCCATATATCTTCAATCATGACCAAGAAAACCTCAGCAGTTAGATACTTGATACAAATGTACAAGTAGACTAAGCTACTAAAGAAAGCTACCAAACTTTGTAATCTTCAATTCGCCAAGCACATTGGAGTACAAGTTATTGCACGCTGATCAGACCATGACATAAAGATAAAAAATGACTCTTCAAACATGACAAAGAACGCAAGAAAAAAGGAGACGTACCCTAGAAGAAGACTCGTTGGATGAGCAAAGCTGTCGGCGATCAAAGTCTATATCGTCTCCACCATCCTCTCCATAATGTTTCTTCAACAATGGCTCCTCCTTGGTTTTAGGAGATTTGAAACTCAACTTCCTCTTCCTCCAGGAAAGAAGACTACGTTTTGAACTCTGCTCTGCAGATTGATTTGCTGCAGTTGTATCCTCAGGGTACTTGTGCCTTGTGTCTGAAATATGATGGCTGTAGTGGACTAAATCCTCGTCACTGCTGCTGCCGCTTGTATTTGAACAAAATGATCCACCAGCATGGTTTGCATAGACGAGTGCTTCATAACTGAATGACTTCTGAACACTTGTATCCTCTTTTCCTTCCTCAGATTCTCCTTCCGAATCCTCATCAAGTGAATCTGTATCCACAGGATAAACATAATCGGGATCCTCACTTCTAACTGAGTTCCTTCCATCACTGCTGCTTCCTTCCTCTGCATGATATGCCTTCTTGTGTCGCCAAAAAGATAATGCTTTCAAAAATTTAAACTTTCGCAGACCTGCTTTTAAAGAACCTCCCCGATTTCTGTCTGTCAACAAAGCCGTTCCAGGGTTCGGAGATACTGGAGCAGACATGTTAAACTTCGGAAATGTCTCTGAAGCTTCGTGAGTGTTCCTCAATTCCACAAGGTTGAGCACTAGCTGTCAACAAATATATGAACATATCTTTAGGAAACAGTCGCATTAGATAATATATTCACGTAGCTGCAGGAATACAAGAACGCAAGCAAAAAACATGTGTTTTAGCTTCTCTTACACAGAGTGAAAGGCAACTCTTGAAGCTGCCAACAGAGACTTCCAAAGGAACGAAAATTTCAATGCCCTCTTGTTTATCTCCAGCTACTGAAGCAAAGTCTGCAAGATTCAATGTCGCAGCAGAAAGTACGGGTACCTTCTGATTTGGTCCTTTGCTTGTACCCTGATTCAGCAGAAGTATGAATAAATACAAAGAAGGGAGTAAATGAACAATGAAATCGAACACAAAGACAACGTGTTCAATAGAGAAATTAGTGTCGATGAAAAGCTAAAACCAAAACTAAAGGATTAGAAGCACGAAATAATACACCCGTGGATTGGAAAACACATGATTATCATGAACGATAGGTTCAAAGCAGTCAAAGGAATATGCAGCTAAGGCCAATGTTGTGCCTATGGAAGAAGAACAACTTGCTTCAGTCTCAAACAAGTTGCGATATAAGAATTTACTATTCCATTTAAGCTCAACACATGTCATCATCATACCAAATAAAAATACAAGTGAAAATAAGTTACATAAAAAAAATAATTAAAACCTATTTCCAACTAGTAGATATGGCCTATATGAGTCTTGATACTACATTGTGTCCTATCTTTAACCAAGTCTGCATTGATTCCAAGAACTTATAGGTCGTTCGAGAGAACTTCTCTAGGTCTATCTCGTCTCCTTTTAACACCTTGGTCACCATGGTCTCACACCTACTAACCGGTGCATCTGGAGGTCGCTGCAAGACGTTGAACCTATGAAAGAAGTAGTCATTAAAAAGTTCAAACCATTTATCATTAACAACTCCTCCTATTGTTTCTTCCCTTAAAAACCAATTGTTGGATGCACACCAAAACAACTTTGGGAAGCCATAATCCTCAAGGTGTCTAATCATTTGCTACCATTTTTATTTAATAATAGACTATGCCCATAATGCTTCTTTTTTCCTTATCCAGAAAGGACAGCTTTATATGTCTAAGAGAAAAATATGAATGAATACAGTAGGTCTCACCATCCACCATCTAACATCAAAATAAATGAACCCCACAAGCTCAGAAAGTGGATCCATTAAAATGCAATCATTACATTCCAGAAGGCTTAAAAAGCTTCTGACTCCCAGTGCATGTCAATAACAGTTTCTTAGACATCAATATAACAAAGTTAAAACTCACTTTACGCCAGTAGCATGTCGGAAAATTATACTGTGTATATATATTGGACACTTTAGGCGAAATTCTTGGCTTTGCCACTGTTAAACTCACTAAGCTACTAGTACTCTAGGAGTAATAAAACTCAGTAAAAATCATATTGATGATGAATTTTATTATGCTTCTCTTGTTTAACATGTCCTCTGGAGAGGCTAATACAAATGATGCTGCAATATACTGAATCACCATGATTAAATAATCAAAACTAAGCATCAACCTAACCAATAAAAGAAAAAATAAGTATCCTAATTTGCGGAAATTCAAGAAACTTATCATCCCAAGAAGTTATATAACATGACCAGGATTCATAAAACAATACAAATAGCACCCAATTTCAAGACAACAAAGGTACAAGCACTAGATATTCATATAACATAAAGTTTTCAATAACAGTCAGACCTCACTATATCAGAGATCTTCAGCAACAACATTTCAATATAACGGGCAAGTTTTCTGTGGAACCGATTTTTCATGTTATGTTATATTATATGTTCTCTATAACAACATTCCACTCCGAACAAGCGATGCAGTTATAGAGAGGTTTGACTGTATATCAACCTTCTCAAGGAGAAATGAATGCATAGTTCCACTAATATTAGGAAGTAATCAAATTCCCTAGAATTGGATTCAGAGTTCTTATTTCATAAGAAAACCTAAAGATAGTTTTTTAAAACTTCTTTTGCAATTTCACTCAACAGCCAAAATCCACAGCAACACACCTAATGAAATCTCACAAATGGGGGTCTGGGAAGGGTAGGGAGAGTAGTGTACTCAGACCTTACCCCTATCTCAAAGTTAGAGAGTGTTTCCGATGGCCGAAAAAAAATAGTTCAAAACAGTCAACAACTATAAACAAAAACAAAAAATATTATAAAAACAAAAACTATAACAAAACAATAAGATAATTGAGATACAAAAAATATTGTATAGTAACAGAAATCGAAGGACAAAAAAATACAGGAGCAATACTACGACGACTAATAAAATAAAAAATCAAGAAACTCACATTGATCACAGTAAAGACAACTTCCCAAGGCTGAAAAACACCATCTTTCCAACCTGAAAAGTTACAAACACTCAGAAACTCCTCATTCCATTCAACAATCCTTTCATCTTCCTTCAAACACTCTTCTTTAGTAAAATTCTTCTTTACACTTCTCCTATTAAATGACCCCAAATTCAGTGAAATACCCTTTGATGATCCCTTCCACTTAATTTCAACTCTTAATCTATCAAAATCATGGACCCCCATTTTCTCATTTAACAAAAAGTTGAAACCTTTAAGGCAATTCACAGTAATCTTAGCCTCATATTTCTTTGATGATAATAATGGTGGCCATGACATACACTTCATCATCTTCACAACCATATTATATATATAAACTTTTTCACCCACCCAAAGTTGTCGCCTAGCGGTCAATGAAATGAGTCACAACTATGACGTCACAGGTTCAAATTCCAATAAAGACAAAAACAATATCTGTAAAAGTTGGCTCGGACACTACGATTATCAAAAATATATATATATATGTATATTTTTTTCACTGACACAAAACAAGAAAATACCAAGAAAGATAACTTTTTGTCTCAAAAAGACTAAAGTGATCCAAGATTACTATAAGTCTATGAGACCAAAACAAGAAAATACAATAAAAATCACTTTTTTGTGCTTGTAGACACCGGGTCGTTTGGTACATGATGAGATAAACAGTAGTTACTATAAATAGTGAAATAAAATAATTTTGAGATATAGCTAATCCCAAGCTTTACGGTGAGAAAATGATTAATTTCCTTATATGGCATATCAAAACAACTCCTCTATATCTTATACTATTTCGATTTACTATAAATAGTGAAATAAAATAATTTTGAGATATAGCTAATCCCAAGCTTTACGGTGAGAAAATAATTAATTTCCTTATATGGCGTATCAAAACAACTCCTCTATATCTTATACTATTTCGATTTACTATAAATAGTGAAATAAAATAATTTTGAGATATAGCTAATCCAAGCTTTACGGTGAGAAAATGATTAATTTTCTTATATGGCGTATCAAAACAACTCATGGAGTATCTTATACTATTTCGATTTACTATAAATAGTGAAATAAAATAATTTTGAGATATAGCTAATCCCAAGCTTTACGGTGAGAAAATGATTAATTTTCTTATATGGCGTATCAAAAAACTCCACTTTATCTTATACTATTTCGATTTACTTTTATTTGTCACGCTTGATTTCATTTTTTTTTTACTTTTTACATGAGGTATAAGAGGTCGAATATAATGGGTATGAGGAAAGACGGGGGAAGCTAACTAATAGTGAGGGGGTTCATTCAAACTCCCTTCGGCAGAATATTATACTACTATTTATACAAGCTTAAAATGATTTTTCATGTATATAATGCAGAAGTTGAACCTCCTTCGACTAGTTCTTTCGTTCATATTTTTCGATTTTGAACCCCCTTAGTTAAGATTGAGGAAAGGTTGATATAGGTCGGTGAAATATTGAAGAGAGATGATTAGATAGGACATAGTGTAATTTTTTTACTTTACGAGAGTTAATTTAACTAATATTTAGTTTAAATTGAATTTATTTAAAATACAAATGTTTGATAACTATACGATAGAATACTACTTCTTCGGATTCAATTTATTATCTGGTTTTGATTTGACATTGAGTTTTAAAAAATAAAGAATATTTTTAAATTTTGCAATTAAATTATGTCTTGTACTTGTATGGTTCACTTTTATTTGTCACGTTCGACTTTCTCTATTTTTACTTTTCAAGAAAGCTATGAGAGGTTGGATATAATGAACACGAGGAGAGGTTGATGTAGGTCAATGAAGTATAGGAGAACATAGATTAGAAAAGATATAGTATAACAAAATTTATTTTAAAAAATTCAAATGTTTAAAAACTATAGAGAAAATCTACTTTTATTGTTTCAATTTGTTTGTTTGATTTTGACTTGAAATGAAATTTAAGAAAAACGAAGAATATTTTAATTCTTGTGGCTGGAGTCCTACACTAAATATATGTAGAATATATCAACATATCATTTAATCTTGTTGTGTTAAACATATCGTGTGGAAAGTTAAAGCATTATCAAAAAATAAAGCATATATTTTAAACAACTAAAAAGAAACGTACAACAAATAGATTAAAACAGAGGAGTAGAATAAGTTGTAATCCTTTTCGTATAAATATAATTAAAAAATATATTTTAAAATATTTATCAACATCAATGAATTTAATTCTCAAGGAATAAAATATGACAAGTAAATCAAACGAATAGAATGATAATTTTATACATACATAAATCTATAATATATTAAAAGTGTGAAGACCCTTAAAAAAGTGATTTGAACTTTTTGCCCTTCATTAAAAGAATCTTCTTTAGACAAAACTGTATTTTCACTATTTTTTAAATTTATTATTTAATTATTTTTTATTATATTAACTAGACTTCCTAAAATATATGGGACTCCTAAAATATATGGTAGGAGAATTAATTAATATTTTTCATTCTACTGTTCAAGTAGAAAAATACTCCTAAAATATGACTAATTTATTATTTAATTATTTTTTATTATATTAACTAGACTTCCTAAAATATAAGGGCCTCCTAAAATATATGGTAGGAGAATTAATTAATATTTTCCTTTCTACTAGATTTTCTAAAATATATGGTAGGAGAATTAATTAATATTTTTTTTCTACTGTTTGATTAGAAAAATACTCCTAAAATAGGACTCTATTAAGGAAATACTCTATAAATATTAATTATCTTATTATTTTATTTTAATCTACAGATGTTAGATAAATGTGGGTCGGCTTTGAATTTTTTTTAGGTAAATGTTAGGTTTAATTGTATTATCGTAATATCTATATTAATTTATTATTTTGTGGTAGTTTACAATTCGTAGATGAATCTCGATCGGTTTTGAGAAATTTTTGTGTGTAAAATTTAAGTTTAATTATATTATTTTTACATCACTTTTATCGTATTATTTTGTTGCAATTTACAGGTGATAGATAAATGTTGGTCGGCTTTGAGAATCTTTTTATGTAAAGGTTAGGTTTAGTTGTATTATTTTGATATCTCTATTATTGTATTACTTTTTTATTGTTTACAGATGTTAGGTGAGTGTCGAACGACTTTGAGAAATTTTTTGTGTGTAAAGATTAGATTTAATTGTGTTATTTTGATAGCTCTATCATTGTATTATTTTGTTACAATTTATAGATGGTAGATGAATGTCGATCGACTTTTAAAAATATTTTGCTAAAGATTAGGTTTAATAAATAAATTCTCCATCTTTACATACTCAAAAGATATTAAATTTAATTATTATATTCATCTTTATTATTTAAACAAATATCCTATTTAGTGTAATATTTGAACTTATTAAAGTGAGATACACGCGCAAGGCGCGTACACCTAAACTAGTACATATACACATGAGAAAAGACATTTTTTCCCCCCTGAACTTGTCTTCCAAACTCACTTTAGCACTTAAACTTAACTTCTATTTATTTACCCCCCTTAACATCTTTAAAGTGTATTATTTTCACTCCTAAAGCTGACGTGGAATTTAAAAATGAAAAAAAAGCACGCTTTTTAATTTAAAATTGACATGACCCCACTTTTTAATATATATATATATACATATATAAAATCACTTTCTTCATACCCCCCCCCCCCCTTCATTTCTTCATCTTCTTATACCCCTCTACCTCCATTTCCTATCTTCTTCTTCTACCCCCACCCCCACCATAATTTTTACTCTCCAAACCCGCCACCACCAGCCCCCCTTCTCCTTCAACCACCAATTTCTCCACCACTAGCCCCACCCCTCCCCTCCAAACTCCTAATTTCTTCTTCTTCAATCACCAAATCCTTTACCCCACCTAAATTCCTTGACTTAAGATCATTAGAAAAGAATGAAATTGAATTTCTAAAATTAAAAGTTATCTTCATGAATTTGAAATAAAATTGAAATTGAAGAAAAGTTATTAGCGGCGGTGTTAATGGTGGTGGTAGTGTTAATGGTGATGGTGGTGTTAATGATGTGCATATATTTTTTTGGGTTTGTTTTAATCGTTTTTCGGTGAGTTTTGTCGGAATATTTCGGAATAAAGAGTTTTGAATTGGAATGTGGTGATGCTATTGCATTGTTGTTTCTTGAATTGGTGGTTTGATGAAGGAATCGTAAAGGGCTTGCAATTATGTTTTAAAAATTCAATCTTGATTTTGTTTACCATGTTTTTGTTGTATGGTATATTTTGAGCTATTTATTTTGTTGGATTTGTGTTAGAATCAGAAGGGTCTTTTAATTATTTTTTGAATTAATTTTGTTGGGTTTTCTTAATGGCTATTGGTAATATATTTAAGTTTGAAGAAGATAGAAAATGAAAGAGAGGGGAGAGGGGAGAGGGGAGAGGTGGGGTGGTTTTAAGAAGATAGAAAGGGGGGAGGGGGCTGCGTTGTAGGGTAGGGGCGGGGTGGGAGGGCGGGGTGGGGGGTTGTGAAGAAGAAAGAAAATGGGGGTAGGGGGTGCTTTTTTACTTAATATATATATATATATTTATATTTATATAAATAAAATAGTAAATATATATATTTTTTTAAGAAAAATATATAAAAAAATAATGTGTGGGGGATTAATTTTTTTTTTAGAAAAATTAAACTTCTTACGTGGTAATGACGTGGCTCCGACGTGACATTGACGTGTCATTGATGTATAGACGAGTGTGACACACTCTCCGTTGTGCGAGTGGTATTCAGTTTTGAGGGGTGAAAATAATATACTTTAAAGATGTTAAGGGGGTAAATAAACAGAAGTTAAGTTTAAGTGCTTAAGTGAGTTTGGAGGACAAGTTCAGGGGGAAAAAATGTCTTTTCTCTATATACATACATACATACATATATACATACATACACACACACATAGTTATATATATTGCTTTCTATTTTTTTTTAGAAAAGACATTTTTCCCCCCTGAACTTGTCTTCCAAACTCACTTTAGCACATAAATTTAGCTTCTGTTTATTTACCCCCTTAACATCTTTAAAGTGTATTTATTTGACCCCTAAAGCTGACGTGACATTTTCTTAAAAATAGGGGCGCATTTATTTATTAAAAAAATTAATTTCAGTAATATT
Organism: Capsicum pubescens; assembly: GCA_030864215.1. Lineage (NCBI taxonomy): Eukaryota > Viridiplantae > Streptophyta > Magnoliopsida > Solanales > Solanaceae > Capsicum > Capsicum pubescens. Next base: position 306,271,250 of record CM061542.1, read on the forward strand.
ATATTTAAAATATAATAAAATAATTAAAAATAAATTAAAATTAAAATTAAAAACGGACAATTTTTTCTTCTTTCTTCTTCAAATCATCATCAACGACAACACTCAAACCTCCATTAACAACCTCAATTTTTTTTCACTTTCCTCCATTAACAACACCACCCAAGAACAACACTTTCCTTTAATTTTTTTTACTTTTCTCCATTAACAACACCACCCAAGAACAACACTTTCCTTTAAATTTTTTTCACTTTTCTCCATTAACACCACCACCCAAGAACAATACTTTCCTTTAATTTTTTTTTCACTTTCCTCCATTAACACCACCCAAGAACAAACATGAAAACACTATTAAATAATTTTCCCCATGGAACATCATCTCAGCCTTCAATCCAACTCGCTCAAAATTTAGATAAAAATTAAATATGATTTTGTTTTTGAATCACTTATCATGAATGGGATTTCTTTTGATTTTTACTTTTCAATTTTTTTGTTAATAAGACAATTTAAAAAAATTAATTTTAACTTGATGAAAGTATTTTGTGTTTGAATAAGAAAGAAGAGGGTGGAGGGTAGGGTAAGGGTGGGGATGAAAGGGGAGAAAGAATGGCGGGTGGGGGGAAGGCTGGAAGGGGAGAAAGAACGGGGGGTGGGGTGGGGGGGGGGGGGCTGGAAAGGAGAAAGAGATTGGGGGGGGGGGGGGGGTTGAATTTTTTATTTAATATATATATATATATATATTATATAAAAATAGTACATGTATATTTTTTATTTTAAAAATAAAAATACATAAAAATAATTATCTAAAATATATATTATTTAATTAAAAATGGGGTGGGGGTGGGGCATTTTCTATTTAATATATATATATATATATATATATATATATATATATATATATATATATATTATTTAATATTTATATATAAATCATAAATATATATTTTTTGCTTTTTAAACAAAAATACATAAAAATAGTATGTGTGTGGGATTTTTTTTAAAAAAAATCCTAATTTCTTACGTGGCAATGACCTAGCACTGATGTGGCACTAACATGACGCGTGTGTAACCCACTCTCCGTTGTGAGAATGGTATTCAGTTTTGAGGGGTGAAACAAATACACTTTAAAGATGTTAAAGGGCGAATTCACAACTTGATCCGATGATTCATACATGTAAATGAACAGTAACGGATGCAGGATTTTATCTAGAAGACGCACAAGGGAGGAGATTTTTCATTTACAAATAGAAAATCGTCAAACTAATTTAGTTGAATACATAAGACAGTCCCCTAAAGTTGTCACGACTTTTCATTTAGACAGCTCAACTAAGACTGTCGCGCTTATAAAACTCAGTTATTACTTGGAGCAACATCTAGTGTATAATGACCGAGCCTTCCAGTCCGATACAGATTAAGCAACTTAGCAGCAACTTTACGAACACAATCATCCGAATCAGGAGGCAAATTAAAAGCATCGCGAAGAGCAGCAAACTCTGCCTTGATGAGCCGCGACATAGTTTCCTCATCCTCTAGATCGCCATTGAAAGATGAAACTGCTTCGTAGAGCATTCTTCGAACCTTATTCACAATGAAATCCTGTATGAATAATTGGAGATGTCATATCTAGCTATTCTAATGGAAAAAGAACGAGAACTTAATACAAGTCGAGCTAAAAAACCGAGGACAACCATGTTCCGGTACTCATAGTTGCTGATCAACATGAATGCGACGAATACAGCATCTACTGAACATGTTTTTCTAAACTATTCGTGATGTGGGAATTTTGAAAAGCGTATTTTTTTCCTGATATATAAGGCGAGGAACCACGCTGAACGTGTTATTCTGTACCAACTGGTTTTTCCTGACTAAAAGTTCACCTGGTCTCGTGAAAACAAAAGCCTATTATAAAGGCGCAATAACAATGATTGTTGAACTTACAATTCACTCGTGGTTGACATACAGGCGTCTAATTTTGTAAAATCCGTTTCATAAACAAATGACAATGGAAACGGAACTAGCATATAGTGAAGAGGCACGAAAGATGTAATAATAACACATTTTCTGTTGAACCGCTTACCTGTGTGTGATCTGTAAGATATTGTCTCTTCTGTCTTCTCTCTAACTCAGAACAATCATCAGCGCCTGATAATGACAACTTGGCCCATTTCTTGTATTCATCGCTCAAGTTAAAGATGGACAGAAAATATTCCGCAAGCTCCACTTCCCCGACCAAGCAATCTTTGAGCGCACCTGCATTTAGAATAAAGGAACATATAATATCAATCAGTTGGTAGGTAACTTCCTAGACTCTCACTACGCATTTTTCACTTCCTCTATTGTCATGTTACTTTCTCCTCTTGTATAGTTTTGCGCCAATTAATGACTATCATTCCTTCGGTTAACAAGAGGAGTAGGAGCAGAGAGAATCGCGATTTGTGACTATGTTCTGATGAAAATCCAAAAAGTTGGAAGTTCAACCTGTTAAAGCGAGATTGGAGCACACCTCTGCATCGAGAATCTCAGCCGGGAAAACACCAGGGGTGTCTAACATGTAAATACTAGGATGGCTGGCAATCTGATTTTGTAAAAGTAGTTTCATCAAGAAATGACTACGGAAACAAAAAGCAAACAACCTTAAGCTGAAAAACAAGCCACAGGAACCATGCGAAAAATCCCAAACCATCTAGTTCACAACTTTCCTGGTCGAACGCAGATGATGACAGTACAAGAAACAGGGGAAAATCGTGTTTCTACAGGTACGAAATAAGTACCTTCAAGCCGCTAATATTTTTTGTCTCCTCTGGATGCGGACTCACTACGGCATGCTTTAATCTTCCTTTCTCTGCAAATCAAAGAATGTCTCAGGAGGTTCAGATTGGATACGTTCTATACTCTCTCGAGTCTTCTGGAAACACGAGAAAATAGCTACAAGAACTTAACAAATAACAGTTTGTACTAAAAAACGATGTACCCGCGGCACTAATCCTTCCAATTTGATGCAATGAGTTGGCAAGGGAAGACTTCCTAGCATTAGGAATGCCGAAAAGCATTAAGGTAATTGTCTGATCCCCATGATCAATCTTTGGTAATTCTCGAACTCTGGCTTGCAGAAAGTTCAGTAACTGCAAGTCTGCAACATGTCAAGATTTATATCCGACGCAAATGAGCATCATATGCAAAATAAAAGGTTGTCAAATTAACTAGCGATGAACATCAATGCCTACTACTTTCCATTAGTACAATAACAATGCCACAATATTAGTCAAGTTGATAAACATACTCAAACAGACCCCAAGTATATCGGGTGCACACTATCAACCGAAAGGCCATAAAGTTCATATTAATTCAATGCAAGCTTGAGAACTTGTAGGAGAATTTATATTCGATGAAACACTAAGTTGCACGGACTCTTCACTTTTGATGCCACACCCCAGCCGGATTCTCCAAAAATACACTACTTTTGGAGAAGCCGACACGCACCCAATGGCAATTTTGAAGAGTCCAAGCAACATAGATGAAACATAGCATCACTAGGGTGTTGTATTCTTATATTACAACTTGGGGTACTGTCTCAGCATTGGCCTCGTATGATAACACAAAGAAGTCCAACACTATGTAGTCTCAAATCCCCCTCTACGTACCGTCAAAGATCAGCATTTACGCCAGAGAAGCAGAGAGCCGGAGACCTTAAATATGGAAGTAAACTATGTCTTTCAGTAATATCACCGTTCCTAAGAAATAAGTATCAGGATCTATGCTGGTGTGCATCTGTATGTGTTAATGTCAAACAACAGAACAGCAATAGTACCAAAATTATGCCGTCCAAACCAATAAAATTTGCTTAAATAGGAAAAACTGCGCGTTTATGCATGAAACGGTGTCAACCTTTCCATAATATCAATTTAACCAAGAAATATGGTAGCAATGCATATGAAACCTATGAATTTAGCTCAAACATCATGAGAACAACAAATTGCCAACACGAGAGCGAACCAAAAAAAAGTTGCTAGAACAAGAACAATTTGCAAACTAAAACATGACCAACTGTGGTAAATTTTCATACAATTACCTCTTTGATGTTATCCTTATTATGGGAATTGACTCCAAAAACAAGACACTTTTTTTGCTCAAAGTATTTCAGCCATTCCTGCAGGAAACAAACATAAATATATGTAGACGGTAACGGCAGCGAGCAAAACGGATATATGACATAAAATCTGTAATAATTAGGGACAGTAAAAATGTCTCACCAAAAAAAAAAAAGCGATCATGTATGCTGTCCGTGATTATATAAAGGTGTAGCCAGTACACGGGGGATCAAGGAATCAGCTAGATGAATAATTGTCAAGTGAAACAGCGGCCCTTAGCTGACTAAGAAAGTGAAGAGCAACGCATCACCTTTAATTGAATGTGATTTGCTAAATCTGTCTTGTTCAAAATTATAATGTGCCTCGAGGAAGGCAAAAGATGCTTAATTAGCTCACATGTTGATGATAAGGGAATCTGAGAAAAGCCAAAGGTGAAAAATAAGAATTAAAAATTAGATGATAGATATAAAAGCGTATCCTCGTAAACAAAGGAACTGGAACATGATCCAACACGTGTCAAGTTATAACCGAGAATACCCACATTGAAATTTTATTTATGATGGTGGTGTTTGAGCCAACTTGCTCTACCTTAACTAATCGACCAAGCAGTCTGCTAAAGCCCACAAGTACAGGTGTTGAGTAATCCTATACATCAATGATAGAATAGATGGGCACACGGCTCACCACGAGTGTTGTAACTGAGATTCCAGCCTTTAGCCTTCAGGTTGTCACTCGTTGCCTTAACCACTCAGCCAACCGTTTAGGGACTTGACAACTATGTAGATATGTCGAGCAATATTATACACCTGTATAATTATTTACTTATGCTTAACATAGAAAAAGGCTCTGGAAGATCGACAGGGTAACTGGTAAAAGCACATTACCTACCAAAAGTAATCGTCTATCGTAGAACTGGTGCATACTTCTTGATATGCAAAACTCCAACTTTATGGTTGGAGATGAAGGTTGGAGTCATGGGAGGTCAACACTTGTTGACGAGAGAACACAAGTCTAAGAGAATAACTTATTCACTAACATAATATCTTATCCAAATAACACATCACAAAACAAGACGTTTCTGGAGTAATACTGGCAAGCTCGCTCAGACGTTAATCTAAAACATAGAAGGCAATAATATAAAGGAAAAGATCCATGAACGCTAGGTTTTTACGTACCCGTGAATCTCTGACTTCAAGGAGAATATCAACCAATGGGATCCGTTCGGTTATGGCACGAGATGCTGCAGCCATGTGAGCTGTGTACCACCACGTTGAGCCTTTGTTCCTTGAAACTTCCTTAATTGCATTGCCTATCTTTTGAACTAAACTGTGGTTCAATGTCATTCCTAAGCAAAAGAATAAGCTGGGTCGGTACATAGCTGGATTAGCATTTTCCCCAAAAATCCAAGTCGAAGCAATTTTTTTCTTCTTTTCTTAAATCATTATACATGCATATGAAATTATGAATCAACCGGTACAACAACTAATACAACTGCTACTTTACGCCTCGGTCTTAAACAAGTTAGGGTCTGCTATCTGAGCCCCAGTTTCATTTAAGCTCATTTCATATGACGAACTAACCACTCATTAGCAATAATTCAAAAATATAATCTCCCCAAAAATATCTACCAGCAGCGAAGTGCAGCTACCAGCGTTATCTTTAACATAACAATTACGAGTTCACAACAAATTTGTACCCTTTTCTAAGGTCACGGGTTCAAGCCTTGGAAACAGCCTCTAGCAGAAATGCAAGGTAAGGCTGCGTACAATACACCCTTGTGGCGGGGCCCTTCCCCGGACCTTGCGCATAGCGTGAGCTTTAGTGCACCGGACTGCCTTTTTTTTCTAGAGACACCACACTTAGGCTCAAGTGAGAGAAAAACTCGGTCGGTTTTATATACTCCTGAACCTTAATAATCCTTAGTTTTGGTCCAAGAATAGCGAGAAATACTACTCCTAATGGAAAATACTAGAGCTTGAAATGCCTAAAAGCAAAAAAAAAAAAAAAAAAATCTTTTCCAGAAGTTGTAAACTGAAAACTTCCCTATGTATCAACCCAAAAAAAAAAACGGCAGATTCTCTTTTTGATAATCGTGGTGTCCAGGTCAGCTTGGACGCACCTCAACTACTTCCACAAGATACCTACAACCTCCCATCAATAACCAACTAATTCCCTTAAAGCTACCGCCTCCGAACAGTAACCAACTAATTCCACGAGATAACTACCACCTCCCACCAATAACCAACTAATTCCACGGGATATCTACCACCTCCCAAGTCCCATCAATATCCAACAAAGTCCACGAGATACCTATCACCTCCCACCAGTAACCAACAAATTCCATGAGATACCTATCACCTCCCACCAACAACCAACTAATTCCCCGGGATACCTACTACCTCTCACCAACAACAGGTGTCAGGTAACTTTATCCATCAAGACTTGAAAATCAATCACGTAATATTTATCAGATTTGCACCAGAGACCTCACGGTGCTCAACTCACTTCATTGACCACTAGACCACAACCTTAAAGAACACCACAAATTATGTTACAGAAAACCTAGTTAACTATAATCTCATATAAAGTGGATAAAGAATGAAATTTATTCACAATACAATAAACAATCAACCAAAAGATGCTAACTTTGAATACTAAAGCAAGTGCACAAGCTCAAAGAAACACTTAAAAACATACAAAGTTTCCATTTTTACCTATTTTGGTTATGAAACTCCAACAGTAGAAGTAATCCCAAATCTCTAATTCTTCAAAAAATGCCTAAAAAACCCCACTTCAAAGTGAAAACACTCAATTCAAATAATGGAGATATTCATAATTATCAAGAAAAAGAAAAGGTCTTTGAAAATGGAAAATAGACCTTAATTGAATTATAAAATGGATGAAATGTCAATTTTTACATGTAAATCGCTTTCATTGAATGCATTTTTTACTAGTTAAATGAAATTCTCTTCTTTTTTTTTTAAATAAGTATTTACTATATATGAAAATATGATTTTTTTTTTCTTTCTAATGTTAATTCGTAGTTTAATTAGCATGTTATTCCATATATTTTTTTTTGTGAAACCAACCATAATTTGACTGTTACAAAAAAAATAATAACATATCCAGTAAAATCACAGAAGTGAGGTCTGAGAGCATAAAGTGTACACAAATTTTAAAATAAATGTTCTATTTCCATCCTGAACTATACACGAAATTGTAGAGATACACCAAACTTTAGGAGGGTCCTATTACCCGGGACTAATTAAAATCGTATTTTCGGCAACCTTAGCGCCTACTTGACACATCAATGAATCAACACACTGAAAGTATACGTAGGCACATATATGTAGACATTAAGGTTGCCAAAAATATGTTTTTAATTAGTTCAGGGGTAATATGACCCTCCTAAAGTTTGGACATATCTCAGCAATTTCGTGTATAGTTTAGAATGGAAACAGTACATTTTCTCTAAATTTTACTACTACCTCGAGGAGATAGGAAAGTTGTTTCGAAATACCGTTGGTTTAAGTGTAGCACATTCTAAATCAAAGTATTATTATTTTATATAATTATTTGATACTCCACTTTAAATAATTGAATTATTATTGTCTATTTGGTCACGTGATATGATATTATTTGAGATGAAATTAAAGTTCGGTTTGGATATGCAATTTAAATTTCTTAAGTCACATTGTTTTTCTCGTAAAAGTGCTTATTTATTTTAGGTGTTTGACTAAACTTTTAAAGGAAAATAAGTGTTTTTGAAGAGCAAAGAGAACAGTTTTTCACAAGTTAAAAAATAACTTTTTCTTAAAAGCATTTTTTTAAAAAAAAAAAATTGGTCAAACACTAATTACAAATCAAAGGTGTTTTTAAATTTTGACCAAACAGAAACTGTTTCTCACCAAAAGTACTTTTTTGTGAAGCACTTTTAAAAAATCACTTTTCAAAATAAGCTAATTTTATAAGCTTGAACAACGATCGTTAATAAGGTTAGCTAGTAGGTAGGGCCCTCTTTTACCTTAAGGGATCGTTTGGTGTAAGGTACAAGGAATAAATAATCTCGGTATAAAATGAAGGATTATTTTATCTCATGTTTGGTGTGAGATATTAGTTGGTAACGGAATTATTTATCCCACCATTTATACCATAATGATAAAATAAGTTATCCATATATATGGTGGAAAAATTAATCTCAAGATTAATTATCCCACGATAATTCTTTTCCAACCAAACGACTCCTAAAGAATTATTGCGAATGAACTTTTAGGTATTGAATAGTTATATACTCCTATTTTTAATAATAGGGTAATTTTTTTTTCTATTATTAATTTTATTTTAAAAATTAAACACTTTCCATATAATAACTAAGAATTTCAATTGGCATCAACCTATAAGTAAATACAGTATTTTAACTTTGACAACTCAACTATATCATTTACTCTTATAAAAATAATTGTTTGACATAATAAATGAGGAATAAGGATGCCTTTTGCCTTGAACGCGCGATTTGGATTAGTCGGGGCTTCAATATGGGCACCAAAAATCGAATAGAAAACCAAAAAAAAAAATTTATTCCATCAAACTTTGAGCATGTATGACGTACAATTTTTGTGAAATTATCACGTAGGACAAGATAAAATAGTTTACTTTCGTTGTTATAATTAACGTAATATTTTTTGTTTTTTTGAAAGTCAAATAAAATAATTTTAATTGTGTATTTAGATATGAAATCATCAATTTTTGATTTTTTTTTTATATATTTAAAAACTACATAAAAGGTACTAAAAGGCTTAATAATTAGCTATCCAAATATTTGACAACAATATATTCAGTGTATTCTTATAAATTGAGGTCTGAGGAAGATTAAGTGTATAGATAAAGTAGAGAGACTGTCTCCGATAGACTCTCGGCTCATGACAAATAATATTATAACAAGTAAAATATAAATCAAATAACAAAGCGGGGTAACACACCACTAGATAATAAAAAAAACAAGAAATTAAAAGAATAATACTATGACCTATCTATTCGAAATCTCAAAACTAGTCAAAACACCATAAATAAGAAACTACGAGAACATGTATAACACTATGATTATAGATATATCGACAAACAAAGAACTCCTCCCTATTATTAGTATGGACACACTCTGACCCACTAACCCTCTACCCTAAATCGCATTCTCCACACCTTCATATAATCGGTCATGTCTTCTGTAAGTCGTAACTGCTCCATATCATGTCTAATCACTTCCCTTCAATATTTATTCGACCTACCTCTGCCCCGTTTGAAACCATATAGTGACAGAGGCGGAGCCAGGATTTCAATGAAGGGGTTCTATATTCAAAGAAAATTTAGAATTTCAACTAAGGGAGTTCCATATTCAAAGAAAACTTCGTCGAAGGAGGTTCAACACCTACTATAATCACATAAAAAATAATTTTAATCATGTATAAATGTATATTTTTCCGTCAAAGGGGATTCGGCCGAATCCCCGAACATAAGGCTGGCTCTGCCCTTGCATAGTGACATCTTGTCAATCTCTCCATGTGCCACGTCAGCTACTTGTGCGAGACAGGACAAGACAAAATGAAAGTAATTGAAGTGTTCAGTTGTGAGGACGACATAGTACAACACACCCAAAATCTATGTTCCACCATGTTCGGATTCCTCGTACAGCTTCCCGTCTTGTCATCTTCGCAAAGTCTCTCCAAACTCTCACTGAATCATCATCGCTCAAGTTCGGTGATGCCAATTTTTGTGATTTGGTGAGTGCACGAAAGGTGTTTGATGAAATGCCTCAAAGGGATTTGGTTTCATGGTACCAAAAAGATTTGCTTTCTTTCTTCGTCAATACAAAATCTCTTGTTCAAACACAACAAGCTCATGCTTTTGCAATCATCCATGGCCTTCTTCCGACCAGCATTTCCATCTCTGCTGCTCTCATCCTCCGTTACGCTACTTTTTCATCACACCCAGGAATTGTACAGATGATGTTCAATCAGAGTCTGCCCTTTTCGCGTTCAGCGTTTCTCTACAATACCCTTATTCGAGCTCAGACGATGATGGGCGTTGCTGATGATCATATTTTTCCGTTTGATGTTTATAATGGGATGTTGAGAAGTGGGGTTGTGCCGGATGATCATACTTTCCCTTTCGTGATCAAGCTTTGTACCGATTATACGGAGGTTAAAAAAGGGTTGGAGGTACATGGGATGTTGATGAAATTGGGATTTGATTATGATGTGTTTGTGAACAATACGTTGTTGTTGTTTTATGGGAGTTTTGGTGATTTGGCGGGTGCGAGGACGGTGTTTAATGAGATGCCTAAAAGGGATTTGGTTTCATGGAATAGTGTCATTCGAGTGTTTTCGGATAGCAAGTGTTATTTTGAAGCTATTGGGGTGATAAAGGAGATGTTTTTATGGTCTGAGTTTAAGCCGAATGTGGTGAGCGTAGTGAGCGTATTGCCTGTTTGTGCAGTGCTGGAAGATGAGATAATGTTTAGTGAGATTCATTGTTATGGTATTAAAGTGGGGTTAGATTGTCAAGTGAGTGCCGGGAATGCTTTCGTTGATGCGTATGGGAAGTGTTTGAACGTTGAGTCGTCAAGGCGAGTTTTTGATGAGATGGTTGAAAGGAATGAGGTTTCTTGGAATGCAATGATTGGTACTTTTGCTCATAATGGGTTTAATAACCATGCGTTGGAGAACTTCAGGCTTATGATCGATGAAGGTTGGAAAGTAAATTCGACTACAATTTCAAGTTTGTTACCCGTCTTGGTTGAACTTGGAAAGTTTAGCAAGGGAAGAGAAGTTCATGGTTTTTGTCTAAGAACAGGTTTAGAGTGTGATGTATTTGTTGCGAATGCCTTGATTGATATGTATGCAAAATCAGAGCGTTCAGCTGAAGCATCTGCCGTGTTCTACAATATGGATTCGAGAAATGTTGTGTCATGGAATACAATGGTTGCAAATTTCGCTCAAAATAGGCTTGAGTTAGAGGCTATAGGACTTGTCAGGGAAATGCAATCTAATGGCGAAACTCCAACATCTGTTACATTGACAAATGTTCTTCCTGCATGTGCACGAATTGGTTGTCTTCGTTCAGGAAAGGAGATACATTCCAAGTCAATAAGGAATGGGTCTGTAACTGATCGCTTCGTCTCAAATGCTATTACCGATATGTATGCAAAATGTGGTTGTCTAAAGCTGGCACAAAATGCGTTTGACATGTCTCTTAAAGATGAGATATCTTATAATATACTCATTGTTGGTTATTCACAGACAAGTCATTGCTCAAAGTCTCTTGAACTGTTCTCTGAAATGGTGCTGAATGGGATGAAACACGATACTGTTTCCTTTGTTGGAGTTCTCTCAGCTTGTGCAACTATTTCGGCGATTAAACAAGGAAAGGAAATCCATGCATTTGCGGTGAGAAGATTGTTTCATGAACACCTCTTTGTCTCAAATTCTCTCTTGGATTTGTATACAAAATGTGGACGGATTGATCTTTCTCGAAAGGTTTTTGATAGGATTGAGAACCGGGATGTAGCATCGTGGAATACTATGATTTTCGGGTATGGGATGCTCGGTGATTTACATACTGCAGTTATTATGTTTGAGGCCATGCGAGAGGATGGCGTTGAACTCGATTCGGTCTCATATATTGCTGTGCTATCAGCATGTAGTCATGGGGGATTAGTTGATAAGGGAAAGAAATACTTTAATGACATGCTTGCTCGTAACATTAAACCATCACAGATACACTACGCTTGCATGGTTGATCTTCTTGGTCGTTCTGGGCTTATGGATGAGGCCATTAATCTTATTACTGGTCTACCATTTAAACCAGATTCCAATGTTTGGGCGGCACTCCTTGGAGCGTGCCGACTCCATGGAAATGTAGACTTGGGTTCTTGGGCAGCTGAGCACTTATTGAAGCTGCAGCCGCATCATCCTGGGTACTATGCTCTTCTCTCAAATATGTACGCTGAAGCAGGCCGGTGGGGTGAAGCTGATAGGATCAGAGAGTTGATGAAGCTGAGGGGAGTGCAGAAAACCCCCGGGTGTAGTTGGGTTCAAATTCAAGACAAGGTCCATGCTTTTATTGTTGGACAAAGACCGGAAGGATTAGATCCATGTTTGTCGCTTGAGAACACTGGTTGAGGTGGGTTGTTTCCTCAACTTTAGAGTATGATCACGCCCGATGGCCCGGAATTTTTGTGTGAGACGTGTTCCACCTAATTGACCTCCAATTCAGGAGGTCCAACCGAATATAATTCATCCTGAAGCGATGTGGAACAATTTTTGCTTCCTTGTGAAGACTCATTTGTTGCATTATTGTCAACGTTTGGGTCGAGGACGCTAGGGAAAGTACAAGCTTTGTCCAGGACAAGAACTGAAAGGATGGACCAAGATCTCCGGTGATTGATCTGCTTTGCTTAAGATGGGTACTACTGGTGCAATTTCCAGTCAACTTTTCGATTCAAGGACACGAGTTCGACTAAGCTCTAAACTGAGATGCAGTATCCATGGTTGGTGAATAGACTATCTGTCCTTGAGCTGATAGCAAGAGCTTATACTCGACATGCTTCTGGCCTGCACCATGAAGATGGCAAGCTGTTGGCTTTTTTAAAACAAGATGGGGCAGCGAAAAGAGGTTACATTGCTTTCAATTGTTTTTCTTAAGCATAAGAGAGCTTTAAATAGCCAACTTACAAAGAAAATCCACAAAGTACATACATAACAAAAAAAAAAAAAAGACGACAACATTATCTTAGAACTTATAGATCACAGAAGGTAAGCGAGGTGTAATAAACACTTCTATAGGATCTGCTTTGCTCATGGTCACGCCTAGCCCATCTTTCATATCCAAAGGCTCGTCTGAAGGTGTACTAAAATCGAAACCTTGGAGTAAATGAGCTATTGCAAGGTGTGTCACTTGAGTTGCATAGGTGATCCCTGGACAAGATCGTCTTCCAGAACCAAACGGGATGAACTCATATTGATGACCGCGAACATCAACCCCTGCTTGACTAGTCAAGAATCTCTCTGGATCAAATGTATCAGGATTCGACCAAATCTTAGGATCTCGATGTAGTTTCATAGTATTGACCCACAATCTTGTACCTTTTGGAATGTGGTATCCTTGTACGATACAGTCCTCTACTGATTCGTGTGGTGCTAACAAAGGTGCTGGTGGATATAATCGCAGTGTTTCTTTAACGACAGCTTGGAAGTATACCAAATCCTTGATATCACTCTCTTCTACCCATCTGTTTCTGCCAACATTTGTGTCTAGCTCGTCTTGGACTTTCTTCATGGCATCTCTGTGGTTTAACAATGTAGCCATTACCCAATTTAAGTGAATAGTAGTCGTGTCCGAAGCAACCAACACCATACTCTGTGTTAAAAAGAACCTTTTAAGAGAAACAAGACTAGAAAAACAAACAAAAGAACAATCTTTTAACCAACATTATGTTGGCATCATGCTAAATTTCGAAAACTTTTCTACCTCTGACAGTACTCTGTACCTCCCCATACCCTACTTGTGAATTTCACTGGGGTATGCTGTTGTTGTATTGAATCCTCTGAAAAAGGCACTACTTTTGAAGGATCAGATACACACCCGACGACATTTTGAAGAATCCGGACAACATAGATCATAAACACATGCACAAGCATCTCATAAACATTCATAACCTTTACCTATGTTGCTCGGACTCTTCAAAAATGTAATCGGGGGTTGTGTCGGATCCTTCAAAAGTAGTGCATTTTTGAAGGATCCGACCCTGGTGCGACAACATTTTTGGATAGTCCGAGCAACTTCATATTGTATATTCAAGAAAAGCAATGTAAATATAGAAGCAAGAGACATTATTACTCACCATAGCAGTAGCTTTAATGGTGGTTTCTCTACTATAACCATCAACAAAATCTTCATTACTCATCATAGAAAGCATAACATCAATAAAATCCTCTTCATTTCCCTCAACAAAATTAACTCTTTCTCTCTTCTTCACATGTTCATCCAACCAAGTTTGTAAAACACAATCAATATCTTTAAATGTCCTTTTCATAAACTTAACATGCCCTTGAAAATCAATCCACTTAAACAAAGGTATTGGAAATGCATCCCATAACACAAACCCTATTGACATAAAATCCTTCAAAGCTTTCTTAAATCTCTCAGCTTCTTCTTCATTTCCACCTTTTTCTACCCTTCCATAGCTTTTTCCATCTATCATTTTCATTATCAAGCTCAGTGTTAACTTTTCTATCCAATTAGTAATATTCACTTTCACCTGAAAATCACCTCCGGTCACCGGAAAATCAAGATTAGCTCCAGAGACCAGGCAGTCTGGTGCACTAAAGCAATCGCTATGTGCACTATTGTACGAAGCTTTACCTTGCATTTCTACCATAGGCTGTTTCCACGACTTGATTACCTTATCTCCCTTAGCACTAAAGCTCCCGCCATGCGTGGGGTCTAAGGAAGGGTCAGACAAGAAGACTTTATTGTACGAATCCTTACCTTGGATTTCTGTCAGAGGTTGTTTCTTCGGCTTGATAACATTATCTCCATCCACAATAAAACTAATATCATCTCCACCCACTGGAAAATTATCTCGGGTCACCGGAAAATGATCAGCGGTGACTGGAAAATCAAGATTTTGATCTTCGGTGATCGGAAAAAAAGAGTAAAGATCTTTAATACTAGTTTTCACTTCAGAAACCCTCACATCTCTCAATTTCTCCAACTTACTACTAGACAAAACTTCGTTAATAACAATTTTCCTAATCTTTCTCCAGTAATCACCATAACTAGCAAGAAAAAGCATTGCATTATTGTACCCGATATACTCTCCGGCCAAACTCCTGGGCCGGGCAGCAAACACTTTATCATTGACATTCAAACAATCCTTCACAGCATCATAGCTGCTTACCACTAATATACGCGGTATTCCTAGCCGGAAAGATAAAATGGGGCCATATTTATCTGCCAAAGAAGATAATTTTCGATGCAATGAAATGCTTTCGGTGCCAGAGAATTGGAGAAGATGACCGATCACCGGTAAGCCACCGGATATTTCTGGCGGGAAATCTGAAAGTTTATGTGATTTTTGTGTTAATTTATATATGAAAATGGAGGAAAGGGTAATGGTTATGAGTAGTAAAATTGCATTAAAATGAGAAAAAATATGATCTTCCATTTTTTTTGTTATAAAGAAAAATCTAAGTTTTTTGATGTGTTTATATAGTGCTAGACAAGGATTCTATTAGTTAATATCTCATACTAGATATGGGATAAATAGTTAAGGACACAAGACATCTGGTCGCACTTTTGACACTTGTACTAATGAATAGTCTTTGCCACTACAATAAATAACATGTCAATTTAATTGACTCTAACAAGATGGAGACAAAGGCATCATAATTAGACAAGCACTTAACTAGAGATCACATGGTACATGATGCAGACATGTTTGGTTCTCATTTCTTAGCTCTAAAGTAGTGGACCATATCCAGTTTCAAAAAAGAATTTGATCACGCTACGAAAATTGTTCCTACTGCTGGTGTATTGGTTGATCAGCAACCAGCTGGTACCAGTGCAACAGGTATTTGATACGACTGCTCCTTTGCGAACAAGCATGTGGAGATAAATCCAGACAAGCAAGTGGAGATAATCTATCAATGATCACCGCAAATGCTTCACCAGTGTTTGTAAAGGCTCCCGCGGAGAAAGGTGCTGCAGCTTTTGTGACTGACTTCCTCATGGGTGGAGGTTCTGCTGGTCTCTCAAGGACTGCTGCTGCTCCTATCGAGCGTGTGAAGCTTTTGATCCAAAAACCAAGATGAGATGATCAAGACTGGTAGACTCTCGGAACCATACAAGGGAATTGGAGACTGTTTCAAAAGGACAATGCAGGATGAAGGGGCTGTCGTTTTGTGGAGGGGAAACACTGCTAATGTTATCCGTTATTTCCCTACTCAGGTTCACCGTTTGCCTTCTTTTTACCGATAAATTATCATCTGCCATTCCGTACCCTATTTGACATTATGATAGCCTAACGTTGATTTTTCCACAGTCCTTGAACTTTGCATTTAAGGATTGTTTCAAGCGACTCTTCAAACTTCAAGAAGGACCGTGATGCATGGCTACTGGACGTGGTTTGCTGGAAACCTTGCATCCAGTGGTGCAGCTGGCGCTTCCTCGTTGTTCTTTGTTTACTCATTGGACTATGCACATACCCGTATTGCAAATGATGCCAAGGCTGCAAAGAAAGGAGGCGAGAGACAGTTCAATGGTATGATTGATGTCTACAGAAAGACACTCACTTCTGATGGAGTTGCTGAACTATATCGTGGATTCAACATTTCATGTGTTGGTATCATTGTCTACCGTGGTTTGTACTTCGGAATGTATGACTCCTTAAAGCCTGTTCTCTTGACTGGAGGACTACAGGTTAGCGTTTGTCTGTTTTAGCGTCTTTGCTTTTTATTGGTTTACGTGGATTTTGATAATATCGTTGGCTCAACAATTTCACTTGGCTTATATGGATGTTTACAGGATAGTTTCTTTTCTAGCTTTGCTCTCAGGTGGCTGATAACCAACGGTGCTGGTCTTGCCTCATACCCAATTGACACAGTCCAGTGAAGCTGTTAAGTACAAGAGCTCACTAGACGCATTCTCCCAGATTCTTAAGAATGAGGGTCCCAAATCTCTGGTGCTAACATCCTTCGTGCTGTTGCTGGTGCTGGTGTGTTGGATGGATATGATAAACATCAGATGATCGTTTTTGGAAAGAAATACGGCTCTGGCGCTGCCTAAATTCAGACCACATATAGCATCCTTTAGGATTAGGTATTGGTGAAAAATCTTTATGCAGTGCAATATGAGGATTCTTTTGGAAAGGTGTTTTATGTTTTTTCCTCTTTTTTCTTTTTTGAATAATTTGAAATTTTTTCAGGATCTTTATACAGAGGTTACATATTGTCATACTCAGAACTTTTGATATAGTTAAAAGAGACGGATTTGACTACATCTACTTGTACTTTTGCTGATGTGATTTCTTTTGACGACACCATTTTCTTTCCGTCTGTATGGGAGTCCCTCTTAGATTCTTCGCGTACTCTTGTGAAGACGGGATAGTCAAGATAATTCTTGTTTTGATTCGTAATTTTTTCCTGTTCTAATTCTTAACAGATCAGTTACTTGATGAGCTATAAGCGTATTTCTGCTTGCGAAACAAATATGGTTTGAAAGTATGAACTTGAAAAATATATTAAGTTAATACGAACTAAAGAAGAACAAATGTCGATGCAGACATCTCTCAAAATAAAGCTTAATATTCAACAATAGGAGTTACCAACTCCACTGCGCCAACGTCTTCTTATCCTTGATATCTGAAATTTGAAAAATAAGATAGTGAGCGTCAAACACTTATCAATAAGAAAAAGTAGAGAGTATCTAGTTATTGTTATTGAAAAAAAAAAACATATACATTAGTGTTGAACTTAGCTAGAATACCTGTAAGTTTGCCTTCGCTGCTTCTTTCTCCTTGCCATCATAATTTTGTGTTCCAGCTCTTCAACGATTCTTTCAAGCCATTTCATATTTCCAGTTGAGATCAAGAAATATATTATGGATAATCCGATACACAGTCCGGTTCCATACCCCATAAGAGCAGCTTTCCAAAGATCATTCAGAAATTCAGAGTTGCTTTCTTCATCAAGCGCAGGTCCAGCATAAGTTTCCTCCGATATTGAATCATCACCATCATTACCACAACCTTTTGAAAGTGGGAATCCACGTAATCCATCATTACCTTCATATGAATTGTTCTCAAAGGTATGAAATTGATTTCCTTGAGGAATGCACCCTTCGAGATGATTGTTGGAGAGATTTAAAACTTCAAGAGATGTAAGAGAAGCAAACTGTGCTGGTATCTCTCCTACAAGATGGTTACCCGACAGGTCCAATGATTCAACTGAAGATAAACTTTCAAGTGATCGCGGAATATGACCTTGCAATCCATTATGAGATAAATTTAGAATACGGAGTGCAATGAGATCACCTATTATACTTGGAATATGTCCTTCAAATTTATTGTTTGAAAAGTCAAGGTGTACAAAAACAAGATTCTCACAACTTCATGCTCCAATCCCTTTGTTACGACAGCTATGGAGTTCTCATAATTTCCATATCTTTCATCACTCGGTGCCTTCCTTGATGGATCAATTTTCCTCATGGCTCTTAAATGTTGAAACAAACTCATCGGTAAGTTTCCCGTGAAGGCATTGAAAGAGAGATCTAACAATCGAAGCTCAGGATACATGTTTTCACTTCCTAAAGTTCTAATGGGTCCATGCAACTTATTCAACCACATTGGAAATGTATCATTGAGGAGATTGTCTCCTAAATCAAGAACTTCCAGTAGTTTGCAATTTTCTAAGGATTGTGGAATTTTCCCTCTAGCTCATTTCCATGCAAATTGAAGCTTCCGAGTGCACTTCCAATGCTAAAAGTTGTTGGAAGAGTACTGGAAAGATTGTTGTGCTGCATATCAAGAACCTCAAGATGACTACTCATGTTGCCAAAACATTGCGGAATTGCTCCCATTAGATTGTTTCTACCCAATGTTAAATTGCAAATAGACGGAGGCAACTCTCCACTGAGTTTATTATGTGACATCATCATAAACTGGAGGGCAGTGATATTACCCAAGCATTGAAGAATTTTTCCTTTCAAGTTGTTTCTCGACAAATGCAAGATGTCAAATTACAAATAAATGAAGGAATTTCCTCAGTCGTCAGATTGTTGTTGTTGAGCAACAGAGTTCGCAAGTTTCTCAAATTGCCAAAGGAAGATGGAATTGGGCCATTGAGTTGATTATTGGATAATTCCAGTTCATTGAGGTTTTTCAAATTTCCCAACTCACTAGGAATTGGGCCAGAGTGTTGATTATTGAATAGTCTCAGATAATGGAGGTTTTTCAGATTCCCCAACTCACTAGGAATTGGGCCCGAGAGTTGATTATGGGATAATGCCATATAATTGAGATTTTTCAGATTCCCCAACTCACTAGGAATTGGGCCAGAGAGTTGATTATTGAATAAATTCAGATCTTTGAGTTTTTTCAGATTCCCCAACTCACTAGGAATTGAGCCAGAGTGTTGATTAGCATAAAGGTGCAAAACTTTGAGCTCAGTTAATTCACCTATAGTTTTTGGAATTAGACCATAAAGATTGTTTGTGTGTATGCTTAAATTCAGAAGTGACATCATCTTCCCTATTTCTGGTGGGATTGTGCCTGAAATTTGATTCATGGACAAGTCAAGATAGATAAGATTAGTGAGATTACCGATCTCAGGTGGAATGGTTCCATAGAAATTGTTCATGCTAAGATCAACATATTCAAGAAAAGGGAGGGATGAAAACGGAAAATCAAAGAGGGTACCAATGACTCTAGAATTTGTAATATTTAACCTGTTTATCCTACCATTAAAGCAAACAACTCCGTACCAGTCGCTGCATGCATCAGAACTTGGTTGCCATGAAGCCAATAAGGAATTATTCTGGTTCTTGAAAGTTGATTTCCATTTTAGGAGAGCAGTTGCTTCCTCAGTGGAAGCAAAAGTAAGTAAAGAGAATATTTTCGAAACCATCATCATGTACTGTTAAACGATTTTGATTTGATACTTTTTGTTGTTGAAGGATGAAATTGGTGCAGGGTACACTATTTATATTGCAGTAAATCAGTACAAGTCTTACGTGTCTTTGTCTTGAATTAAGAAGTAGAATAGCCTCATAAGCCATCAAAATTTAAAGGCTTTGTTGTTAATTTTCATAGTTTGGCTAATGATGTCATTATGTTTTGTCATATGTTCAAATCTATCTCCATATGCTTTGTTTGTATGTGTTTGAACTTTCTTCATATTAACCAATTCCAAGTGTAGAAGATTTCAATGCAGAAGTCTTTAGTCTTTCCAAGTTGGCCTATTTTGTCTAAGAAACTAAATTGTTTTATCTTTGCTTTTTATTTTTTCCTGTCCAAGTACATCTACATTTACTTTTTAAATAAAATAAAACTATCAAAACAAAAGTAAATTTCATGTATCAAAACCAAATTCAGGTATTTGGTGGCCGGCGAAAAAAGAACAGGTGAAACAATAACAAATAAAAAACAAAACCATTTTTTAAGTCCAAACACCATAACATAACATATTTCTTGTTGAAAATTTGCATTAATGAGGACAACGATTATGCCTTAGTCCCATAAAAGTTGGAATCACCTATATAAATTTTTGAGGATGACGTTGATCTATTTTGTACTTGTAAGAAATTTCTGACATATTTTGTGTTTCCTAAACATGGAATTATTTGATGATGTGATATAAAGGCAGCAGTCCTTGAAAATTCAATTGCAAAAGATTTGTGTATTAAGTAGCTTTCGTTGAAATTTCCGCAACAAGAAAATCTGTGCAATTACTTGAAAATTCAAAGAATTGCATTAATACTTTTAGCTGTGAGAAAAAGAGAGTTGGAGTCACACCACTAAAAACTTTGTGCTTCACAGCGTGAATCTTGATAAACCAAGCCCCAATGTGGATATCGAAAACCAGATGAGGAACCACAAGAAAAGGCCATGTCTCACTCTAAATACCATGTCTAATCAGGTCTCAACTCTAATAGGTTTGGATTTCGAAGTTTTCTTAGATCCTTCTACACGTTTATCACTCAAGAGTTCTTCAATATACCTAGTAAACTCGCAAAAGTAGGGTCTGAGGAAGGTACGTAGAATGTATGTAGAGCTTATCATTACTTCATTTTGCACAATTTACAAAGATTCAGCAGAGCTATTCAAACTTTAAGATGCACCTATAGTTAGCGAAATTTTATAGGGCGCACTACAAAGTGCTTGTCAGCATACAATACATTGTTACCAAATACATTAACTGTTTATTAGTTTCAACGCTTTATCCATATACGTAACTACCTATTCATAAACATAATCTTTAGCATCTAAAAGTGTTTTCCAACACTTCATGGATATATTGACTCGATTTCTGAAAATGCTTGGTTGATATTTTTCTTTCACAATACTTTTTCATGGATAGAAAGATTTCACCATTTTGGAAAGTAATTTCCAAAGTTTTTAATTTACTCTTGCATTGAAAATGAAACATTGACTCCTAAATCTTTCTAATATATTTTCCACAAGAAAAGGACTCTTTCTCCACTTTTTTGGCTACTTAATGTACTTTCTTTTGAAATTTCCAAAGACTTGGGCATTGACCTTCAAATTAATAACAAATACATTCCTATTTCTTTTCAAATCTACTATAGGTCAAGGTGGAATTTGGAAATAATTACATTGTGGAATAAAATTATTCGCATTGACAAAATCAAAGTGAAGTGATAATTCGTGTGTGAAATTTCCATGGTGAGACTCATGCAAGGACTTGGAAGATTTTATTATCCTTTTATGCAGAGTAGTTAAAGGTAGATGCAACTCGAAAACAACAAATTTAACTGAATTCATTATTTCCGGATACGAAATAAACATATAACATATGTATATGTGAAAAATCACTAATCCTATGTTATTAAAATTGGAACTCATACATTCAGAAGTACAATATATTAAGCAGGTCACAACTTTAAAGGTTAAACTCACCAAATTTAAATCTTGGATTCACCACTTACCGTAACAAGTTTGTCCGTCAGAAAGATATGCATGCTCAATACCTTTTGGGGTTATCATCAACTGATTTTTCGTCATGGGTAACTTTCTGATTAAAAAATAATTATTTGAAGTAAAATAAGTTAAAAGTTTTGTAGGCAAATAGACTAATCCCGATCATTTAAGATTTTCCACGTAAGACTTGTGCATTGATTCGAAAATGACAATATTTATTAAAGTAGGAATTGATTGATATCTTGATATGAAGGCACTACTAGACTTTTCTCTTTCTCGAAATTGCAGTTACCACCAAAGAATGAAGTGAAATATATAGGTGCGATCACTCCATCCTTAAAGTTGAGCTTTTGAAATACAGAAATGTTCTCGTTAACTAAATATCTCTACTCTTAGTATTTTATCAATTGACAACAAATTGAACAATTGGCATCCTATTAAATGTAATTTATTTCAGTATCAAAATTCAAAGTGAAAGGGAGTTGTCTGTTTAGAAGCTTTCGTTGGAATTTCCACAACAAGACTCACTGGAATTACTTTGAGACTTCAAAGAACTGCATTTATACTTTTAGTTGAATGAAAAAAGATATATATTTTGAGGAACACTCCATGGAAAATCTTGGTGCTTCCCCCTCTAATATGGCTTACGCAGCGTGAATTCAGATTAATCAAGACCCTAATTTAGATATCGAATATCGAATAGGAAACCAAAAAAAGAATAAGAAAAGGCCACTTCTCATTCTCTTAATCATGTCTAATCAGGTCCCTCAATATTATAATACTAGTTTAAGATACGTGCGTTGCACGTGTATTCAACGTTATAGAAGAAATTTGCATGTATAAAAAGAACAAACTCATTATACTCAAAATAATGCAACAACAACATACCCAGTATATTCAAATCAATGAACAAAATTTAAAAATATATATACGGTCAGACATTGTCATGACCCGAACTAGGGCCTAGCCGTGACGAAGATCCGACCCATGAAGGCTCGGACGTCCTACTCTATCTGGTAATCATGCACAACATTCATATAATAAAATAAAAATGCGAAATTATAAATCAAATACGGAAACATGGTCATACTCTGAAATTAGTTTAACAATGAAGGAAAACTCCAACAATATCTAAACAACATCTGACTCAATCTGCGAAATCTCTACTATATCTCAAAATAATACTGTCTGAAAAATCTGGGACAAGGCCCCCAGTAGACCAAAACGAAGGAATAACAAAATCTGAAAGAAAACAGGCCTTCTGGAATAGAGAAGGCTCACCACTGCACAATCTGTTTTGCTGTCTGAATTATCTACTGCTTATCTGGACCCCTAAACTGAACCTCAGAACCTGAGAGGTAAGGGGAGGGGGGTCAATACAGATGTACTGGTACGCAGAGCAAATCCAAAATAATCATTTATATTCAGCATATATGAGAGCAATCTAAAACAGTTCATAAGCATATCATATAGTAAGAAATCACATGGGCATTTTAAAAGACTCTGTAAAAACATCTGAAATTTGTGACACTCTTTGTATTACTTCTACGCTAGGTGGTATACCCTACAACTCTGTTATCCCACGGGCTATATGGGATCTACCATTAACTCGGCAGCCAAGCCCCCAACCCAAGTTTGCCGCAAGGGTGGGAAAATAATGTACCCGTATCGGTAAAATACGATTTCTGGCTACGAGTTACTTGAGCTCAAGCCTTCTTTGGGCAACCACCTAACCCTCTTTAAGCCCATTTTTAACTCTTTCAAAACATGCATTCTTTGAGAACAACATCTGAAATCATACTCTGAAAACATACTCTGTTATGTCATACATACTTGTGGTATCGTCATACCACTTGCTTGCAAGTCACATCTCTGAGCCATTTTAGCATATAAAAATCTCTGTTCTCAAAACATATGTTTAGGACCACCATATCAGCAAATCATTTCAAAGAACTCATTCTTTTATTTCATGTAATCATATGCAAGAAACTCTCTTCTTTCAACATTTCAAATATACAAGGTGGTCATGCCAAAAACAACAATCATATGCAGATTCTTTCTCTTTAACGCAAAAAAAAAAATCATATTAAAAGGGCTCCCTCTCATCATCATCAAAATCGTGTTAAATTCTTGAATATTGAAAAGATCACTTTCAAAACATTGCGTTTGCATCTCAAATCATTCTCAACAAGTTCATAAACTCTAAATCATCAAAGAGAGGGATTTCAATAGCAGTGCTCTCAATCAAATCTTCAATATCATACATATACATATAGGTGTAAATCAGTTTAAGGGGAAGGCCTAAAGGACAAAACAATATCATTATCAAAACATCTATAATGCGGAATTTAAAGCATAAGTTCTAAAATCCCTTTAAAATTCATGTTTGATAATCTTTAAATAATGTTCTAGAGTTTACAAGCCCATGTAGTTTTTAGGATAAACCCCACGTACCTTAAATTAGAAGCTTTTGAATGAACTCTAGCCTTTGGGATGCTATACATACGATTGATGGGTGCGTCTTGTAACCCTCGCAATAGGAATTCCGAATCTTGAAGAATTAAGGAAAACCCACGGTTAATTCTTGAGATATTTGGGTTTTTAGTTTGAAACCCTAGAGAGTGTTGTTGGGTAATTTGGGTGAATAGAATCATATTTTGGTGTTTTGGGAGTTTAATCCCGTGTTATAGATGGATAAGGGATGGAAGATACCCATTTTCCCCTTAAAAATGCGGAAATAGAACCTAAAAATTTTGAGCGTGCGATAGGGCGTGAGTCGCACGCTTATCGCATGATGCTACTGTCTCAGTCACTAAAATGGCCATAACTTTTTGCTTGGATATCATATTTAGGAAAAATTGGTATCCTTGAAAAGATTATTCGAAGACTTTTCATTTGATATATAATAGGACCTCTAATTCATCATATACAAGGAGTTATGGTCGATGAAAGTCGACCCAAGTTTAAACATCCACTAAAACTTATTCGGTAGAAATGTTTTCAACTCGTCTTAGAGTTAGGGGATTTTTATTAACTCAATTCATATTCAAAGGTATTCTTACACTATAAGATTGATCACCACACATATATTAACAAGAAATCATCTAGTTCGGGTCTATACACGTAAGGACGACGGTCTTGATTCTAGCCCGAAAGTAGGGGGTGTTACAGACATCTCTATAACAATCCGTCATTATAATATTATTTCACTGTAGTGACCTGATTTTCTTCGAAACTGATTTCATATTATATGTTACTTGTCTATAACGACATTCTACATATAACAACAATAACGTTTGTTATAGTGGTACATTCTTTGTAAAACTACCTATCTATAACGGTATATTCAGGGATTTATATTTTATAAACATATATTATGTATTGTATAAAATAAAATATTAATGATAATCATCATTAAACTAAGTCAATTGTAAGCTTCTTTTCAGTTCTTCAACCGTTGTACTTTAGGACAACATAAGTTCAATATCTAAAATTTTCTTAGTCTCATGAGAAATTACTTGGGAGTAGAGATTCGGCCAATCACAAGGTAAAAAAGAAAAAAACTTTAGAAATATATTCGAACCTCCTTGTTCCGCTATTATTCTAAATTTAATTTTATTCAGATAATGATTCAATTCTCAGCTACACAAATTAACAAAAAAAAATGCATAAATTAAAATCAACGTCCCAAGAGCTTGAAATTCATATGATTTTAATGCTAACACATATTTAACAGAATCGAAGCATAATGCCTAACATCTGTAACTTACCTTGGTGACAACATTTATCAACCATTACTTCTTAGTTAAAATAATGTTAAATACATATGAGATAAAAAAATTTAATCAAATGAATATTGTCAATTCCACCTGCCAAAATATTATTACAAAAGAATAAGTAATCTCAAAAGGTGAGTTTCATTTAGCCAAACCTTGTGCTTCGTATGTCCTTCTCCAAGAGGTTAATCCAGTTACGACACTAACTTTTTAACAGGGGTTGGTGCCCTATTACCTTGACATTATCTCTTTTCCAGACATATAACTTTTCTTTCGAACAAGTTAATGCTATACTGGCGTATTCTATGTGTTTGCAACCACAAGAATTTAGATTAAGATGAAGAGAGTAATGATATAAGCAGCATACGTGTCAAGAATTAACAAAATCATAGCAATAGATAGTATCTCATAAGGCTTTCATAACCCCAACAGAGAAGTTTAGCTACGCATGAGTGCAACGGAAAACACAATAGACATTATCATCATAAAAATCTCACGTGAATTCCTTGCAAATAGCTTTTCTCTTGTTGTAAAAATTAAAAGTCGAATATATGAAAAATAATATCAACAATGAATTAATGAAGAAAAAGGGGAAGGATAGAATAGGGATGGGGGTGGTGGAGAATTGTTTTGATGGATGGATGGATGGGAATTATCAAAATCTCCAGCAAAATAGGGTATTTATAACACCCATATCCTATTCCTACTAAGCTACTGCATTACTTATCCTAGTCCTACTAGGTTACTGCATCATTATCCTAATCCTACTAAGTTACTGCTGATCCCCAAAGTCTTTAGAAATGTTGTTTTTGCCCGGGACAGGTTTTCCATGCGTCACTTTTAGTCCCTAGGCGTCCAAGCTCTCCTTTCCTTCTTTCGTGAAGCTTCCTTGGGCGTCAAGTTATCCATAAAATGCTGAAATCTTCATCATTTATACCTGAAAACTTGCTAATCACGTTTGTTAGCTCACTTACAGGAAAAAGGACTAAAAGTGCATGAATTATATATTTTGTCCTCAAAACTTAGCTAAAATATGGGTAAATTATAGTACTTTAGGCGTGTAAATACGCCTATCATCACCCACCCCCAAAACCGTGGGCTATTGCACACCGATTTGGCCCGAAAATGCCCCATTCGCACTGTTTTTCCCAGTTGTCCACCCAAATGTCAACAAAAAATTAAACGGACTACACTGGGATGATCCCCAATTTCCCTGGCATGCCTCGGTAGATTTTTGGCCCACAGCACGCCCGATCCCTGGGCCCACCCCCAAAATCATGGGCTATAGCTCATCGAGTTGGCCTAAAAATGCCCCGTTCGCAATGTTTCGCCCGTTTGTCAACCCAAATGGCCACGAAAAATTAAATGGATCACACTAGGATGATCCTCAACCTTCCTGGCATGCCCCGGTCGATTTTTGCCCCACAGCAGGCTTGAACCCTGGGCCCACCCCCATTACCGTGGGCTATAACACATCGATTTGACCCAAAATGTCCCGTTCATGCCGTTTCACCTGTTTGTCCACTTAAATTGCCAAAAAATATTAAATAAACTACACTGGGATGATCCCCAACCTCCCTGGCACGCCCAGATTAATTTTCAGCCTATAGCACGCTCGGACCACGGGCCCACCCCTGAAACCGTGGGCTATAGCACACTAAATTGGCCCAAAAATGCACCGTTCATGCCGTTTTGCCCGTTTGTCCACCCAAATGGCCAAAAAAATTAGACGGAACACATTCAGATGATCCCCAACCTCCCTTTCACACCTCGGTCGATTTTCAGCCAACAGCACGCCCAGACCCTTGGGCCCACCCCCAAAACCTTAGGCTATAGCATATAGATTTGGCTCGAAAATGCCCCATTTGCGCCGTTTTGCCTATTTGTCCACCCAAATGTCCACGAAAAAATAAACGAACCATACATGGACGATCCCCAACCTCCCTGGCACGTCCCGATCGATTTTAGGCCCACAGCACACCCGAACCTCGATCCCACCCCCAAAACCGTGGCCTATAGTACATTGATTTGTCCCAAAAATGTTCCATTCACGCCATTTCGCCCATTTTTCCATACAAATGGCCACAAAAAATTAAATGGACCACACTGGGATGATCCCCAACTTCCATGGCATGCCCCAATCGATTTTAGGCCCATATCACGCTTGGACCCCTGGTCCACCCCCGAAACCGTGGGTTATAGCACATCGATTTGGTCCATAAATGCCTCGTTTGTACCGTTTCGCCCATTTGTCCACCCAAATGGCCATGAAAAATTAAACGGACCACACTGGGATAATGCCCAACCTCCCTGGAACACCCCGATGGATTTTTGATCCACAGCACGCCCGTGCCTCGGAGCCACCCCAAAATCGTGGGCTATAGCTCACCGATTTATCCCAAAAATGCCTCATTTGCGCCGTTTCGCCCATTTGTCCACCCGAAAGGCAACAAAAAATTACACGAACCACACTGGAATGATACCCAACTTCCATGGCAAGCCCCGGTTGATTTTTGGACCACAACACGCATAGAACCCGGGACCACCCCCAAAACTGTGGGCTATAGCACACCGATTTGGCCCGAAAATTCCCCGTTTGCGCTGTTTTACCCGTTTGTCCACCCAAATGGCCAAGAAAAATTAAACGGACCACAATGGGATGATCCCCAACCTCCCTTGCACGTCCCGGTTAATTTTCGGCCTACAACATGCTCGTATCCCGAGCCCACTCATGAAACTGTGGGCTATAGCTCATCGATTTGGCCAGAAAATGCCCCGTTCACACCATTTTGCCTGTTTGTCCACCCAAATGGCCATGAAAAATTAAACGTATCACACTGGAATGATCCCCAACCTCCCTGGAAAGCCTCGGTCAATTTTCGGTCTACAGAACGCCTAAACTCTGGGCCCACCCCTATAACCGTGGCTTATAGCACACCGATTTGACCTGAAAATGCCCCGTACATGTCGTTTCACCTGTTTGTCCACTTAAATGGCCAAAAAAATTAAATAAACCACAATGGAATGATCCCCAACCTCCCTGGCATGCCCCGATCAATTTTCAGCCCATAGCACGCCCGGACCTCGGGCCCACCCCCGAAACCAAGGGCTATAGCACATTAATTTGGCCCGAAAATGCCCCGTTCGTGCTGTTTTGCCCGTTTGTCTACCCAAATGCCACAAAAAATTAAACGGACCATATTGGGATGATTCCCAACCTCCTTTGCACGCCTCGGTCGATTTTCAGCCAAGAGCACGCCCGGACCCCGGGCCCACCCTCGAAACCTTGGGCTATAGCATATCCGATTTGGCTCGAAAATGCCTTATTCACGCCATTTTGGCCATTTGTCCTCCCAAATGTCCACGAAGAACTAAACAAACCACACAGGGATGATCCCTAACCTCCCAGGCACATCACGATCGATTTTAGGCCCACAGCACGCACAAACCTTGAGCCCACCCCAAAAACCGTGGGTTATAGAACACCGATTTGTCCCAAAAATGCCCCATTGGCGCCATTTCGCCCGTTTGTCCACCCAAATGGCCACACAAAATTAAATGGAACACTCTAGGATGATCCCCAACTTCCCTGGCATTCCCCGGTCGATTTTAGGCCCAAAGCACGCTCGGACCCCTAGCCCACCCCCGAAATCGTGGGCTGTAGCACATCGATTTGGTCCGAAAATGCCCCGTTCGTGCCATTTCGCCCATTTGTCCACCCAAATGGCCACGAAAAATTAAACGAACCACACTGGGATGATCCCCAACCTCCCTAGGACGCCTCGGTAGATTTTTGGCCCACAGCATGCCCGGACCTCGGGCCCACCCCCAAAACCGTAGGCTATAGCACACCGATTTATCCCAAAAATGCCTTGTTCGCGCCGTTTCACCTATTTGTCCACCTGAATGGCCAAAAAAAATTAAACGGACCATACTGGGATGATCCCCAACCTCCCTGGCATGCCCCTGTTGATTTTCGGCCTACTGCACGCTCAGACCCCGGGCCCACCCCCAAAACTGTGGGCTATAACACATCGATTTGGCCCGAAAAATGCCCTGTTTGCACCATTTTGCCCGTTTGTGCACCCAAATGGACACGAAAAATTAAAAGGAACACACTGGGACGATCCCTAAACTCCCTTGCATGCCCTGATTGATTTTTGGCCTACAACACAATCAAACCCCGAGCCCACCCACGAAACCGTGGGCTATATCACACTGATTTGGACCAAAAATGCCCCAATCGCGCCGTTTCACCCGTTTGTTGACCCAAATGGCCACGAAAAATTAAATGAATCACACTGGAATAATCCCTAACCTCACTGGCATGGCCCGATCAATTTCAGGCCACAACACGCTCGGAACCCTGGCCCACCCCCAAAACCATGGGCTATAGCACATCGATTTTGCCCGAAAATGCCCTGTTCGCACCGTTTCGCCCATTTGTCAACCCAAATGGCAATGAAAAATTAAATGGACCACACTGGAACAATCTTCAACCTCCCTGGCATGTCCCAGTCGATTTTCATTCCACAGCACGCTCGGACCCCAACCCACCTCTGAAACCGTGGGCTATAGCACATCGATTTGGCCCGAAAATGTCCCGTTTGAGATGTTTCATCCGTTTGTCCACCCAAATAGCCACAAAAAATTAAACAGACCACACTGGGATGTTCCCCAACCTCCCTTGCATGCCTCGATTGATTTTGGACCTACAACACTCCTGGACCTTCGGCCCACCCTGAAACCATGGTCTATAGCACACCGATTTGGCACAAAAACTCCACATTCGCGCTGTTTTTCCCTTTTGTCCGCCCAAATGGCCGTGAAAAATTAAACAAACAACATTGGGATGATCCCCAACCTCCTTGGCATGCCCCGATCGATTTTCAGCCCACAACACGCTTGGACCACGAGCCCACCTCCAAAACTGTGGGCAATAGCACACTGATTTGGCCCAAAAATGCCCCATTCGCGCCGTTTCACCCATTTGTCCACCCAAATGGTAACGAAAAATTAAATGGACTACACTAGGATGATCCCCAACCTCCTTGGCATGCCCCGATCAATTTTTGGCCCACATCACGCTCGAACCCTAGCCGACCCCTAAAACCATGGGTTATAGCACACTGATTTGGCCAAAAAATGCCCCGTACGAGCTGTTTCGCCCGTTTTTCCACCCAAACAGCCACAAAAAATTAAACGGACCATACTGGAACGATCCAACCAACCTGGCGTACCACGATCGATTTTAGGCCCACAGCGCGCCCGAACCCCGGAGCCACCCCCGAAACCGTGGGCTATAGCACACTGATTTGACCCGAAAATGCCCCGTTTGCATCGTTTCACCCGTTTGTCCATCCAAATGTCCACGAAAAATTAAACGGACCACACTGGGATAATCCCCAACCTCCCTGGTATGCCTCGATCAATTTTTGGCCTACAACACGCCCGGTCCTCGGGCCCGCCCTTAAAATTGTGGGTCATAGCACACCGATTTAGCCCAAAAATGCCCCATTCGCACCGTTTTGCCCATTTATCCACCCAAATAGATTCAAAAAAATTAAACGGACCACACTGGGATGATTCCCAACCTCTCTGACATGCCCTGGTTAATTTTTGGCCCACAGCCCGCTCGGACCCTGAGCCCACCCCTGAAAACGTGGGCTATAGCTCACCGATTTGGCTCAAAAAAGCCCTATTCACACCGTTTTGCTCGTTTGTCCATCCAAATGGCCATAAAAAATTAAACGGACCATACTGGGATAATTCCCAACCTCCCTGGCATGCCCCAGCCGATTTTCGACCTACAGCACGCCCGAACCTTGGGCCCACCCCATAACCATTGGCTATAGAACATCGATTTGACCCAAAAATTCCCCGTTCGCGCCATATCGCCCGTTTGTCCACCTAAATGGCCACAAAATATTAAAAAAACCACACTGGGATGATCCCCAACCTCCCTGGCACTCCCCGATCAATTTTCAGCCTATAGAACGCCCAAACCCCGGGCCCACTCCCAAAACCGTGGGCTATAGCATACTAATTTGGCTCGAAAATGCCCCATTTGTGCTGTTTTGCCCGTTTGTCCACCCAAATGGCCACGAAAAATTAAACGGACCATATTGAAATGATCTCCAACCTCCCTTGCATGCCCCAGTTGATTTTCAGCCAACAGCACGCTCGAACCCCAGGCCCACCACCGAAACCGTGGGCTATAGCACATTGATTTGGCTCGAAAATTCCTCATTCCCTCCGTTTTGTCTATTTCTCCACCCAAATAGCCACGAAAAATTAAACGGACCACACTGGGATCATCCTCAACCTCCCTGGCATGCCCCGGTCAATTTTTGGCCCACAACACGCCCATACCCTAGGCCCACCCCCAAAACCATGGGCTATAGCTCACCGATTTAGCCTGAAAATGCCCCATTTGCACCATTTTTCCCGTTTGTTGACCCAAATAGCCACGAAAAATTAAACAGACCACACTGAGATGATCCCCAATCTCCCTGGCACACCCCGGTTGATTTTTGGATCACAGCATGCCCGAATCCTGGGCCCACCCCCATAACCGTGGGCTATGCACACCGATTTGACCTGAAAATGCCCCGTGCACGCCGTTTCGCCCGTTTGTCCACCTAAATGGCCACAAAATAATAAAAAAACCACACTGGGATGATCCCAACCTTCTTGGCATACCCCGATTGATTTTCAGCCCATAGAACGCCTGGCCACCCCCAAAACCCTGGGCTATAGCACACTAATTTGGCCCAAAAATACCCCGTTTGCACTGTTTTGCCCGTTTGTCCACTCAAATGGCTACGAGAAATTAAATGGACCACATTGGGATGATACCCAACCTCCCTTGCATACCCCGGTAGATTTTCAGATAAAAGCACGCCCGAACCCCGGGCCCACCCCTAAAACCCTAGGCTATAGCACATTGATTTGGCTCAAAAACGCCCCATTCATGCCGTTTTGCCTATTTGTCCACCCAAATGTCCAGGAAAAATTAAACGGACCACACTGGGATGATCCCCAACCTCTTTGACACATCTCAGTCGAATTTAGGCCCACAAAACGCCCGAAACTCAGACCCACCCCCAAAACCATGGGCTATAGGACACCGATTTATCCCAAAAATGGCCCGTTCATGCCATTTTGCCCGTTTGTCCACCCAAATGGCCACAAAAAATTAAACGGACCATACTGGGATGATCCCCAACTTCCCCGACATGCCTCGGTTGATTTTTGGCGCACAGAACGCTCGGTCCCCTAGCCCACCCAGGAAACCGTGGGCTATATAGAACATCGATTTAGCTTGAAAATGCCCCGTTCGCGCTGTTTCGCCCATTTGCCTACCCAAATGGACACGAAAAATTAAACGAACCACACCGAGACATTTTCCAACCTCCCTAGCATGCCTCGATTGATTTTTGGCCCACAGCACGCCCATACCTAAGGCCCACCCCTAAAACCGTGGGCTATAGGACACCAATTTGGCACAAAAATGCCCCGTTCACGCCGTTTTGCTCGTTTGTTAACCCAAATGGCCACAAAATATTAAACGAAATACACTGGGATGATCCCCAACCACCCTGGCATGCCCCGGGTTATATTGGGCCCACAGTACGCCCGGACCTCTGGGCCACCCCTAAAACCGTGTGCTATAGGACACTGATTTGGCACAAAAATGCCACGTTCGCACTGTTCTGCCCGTTCTTCTGCATAAATGGCCACGAAAAATTAGAAGAACAACACTGGGATGATCCCCAACCTCCCTGGCATGTCCCGGTCGATTTTCGGTCCACAACACGCTCGGAACCTGGGCCCACCCCCAAAACTGTGGGCTATAGCACGCTGATTTGGCCCAAAAATTCCCCATTCGCGCCGTTTCGCCCATTTGTCCACGAAATGGAAACAAAAAATTAAATGGACCATATTGGGACGATCTCAATTTTATCTGGCATGCCCCGGTCGATTTTTAGCCCAAAGCACGCTCGGACCCCAGCCTACCCCCGAAACCGTGGGCTATAACACACCTATTTTGCCCGAGAATTCCCTATTTGAGCCATTTTGCACGTTTGTCCACACAAATAGCCACGAAAAATTAAACAGACCATACTGAGACGATCCCCAACCTACCTTACATGCCCTGATCAATTTTCAGCCCACAGCACGCCAGAACCTCGGGCCCATCCCTGAAACCATGGGCTATAGCACACCAATATGGATCGAAAATGCCCCGTTAGCGCCGTTTCGCCCGTTTGTCTACCCAAACGGCCACAAAAAATTAAACAGACCACGATGGGAATCGATTTTCGGCCCACAGCATGCTTGAACCCTGGCCCACCCCAAAAACCATGGGATATAGCACACCAGTTTGTCCAGAAAATGCCCTGTTCGCGCCATGTCGCCCGTTTGTCTACCCAAATGGCATGAAAAATAAAATGAACCACACTGGGATAATCCCCAACCTACCTGGCATGCCACGGTCAATTTTTAGCCCACAGCACACCCGGAACCCGAGGCCACCCCCGAAACCGTGGGCTATAGCACATCGATTTGGCCAAAAAATGCCCCGTACGAGCCGCTTCGCCCGTTTGTCCACCCAAATATCCACGAAAAATTAAACGAACCACACTAGGATGATCCCTAACCTCCCTGGTACGCCTAGATCATCCTACTACATGCCCGAACCCTGGGTCCACCCTCAACATCGTGGGTCATAGGACACCGATTTAGCTCGAAAATGCCCCGTACGCGCCGTTTCGCCTGGTTGATCACCCAAATTACCACGAAAACTTAAACAGATAAAATTGGGATGATCCCCAACCTCCTTGGTATGCTCTGCTCAATTTTCGGGCCACAGAATGTCCTGACCCTGGGCCCACCCCCAAAACTGTGGGTTATAGCACACCGATTTGGCTCGAAAATGCCCCATTCGCATCGTTTTGCCCATTTGTCCCCCCAAATGGCAACGAAAAATTAAACGGAACACACTAGGATGATCCCCAACCTTCCTGGCATGCCTCAATCAATTTTTAACCCATAGAACACCCGGAACCCGGGCTCACCCCCGAAACCATGGGCTACAGCTCACCGATTAAGCTCGAAAATGCCCCATTTGCACTGTTTCGCCCGTTTGTCCACCCAAATGGCCATGAAAAATTAAAAGGACCATACTGGGACAATCCCCAACGTCCTTGGAATACCCTGGGCCCACCTCCACAACCGTTGGCTATAGCATACCGATTTGACCCGAAAATGTCCCGTTCGTGCCATTTCTCCCGTTTGTCCACCTAAATGGCAACAAAATATTAAACAAACCACACTGGGATGATCTCCAACCTCCCTGGCTCGTCTCAATCGATTTTCAGCCCATAGAAAGCCCGAACCCCAGGACCACCCCCAAAACCGTGGGCTATAGAACACTAATTTGGCCCGAAAATGCCCCGTTTGCTCCGTTTTGTCCATTTATCCACCCAAATAGCCACGAAAAATTAAACGGACCACATTGGGATGATCTCCAACCTCCCTTGCACGCCCTGGTTGATTTTTATCCAACAGCACACTCGAACCCTGGGCCCACCCCTAAAACCGTGGGCTATAGCACATCGATTGGGCTAAAAAATACCCCATTCGCGCCGTTTTGCCTATTTATCCACCCAAATATCCACGAAAAATTAAACGGACCACACTAGGATGATCCCCAACCTCCCTGGCACGTCCCGGTTGATTTTAGGCCCGCAGCAAACCCGAACCTCGATCCCACCCGTAAAACCTTGGGCTATAGCACATCAATTTATCCCAAAAATGCCCCGTTCGCGCCATTTCGCCCATTTGTCCACCCAAATGGCCATAAAAAATTAAATGGACCACACTGGGATGATCCCCAACCTCTCTAGAATTCCCCAATTGATTTATGTCCACAGCACGCTCGGACCTCTGTCCCACCCCCAAAATCGTGGGCTATAGCACATCGATTTGGCCCGAAAATTCCCATTTCACGCCGTTTTGCTTATTTGTGCACCCAAATGGCCACGAAAATTAAAAAAACTACACAGGGATGATCCCCAACCTCCCTGACATGCCCCAGTTGATTTTTGGCCCACAACATAATTAGACCTCGGGCCCACCCGAACAACTGTGGGCTATAGCACACCGATTTGGCCCAAAAATGCCTCGTTTTGCCTGTTTGTCCACCTAAATGGCCACAAAAAATTAAATGGACCACACTGGGATGATACTCAACCTCCCTTTCATACCCCGGTCAATTTTCAGCCTACAGCACGCTCGGACCCCGAGCCCACCCACGAAACCGTGGTCTATAGCACACTGATTTAGCCCGAAAATGCCTCGATCGCGCCGTTACTCCAGTTTGTCGACCCAAATTGCCACGAAAAATTAAAATAACCACACTGTACTATCTCCAACCTCCCTGGCATGCCCCGGTCGATTTTAGTCCCACAGAACGCCCAGACCCTCGGTCCACCTCCGAAATTATCGGTTATAGCACACCGATTTGACCCAAAAATGCTCTGTATACGCTGTTTCACCCGTTTGTAAACCTAAATGGAAATGAAAGATTAAAATAACCACACTGGGATGTTCCCCAGGCTCTCTGGAAAGTCCCGATCAATTTTTGTCCCACAGAACGCCCGGACCCCGGGCCTACCCCAAAATCGTGGGCTATAACACACAGATTTGGCCTAAAAATGCCCCGTTTGCACCGTTTTGCCCGTTTGTCCACCCAAATGGCAATGAAAAATTAAACGAACCACACTAGGATGATCCTCAACCTCCCTGGCATGCCCCAGTCAATTTTCGGCCCACAACACGCTTGGACCTCGGCCCACCCCCGAAACTGTGGGCTATAACACACCGATTTGCCCCAAAAATGCCCCGTTCAAGCTGTTTCGGTCGTTTTTCCACCAAAATAGCCACAAAATATTAAACGGACCACACTGAGATGATATCCAACCTTCTTTGCAAGCCTCAATCGATTTTTGGCCTGCAGCACGCCCGTACATCGGGCCCACCCCCAAAACCATGAGCTATAACACACTGATTTGGATAAAAAATGCCTCGTTCATGGTGTTTCGCCCGTTTGTCTACCTAAATAGACATGAAAAATTAAACGGACCACACTGGGATGATCCCCAACCTCTCTTCCATGCCCCGGATGATTTTCGGCCCACAGCATGCCTGGACCCCGGCCCACCCCAGAAACCGTGGCCAATAGCACACCGATTTGACCAGAAAATGCCCCGTTTGCGCCATGTCGCCCGTTTATCCACCCAAACTGCACGAAAATGTAAACAGACTATACTTGGATGATCCCCAACCTCCCTGGCATGCCTTTGTCAAATTTTGACCCATAACACGTTGGGACCCCGGCCCACACCCAAAATCGTGGGCTATACCACACCGATTTGGCCCAAAATTACCCTGTACGAGTTGTTTCGCCTGTTTATCCACCAAAATGGCCACGAAAAATTAAACGGACCACACTCGGACGATCCCCAACCTACCTATCACACCACGGTTGATTTTTGTCCCACAGCTCTATCATACCCTGGTTTCATCCCCAAAATCGTGGGCTATAGCACACTGATTTGACCCGAAAATGCCCCATTCACGCCGTTTCGCCCGTTTGTCCACCCAAATGCCAACGAAAAATTAAACGGACTACACTGGGATGATCCCCAACCTCCCTGGTATGCCTCGATCAATTTTGGCCTACAGCACACCCGAAACCCGGGCCCACCCCTAAAATCATGGGTAATAGCACACTGATTTAGGTCAAAAATGCCCTTTTCGTGCTGTTTTGCCTGGTTGACCAACCAAATAGCCACGAAAAATTAAACAGATAATACTAGGACGATCCCCAACCTCTCTGGCATGCTCCGGTCAATTTTTGGGCCACAGTACGCCCGAACCTCGGGTCCACCTCCAAAACCGTGGTCTATAGCACACCGATTTAGCCCAAAAATGCCCCATTAGCGCCGTTTTTCCCATTTGTCCATCCAAATGGCCACGAAAAATTAAACGGACCATACTGGGACATTCCCTAATTTCCCTGGCATGCCTCGGTCAATTTTTGGCGCACAGCACGCTCGGACCCTGGGTGCACCCCCAAAACCATGGGCTATAGCTCACCGATTTGGCCCAAAAATGCCCCGTTCGCACCATTTCGCTCGTCTGTCCACCTAATTGGTCACAAAAAAATAAACTAATTGCATTGGGCCGATTCCTACCTCCCTGGAATGCCCCGGTCGATTTTTGGCCCATAGCACGCCTGAATCCTGGGCCCTCCCCCATAACCGTGGGCTATAGCACATCGATTTGACTAAAATTCCCCGTTAGCGCCGTTTCACCCATTTGTCCACC
The DNA here is from genome assembly GCA_030864215.1 of Capsicum pubescens. Lineage (NCBI taxonomy): Eukaryota > Viridiplantae > Streptophyta > Magnoliopsida > Solanales > Solanaceae > Capsicum > Capsicum pubescens. The sequence goes on from CM061542.1 coordinate 306,309,217, forward strand.
TAAATGGCCAAAAAATATAAAACAAACCACACTGGGATGATCCCCAACCTCCATGGCATGCCATGATAGATTTTCAGTCCATAGCACGCCCGGACTCCGGGCCCACCCTAGAAACCGTGGGCTATAGCACACTAATTTGACCCTAAAATACCTCGTTTGCACTTTTTGGCCAGTTTGTCCTCCCAAATGGCCACAAAAAATTAAACGGATCACATTGGGATGATCCTCAACCTCCCTTGAACGCCCCGGTCAATTTTCAGCCAACAGCACGCCCGGACCCCGGGCCCAACCCCGAAACCTTGGCCTATAGCACTTCTTTGGCATGCCCCAATTGATTTTAGGTCCACAGCATGCTCGTACCCCTAGCCCACCCCCAAAACCGTGGGCTATAGCATATTGATTAGGCCCGAAAATGTCCCGTTTGCGCCGTTTCATCCATATGTCCACCCAAATGGCCATGAAAAATTAAACGGACCATACTGGGATGATCCCCAACCTCCCTGGCATGCCCCGGTCAATGTTTGGCCCAAAGTACACTCGGACCTCAGGCCCACTCCCAAAATCGTGGTCTATAGAACACCGATTTGTTCCAAAAATGCTTCGTTCGTGCCGTTTCGCCCATTTGTCCACCCGAATAGCCATGAAAAATTAAACGGACCAAACTGGGATGATCCCCATCCTTCCTAGCATGCCCCGATCAATTTTCAACCCACAACACTCTCATACCCCGGGCCCACCCCTAAAACTGTAGGCTATAGCACACCGATTTGGCCCAAAAATACCTCGTTTGAGCTATTTTTCCCGTTTGTATACTCAAATAGCCACAAAAAACTAAATGGACCACACTGGGACGATCCCTAACCTCTCTTGCATGCCTTGATTGATTTTTGGCCTACAACACGCTCGTAACCCAAGCCCACCATGAAACCGTGGGCTATAGCACATCGATCTGGCCCGAAAATGCCCCGTTCGCGTCATTTCGCCCGTTTGTCCACCCAAATGACCAAAAAAAATTAAATGGACCACACTGGAATGATCCCAACCTCCCTGGCATTCCCCGGTCAATTTTTGGATCACAACACGCTTGGACCCCTGATCCACCCCCGAAACAGTGGGCTATAGCACATTGATTTGTCTCGAAAATGCCCCGTTCGCGCCGTTTCGCCCATTTGTCCACACAAACGACAACGAAAAATTAAAATAACCAGACTGCACTATCCCCAACCTCTCTGGCATGCGCCGGTCGATTTTTGGCCCACAACATTTCCAGACCCCCGGCCCACCCCCAAAATCGTCAGCTATAGCACACCGATTTGACCCAAAAATGCCCCGTACGCGCTGTTTCACCCGTTTGTCCATCCAAATTGCCACAAAAGATTAAAAGGAACACACTGGGAAGTTCTCTAAGCTCCCTGGTAAGTACTGGTCAATTTTTGGCCTACAGCACGCCCGGACCCCGGGCCTACCCCAAAATTGTGGGCTATAGCACACATATTTGGCCTAGAAATGCCCCGTTTGCGCCGTTTCGCTTGTTTGTCCGTCCAAATGGCCACAAAAAATTAAACAGACCACACTAGGATGATCCCCAACCTCCTGGCGTGCCCTGGTTGATTTTTTACACACAGCACGCTCGGACCCTGGGCCCACCCTAAAAATCATGGGATATAGCAGAATCAATTTGGCACAAAAATGCCACGTTTGCACTATTTTGCCCGCTTGTCCGCCAAAATGGCCTCGCAAAATTAAATAAACAATACTGGGAGAATCTCCTACCTCCCTGGCATGCCCCGATCAATTTTTGGCCCACAGCACGCCCGAACCCCCAGCCCACCCCCGAAACTGTGGGCTATAGCACACTGATTTTTCCCAAAAATGCCCCATTCGCACCGTTTCGCCCATTTTTCCACCCAAATGGCAACGAAAACTTAAACGAATAATATTGGGATGATCCCCAACCTCCCTAGCATGCCCCTGTCAATTTTTTTCCAACAGCACACTCGTACCTCGGCCCACCCCTAAAACCGTGGGCTATAGCATACCGATTTGCCTCGAAAATGAAACTTTTCGATCCGTTTCGCCCGTTTGTACACCTAAATGGACACGAAATATTAAATGGACCATACTGAGATGATCCTCAACCTCCCTTGCATGCATCGATCTATTTTTGGCCCACAGCATACATGGACCTTGGGCCCACCCCTAAAACCATAGGCTATAGGACACCAATTTGGACCGAAAATGCCTCGTTTGCGCCGTTTCTCCCGTTTGTCTACCCAAATGGCCACGAAAATTAAACGGATCACACTGGGATGATCCCCAACCTCACTGGTATGCCCTGGTCAATTTTTGGCCCACAGCATGCCTGGACCCCGGCCCACCCCAGAAATCGTGGGCTATAGCACACTGATTTGGCTAGAAAATGCCCCATTCGCGCCATGTCGCCCGTTTATCCACCCAAATTGCACTAAAATGTAAACAGACTATACTTGGATGATCCTCAACCTCCCTGGAATGCCTCCATTAAATTTTGGCCCACAGCATGCTGGGACCCCATCCCACTCCCGAAATCGTGGGCTAAGCACACCGATTTGGCCCAAAATTGTGTCGTACGAGCTGTTTCTCTCGTTTGTCCATCCAAATGGCCACAAAAAAATTAAACGGACCACACTGGGATGATCCCCAACCTACCTATCATGCTACGGTCGATATTCAGCCCACAGAACACCCGGACCCCGGGGCCACCCCCAAAACCGTGGGCTATAGCACACTGATTTGACCCAAAAATGCCCCGTTTGTGCCGTTTCGCCCGTTTGTCCACCCAAATGTCAAACAAAAATTAAACGGACCACACTGGGATGACCCCCAAACTCCCTGGTATGCCTCAATCAATTTTTGTCCTACAAAATGCTCGAACCCGGGCCCACCCCCAAAATCGTGGGTAATAACTCACCAATTTGGCTCAAAAATGCCCTTTTCGCGTCGTTTTGCCTGGTTGACCAACTAAATAGCCACAAAAAATTAAACAGACAATACTAGGATGATCCCCAACCTCCCTAGCATGCTTCGGTCAATTTTCAGGCTACAGCACACCCGGACCCCAGGCCCACCCCCAAAACCGTGGGCCATAGCACACCGATTTGGCCCAAAAATGCCCCATTAGCGCCGTTTTGCCCATTTGTCCGCCCAAATGGCCACAAAAAATTAAATGGACCACACTGGGATGATCCCTAATTTCCTTGGCATGCCTCAGTCGATTTTTGGCCCACAGCACGCCCGAAACCTGGCCCACCCCCGAAACCATGGGTTATAGCTCACAGATTTGGCCTCAAAATGCCCCGTTCGCACTGTTTCACCCATTTGTCCACCCAAATGGTAACGAAAAATTAAAAGGATCATACTGGGAAGATCCCCAACCTCCTTGGCACGCCCCGATCGATTTTCATCCCACAACACGCCTGAATCCTGGGCCCTCCCCTATGACCGTGGGCTATAGCACACCGATTTGACTCAAAAATGCCCCATTCGCACCGTTTCACCAGTTTGTCCACCTAAATATCCAAAAAATATTAAACAAACTACACTAGGATGATCCCCAACCTCCCTGGCACGCCGCGATCAATTTTTAATCCATAGCACGCCCGAACCCCGAGCCCACCTTCGAAACTGTGGGCTATAGCACACTAATTTGGCCCTAACCATTTTGCATGTTTGTCCACCCAACTAGCCACAAAAAATTAAACAAACCACATTAGGATGATCCCCAACCTCTCTTGCACGCCCCGTTTGATTTTCAGCCAACAGCACGCCCGGAACCCAGGCCCACCTCGGAAACATTAGGCTATAGCACATCGATTTGGCTCGAAAATACCCCATTCGCGCCGTTTTGCCCATTTGTCCACCCAAATGTCCACGAAAACTTAAACGGACCACACTGGGATGATCTATAACATCCCTGACACGTCCCGGTCGATTTTAGGCCCACAGCACATTCGGAACTCGAGCCCACCCCCAAAACCGTGGGCTATAGCACACCAATTTGTCCCAAAAATTCCTCATTCGCATCATTTCGCCCGTTTGTCTACCCAAATGGCCACTAAAAATAAATGGACCATACTAGGATGATCCCCAACTTCCCTGGCATGCCCCAATAAATTTTAGGCCCACAACACGCTCGGGCGCCTGGTCCACCTACGAAACCGTGGGATATAGCACATCGATTAGGCCCGAAAATGCGCCGTTCGTGCCTTTTCGCCCATATGTCCACCAAATGGCCATAAAAAAATAAACGAACCATACTGGGACGATCCCCAACCTCCCTGGCATGTCCTGATTGATTTTTGGCCCAAAGCACGCTCGGACCTCGGGCCCAGCCCCAAAACCATGGGCTATAGCACACCGATTTGTCCCAAAAATGCCCCGTTCGCGCCGTTTAGCCCATTTGTCCACCCGAATGGCCATGAAAAATTAAACGGACTACACTGGGATGATCCCCAAACTCCCTGGCATGCCCTGGTCGATTTTCAGCCTACAGCACGCTCAGACCCCGGGCCCACCCCTAAAAATGTGGGCCATAGCACACTGATTTGGCTCGAAAATGCCCCGTTTGAGCTGTTTTGCCCGTTTATCAACTCAAATGGCCACGAAAAATTAAACGGACCACTCTGGGATTATCCCCAACCTCTCTTGCACGCCCCGATTGATTTTTGGCCTAAAGCACACTCATACCCCAAGCCCACCCATGAAACCATGGACTCTAGCACTTCGATTTCTCCCAAAAATGCCCTGATCGCACCGTTTCACCCATTTGTCGACCCAAATGGCCATAAAAAATTAAACGGACCACACTGGGATGATCCCCAACCTCCTTGGCATATCTCGATCGATTTTAGGCCCACAGCACGCCCGAACCTAGGGCCCACCCCCAAAACCGTGGGCTATAGCACACCGATTTGTCCCGAAAATGCCCCGTTCGCGCAATTTCCCCCTTTTGTCCACCCAAATAGCCAAAAAAAATTAAATGGACCACACTGGAATAATACCTAAACTCCCTGGCATTCCCCGGTCATGTTTTGGACCACAGCACGCTCGGACCCCTGCCCATCTCCGAAATCGTGGGCTATAGCACATCGATTTGGATCGAAAATGCCCCATTCGCGCCGTTTTGCCTATTTGTCTACCCAAATGGCAACGAAAAATTAAACGGACCACACTGGGATGATCCCCGGCCTCCCTGGCATGCCTCAATTGATTTTCGTCCCACAGCACGCCCGGACCTCGGGCCCACCCCCAAAACTGTGGGCTATAGCACACTGATTTATCCCAAAAATGCCCCATTCGCGCCGTTTCGCCCATTTGTACACCCAAATGGCCACAAAAAATTAAACAAATCACATTGGGATGATCCCCAACCTCCCTGGCATGCCCCGATTGATTTTTCGCCCACAGCACGCTTAGACCCCCGGGCCCACCCCAAAACAGTGGGTTATAGCACACCCAATTTGGCTCGAAAATGCTCCATTTGTGCCGTTTTGCCCGTTTGTCCACCCAAATAGCCACAAAAAATTAAACGGACCATATTGGGACGATCCCCAACCACCCTTGCACATCCCGGTTGATTTTTGGCCAACAGCACGATCGGACCCCGTGCCCACCCACGAAAAATTAAACTAACCACACTGGGACTATCCCCAACCTCCCTGGCATGCCCAGGTTAATTTTTGGCCCACAACATGCCCAGACCCTGGGCCCATCCTCGCAACAGTCAGCTATAGCACACCAATTTGGCCCAAAAATGCCCCGTTCGCATTGTTTTGCCCGTTTGTCCACCCAAATGGCCACAAAAAATTAAACGAACCATACTGGGACAATACCCAACCTCGCTGGTATGCCCCGATCAATTTTTGGCTGACAAAACGCTCGGACCCCAGGCCTACCCCAAAATCGTGTGATATAGCACACCGATTTAGCCCAAAAATGCCCCGTTCGCGCCGTTTCGCCCATTTGTCCACCCAAGTGGCCACAAAAAATTAAACAGACCACACTGGGATGATCCCCAACCTCTTGGAATGCCCTGGTTGATTTTTTGCCCACATCACGCCCGAACCCTGGGCCTACCCCCAGAACCATGGGCTATAGAACACCGATTTAGCCCAAAAATGCCCTGTTCGCGCCGTTTCGCCAGTTTGTCTACCCAAATGGCCACAAAAAATTAAACGGAGCACACTGGGATGTTCCCCAACCTCCTTGTCACGCCCCGTTTGATTTTTGTCTCACAACACGCCCGTACCTCAGGCCCACCCCTAAAATCGTGGGCTATAGCACACCGATTCGGCACAAAAATGCCCCGTTCGTGTTGTTTTGTCCTTTTTCAAACAAATGGCCACGAAATATTAAACGGACCATACTGGGACGATCCTCAACCTCTTTGGTATACCCCAGTTGATTTTAGGACAACAGCACGCTCGGACCTCCAACCCACCCCTAAAACCGTGGGCTTCGCGCTGTTTTTCCTGTTTGTCCGTTCAAATGGCCACAAAAACTTAAACAAACAACATTGGAAGGATCCCAACCTCCCTGTCATACCCTAGTTGATTTATGACCCACATAATGCCCGAACCCCAAGGCCACCTCTAAAACTGTGGGCTATAGCTCACTGATTTGGCCCAAAAATGCCTCATTCGTGCCGTTTTGCCTGTTTGTCCACCCAAATGGCAAAGAAAAATTAAACAAGCCACACTGGTATGATCCCCAACCTCCCTGGCATGCCTCGGTTGATTTTTGTCCCAAAACATTCTCTGACCCCGGCCCAACCCCGAAACCGTGGGCTATAGCACACCAATTTGGCCTAAAAATGCCTTATTCGAGCCATTTCGCACGTTTGTCCGCCCATATGGCCACGAAAAATTAAACGGACCACATTGGGACGATCCCCAACCTCCTTTGCATGCCCCTATTGATTTTGGACCCACATCACGCCCGTACATCCGAACCACCCCCAAAACCATTGGCTATAGCACACCAATTTAGCACAAAAAAGCCACGTTCGCGCTGTTTTGCCCGTTTGTCCCCCCAAATGGCCAAGAAAATTAAACGAACAACACTGGGACGATCCCCAACCTCCCTGGCATGCCTTAGTCAATTTTTGGCCCACAGCACGCCTGGACCTCGGGCCCACCCCCAAAACTGTGGGCTATAGCACGCTGATTTGGCCCAAAAATTCCCCATTAGCGTCGTTTCGCCCGTTTGTCCTCCCAAATGGAAACACAAATTAAACGGACCACACTGGGATGATCCACAACCTCACTGGAATGCCTCGGTCGATTTTTGGCCCGTAGAACTCTCGAACCCTGGCCCACACCCGAAATCGTGGGCTATAGCACTTCAATTAGGCCCCAAAATGCCCCGTTCGAGCCGTTTCACCCGTTTGTCCACCCAAATAGCCACGAAAAAACTAAACGGACCACACTAGGGTGATCCCCAACCTCTCTTACATTCCCTGATTGATTTGTGGCCCACAGAACGCCCGGACCCCGGGCCCACCCCCTGAAACCATGGGCTATAGCACACCGATTTGGACCAAAAATGCCTCATTCGCGCCGTTTTTTCCCGTTTGACTACCCAAATAGCCAAGAAAAATTAAATGGACTACACTGGGATGATTCCACCCTCCCTGGTATGCCCCGATCAATTTTTGGCCCAAAACATTATCAGACCCCGGCCCACCCCCGAAATCGTGGGCTAAAGCATACCTATTTGGCTAGAAAATGCCCTGTTCGCGCCATGTCGCTCATTTGTCCACCCAAATGGTAATAAAAATTAAATGAAATATACTGGGATGATCCCCAACCTCCCTGGCATACCCCCATCAAATTTCAGCCAACAGCATGCTGGGACCCCAGCCCACCCCTAAATCTGTGGGTTGTAGCACACCGATTTAGCAAAAAAATGCCCCGTACGAGCCGTTTCACCCGTTCATCCATCCAAATGGCCACGAAAAATAAAACGGACCACATTGGGATGATCCCCAACCTACCTGGCATGCCATAGTCAATTTTTGGCCCACAGCACGCCTGGACCCCGGGGCCACCCCCGAAACCGTGGGCTATAACACACCGATTTGACCTAAAAATACCCCGTTCGCGCCGTTTCGCCCATTTGTCCACCCAAATATCTACAAAAAATAAACGGACCACACTGGGATGATCCCCAACCTCCCTGGTATGCGTCGATCAATTTTTGACCTACAACACGCTCGGACCCTGGGCCCACCCTCGAAATCGTGGGTCATAGGACATCGATAGAGCTTGAAAATGCCCCGTTTGCGCCGTTTTGCTTGGTTGACCACCTAAATAGCCATGAAAAATTAAAGAGACAACACTAGGACGATTCCCAACCTCCCTGGCATTTTCCGATCAATTTTTGAGCCATAAAAAGCCCGGACTCCGAGCCCACCCCCAAAACTATGGGCTACAACACACCTATTTGGCCCGAAAATGTCCCATTCGTGCTGTTTTGCCCATTTGTCCACCCAAATGGCTTCAAACAATTAAACGGACTATACTGGGATGATTCCCAACCTCCCTGGCATGCCCCGGTCAATTTTTGGCCCACAACACGCCTAGACCTTAAGCCCACCCCCAAAACCATGGGCTATAGCTCACCGATGTGGCCCAAAAATGCCCTGTTTGCACCGTTTCGCATGTTTGTCCATCCAAATGGCAATGAAAAATTGAACAGACCACACTGGGATGATACCCAACCTCCCTGGCACGCCCTGATCAATTTTTGGCCCATAGCACACCTGAACCCTGGGCCTACCTCTATAACCGTTGGCTATAACACACCGATTTAACCCAAAAATGCCCCGTTTGCACCATTTCGCCCGTTTGTCCATATAAATGTCCACAAAATATTAAAAAAACCATACTGGGATGATCCCCAACCTATCTGGCATGCCCTGATCGATTTTTAGCCCATAGAAAGCCAGGACCCCGAGCTCACCCCCAAAATCGTAGTCAATAGCACACTAATTTAGCCTGAAAATGCCCCATTTGCGCCGTTTTACCTGTTTGTCCACCCAAATGGCCACAAAAAATTAAACGCACCACATTGGGATGAACTCCAATCTCTCTTGCATGCCCTGGTTGATATTCATCCAACAACACGCTCTTACTCGGGCCCACCCCCGAAAGCGTAGGCTATATAGCACATTGCTTTGGCTCGAAAATTCCCCATTTGCACTGTTTTGTCCATTTGTCCACCCAAATGGCCACGAAAAATTAAACGAACAACACTGAAATAATTCCCAACCTCCCTGGCATACCTCGGTCAATTTTGGGCCTACAGCACGCCCGGACCCTGGGCCCACCCCCAAAACCATGGGCTATAGCTCACTGATTTGGGCCAAAAATGCCCCGTTCGCACCATTTCGCCCATTTGTCGACCCAAATGGCCACAAAAATTAAACGACCCACAACACGCCCGAACCCTGGGCCCACAGCATGCCCAAACCACTAGAGATAGAACATCGATTTGACCCAAAAATGCCCCGTGCGGGCTGTTTCGCCCGTTTTTTCCACCTACATGGCCACAAAATATTAAACAAACTACACTGGGATGATCCCCAACCTTCCTGGCACACCCCAATCAATTTTCATCCCATAGCACGCCTGGACCCCGGGCCCACGCCCAAAACCATAGGCTATAGCACACTAATTTGGAACGAAAATGCCCCGATCGCGCCGTTTTGCCTGTTTGTCCATCCAAATGGCTACGAAAAATTAAACGGACCACATTGGGATGATCCCCAACCTCCCTTGCACACCCCGATTGATTTTCAGCTAACAGCACGCCCAAAACCCGGGCCCACCCCAAAATCCTAGGGTATAGCACATCGATTTTGCTCAAAAATGCCTCATTCAAGCCGTTTTGCCTATTTGTCCACCCAAATGTCCAGGAAAAATTAAACGGACCACACTGGGACGATCCCCAACCTCCCTGGCACGTCTTGGTCAAATTTAGGCCTACAACACGCCCGAACCTCGGACCTACCCCCAAAACCTTGGGCTATAGCACACTGATTTTATCCCAAAAATGCCTCGTTCGCGCCATTTCGCCCGTTTGTCCACCCAAATGGCCATAAAAAATTAAACAGACCATACTGGGATGATCCCCAACTTCTTCGGTATGCCTTAGTCAATTTTTGGTGCACGGCACACTCGGACCCTGGTCCACCCACGAAATCGTGGGCTATAGCATATTGATTTAGCCCGGAAAATGTCCCATTTGCGCTGTTTGACCCATTTGTCCACCCAAATGGCCACAAAAAATTAAACGGACCATACTGGGATGATCCCCAACCTCCCTGGCAAGCCCCGATCAATTTTTGGCCCACAGCATGCCCGGACCTCGGGCTATAACACACCTATTTGTCCGAAAAATGCCCCGTTCGTGCTGTTTCGCCCATTGTTCCACCCAAATGGCCACGAAAAATTAAACGAACCACACTGGGTTGATCCCCAACTTCCCTGGTATGCCTCAGTTGATTTTTGGCTCACAGCACGCTCTGACCCCGGGCCCACCACAAAAATTGTGGGCTATAGCACACCGATTTGCCCCGAAAATACCCCGTTTGCGCCATTTTACCCGCTTGTCCACCCAAATGGCCTCAAAAAATTAAATGGACCACACCTAGATGATCCCTAACCTCCTTTGCATGCTCTGGTTGATTTTTGGCCTACAGAACGCTCGAACCCCGAGCCCCAACAAAAACTGTGGGCTATAGCACATCGATTTAGCCCGAAAATGCTTCGATCGCGACGTTTCGCCCGTTTATCGACCCAAATGGATAAAAAAAATTAAACAAAACACAATGGGACTATTCCCAACCTCCATGGCATTCCCCGGTCGATTTTTTTCCCACAGCATACCCAGACCCATGGCCCACCCCCTAAACCGTCGGCTATAACACACTGATTTGGCTAAAAAATGCCCTGTTCGCACCATGTCGCTCGTTTGTCCACCCAAATGGTACAAAAAATTAAACGGAATATACTGGAATGATCCCCAACCTCCCTGGCATGCCCTTATCAAATTTCAGCCAACAGCACGCTGGGACCCCAGCCCACCCCCAAATCTATGGGCTATAGCACACCGATTTGGCAAAAAAATGCCCCGTACGAGCCGTTTCACCCATTTGTCCATCCAAATGGCCACGAAAAATTAAACGGACCATATTGGGATGATCCCCAACCTACCTGGCATGCCATAGTTGATTTTTGGCCCACAGCACGCCTAGACCCCAGGGCCACCCCCGAAACCGTGGGATATAACACACCGATTTGACCTGAAAATACCCCGTTCGCGCTGTTTCGCCCGTTTGTCCACCCAAATATCTATGAAAAATTAAACGGACCACACTGGGATGATCCTCAACCTTCCTGGTACGCGTCAATCAATTTTTGTCCTACAACACGCCTGTACCCTGGGCCCACTCCTGAAATCGCGGGTCATAGGACACCGTTAGAGCATGAAAATGCCCCGTTTGCGCCGGTTTGCTTGGTTGACCACCTAAATAGCCATGAAAAATTAAAGAGACAACACTAGGACGATCCCCAACCTCCCTGACATGCTCCGGTCAATTTTTGAGTAACAGAAAGCCCGGACTCCGAGCCCACCCCCAAAACTGTGGGCTATAGCACACCTATTTGGCCCGAAAATGCCCCATTCGCGCCGTTTTGCCCATTTGTCCACCCAAATGGCTTCAAAAAATTAAACGGACCATACTGGGATGATTCCCAATCTCCCTGGCATGCCCCAGTCAATTTTTGGCCCACAGCACGCCCGGACCTTAATCCCACCACCGAAACTGTGGGCTATAACTCACCAATTTGGCCCGAAAATGCCTTGTTCGCACCGTTTCACATGTTTGTCCATCCAAATGGCTATGAAAAATTGAACATACCATACTGGGATGATACCAAACCTCTTTGGCATACCCCGATCAATTTTCGGCCCACAGCACGCACGAACCCTGGGCCTACCCCTATAACCGTTGGCTATAGCACACCGATTTAACCCGAAAATGCCCCGTTCGCACCATTTCGCCTATTTGTTCACCTAAATGGCAACAAAATATTAAGCAAACCATACTGGGATAATCCCAAATCACTCTGACACACCTCGATCGATTTTTAGTCTACAGAAAGCTCGGACCCCGAGCTCACCCCCAAAACCGTAGGCAATAGCACACTAATTTAGCCTGAAAATGCCCCGTTTATGCCGTTTTTCCCGTTTGTCCACCCAAATGGCCACAAAAAATTAAACGGATCACATTGGGATGATCTCTAACTTCTCTTGCATGCCCCGATTGATATTCAGCCAACAACACGCTTACCCGAGCCCACCCCCAAAAGCGTAGGCTATATAGCACATTGATTTGGCTCGAAAATTCCCCATTTGCGCTGTTTTGTCCATTTGTCCACCCAAATGGCCACGAAAAATTAAACAAACCACACTGAAATAATCCCCAACCTCCCTGGCATGCCCCGGTCAATTTTGGGCCTACAACACACCCGGACGCTGGACCACCCCCAAAACCATGGGCTATAGCTCACTGATTTAGACCAAAAATGCCCTGTTCACACCGTTTCGCCCGTTTGTCGACCCAAATAGCCACCAAAAATTAAACTACCCACACTTGGACGATCCCCAACCTCCCTGGGACATCTCGATTGATTTTTTCCCCACAGCACGCCTAAACCATTGGAGATAGAACATCGATTTGACCTAAAAATGCCCCGTGCGCGCCGTTTCGCCCGTTTGTCCACCTAAATGGCCATAAAATATTAAACAAACTACACTGGGATGATCCCCAACCTTCCTGGCACACCCTGATCAATTTTCATCCCATAGCACACCTGGACCCCGGGCCCACCCCTAAAACCATGGGCTATAGCACACTAATTGGCCCGAAAATGCCCCGATCGCGCCGTTTTGTCCTTTTGTCCACCCAAATAGCTACAAAAAATTAAACAGACCACATTGGGATGATCCCCAACCTCCCTTGAACGCCCCGGTCGATTTTCAACTAACAGCACGCCTGGACCCCGGGCCCACCCCCAAAATCCTAGGATATAGCACATTGATTTGGCTAAAAAATGGCTCATTCATGCCGTTTCGCCTATTTGTCCACCCAATGTCCAGGGAAAATTAAACGGACCACAATGGGACGATCCCCAACCTCCTTGGCACGTCCTGGTTGAATTTAGGCCTACAACGGGCCCGAACCTCGGACCTACCCCTAAAACCGTGGGCTATAGCACACTAATTTTATCCCAAAATTGCCCCGTTCGTGCCATTTCGCCCATTTGTCCACCCAACTGGCCATAAAAAATTAAACGGACCACACTGGGATGATCCTCAACTTCTCCGGCATGCCCCGGTCGATTTTTGGTGCACGGTACACTCGGACCCTGGTCCACCCATGAAATCGTGGGCTATAGCACATTGATTTAGCCTGAAAATGTCTTATTTGCGCCGTTTCACCCATTTGTCGACCCAAATGGCCACAAAAAATTAAAAGGACCATACTGGGATGATCCCCAACCTCCTTGGTAAGCCCCGGTTAATTTTTGGCCCATAGCACACCCGAACCTCGGGCTATAGCACACCTATTTGTCCTAAAAAATGCCCCGTTCTTGCCGTTTTGCCCATTTGTCCACCCAAATGGCCACGAAAAATTAAACGGACCACACTGGGTTGATCCCCAACCTCCTTGGCATGCCTCTGTTGATTTTCGGCTCACTTCACGCTCAGACCCTGAGCCCACCACCAAAATTGTGGGCTATAGCACACCGATTTGGCCCGAAAATGACCCATTTGCGCCATTGTACCCACTTGTCCACCCAAATGGCCTCAAAAAATTAAACGGACCACACCGGGATGATCTCTAACCTCCCTTGCACGCTCTGGTTGATTTTTGGCCTACAATACACTCGGACCCCAAGCCCACCCACAAAACTGTGGGCTATAGCACATCGATTTAGCCCAAAAATACTCTGATCACGACGTTTCGCCCGTTTATCGACCCAAATGGCAACAAAAAATTAAAAAAACTACACTGGGACTATTCCCAACCTCCCTGGCATGCCCTGGTCAATTTTTGGCCCACAGCATATCCAGACCCCTGGCCCACCCCCTAAACTGTCGGCTATAGCACACTGATTTAGCCCGAAAAATCCCCGTTCGCGCTGTTTCACCCGTTTGTCTACTCAAATGGTCACAAAAAATTAAATGGACCATACTGCGACAACCCTCAACAACCCTGGCATGCCTCGTTCAATTTTCGGTCTAAAGCATGCCCGGACCCCGAGCCTACCCCAAAACCGTGGGCTATAGCACACCGATTTGGCCCGAAAATGCCCTGTTCATGTCATGTCGCTCGTTTGTCCACCCAAATGGTATGAAAAATTAAACAGAATATACTGGGATGATACCCAACCTCCCTGGAATGCCCCCATCAAATTTCAGCCAACAGCACGTTGGTACCCCAGCCCACCCCCAAATCTGTGGGCTATAGCACACCGATTTGGTAAAAATATGCCCCGTACGAGCCGTTTCACCCGTTTGTCCATCCAAATGGCCACGAAAAATTAAATGGACCATATTGGGATGATACCGAACCTACCTGGCATGCTATAGTTGATTTTCGGCCCACAACACACCTGGACCCCGGGGCCACCACCGAAACCGTGGGCTATAGCACACCAATTTGACTTGAAAATACACCGTTCGCGCTGTTTGGCCCATTTTTCCACCCAAATATCTACGAAAAATTAAACGGACCACACTGGGATGATCCCCAATCTCCCTGGTACGCGTCGATTAATTTTTGGCCTACAACTCGCCCTGACCCTGGGCCCACTTTCGAAATCATGCATCATAGGACACCGATAGATCATGAAAATGCCCCGTTTGCGCCGTTTTACTTGGTTGACCACCTAAATAACCATGAAAAATTAAAGAAACAACACTAGGACGATCCCCAACCTCCCTGGCATGCTCCGGTTAATATTTTAGCCACAAAAAGCCCGGACTCCGAGCCCACCCCCAAAACTGTGGGCTATAGCACACCTATTTGGCCAAAAAATGCCCCATTCGCGCCATTTTGCCCATTTGTCCACACAAATGGCTTTGAAAAATTAAATGGACCATACTGGTATGATTCCCAACCTCCCTGGCATGCCCCGGTCAATTTTTGGCCCACAACACGCCCGAAACTTAAGTCCACCCCCAAAATCGTGGGCTATAGCTCACCGATTTGGCCCAAAAATGCCCTGTTTGCACCGTTTCGCATGTTTGTCCATCCAAATAGCTATGAAAAATTGAACAGACCACACTCGGATAATACCCAACCTCTTTGGCACGCCTCGATCAATTTTTGGCCCACAGCACACCCGAACCCTGGGCCTACCCCTATAACCGTTGGCTATAGTACATCGATTTAACCCAAAAATGCCCCGTTCGCACCATTTCGCCCATTTGTCCACCTAAATGGCCACAAAATATTAAACAAACCATACTGGGATGATCCCTAACCTCTCTGGCATGCCCCGATTGATTTTTAGCCCATAGAAAGCCCGGACCCTGAGCTCACCCCCAAAACCGTAGGCAATAGCACACTAATTTAGCCTGAAAATGCCCCGTTTACGCCGTTTTGCCCGTTTGTCCTCCCAAATGGCCACAAAAAATTAAACGAACCACATTGGGATGATCTCTAACCTCTCTTGCACTCCCCGGTTGATATTCAACCAACAACACGCTCTTACCCGGGCCCACCCCCGAAAGCGTAGGCTATATAGCATATTGATTTGGCTCGAAAATTCCCCATTCACGCTGTTTTGTCCATTTGTCCACCCAAATGGCCACATCAAATTAAACGAACCACACTGAAATGATCCCCAACCTCCCTGGGATTCCCCGGTCAATTTTAGAGCTACAGCACGCCCGGACCCTGGGCCCACCCCCAAAACCATGGGCTATAGCTCACTAATTTGGACCAAAAATACCCCGTTCGCACCGTTTCGCCCGTTTGTCGACCCAAATGGCCACAAAAAATTAAACGACCAACACTGGAACGATCCCCAACCTCCCTGGCACACCTCGATTGATTTTTGGCCCACATCACGCCCGAACCCTGGGCCCATAGCACACCCAAACCATTGGAGATAGAACATCGATTTGACCCGAAAATGCCCCGTGCGCGCCGTTTTGCCCGTTTGTCCACCTAAATAGACACAAAATATTTAACTACACTGGGATGATCCCCAACCTTCCTGGCACACCCCGATCAAATTTCATCCCATAGCACGCCTGGACCACGAGCCCACCCCCAAAACCATGGGCTATAGCACCTAATTTGGCCCAAAAATGCCCCGATCGTGCCGTTTTGCCCGTCTGCCACCCAAATGGCTACGAAAAATTAAACGGACCTCATTGGGATGATCCCCAACCTCCCTTGCATGCCCCGATTGATTTTTAGCTAACAGCATGACTGGAGCCCGGGCCCACCTCCTAAATCTTAGGATATAGCACATCGATTTGGCTAAAAAATGCCTCATTCTCTCCGTTTTGCCTATTTGTCCACCCAAATATTCAGGAAAAATTAAACGGACCACACTGGGATGATCCCCAACCTCCCTGGCACGTCCTGGTTGAATTTAGGCCTACAACACGCCCGAACCTCGGACCTACCCCCAAAACCGTGGGCTATAGCAAATTGATTTTATCCCAAAAATGCCCCGTTCGCGCCATTTCGCATGTTTATCCACCCAAATGGCCATAAAAAATTAAACGGACCACACTGGGATGATCCCTAAATTCTCCGGCATGCCCCGGTCAATTTTCGGTGCAGGGCACACTCGGACCCTGGTCCACCCACAAAATCGTGGGCTATAACATATTGATTTAGCCCGAAAATGTCCCATTTACGTCGTTTCACCCATTTGTCCACCCAAATGGCCACAAAAAATTAAACGGACCAAACTAGGATGATCCCCAACCTCTCTGGCAAGCCCCGATCAATTTTTGGCCCACATCACGCCCGGACCTCGGGCTATAGCACACCTATTTGTCCTAAAAATGCCCCGTTAGTGCAATTTTTCCAGTTTGTCCACCCAAATGGCCACAAAAAATTAAATGGACCACACTGAGTTGATTCCCAACCTCTCTGGTATGCCTCGGTTGATTTTTGGCTCACATCACGCTCAGACCCCGGGCCCACCACCAAAAATGTGGGCTATAGCACACCGATTTAGCCCAAAAATGCCCTGTTTGCGCCATTTTACCCGCTTGTCCACCCAAATGACCTCAAAAAATTAAACGGACCATACCGAGACGATCCCTAACCTCCCTTTCATGCTCTGGTTGATTTTTGGCCAACAGAACGCTTGGACCCCGAGCCCACCCTCAAAACCGTGGGCTATAGCACATCGATTTAGCCCGAAAATGCTCTGATCGCGACGTTTTGCCCGTTTATAGACCCAAATGGCCAAAAAAAATTAAATAAACCACACTGGGACTATTCCCAACCTCCCTGGCATGCCCCGGTCAATTTTTATCCCACAGCATACCCAGAACCCTGGCCCACCTCTTAAACCGTCGGCTATAGCACACCGATTTGGCCCAAAAAATCCCCGTTCGCGCTGTTGCACTCGTTTGTCTACCCAAATGGTCACAAAAAATTAAATAGACCACACTGCGATAACCCTCAACCACCCTGGCATGCCCCATTCAATTTTCGGTCTAAAGAATGCCCAGACCCCGGACCTACCCCAAAATCGTGGGCTATAGCACACCGATTTGGCTCAAAAATGCCATGTTCGCGCCATGTCGCTCGTTTGTCTACCCAAATGGTATGAAAAAATAAATAGAATATACTGGGATGATTCCCAACCTCCCTGGCATGCCCCTATCAAATTTCAGCCAACAGCACGCTAGGACCCCAGCCCACCCTCAAATCTGTGGGCTATAGAACACCGATTTGGCAAAAAAATGCCCCGTACGAGCCGTTTCACCCGTTTGTCCATCCAAATGGCCACGAAAAATTAAACGGATCACATTGGGATGATCCAAAACCTACTTGGCATGCCATAGTTGATTTTTGGCCCACAGCACGCCTGGACCCCGGGGCCACCCCCAAAACTGTGGGCTATAGCACACCGATTTGACCTGAAAATACCCCGTTCGCACCGTTTAGCCCGTTTGTCCACCCAAATATCTACAAAAAATTAAACGGACCACACTAGGATGATCTTCAACCTCCCTGGTATGCGTCGATCAATTTTTGGCCTACAACACGCCGGACCCTGGGCCCACCTCAAAATTGTGAGTCATAGGACACTAATAGAGCTTGAAAATGCCCCGTTTGTGCCGTTTTGCTTGGTTGACCACCTAAATAGCCATGAAAAATTAAAGAGACAACACTAGGACGATCCCCAACCTCCCTGGCATGCTTCAATTAATTTTTGAGCCAATGAAAGCCCGGACACCGAGCCCACCCCAAAAACTGCAGGCTATAGCACACCTATTTGGCATGAAAGTGCCCCATTCGCGCCGTTTTGCCCATTTGTCCACCCAAATGGCTTCGAAAAATTAAACGGACCATACTGGGATGATTCCCAACCTCCCTGGCATGCCCCGGTCAATTTTTGGCCCACAGCACGCCCGGACCTTAAGCCCACCCACGAAACTGTGGGCTATAGCTCACCGATTTGGCCCGAAAATGCCTTATTCGCACCATTTCGCATGTTTTTCCATCCAAATGGCTATGAAAAATTGAACATACCACACTGGGATGATACCCAACCTCCCTGGCACACCCCGATCAATTTTCGGCCCACAGCACGCCCAAACCCTGGGCCTACCCTTATAACCGTTGTTTATAGCACACCGATTTAACTCGAAAATGCCCCGTTCGCACCATTTCACCCGTTTGTCCACCTAAATGGCCACAAAATATTAAACAAACTATGTTGGGATGATCCCCAACCTCTCTGGCATGCCTTGATCGATTTTTAGATCATAGAAAGCCCGGACCCCGAGCTCACACCCAAAACCGTAGGTAATAGCACACTAGTTTAACCTGAAAATGCCCCGTTTGCGATGTTTTACTCGTTTGTCCACCCAAATGGCCACAAAAAATTAAACGGACCACATTGGGATGATCTCCAACCTCTCTTGCACGCCTCGGTTGATATTCAACCAACAGCACCCTCTTACCCGGGCCCACCCCCAAAAGCGTAGGCTATATAGGACATTGATTTGGCTCGAAAATTCCCCATTCGCGCTGTTTTGTCCATTTGTCAACCCAAATGGCCACGAAAAATTAAACGAACCACACTGAAATAATCCTCAACCTCCCTGGCATTCCCCGGTCAATTTTGGGCCTACAGCACGCCCGAACTCTGGACCACCCCCAAAACCATGGGCTATAGCTCACTGATTTGGACTAAAAATGCCCCATTCGCACCGTTTCGTCCGTTTGTCGACCCAAATGGCCACGAAAAATTAAACGACCCATACTGGGACGATCCCCAACCTCCCTGGCACACCCCGATTGATTTTTGGCTCACAGAACGCCCGAACCCTGGGTCCACAACACGCCCAAACCATTGGAGATAGAACATCGATTTGACATAAAAATGCCCCGTGCGCGCCGTTTCGCCCGTTTGTCCACCTAAATGGCCACAAAATATTAAACAAACTACACTGGGATGATCCCCAACCTTCCCCTCACACCCCGATCAATTTTCATCCCATAGCACGCCTGGACCCCGAGCCCACCCCCAAAACCATGGGCTATAGCACACTAATTGGCCCGAAAATGCCCCGATTGCGCCGTTTAGCCCTTTTGTCCACCCAAATGGCTACGAAAAATTAAACGGACCACATTGGGATGATCCCCAACCTCCTTTGCACGTTCCGGTCGATTTTCAGCTAACAGCACGACCGAACCCCGGGCCCTCCCCCGAAATCCTAGGATATAGCACATCGATTTGGCTCAAAAATGCCTCATTCGCGCCGTTTCACCTATTTGTCCACCCAATGTCCAGGAAAAATTAAACGGACCACACTGGGACGATCCCCAACCTCCTTGGTATGTCCTGGTCGAATTTAGGCCTACAACAGGCCCAAACCTCGGACCTACCTCAAAAACCGTGGGCTATAGCACACTGATTATATCCCAAAAATGCCCCGTTCGCGCCATTTCGCCCGTTTGTCCACCCAACTGACATTAAAAATTAAACGGACCACACTGGGATGATCCCCAACTTATCTGGCATGCCCCGGTCGATTTTTGGTGCACGACACACTCGGACCCTGGTCCACCCACGAAATCGTGGGCTATAGCACATTGATTTAGCCCGAAAATGTCCCATTTGCTCCGTTTCACCTATTTGTCCACCCAAATGGCCACAAAAAATTAAACGGACCATACTGGGATGATCCCCAACCTCCCTAGCAAGCCCCAATTAATTTTAGGCCACAACACACCCGAACCTCGGACTATAGCACACCTATTTGTCCTAAAAATGCCCCGTTCGTGCCGTTTTGCCCATTTGTTCACCCAAATGGCCACAAAAAATTAAACGGACCATACTAGGTTGATCTCCAACCTCCCTGGCATACCTCGGTGGATTTTTGGCTCACTGAACGCTCAGACCCCGGGCCCACCACCAAAATTGTGGGCTATAGCACATCGATTTGGCCTGAAAATGCCTTATTTTTGCCATTTTACCCGCTTGTCCACCCAAATGGCCTCAAAAAATTAAACGGACCACACCAGGACGATCCCTAACCTCCCTTGCACGCTCTGGTTGATTTTTGGCATACAGCATGCTCGGACCCCAAGCCCACCCATAAAACCGTGAGCTATAGCACATCGATTTAGCCCGAAAATGTTTCGATCGCGATGTTTCGCCCGTTTATCGACCCAAATGGCAACAAAAAATTTAAAAAACCACACTGGGACTATTCCCAACCTCCCTGGCATGCCCCGGTCAATTTTTGGCCCACAACATACCCAGACCCCTGGCCCACCCCCTAAACCGTCGGCTATAGCACACCGATTTGGCTTGAAAAATACCCGTTTGTGCTGTTTCACCCGTTTGTCTACCCAAATGGTCACAAAAAATTAAATGGACCACACTGCGATAACCCTCAACCCCCCTGGCATGCCCCGTTCAATTTTTGGTCTAAAGCATGCCCGGACCCCGAGCCTACCCCAAAATCGTGGGCTATAGCACACCGATTTGGCCCGGAAATGCCCTGTTCGCGCCATGTCGCTCGTTTGTCCACCCAAATGGTACAAAAAATTAAACGGAATATACTGGGATGATCCCAACCTCCCTGGCATGCCCCCATCAAATTTTAGCGAACAACACGCTGGGACCCCAGCCCACCCCCAAATCTGTGGGCTATAGCACACCGATTTGGCAAAAAAATGCCCCGTACGAGCCGTTTCAATCGTTTATCCATCCAAATGGACACGAGAAATTAAACGAACCACATTGGGATGATCCCCAACATACCTGGCATGCCATAGTTGATTTTTGGCCCACAACACGCCTGGACCCCGGGGCCACCCCCGAAACCGTGGGCTATAGCACACCAATTTGACCTGAAAATACCCTGTTCGCGCTGTTTATCCCGTTTGTCCACCCAAATATCTATGAAAAATTAAACGAACCACACTAGGATGATCCCCAACCTCCCTGGTATGCGTAGATCAATTTTTGGCCTACAACACGCCCGGACCCTGGGCCCACCCTCAAAATCGTGGGTCATAGGACACCGATAGAGCTTGAAAATGCCCCGTTCGCGCCGTTTTTCTTGGTTGACCACCTAAATAGCCATGAAAAATTAAAGAGAGAACACTAGGACGATCCCCAACCTCCCTGGCATGCTCCGGTCAATTTTTGAGCCACAGAAAGCCCGGACTCCGAGCCCACCCCCAAAACTGTAGGCTATTGCACACCTATTTGGCATGAGAATGCCCCATTCACGCCGTTTTGCCTATTTGTCCACCCAAATGGCTTCGAAAAATTAAACGGACCATACTGGGATGATTCCCAACCTCCCTGTCATGCCCCGGTCAATTTTTGGCCCACAACACGCCCGGACTTTAAGCCCACCCGCAAAACTGTGGGCTATAGCTCACCGATTTGACCCGAAAATGCCCTGTTCGCACCGTTTCGCATGTTTGTCCATCCAAATGGCTATGAAAAATTGAACATACCACACTGGGATGATAACCAACCTCCCTGGCATGCCCCGATCAATTTTTGGCCCACAGCACGCTCGAACCCTGGGTCTACCCCTATAACCGTTGGCTATAGCACACCGATTTAACCTGAAAATGCCCCGTTCGCACCATTTCGCCCGTTTGTCCACCCGCCTGGCCATAAAAAATTAAACGGAACACACTAGGATGATCCCCAACTTCTCCGGCATGCCCCGGTCAATTTTCGGTGCACGGCACACTCGGACCCTGGTCCACCCACGAAATCGTGGGCTATAGCACATTGATTTAGCCCAAAAATGTCCCATTTACGCCGTTTCACCCATTTGTCCACCCAAATGGCCACAAAAAATTAAACAGACCATACTGGGATGATCCCCAACCTCCCTGGCAAGCCCCGATTAAGTTTTGGCCCACAGCACACCCGGACCTCAGGCTATAGCACACCTATTTGTCCTAAAAATGCCCCGTTCGTGCTGTTTCGCCCATTTGTCCACCCAAATGGCCACGAAAAATTAAACGGGCCACACTATGTTGATCTCCAACCTCCCTTGCATGCCCCGGTTGATTTTTGACTCACTACACGCTCAGACCCCGGGCCCACCACCAAAATTGTGGGCTATAGCACACCGATTTGGATCGAAAATGCCCCATTTGCGCCATTTTACCCGTTTGTCCACCCAAATGGCCTCAAAAAATTAAACGGACCACACCGGGATGATCCCTAACCTCCTTTGCATGCTTTGGTTGATTTTTGGCCTACAGTACGCTCGAACCCCGAGCCCACCCACAAAACCTTGGGCTATAGCACATTGATTTAGCTCGAAAATGTTCCGATTGCGACGTTTCGTCCATTTATCGACCCAATTGGCCACAAAAAATTAAACAAACCACACTGGGACTATTCCCAACCTCCCTGGCATGCCCCGGTCAATTTTTGGCCCAAAGCATACCCAGACCCCTGGCCCACCCCCTAAACCATCGACTATAGCACACCGATTTGACCCGAAAAATCCCCGTTCGCGCTATTTCACCCGTTTGTCTACCCAAATGGTCACAAAAAATTAAATGGACCACACTACGACAACCCTCAACCTTCCTGGCATGCCCTATTTAATTTTCGGTCTAAAGCATGCCCGGACCCCGAGCCTACCCCAAAACCGCGGGCTATAGCACACTGATTTAGCCCGAAAATGCCCTGTTCGCGCCATGTCGCTTGTTTGTCCACCCAAATGGTACGAAAAATTAAACGAAATATACTGGGATGATCCCCAACCTCCCTGGCATACCCCCATCAAATTTCAGCCAACAGCACACTGGGACCCCAGCCCACCCCCAAGTATGTGGGCTATAGCACACCGATTTGGTAAAAGAATGCCCCGTACGAGCCGTTTCACCCGTTTGTCCATCCAAATGGTCAAGAAAAACTAAACGGACCATATTGGATGATCCAACCTACCTGGCATGCCATAGTTGATTTTCGGCCCACAGCACGTCTGGACCCCAAGGCCACCCCTAAAACCGTGGGCTATAGCACACCGATATGACTTGAAAATACCCCGTTCGCGCCGTTTCGCCCGTTTGTCCACCCAAATATCTATGAAAAAATAAACGGACCACACTGGGATGATCCCCAACCTCCCTGGTATGCGTTGATCAATTTTTTTCCTACAACACACCAGGACCCTTGGGCCACCCTCGAAATCGTGGGTCATAGGACATCGATAGAGCTTAAAAATGCCCCGTTTCCGCCATTTTACTTGGTTGACCACCTAAATAGCCATGAAAAATTAAAGAGACAACACTAGGATGATCCCAACCTCCCTGGCATGCTCCGATCAATTTTTGAGCCACAGAAAGCCCGGACTCCGAGCCCACCCCCAAAACTGTAGGCTATAGCACACCTATTTGGCCCGAAAATGCCCCATTCGCGCTGTTTTGCCCATTTGTCCACCCAAATGGCTTAAAAAAATTAAACGGACCATACTGGGATGATTCCCAACCTCCCTGGCATGCCTCGGTCAATTTTTGGCCCACAGCACGCCCTGACCTTAAGCCCACCCCCAAAACCGTGGGCTATAGCTCATCGATTTACCCAAAAATGCCCTGTTCGCACCGTTTCGCATGTTTGTCCATCCAAATGGCTATGAAAAATTGAACAGACCACACTAGGATGATACCCAACCTCCCTGGCACCCCCCAATCAATTTTTGGCCCACAGCACGCCCGAACCCTGGGCCTACCCTTATAACCGTTGTTTATAGCACACCGATTTAACTCGAAAATGCCCCGTTCGCACCATTTCGCCCGTTTGTCCACCTAAATGGCCACAAAATATTAAACAAACCATACTGGGATGATCCCCAACCTCTCTGGCACGCCCAATCGATTTTTAGCCCATAGAAAGCCCGGACCCCGAGCTCACCCCAAAAACCGTAGGCAATAGCACACTAATTTAGCCTGAAAATGCCCCGTTTGCGCTGTTTTTCCCGTTTGTCCTCCCAAATGGCCACAAAAAATTAAACGGACCACATTGGGATGATCTCCAACCTCTCTTGCACGCCCCGGTTGATATTCATCCAACAACACGCTTTTACCCGGGCCCACCCCCAAAAGTGTAGGCTATATATAACTCATTGATTTGGCTCGAAAATTCCCCATTCATGCTATTTTGTCCATTTGTCCACCCAAATGGCCACGCCAAATTAAACGAACCACACTGAAATGATCCCCAACCTCCCTGGCATGCCCCGGTCAATTTTGGGCCTATAGCACGCCCGGACCCTGGGCCCACCCCTAAAACTATGGGCTATAGCTCACTGATTTGGACCAAAAATGCCCCGTTCTCACCGTTTTGCTCGTTTGTCGACCCAAATGGCCACGAAAAATTAAACGACCCACACTGGGACGATCCCCAACCTCCCTGCCACACCCCAATTGATTTTTGTCCCACAACACGCCCAAACCATTGGAGATAGAACATCGATCCCCAACCTTCCTGGCATACCCCGATCAATTTTAATCCCATAGCGAGCCTGGACCCCAGGCCCACCCCCAAAACCATGGGCTATAGCACACTAATTTGGCCTGAAAATTCCCCGATCGCGCTGTTTTGCCCGTTTGTCCACACAAATGGCTACGAAAAATTAAATGGACCACATTGGGATGATCCCCAACCTCCCTTGCACGTCCCGGTTGATTTTCAGTTAACAGAACGATCGGACCTCGGGCCCACCTCCAAAATCCGAGGATATAGCACATTGATTTGGCTCAAAAATGCCTCATTCGCTCCGTTTAGCCTATTTGTCCATCCAAATATCCAGGAAAAATTAAATTGACCATACTGGGACGATCCAAACTCCCTGGCACGTCCTGGCCGAATTTAGGCCTACAACATGTCCGAACCTCGGACCTACCCCCAAAACCGTGGGCTATAGCACACTGATTTTATCCCAAAAATGCCCCATTCGCGCCATTTTGCTTGTTTGTCCACCCAAATGGCCATAAAAAATTAAACGGACCACACTGAGATGGTCCCCAACTTCTCCGGCATGCCCCGGTCGATTTTCGGTGCACGGCACACTCAGACCCTGGTCCACCCACAAAATCGGGGCTATAGCACATTGATTTAGCCCAAAAATGTCCCATTTGCGCCGTTTCACCCATTTGTCCACCCAAATGGACACAAAAAATTAAACGGACCATACTGGGATGATCCCCAACCTCCTTGGCAAGACCCGATCAATTTTTGGCCCACAGCACGCCCGGACCTCATGCTATAGCACACCTATTTGTCCTAAAAATGTCCCGTTTGTGCCATTTCGCCCATTTGTCCACCCAAATGGCCACGAAAATTTAAATGGACCACACTGGGTTGATCCCCAACCTCTCTGGCATACCCCAGTTGATTTTTGGCTCACAGCACGCTCAGACCCCGGGCCCACCACCAAAATTATGGGCTATAGCACACCGATTTGGCCCGAAAATGCCCCGTTTGCGCCATTTTACCCGCTTATCCACCCAAATGGCCTCAAAAAATTAAACGGACCACACCGGGATGATCCCTAACCTTCTTTGCATGCTCTGGTTGATTTTTGGCCTACAGCACACTCGGACCCCGAGCCCACCCACAAAATCGTGGGCTATAACACATCGATTTAGCCCGAAAATGCTCCGATCGCGATGTTTCGCCCGTTTATCGACCCAAATGGCCACAAAAAATTATACAAACCACACTGGGACTATTCCCAACCTCCCTGGCATGCCCCGATTGATTTTTGGCCCACAGCATACCCAGACCCTTGGCCCACCCCCTAAACCGACGGCTATAGCACACCGATTTGGCCCGAAAAATCCCCGTTCGCGCTGTTTCACCCGTTTGTCTACCCAAATGGTCACAAAAAAATAAATAGACTATACTGCGACAAACCTCAACCTCCTGACATGCCTCGTTCAATTTTCGGTCAAAAGCATGCCCGGACCCCAAGCCTACCTCAAAACCGTGGGCTATAGCACACCGATTTGGCCCGAAAATGCCCCGTTCGCACCGTTTCACCCCTTTCTCCGCCCAAATAGCCACGAAAAAAATAAACAAACCACACTGGGATGATCCCCAACCTCCTGGTATGCCCCAGTATATTTTTGGCCTATAGCACGCCCGGACCCTGGGCCTACCCCCAAAATCGTGGGCTATAGTACACCAATTTGGCCCGAAAATACCCCGTTCGCGGCGTTTTGCATATTTGTCTACCGAAATGGATACAAAAATTTAAACAGACAACACTGGGATGTTCACCAACCTCCCTAGCACACCTCAGTTGATTTTTTGCCCACAGCACGCCCGGACCTCAGGCCCACCCCTAAAACCATGGGCTATAGAACACCGTTTTGACACAAAAATTCCCCGTTCACGCCATTTTGCTCGTTTGTTAACCCAAATGGCCATAAAATATTAAATGGACCATACTGGGAGAATCCCCAACCACCCTGGCATGCCCCGGGTGATTTTGGGCCCAGAAAACGCCCGAACCTCTAGGCCACCCCTAGAACTGTATGCTTTAGCACATCAATTTGGTACAAAAATGCCACGTTCGCGCTGTTCTGCCCGTTCGTCTGCCCAAATGGACACGAAAAATTAAATGAACAACACTGGAACGATCCCCAACCTCCCTCGCATGCCGCGGTCAATTTTTGGCCCACAACACGCTCGAACCCCAAGCCCACCCTCAAAACTGTGGGCTATAGCACATTGATTTGGCCCAAAAATGCCCCATTCGCGCCGTTTCGCCCATTTGTCCACACAAATGGAAACAAAAAATTAAACGGACCACACTGGGACGATCCTCATTTTCCCTGGCATACTCCGATCGATTTTCGGCCCACAGAACACTCGGACTTCGGACCCACCCCTGAAACCATGGGCTATAGCACACTAATTTGGACCAAAAATGCCTCGTTCGTACCGTTTTGCCCGTTTGTCTACCCAAATGGCCACAAAAAATTAAACGGACCACACTGGGATGATTCCAACCTCCCTGGCACTCCCCAATCAATTTTTGGCCTACAGCATGCCCGAACCCCACCCCACCCTAAAAACCATGGGCTATAGCATACCGGTTTGCCAAGAAAATGCACCGTTCGCGCCATGTCGCCTGTTTGTCCACCTAAATGGCATGAATAATTAAATGGACCAGACTGTGATGATCCCCAACATACCTGGTATGCCACGGTTAATTTTTGGTCCACAGCACGCCGGGACCACGGGGCCACCCCCAAAACCGCGGGCTATAGCACACCGATTTGGCCAAAAAATGCCCCGTACGAGTTGTTTCGCCCGTTTGTCCACACAAATGTCCATGAAAAATTAAACGGACCACACTAGGATGATCCCCAATCTCCCTAGTACGCCTATATCAATTTTTGGCCTACAGCATGCCCGAACCCCGGGCCCACGCTTAAAATCGTGGGTCATAGGACATCGATTTAGCCACCCAAATAGCCACAAAAACTTAAACAGAAAAAATTGGGACGATCCCCAACCTCCCTGTCATGCTTCGCTTGATTTTTGGGCCACAGCAAGCCTGAACCCTGGGCTCACCCCCAAAATTGTGGGCTATAGCACACCGATTTGGCTTGAAAATGCCTCATCCATGCCGTTTTGCCCATTTGTCCCCCCAAATGGCCACGAAAAATCAAACGAACCACACTGGGATGATCCCAACCTCCCTGGCATGCCCTAGTCAATTTTTGGCCCACAGTACGCCCGATCCCTGGGCCCACCCCCAAAATTGTGGGCTATAGCTCACCGATTTGGCTCGAAAATGCCCCGTTCACACCGTTTTACCCTTTTGTACACCCAAATGGCCACGAAAAATTAAACGGACCACACTGGGATGATCCCCAACCTCCCTGGCACACCCTGGTCGATTTTTGTCCCACAGCATGCCCGAAACCTGGGCCCACCCCCATAACCATTGGCTATAGCACACCAATTTAACCCGAAAAAGCCCCGTTCGTGCCATTTCTCTTGTTTGTCCACCTAAATGGCAACAAAATATTAAACAAACCAAACTGGGATAATCCCCAACCTCTTTGGCATGCCTCGATCGATTTTCAGCCCATAGAACGCCCGAACCCCAGGCCCACCCTCGAAACCATGGGCTATAGAACACTAATTTGGCCCGAAAATGCCCCGTTTACGCCGTTTTGCCTATTTGTCCACCCAAATAAACACGAAAAATTAAACGGACCGCATTGGGATGATCTCTAACCTCCCTTGCACGCCCTGGTTGATTTTCAGCCAACAACACCCTCAGACCTCGGGCCCACCTCAAAAACTGTGGGCTATAGCACAACGATTGGGCTCGAAAATACCCTATTTGCTCCGTTTTGCCTATTTGTCAACCAAATATCGAGAAAAAAATAAACGGACCACACTGGGATGATCCCCAACCTCCCTGGTATGTACCGATCAATTTTAGGCCCACAACACACCCGAACCTCAGGCCCACTCCCAAAACCGTGGGCTATAGCACACTGATTTATCCCAAAAATACCCGTTTGTGCCATTTCGCCCGTTTGTCCACCTAAATGGCTACAAAAAATTAAATGGACCATACTGGGATGATCCCCAACCTCCTTGGAATACCTCAGTCGATTTTTGGACCATAGTATGCTCGGAACCCTGGGCCACCACCGAAATCGTGGGTTATAGCACATCGATTTGGTCCGTAAATGCCCCATTCGCGCTGTTTCGCTTATTTGTGCACCCAAATGGCCATAAAAAATTAAACAGACCACACTGGGACGATTCTTAACCTCTCTGATGCCCCAATTGATTTTCGACCCACAGCACGCCTAGAACCTGGGCCCACCCCCAAAACTGTGGGCTATAGCACACCGATTTGACCCAAAAATGCCCCATTTCGCCCGTTTGTCCACCCAAATGGCCATAAAAAATTAAATGGACCACACTTGGATGATCCCCAACCTCTGTTTCATGCCTTGGTCTATTTTCGGCCTGCAGCACGCTCGGACCTCGAGCCCACTCACAAAACCTTGGGCTATAGCACACTAATTTGGCCCGAAAATACCCTGATCGTGCCATTTCTCCCGTTTGTCAACCCAAATGGCCACAAAAAATTAAACTAGCCACACTGGACTATCCTCAACCTCCTTGGCATGAATCAGTCTATTTTTATCCCACAGCATGCCCAGACCCCCGATCCACCCCCAAAATCATCGTCTATAGCACACTGATTTGACCTAAAAATGCCTGGTACGTGCTGTTTTACCCCTTTGTCCACCCAAATGGTCACAAAAGATTAAAAGGACCATACAGGAACGTTCCCCAAGCTCCCTAGCAAGTCTCGATCATTTTTTGGCCTACAGCACGCTCGGACCCCGGGCCTACCCCAAAATCGTAGGCTAGAGCACACAGATTTGGCCTAAAAATGCCCCGTTTGCATCGTTTCACCCCGTTTATCCGCCCAAATGGCCACAAAAAATTAAATAGACCACACTGGGATGATACCCAACCTCCTGGCATGCCCTGGTCAATTTTTGTCCCACAGTACGCTAGAACCCTGGTCCACCCCCAAAACCAGGGGCTATAACACACAGATTTTGCACAAAAATGCCACGTTTGCGCTGTTTTGCCCGTTTGTCCGCTCAAAGGGCCATGCAAAATTAAACAAACAACACTGGGAGGATCCCCGACCTCCCTGGCATGCCCCTGTCGATTTAGGCTCACAAAACGTCCGAACCCCGAGCCCATCCCCAAAACTATGGGCTATAGCACATAGATTTAGCCCAAAAATGCCCCATTTACACCGTTTCGCCCGTTTGTCCACCCAAATGTCAACGAAAAATTAAATGGACCACACTGGGATGATCCTCAACCTCCCTAGTATGCCCAGATTAATTTTTGACCCACAGCACGCTCGGACCTCAGCCCACTCCCAAAACTGTGGAATATAGAACATCGATTTGCCTAAAAAATGCCCCGTTCGAGCCGTTTTGCCCGTTTGTCCACCCAAATGGCCTCAAAATATTAAACGGACCACACTGAGATGATCCCCAACCTCCCTTATATGCCCCGATCGATTTTTGACACACAGAACGCTTGGACCCCGGGCCCACCCTAAAACCATGGGCTATAGCACACCGATTTGGACCAAAAATGCCTCGTTCGTGCCGTTTTCGCCCGTTTGTCTACTCAAATAGCCACAAAAAAATAAACGGACCATACTGGGATGATCGCCAACCTCCCTGACACGCCCCGGTCGATTTTAGGCCCACAGTATGCCTGGACCCTGGCCCACCCCAGAAACTGTGGGCTATAGCACACCGATTTGTCCAGAAAATACCCCGTTCGCGCCATGTCGCCCGTTTATCCACCCAAATTACACAAAAATGTAAATGGACTATACTTGGATGATCCCCAACCTCCCTGTCATGCCTCCATCAAATTTTGGCCTACAGCACGCTGGGACCACTGCCCACACCTAAAATTGTGGGCTATAGCGCACCGATTTGGTCCAAAATTGCCCCGTATGAGCTGTTTCTCCCATTTGTCCACCCAAATGACCACGAAAAATTAAACGAAACACACTGGGACAATCCCCAACCTACCTATCATGCCACGGTCGATTTTCAGCCCACAACATGCCCGGACCCCGGGGCCATCCCCAAAACCGTGGGCTATATCACACTGATTTAACTCGAAAATTCTCCATTCGCATCGTTTCGCCCATTTGTCCACCCAAATGTCAACAAAAAATTAAATGGACCACACTGGGATAATCCCCAACCTCCTTGGTACGCTTCGATCAATTTTTGGCCTACAGCATGCTCGGACCCCGAGCCCACCCCCTTTTGCGCTGTTTCTCCTGGTTGACCAACCAAAGAGCCATGAAAAATTAAACAGACAACACTGGAACACGCCTGGAACCCGATCCCACCCCCAAAACCGTGGTCTATAGCACACCGACTTGGCCCGAAAATGCCTTATTAGCGCCGTTTTGCCCATTTATCCACCCAAATGGCCACGAAATACTAAACGAACCATACTGGGATGATCCCCAATTTCCCTAGCATGTCTCGGTCAATTTTTGGCCCACATCACGCCCGGACCCTGGGTCCACCCCCAAAACCATGGGCTATAGCTCACTGATTTGGCCCAAAAATGCCCCGTTCGCACTATTTTGCCCGTTTGTCCACCCAAATGGTCATGAAAAATTAAACGGATCACACTGGGATGATCCCCAACCTCCCTAGCACACCTCGGTCGATTTTTGTCCCACAACATGCCTTAATCCTGGGCCCTCCCCCATAACCGTGGGCTATAGCACACTGATTTGACTCGAAAATGCCCCGTTCGCACCGTTTCGCCCGTTTGTCCACCTAAATGGCCAAAAAATATTAAACAAACCATACTGGGTTGATCCCAACCTTCCTGGCATGCCCCGATCGATTTTCAGTCCATATCACGCCCGGACCCCGGGCCCACCCCAAAACCGTGGGCTAGCACACTAATTTTGCCCTAAAATACCAGATTCGCGCCGTTTTGCCTGTTTGTCCACCCAAATGGCCACAAAAAATAAAATGGACCAGATTGGGATTATCCCCAACCTTCGTTACATACCCTGGTCGATTTTCAGCCAACAGCACGCCCGGACCTCGGGTCCACCCCTGAAACCCTGGGCTATAGCACATCGATTTGGCTCCAAAATGCCCCATTCATGCCATTTTGCCCATTTGTCAACCCCAAATGTCCACGAAAAATTAAACGGACCACACTGGGACGATCACCAATATCCCTGGTATATTCCGATCGATTTTAGGTCCACAGCACGCCCAAACCTCAAGCCCACCCCCGAAACCATGGGCTATAGCACATCGATTTGTCCCAAAAATGCCCCATTCGCGCTTTTTCGCCCGTTTTCCACCCAAATGGCCACACTAAAATAAATGGACCACGCTGGGATGATCCCCAACTTCCCTATGACCCGATCGATTTTAGGGCCACAGCACGCTCGGACCCCTGGTCCACCCCTGAAACCGTGGGCTATAGTAGCACATCGATTTGGCCCGAAAATGCCCGACGTTCGCGCCGTTTTTCCCATTTGTCCACTCAAATGGCCACAAAAAATTAAACAGACCATACTGGGATGATCTCCAACATCCCTGGCATGCCTCGGTCGATTTTTGGGCCCAAAGCACGCCCGGACCTCGGGCCCACACCCAAAACCGTAGGCTAAAGCACAATGATTTATCCTGAATATGCCCCGTTCGCGCTGTTTTGCCCATTTGTCCACCAAATGGACACAAAAATTAAACGAACCATACTGGGATGATCCCCAACCTCCATGGCATACCACGATTGATTTTTTCGGCCCACAGCAAGCCTATACCCCAGGCCCACCCCTAAAACTGTGGGCTATAGTACACCGATTTGGCCGAAAATGCCCCATTTGAGCCATTTTGCCCGTTTGTCCACTCAAATGGCCACGAAAAATTAAACAGACCATGCTGGAATGATCTCCAACCTGTCTTGCATGCCCCGATTGATTTTTGACCTACAGCACGCTCAGATCCAAAGCCCAACCATAAAATCGTGGGCTATAGCACACCGATTTGGCCCAAAAATACCCCCATTCGTGCCGTTTTGCCCGTTGTCCACCTAAGTTCCCACAAAATTTAAACGGAATACACTGGGTCGATCCTCGACATCCCTAGAAATCCTTGGTCGATTTTCTACCTACAGTATGCACGAGCCCCAAGCCCACCCTCGACACCATGGGTTATAGCGCACCAATTTGACCCCAAAACCCATTCGTGCCGTTTCGCCGTTTGTCCTCCCAAACGGCCATGAAAATTTAAACGATCCACACTGGGATGATTCTCAACCTCCCAGGCATGCCCCGGTCGATTTTTTCGCCAATAGCACGCCCGGACCCCGGGCTAACCCCCAAAACCGTGGGCTATAGCACATCGATTTGGCTCGAAGAATGCCCCGTTCGAGCTGTTTCGCCCGTTTGTCCACCCAAATGGACATGAAAATTTAAACATACCACACTAGGATGATCCCCAACCTCCCTGGCACGCCCCAGTTACTTTTTGGCTCACAAAATGCCCGGACCCGCCCATCCCCAAAACCGTGGGCTATAGCACATTAATTTGGCCTAAAAACTTTGTGTTCGCGCCGTTTTGCATGTTTTGCCTCCCAAATGGACACAAAAATTTAAACGGATCACACTCGGACGATCCTCAACCTCCCTTCTATGCCCCATTCTATTTTCAGCCCACTGTGCGCCCAGACCCCGAGCCTACCCCCAAAACTGTGGGCTATAGCATACCAATTTTACCTGAAAATGCCCCGTTCACGCCGTTTCACCCGTTTGTCTACCCAAATGGCCACAAAAATTCAAACGAACTACACTGGGATGATCCCCAATCTCCATGGCATGCCTCAGTAGATTTTGGATCCACATCACGCCCGAAGCCCAGCCCACCCCCGAAACCGTGGTCTATAGAACACTTATTTAGCCCGATAATTCCCCATTCGCGTTGTTTCTCCCTTTTGTCTACCCAAATGGCCACAAAAATTTCAACGGAACATACTGGGATGATCCCCAACTTCCCTGGCACCCCTCTGTCAATTTTCTAAGAACAGAACGCTCGGACCCCGAGCCCAACCCCAAAACTGTGGGCTATAGCACACCGATTTGGCTCGAAAATGCTCCATTCATGTCGTTTTGCCCGTTTGTCCACCCAAATTGCCACGAAAACTTAAATGGACCACTCTGGGATTATCCCTACCTCCCTGGAACGCCCCCTGTCATTTTTTGACCCTCAACACATTCGAACCCTTTGACCACCCCTAAAACCGTGGGCTATAGCACACCGATTTGGCCCAAAAATATGCCATTAGTATCGTTTTGCCCGTTTGTCCACTTAAATGGCCACAAAAAATTAAAACGAACCACACTAGGATGATCCCCAACCTCCCTGGCATGCCCCGGTTATTTTTTAGCACACAACACGCCCAAACACCGAGGCCACCCCCAAAACCATGGGCAATAGCACACCGATTTAGCCCGAAAATGCCCCGTTAGCATCATTTCACTCGTTTATCCACCCAAATAGCCACGAAAAATTAAACGGACCACACTAGGACAATCCCAACCTCACTGGCATGCCCCGGTCATTTTTTAGCACACAGCAAGCCCGGACCACAGGCCCACCCCAAAACTGTTGACTATAGCACACCAATTTAGCTCAAAAATGCCCCGTTCATGCTGATTCGCCGTTTATCCAACCAAATGGCCAAGAAAATTAGAACGGACCACACTGGATGATCCCTACTTCTCTGGTATGCCTATGTAAATTTTTGGCCCACAGTACGCCCGGACCCTGGGCCACCCATAGAATTATGGGGCTATAGTACACCGATTTGGCCTAAAAATTCCTCGTTCGCGCCGTTTCGCCTGTTTGTCCACCCAAAAAGCCACAAAAATTTAAACGGACCATACTGGGACAATCCCCAACCTACCTGGAATGCCTCGATCGATTTTTGGCCGTACAACACGCTCAAAATCCAGGCTCACCCCCGATGTCGTGAGCTATAGCACATCGATTTGGCTCGAAAATGCCCCGTTCGTGCCTTTTCACCGTTTGTCAACCAAATGGCTACGAAAATTTAAACAGACCACATTGGGACAATCCTCAACTTTCCTGCCATACCCCTTTCAATTTTCAACCCACTATACGCCCGTACCCCGGGCCCACCCCAAATTGTGGGCTATAACACACCGATTTTGCTCGAAAATGCCCCGTTCACGCTGTTTCGCCCGTTTGTCCACCCAAATGGCCACAAAATTTAAACAGACCACACTTAGATGATCCTCAAACTCCTTGCATGCCTCGATCAATTTTTGATCCACAGCACGCCTGAAGCTCGGCTCACCCCAAAACCATGAGCTATAGAACACCTATTTTGCACCATAATTCCCCGTTCACGCCGTTTCGCCCGTTTATCCACCCAAATAGCCACAAAAATTTCAATGTAACATACTGGGATAGTCCCCAACCTCCCTCGCATGCCCGGTCGATTTTCTGCCCATAGCACGCTCGTACCCCGGCCCCACCCCTAAAATCGTGGGCTATAGCACATCGATTTAGCCCGAAAATGCCCCGTTCATGCCATTTCGCCTGTTGTCCACCCAAATTTCCACGAAAAGTTAAACGGACCATACTGGGACAATCCCCAACCTCACTGGCATGCCCCGATCATTTTTTGCCTACAACACATTCAAACCCCTTTCCCACCCCCAAAATCGTGGGTTATAGCACACCGATTTGGCCCGAAAATGCCCCGTTCGCGTCGTTTCGTCCTTTTGTCCACCTAAATGGCCATGAAAAATTAAACAAACCACACTGGGATGATCCCCAAACTCCCTGGCATGCCCTGATCATTTTTAGCACACAACACACCAAACCCCGGGCCCACCCCCAAAACCGTAGGCTATGGCACATCAATTTGGCCCTTAAATGCCCCGTTTGTGTTGTTTCGCCCGTTTTTCCACCCAAATGGCGATAAAGAATTAAATGGACCCATACTAGGATGATCGCCAACCTCCCAGGCATGCCTCGATAGTTTTTGAGCATACAGCAACGCCCGGACCGCAGGCCCAACTCTAAAACCGTGTCCTATAGCACACTATTTGGCCAAAAATGCCCCGTTCACGCTGATTCACCCGTTTGTCCAGCCAAATGGCTACAAAAATTTAAACGACCATACGGAGATGATCCGCCTACCTCTCTGGCATACCTCGGTAGATTGTCGGCCTATAATACGCCCGGAACCCAGGCCCACTCCCAAAACCGTGGTCTATAGCACACCGATTTGGCCTGAAAATGCCTCGTTCACGTCGTTTCCCCCGTTTGTCCACCCAAACAGCACGAAAATTAAAACGGACACACTGAGATGATCCTCAACCCACCTGTATACACCAGTTGATTTTTGGCGCACAGCACACCCGAACCCCGGGCTCACCCCCAAAACCATGGGCTATAGCACACCAATTTGTCCTGAAAAGACCCCATTCGCGCTGATTCGCCCGTTTGTCCACCCAAATGGCCACGAAAATTTTAAAAGACCACACTGGGACGATACCCAACCTCCTTGGCATGCGTTACTGATTTTATACCCACATTACACCTGGAAACCAGGCCCACCCCCGAAACCACGGGCTATAGCACACTGATTTGCCTGAAAATGCACCGTTCGACCGTTTTGCCTGTTTGTCCTCCAAATGGCCACAAAAATTTAAACGGACACTGGGACAATCCCAAACCTCCCTGGCACTCCCCGGTTGATTTTTGCCCACAGCATGCCTGGACCCCGGGCCCACTCCCAAACCATGGGCTATAGCACT